>CM026197.1:9018614-9618614 GCA_014839995.1 Xenentodon cancila | reverse complement strand
AGAGCTCCCAGGATAACCTGGCCTCCATCCTCAGTCTTTACTCTTCTTGTATCTGTACATCATTGTTATTGGAATAAAAAAGTTCTGTTTTGAGTCTCATAGGCAGATATCCCTATATACTAATCTCTCTGTGATTTCAGGTCTCTATTTCCTGTTATTTCAAACTCCCAACCGGTTGAATCAGATGGCCGCTTTTTTTTTTTTTAACCCTCTTAATCAGCTTTTTTCTCTCCACTGATGCCTGGTGCTTGCTCAGGAAGGGGGATCACATCAAAGTAAAGATGTGATGTGTTGAGGCAATACAATTTTGAATCATGAATTTCTGGACTCTGTAGGAATGAACTGTATTAACTGAATAACAATGAATTGGATTGAACGTATATTGGTTTCTTGTTCGGGGTGTACCCCTGCCTTTGACCCAAAGAGAGATTGGATTGAATTTATAATGAAGATAATAAAAACTATGATAAAACAACAAAACTAAGGATCCCAAAGACTATTGCACAATCCAATATGCAGACCCTTTCAGATTAAACTCAATGTTTGAATAGAATTTTTTTTTACATTTTTAAACTACATTTTTACATCGTGCAAGGTGTCAAATGTGTCCTTCTGGAGCTGTTTGTGACAAGCTGACAATAAAGTGATTTAGACCACCTTAAAGATTGGGCATCTGGACTTTATTGGGAGGTGGGGCCACCCATTCAAACCAATTAGCAGGCTGACAGAGAGGGATGAGTTTCCTGACCTCTCTACCCTTGTAGCTGTAAATACAGAAATATAATGAACAGAGAGTGAAGAGACGATGAGTGAGTGAGGCAAAGACATTTGTTTTTCAAGAGCCTCAAGTGGAGAACTGGTACAGTGGGGATGCAATGTGCAGGCTTTTGAACCAAGACTGAGGTTCTGGTTTTGTCATCTGCAAGCTTTGATATAGATCTTCTCTTTTCTTTCTACATCTCACTTCATATGTGCATATTGGGAGTCTGTCAGGACTTGTTACTTCATCAGAGCTCTGTTGCCAAAAGAGAAAAAAACAGACCATGTCACACATCTGAAAACCTTCTGATCAATTTAAAGCCATTAAAATACACCACAAAGCCATGATTTACATTTTGTTCATAGATTAACAAATCTTAACAGAGCTCCATTAGTCTATTGACAACATCTAGTGACTGATCAATTCATTTAAATTTACCGAGTATTGACTTCCTCCTAACAGAAATCACCTGATGGAGGTGGCGCTACTTGGATAACTAGTAAGAGATTCATGGGCTTAAAAGATTAGCATCATGAGAGATTGGCTTACTGTTTGAATTTGCATCATATTTGTAGCCTCAAGAAATGATATCCTGCCCTGAACTTTTGCCCTAGATACTATTGATTTCACATGTCATAGTCACAACTGAAGAAACAGAAAAATCCTGTCGTTTTAATTCATCTAATGAAAAACTTAATCTCCTCTTACTTTATCTTTGTGAATAAATGGAAGGTGTGTTAAAGTATTAAGAGCAAACCACGTGCATCTCATTTCTTTTAAAATGTTTTAGGTCCTGCAGTGCATTTAATGTGAAATGAGCAGATGAATCGTATATTAAAACATAAAGTCTCCTCTTCAGTCTTGTTACAGTAGATGTACACCGCCATCGATGACAGAACTATGGCTTCAACACCTAACAGGGCCACTGTTGAGCTTTGACAATACAGTGACCACAAATTGAAGTGCTACACATGATCACTGCAGACCTAACGGCACCACAACTCATTTGGTGTTAACTTAAATGTCATGTTTGTGCCTTACAGGGAAAGATTACTAATTAACAATTCATTTATTAAGAATAATTACAGGACATAATTCCATCTGATGAACGTGTGTTTGAAATCTTAGTTTTGCACCCCATCAAACAGGGTGCAAAATGTTTATTTGATACCTTTATATGTGCATGTCTGAATTTTTTCAGGATAAGAGTTTCACCTTCTTATCTTATCAGCAGTAATATCCCAAACACAGTAAAACAGTCTTTAGTTGCTATGCAGCGAGGCTCTAAAATCAGCTGCCAGAAAACATCCCGAATGACCCAACACTTTTAATTGATACCTAACTTTCTAATTTCATATTCTTTTTAAGATTTTCTTGGCTATAGTAGCCTTTTTTCAAAGTAGGTGGACAGGAAAAGTGTATATAGAGAGAGAAGACGTGCAGGGAAGAGCTATGGGCTGGGATTTGAACCTGTGCGGCCTGCACGTGGGCACTAGCCTCTGTAAATGCTGCCTGCTCAACCCACTGATCCATCCGGGGCCCTTCGGTTCAGTTTTAACTGATGCATTCTGACTTTACTTGTTATAAGCTAAACCAGCATAAAAATATCACTCATGATTTAATTCGAAAACATATCGGAAGCATATCGAGCTCTTGCAGTATCCCGTCCCTGTTGTCGGCGAAACCGCCCTGAGTAACTTTGGACTCTCATCCTAGTTGTCTGTTGCAGCAACTACGTATCACTTTATGGCACTGTGTCACATATCAAAAGCGCTGAAGTTACTTCACAGAGTCACGGCGGCTATCACGGCAAAGAGAACAGAGGAACCCAAGAAAATGTAATAATGGAGGCAAAAACAAAGATGCTCCTTTGTCCCACTTTCAGAAAAACCACAACATTTTGAGTGAGACTAGGCAGAAACCTGCCGTAGTTTAACAAACCACTGTGTTTCTTCATCGTTAAACAAAGGAATATAAGCATTAAAAACAGTCCTCAACTTTATGTCCTTCAGCGTTGTCCTCTGTTTTCTCACATTGGCTCCCTCTCTTCCTGTGCTCTCCTTTGGTCCCCCTCCTCGAGGCTGTATGTTTGTCCTGACAATGCAACATTATGGAAATAAATAGTTCCATTAGGTGCATTGTGCTCTGCCATCAGACCAGTGACGCTGAGTTATTAATGGACGTGGCCTTCCCTTTGATTAGGGCTAAAGATTTATGAAAAAACACACACTAGTGGCGTTTCATCGAACATGGTCATTTTCCATCACTAAAGTCAAATAGACTAACTACTGTTCTATCTGTGAACTCACACAGTTTGAGCAACTTGATGCAAACAGGTCAACGCTCTAAATTTCTAACTTTTGGATATATATTCATGTTGGTACACAATATGATTATTACACGATTTCAGATTGAAATTTGTACCGAGCTTACTGTTCTTTACATCGGAGTTATAACCACTGCTATAACCAGACTTAAAACTTACTATCATATCAGCTCTGGTACCTTACGTCAAGTCATGAACCCACCAGGGTCCATGGACACATGCCTCAGTGATAAGTTGGATTAAGTCGGGGTGGTGGGTGGTGGGTCTGCTTTTATGTCCGCATTTGGATTTTTATAAAAATATGACTACATTGGCAGATCATCAGGGTCCAAGCAGAGTTGCAGCAACAGAAACTAGCGATTGAATGGTTTCAACAAAGTGCAACAAAGGTTGTTTTTTTTTTCTTTTTTTTTCTCATGACTTTAATATAAGCGGTGTTTCCATTACCCCTATATCCGCGCGAAACCCAAATATTGACAAAGACCCTATAATAGAATTGACTGTAATTAAAAAAAAAAAAAACAAACTCCCAAATGTTGCAAAAACCTTTTTAGTTTCACAAGGTGGGTTTTCAGGCGATTTGATAATCCAGTTTATCGTAAAAGTGTAATGGAAAAGCTTTTTGTGCATTTCCATGTCTCTGCCAGTGCTGGATGTGACATAGGCGGTCAATCTAAAGACATCAAAATCTAGTTTCCAGCTATTTCTGGCCTCATTATTAGACATAGTTGTGCTATAACATTACTTAATCGTTATTCATTACTGGATTAGGCTACATAAGAGCTTTGCCTCTGAATAATCATTTGAATGATCATCCGCAGCCATCATCTGACTTGTTTCTCAACAGCGATACAGCTAATTACAACCATTTGTAAAAAGACTATAATTGTTTTTGTCTAGCTTCTTTAAGGTTGAGATTTTCTTTTTCATTGTTTTGAAGAGAAGACTCGCAAGACGAGACATGGAGAGTTACAGAGAATTAGACTGTTCAATGGGAACACCGACCCCCTGCAGTGCTCCTTTATCGCAAACTAAACTAAACTGCAAAGCAAACTTATGCATGCCGTAGTCAGAATGCAGTCAGAGAAGTTGGGAGAGACCTGTCACATAAAGAATACTTAATAAATTGTCCTTAACGCCAAAGAACACTCTGTATGTTGGTTTGATACCTGTATATTCACCCATTTGAACAGTATAATTATACTGGCTGTAGTCTTACAGTAGTGTGTGTATATATAAGTGTGGCTGATCCCATTTATCAGGCTAGTTAATCCTTGGCAGCAAACAGTAATACAGAGCAGGGCACCAGAGGGAGATTCAGGCACTCGCTCTAATTAAAGCACCCCCCCACGTCTCCCCTCCTACACTGACACAGACTACCTCCCTTCCTCTGGCAGGAGAGACTCTGACCTTTCAACCCTGCCTTTTCCGCTGCTGCATGAAACGCACACCTCAGCTCTGCAAATGACGAAGACACATGCAAACTCGTCTGTTCTAATGAGAGTTGAAACCTAAACATTCAGTCTCACTCACCGCTTAGAAAACATTTATTTAAATACACTGACCAATTTTAGACTGTTCCTGAAACTTTTTGCACAGTACGGATCTTTAACATAAGTTCCTTAAAACAAAATGCATGAACATTAACGTACCTACACATTATAAATAATCATAATCATATTTAACACTCTTTGGACATTGATCTACGAATGTTTATCTGGAATAAAGATATTTGCTTTCCCAGGACAGTTCGGCTATGCGACTTATGATGATGCTTTTCCTTTCATCTGTGTCTGCCTTCAATGCACTGTTGACCTTTTCTAATCCAGCCCATTTTCATGTGACATGTGCTCTTAATGCTGACTCAAAATAAATGTGTGCTGCCCCCACTTGTGAAATGTCTACAGTAAATAAAGTGGCATTAATGTGAGTATGTGTTTGCACTGGTATGAAAGTGTACAGCTGGCTTTTGTGTGCCATACGGGGTTCAAAAACAGGTTAAGAGCAGAGCGATCTGTCTGAATGACAGCATCAAAGCAACTGGCACCATTTATAGTGACAGAGGCAAAGCCCCAGCAACTCCACACACTGTTTGTGAAGGTTACACATGGACATGTCAGCATGTACATACAGGTACCTGCAGCAGCAAGTGCACAGAAACATCCTCAAATCAGGAGACGAAAATAAACTTCAGTTTCTACTAGAGATGTAGAATAAGACTAAACTCATATCAGTATCTGAAGAATATTTTTTTAAATTAAATGTATGTACAGACATATTTTGTGCCTAGTTTATAGTTTTATGAGAAAGAAAATACGTGTATATATATATATATATATATATATATATATATATATATATATATATATATATGTATGTATGTATGGGGGGTAGAGTCATATGCAGACTGTACACTTTTCAGTGTACAGCGTGGATGTGGGGTCAGTAATGTCACAGTGTTCAGGAGCTTTGAATGTCATAGTGGGTATCAAAGTGACATGGCAGATCAGCGATGGGGGCAACAGGAGGTCACAAATGCCTTTGAAAGAGCACTGAGAGGTGCAACTGTTTGTCTACATAATCTGATAATTAAACGGACCAACTACAGGTATAGTCTGGACCTTTTCCAATATATTCTGACACAGTCATCATTTCAGGTCAACTGTTTTCATCTTTGATAAAGGTTTTTGCATTTACTTGGTAAACTCTGGACATTAATATTAATCTGGACTAACAAAGTTAGATCCAATAACATTGAAACATCTATTCTAATGCGGTTCTATTAATTGGCTGTTAGGATTATTAAAATTTAGGCCAGCAAAAACTTTTGAAAATGAAAAAAAGAAGTAATAATGAATAAATAAAAATAAACATGTTTTATTAGACATGCTCTGTCAGGAGTTGAATGTAATTTTGAGATTTTTGTCATTTTCAGATTTGGTCGTTGAGGGCTAAAGATGAGCGAATGATCTTCACTTTGTCAACTGAGATGAGACACTTTAAATGCATGAACATAACATTATTAATAATTTAGATTTAAAGCGGAAAAGGATGGATGGATGGATGGATGATTTAGATTTTCAATACAAAGAGAAGTAATCTATCAATTGATTTTAGTGACTTATTACTGTTGGATTAATCATTTTTACCTTATGAAAGCACCACATGTAGCAGCAATCCCAATTAAGTTTTATGTGCTTACAGTGACAACACAGTCTTTTAATTTTTTTTAAATTCCTCTATTTTAAATGTATAAAACAATCCTTGAAACATTTGAAAACAATTTTCCCCAGTAAAACGTGTTTGCATAACTCTGTCCCAACTGTGCAAAGACGCCCGTCCATGATCTCCATATCTTCAGACCACTGAAAGAACCGTCATTCATCAAAGGCTGATACTGTCATGTTCTAGGGCTTCAGTTTGTTTTGTTTTCTATTTTTGTGCTTTATTGAATTTCTAGTTTGGTTTTGTCTGTGGCCTGTGGCCTGTTTTATTTTAAAGGGCTGGTACCTTGTGTGTCATTTTTCATTTGATTTCCCTTGTTCAATCGTCCCTGATTGAAAGGACCTGTGTCTTGTCAGCCTCATCCCTCCATCCATTTTCTATACCCGCTTAATCTGTCTCGGGGTCACAGGGGTCTGTCGGAGCATATCCCGACACATATTAGGCGAAAGGCAGGGGTACATCCTGGAGAGGTCGCCAGTCCATCGCAGGGCCACAATCGACAAACAACCAATCACGCTCACATTCACACCTACGGGCAATTTACAATGAACAATTAACCTAGTATGCATGTTTTTGGACTGTGGGAGGAAGCTGGAGTACCCGGAGGGACCCACGCAAGCATGGTGGGAACATGCAAACTCCACACAGAAAGACCCACCGGGCCGGGAATCAAACCAGGAATCTTCTTGCTGTTAGGCAACAGTGCTAAGCCACCGTGCTGCCCCTTGTCAGCCATTGTTTCGTTCCTTCACTGGTTGCTCCTCTGTACTGTTTGTCCTCCTAGTCTCCTAGTCATTCTGGCCCCAAGCTTTTTCCCTTGGTTTGTCTTCTGATAGTGGTTTTGTTTTGTCTGTGGATTCCTGACTAGCAGTGCTTTATTAACAATAAAGGACCTTACATTCCTGACTTCTCACAATCTCTGGCATTTAGATTCTCGCCTTGCAATCCCTGACCGCTATACCCAGCTGGACTATGGATTTCTATTTCTTTTTTAGGATCTTTTTGGAACTAATGGCCTTTATTTAAAGCAGATGGACAGAAAATGGGTATAGAGAAAGAAGGAAAGACACACAGGAGTGTGTCCATAATCCATAGACCATCTGGAATCCAGGCCGGGATTCAAACTTGCACTGCCTGCACAAGGGCAATAACCTCTGTAAATGGTGTCTGCTCAACCCACTGAGCTATCCAGGGCCCATGAAAATACTTTTTTAAAAATTGTCACAGTTAAATAAGTATTTTGTTAAATTTGTGTAGATGCAGCATCCATGTCCATGGACTTAAAGACATCTGGGATGGTACATCGCACACCGAAAACGTGGTGTGGTCATACAAAAATAAGTATTCTAGGTATAAAATTTTGGGGAAAACACTAAACAAACTTTACTGTTTCAGACATTAGGATATGTTTGCAGAAAGAATGGGATAAAAAATAACTTCAATGGGAGTCCATTAGGCTAAAAACCCATTCGAGTCGAATGGCAACATTACAAGGTGGCAAAAGCTTTACGTTACAATTTTTTCTTTAAGAAAAAGTGTGTAATAAATAAAATAGGAAAGAAAAAACTAACAAACTATGATATTTCTTAGGTTCATATTGTTTGCAAATAGATATATATCAAAAATAAATGTAAGAATCCCTTTTATTCAATTTGCATTTTCCATATTGTCCCAACTTTTCTGATTTAGGGTTGTTACATAAAAACTGTAGAGATAACCAGTGTCTATCTGCATGCATGCATATGGAGGGTCACGTCAAGATCTCATTTAAGTAATGGCTTCACATTTATTGCACCCTGACATGAGTGACGGGGAAAAATGACATCACTAATATTTAAATTGGTGTCCTTCGCTCTGCAAAGTAATCTGTGCTGAGTGATGCAGATTCCACCAACAAGCTATTTTCTGATTTTATCTGCAGCATCTTCACTCCACCTTCTCCAAGTCACATATATATTTTAGACTCCCTCTCACTTGTGTTTCATTACTGACCCCACATCCACGCCTTGTCCCTGTCACATCCACTTGGCATAATTGAGCCAGGTCAGATGATAAAAAGATCTATAACAGCTGATGGAGGTGAAATAAAAAACAGCTTCCAGTTATTACTTTTGTTTTTCTTCCGTTGTCAATCAACATACCCTTTTCTGCATGCTGTAGTTTAACGGGTCGGGGCTGGTGTTTTTATTTAAAGAAAATAGTTTGACATTTCATGGGGAGGAGACCAAGAGGAGCAGGAGGAGGCTGAGCAGCATCCAAGGTGGGACAGATGAGATGTGACAGGCCGGCACTCTTCTCATCAGCATGACACAGCTGTCACATCCCTATTTCAGGAAAATTAAACAGCCTTACCGTAAACTGACCAGCCCGTGGGGGGGGGGGCTGGTGGAGCCGGGAGTGTGTGTGAGTGTATGAAAACAAATAAGCTTTAAGTATGCAGATAGACTTTCTACTTCACTCCTCCCACAACTTGTTCCTCTCTTTCAAGCACTGTTCTCGCCTTTTGACATGATAATGGCTCCAAAGTGATGAAGACACTTCACTCATACCAGCAGGGTACATAAATGCTTCCTCCACGCCCCCTCACCCATCAATCACAGCCCCCCTCCCTTCTGCCTGCTCGGCATCTAAAGAGGTGGCAAGTTGTTTAATCAGTTAATTTGCTCTCTTTTGGCCCCCTTTAATGACCATGCCACCTCTGGATTATCATGTAATCCCGTCCACTTTATCAACACTGATGAACTGCTCATTAGACTATTAGTCTCTCTTTTGCTTTGCCATGGTTAGCAAAGGTTGTAGGCCTTCGATTAAAACTAATCTGCTCGTCCACATTTCTCTTTTTAATTGAGGAAGTAGAAGCCAAATCAATAGCATTTCAATGATCGCCAAGAAAATGAAATAAATGTCCTCATAACTTGGCAACACATTAAACTGGATCATTTACCAAATGCCACCAATGTGCTATACATATTTTCATTTTCACCATTTCCATGGATACAGTATAAACATAGCTAAGATCATGGGAAACAGGAGTCTTTTATAATGTAAACACACACACATATATATATGCCCGGTGGGTCTTTCTGTGTGGAGTTTGCATGTTCTCCCCGTGCTTGCGTGGGTTCCCTCCGGGTACTCCGGCTTCCTCCCACAGTCCAAAAACATGCAGGGTAGGTTAACTGATCATCCTAAATTCTCCCTAGGTGTGAATGTGAGCGTGACTGGTTGTTTGTCTTCTATGTGGCCCTGGATAGACTGGCGACCTGTCCAGGGTGGACCCCTGCCTTTCGCCTGATATGCGTCGGGATAGGCTCCGACAGACCCCCGTGACCCGGAAACGGATAAAGCGGGTATAGATAATGGATTGATGGATATATATGATTTATTTATTTTTTTAATGTATTTGTTTTCATTCTAGGTGACATTTCCTTTTTGACCTATTTAAGTTATTAGTTTTTTCAAGCACCCCCCCCCCCCCCCCCCCCCCCCCCAAAAAAAAAAGTCTGATCCGGAGCATTGGTAACCTGCATGCTTGTTTATTTGATCAAATGTGAAGAGGTTTTCATTGAGGTTTTCTACTGACAACATACAAATATGTAGATAAATGATTACAATATACTTGGCTAAATCGATGCAGAGGAACCATGGTTTAAACTTAGCCTTCCCTTCATTGGAGCCTTGACTGGGACCTACTGCTCGGCTCTCTTTGTCTTCTTTCGCTCCCCTAACATCGTGGATTTGGCCTTGTAGTCCTGTAACCACTCTTTTGTCTCCCCTTCGATGCCATTTTCTTGAAATAAGTGAACTACTTCACGTGATTAAGAATTAACATGCATAAACATGTGTGATACCTTCAAATGATATAGAATTTGCCTGCATAGGAATGTGAGCAAGTTTACAAATTCCAACTGATGTTTAGCCCTTTCTAATCTATGTTATATTTCTCTTTACCTCATGCAAAAGCTAAAATACATCCCCAACAGGAAACCTGGTGTAACTGGGTTGTTGGATATTTCCATATCAATATTTTGAGCTTGAACATTTATGCAAATCAGTCACACCGCCCACATGGCAACTGCACTCCCCCCTACAGCTTCCCCTTGCAGGAGGCAGGAGGAGGTACAGAACACGACCAGTCTGAGGTGCTCAAAATCCCCAGGTACCAGTATTGAGATCTGATGGCGTCTGTGTGAAGGAAGTCCGATATGCAAAGACTTCACAACACACAGTAGAAATGAGCTCTTACATAATGTCGTGGACAGTCTATAAAAACCCCAGGTACTCTTTGACCAGACCTGGACAAACCTTTTAATAACAGGTGGTTGATCATAATGTTGTGATCTCCTACTGCAATGTTCATGTAGCAGCTCTCCATTCGTGCCACTGTCTGATGGAATTAAATTTCAGTCACTAATGTTTGCACATCTTCATGCAGTTGTCATGGTGACTCAAGAGAAGACCACATGTCCAGTCTCTCTTTACTGAGCCATAGCTCTGGCCCAGCTGCCAGTTTTAGCCATCGCCTCGTCTCTTTAGCACAACCTTGCAGCGACTCTGTTGGTAAAAAGGAAGTGACGCCTTTTAAAAAATTCATAACATCCAACTTGCACTGACCTTATATGGCAAATAAAAACTATCGATCCTCCCTCCCTAGCTCCCACTTTAAAAGACTTATTGTGGAGCTCCATTTCATCTAATCACTTGGCAAAAGAGTGCAGCATCTAAATAAAAAAAAGAATAAATAAAAAGTTCCTGGGCCAACGTGTTGCTTTCACCTTTGCAGATGAAATTACCCGAAAAGCTGTTACAAATCAATATAATCAATGCAATCAGCTAACTGACACAGGCAATCTCCTGCCAGTAAGTAAAAATACCCCCAGTGGATATCTTTCAATCTCTAGTGCCATAATTGCCCCCGAGGGCGACGTTAGGGTGTAGCATTTTGTACACTTAATTAAATTAGCGAGCTCTGTGGACGGGGTGAGTGGCAGATTTCACAGAGAACCAAAAGGTCTGGCTGCGCGCCAGTAATTAAGGCAATACCTTTCTTGATTACGCCAATCCCCCTTAATTAACTCATTATGCATTTTAACCCAAACACTCCCATGAATTAATGGGCTCACAGAAAGCTCCTGGATGGAAAGAACGCCCTGATCACAAGCATAAGTCATAACTCATCCACTCAACAGGGTAGACGTAATGTCCATATTTCTCCCTCTTTCAGCCAAGACTAATTTGGACTTGAGTGACAGGAAAAACTATACACACACACACACACACACATATATATATATATATATATATATATAAATATAACTTTTAAAAAGAAAGAAAAAGATCTCCTGTCTGGCAAGTAAGAAGAGTAACTAACTGAACAACCTTACAACTTTATTCAATGTCTTTAAGGGCCTTTAGGATGATCACTTTTGCACAAACAAGAAAAACATGCACATGGGGGTCCAAACATTTGTGAAAGATGATTTAAAGAGACCTAGGAGCTCTGCAGACTGGGAGCAGCTCTGCATTGACCCATAATGCTTTGCTAATTAAATAATTCACTAATTGATTCATTGCCAAATCGATAAAGCCTTCAGATGGTTTATGGTGTGAGAGCTAAACAGTATTTGTGTTTAAAGACTGGGGGAGGGTTGCAAATGAAACACACACACACACACACACACACAAGCACCCGTATGTCGGATCCAAGCAGCCAGTGTTTTCGCCTCTTACTGACTAAGAGGCAAAAGCACAGACAACTGGTCCTGAAATGCGGTCACAAATGCAAGGTTGACCTTGCATTTGTGTTGCATGACATCAATCTGCCCCTCACAGGCAGATGATCGTGAATATAAAAAGTGAAGCAAGAGTCTGACTGCGTGTGTGTGTGTGCGTGCTAACCCGTAAACACAGCTCTGAGCCCATTCCCAGGGGAGTCTGGGTCTTGCAGGTGGTTCGAGGAAGAAATCTGATTGCATATTTCTAATTCAGGTGTGATGACTTTCAGGTTCGTGCGTACTAAAGGGCATGTGTGCTGTAAATATGTGGCAGGTGCTGTATATTTATGACTGGCCGTATCTGTGTGCATGTGCCCAGGAAGGCAGGGATTACTGTTGGAAGTAATTGGAGCAGCCGTGAAGTGTAAGATCCCACTGATTTAAGTGCATGTAAGGGTTGTAAATTAAGCTTCATGAGCATTTCAATATTTGTCTCCAAATACGTGCACGGACGTACACCTGCAAAGACAAAAAAGGAGAGGCAAAGAAAGTGTTCAGTTCTTTCAGTTCAAACCGGCTGTGGACGACAAGTCTCTTAAGATGGTGACAATACATGATTCTTTACTTGAAGGATGAAGAATGAAGAACTCAATTGTAGAACTCTAAACTAATGATTATAATTACTTTTTAATAATTCAGTTAGGCCTATTCCCGCAGCTAAAAATATTTTCCTTTGATTAATGCTTAAGTTTGCAAATTTTCTTAGGCTACATGACCACCAGGATGTATCTGATTCAACCTCCACTCTTGTATTAATGTCGGCACTGCGTGATAAGGCCTGCCTGGCGGATCAATCCTAAATTCTCACAAAAATGTCTTGCACGATGCACCGATAGTCATACTGAGAATAATCAGTATTACAAGTCTACAAAGCTACAACAAAGTGAGCAACTACTTACACATTAGACTTTTGTATCCTGCAGAATTGAGGTTACGTGTTTGTGTAAAAAACCTGAAATGTTGTGGCTTAAAATTAAATTAGAGATGTGGCCTTCTCTTGACAGCTTTCAAAGATTCATCCTGGCAGATGATCATCACTCAAATCAAGTGGTCAAGGTTTCATGGTGACATTTTTGTTTTTTTAAATATCATTTCATCAGATTTTAGTACCTTGTATTGTGAAATTTGTTCCTTAGAATAGGATCGGAAATCTATGAAATTCCTGCCAAACAAAGCTTTAAGACAAAACTTTGCTTGTGGGGGTTAATACTGGGAAAGGAGACCTTTTCAAGCGCCTCAGTGAAGAGCTTTGCCGCTGCGTATTTGTAGTCTTGACACTTGACAGAGGAGTTCTCTCCACATTGTACTGACGTGTGTACTCTCACAGCTGAGGAAACATTTTGAACAAGGACTGGACCTTAATTTAGGAGTACATTTATAATACTCATACCTCAGCTTCTTACTGCCCCCCCCCCCCCCATCTCTCTTGCCACCTCTAGAATTATCAACAAATAAATGAACTACATATAACCTGCTTTACATCCATCAGCTGAAACTCTTGAATTCCTCCACAGGTGAGCATCTTGTTACAATAAAGCTTTTAGTTGGGGAACTTTGGGTCCCGGGATTCATTGAATTTTGCTTAATACTCAGCCGAGTGTCTTTCGTAGCAACAGCGCCCCCTAGTGGACCAGGCGACGGTTAACACCGTTGTGGTTGCTCAGGAACAACTAGAACCCAACCAAAGACTCAGAACTGGTGTGACCTTCAGTGTGACTGCGAATGGTCAGAAATTAACAACATTTTGCTTTTATTGCATGTATTACTCTAGAACGGTAAATGCAACTGCATTCAAAACACCAGATATAAATATAGCATTTCTTTTTATTTCACGATTATTAAAAAGTATATACAGAGTGCTACATATTTAATAATTATTCCTTTACTGTGCAGAAACAGTTTCAACAGAATTTTCAATAACCAAAAGCACACTCTTAATAATATCTGAAACCAATAACTTTATAACATTCCTAATAAGCAGGTTCAAACCAGTTTTATTTTTCAATTAGCAACAACTAAAGACTTATTTAGTCACTGGCAATTTCCAGTTTGCATTAAAAGATAATATATTGAAACTGCGTGTAAAATACCACTCAAATACATTGCAACAATTAACCGTACAAGTTAATAATCAAGGACAAGTTCAGCTGTCACGTGGTCCATCGTTTCATTATAGTCACAAAAGCATCAACCTTAAATGCCCAAAATACACTTCTGTCAGAAACATTTAAAAAGGTACCATTTAGTTTTACCAAAAAAACCTTTTGAGATGTGAGAGTACCCTGAGAGAACAAAACTGTAAGCATTCACACGTTTAAGGAAACAAGAGTTAAATTGCAATGAAAACCAAAAATACTCTAAAAAATATAAAAACACACACACTTAAAACAATTAAAAGTGAAGCAAAAATGTTTTTCTGCAATGCAAATTACAGCAATGCCTGTACTTACAATTATTACAAATGTATCTCAGCGATTCCTTACTTATTTAAATGTCATCTGTTTTTAGGTGTGAACAGATGTTTAATCTCTGTCTTTTTAGTCATTCTTTTTTTTTGTGGAAAGAGATACTCAATTCTATATTTTACATACAGAGCCACATAAATGTGTATAATAATGTGAATTCGTGGAGGTCTCTAAATATATCAGTGAGGACTCCTGCATCTGAACTTCACAAGTGTAAAGCATGTGAATGAAGGAGAGAAACTGTAGATGTACGCTGAAGACGTTGAAAACTAAACAGAGGAATGAAGATAAAATGAAAAGAAATGAGTATTTTTCCTGTGTAAGGAATGTTGAATGACACGCAATGAATGGCCCATCAACAGCGTTTAAGTACTAAACTCCCTATCAGTCAGCCAGAACTGACAAAAAGGCTCAAAGATAGGAGACAGAACACCTCCAAGAACCAAGACAAGGAGTCGAACTGTCTTCTGAACAAGGTTTTTAGGATTTCTGTGATCTTAATGACTGTAAAGCTACATTGAATACAGGTAGCATTTATCCTCTAGAAAAAAACAGCAAAGCTTTTCCATAATCCCTTTTCAATTTCAAGACAATATTCATTCTTTTTTTTTTTTTAAGTATATGCTGGAAATATGCATTTTTTTTGCAAAAAGCTTCAAAAAAAAAAAAAAAGGCAGAGCAAGACAGGCTTTATTTAAACAGAATTCACCTGACAGCAACTCTGAACGTTACCACTTCTTACTGGTTTGATCTTTTTCAGTTTGTAACGATTAAACAAATAAAAATACCATAGTTTACCTTAAAATACCTTGTAATCTGATTGCATTACATTCTGACAGAGCCTGCTAGTTGCTTCATCCTTTTTCTAGTACTAATGACTAAATGTTCAACTACAAGGCCGCTGGCTCGCCAATAACAATAAACTGACACAAGATTGGTTTCGATCTCAGCATTTAACTCTCAGAGCACAAATAAAGACCGTTTTTGTGATCTAGATGACGAGATCAAGCCAGCTCATTACTAAACAAACAATTTTAGACCCTTCTGAAAAGCATTGCACTTCATAGTTTAATTATACTTAAGGCATTTTCAACTCTTTTGATCAAAGACTACAAGAATGTTCTGTGACATGCAGGTTGGACTGATGATCCTCCCAAAAAAAAAAAAAAAAAAAAAAAAAAAAAAAAAAAAAAAAAAAAAAAAAAAAAAAAAAAAAAAACAAACAAACCCCAAATGCAACCATCCGATGTTTTTCAGGGTGTGCAGAGGTATCCCCATGTAAAGCACCATGCTAGATCAGACCATGTTGGTTTGGGTGTTTGGGCTGCGACTCTGCAGGTCCTGCACCTGGTCAAGCACCCAGCTGATGTTTGGTCTCTCTTGAGGATTTGATACCATTATGGAGCTCAGCAGCATTTGCAAACCCTCTGAGTAACTGCACAAGACAGACAGACACCAGAACTGCTCAATCCATCCTTCTATTCACATAATAAACAAGAATCGTTACTAATTTGACCTGATTTTATTTTAGATTCACTGGAGGTAAGGTGTTCGGGGAAGGTAAATAAATCCATCCGACTATATTTATATAGCTAAAACTACATTTCAGACCACTGTACAACATGTTAGCAGGATTTAATAAACACAAAGGGAATTTAAGTGGAAAGAAAGTGACTGTTACTTTGGAATTTGTTTTTACATACCTTTACTTGTAACTGTAAAACTACTGTTCTTCCTACCACTAGAAAGAAAAACCAACAAATCAACAGGGAACGTAGGAAGAAGGGCTTGAACACTGACCTGCATGATGCTGGGATGGTCACTGGATTCTGAACAGCCAAAGCAACACTGTCCCCCTTCTGAAATATCAGATCATATGGTCCCTCCAACATCATCATGCAATACAGCACACAACCAAGTGACTGCAGGACAACAGAAAGACCACACACATGGAGTTGTTTAGTCATGCAACAAACCTCAATGGTTTTCAACTGAAACGTAAGTGATGTACCGATGTTGCTATAAATAACAGTGTGGTTAACATGCTTATATACAAGCTGTAACTGAGGCTTTACCCAGATATCCGTTCGCTCATCTATAATGCAGTGGCTCTCTACATTGAAGAGCTCAGGAGCCCTGTAGGAAATGGTGCACCGCTGGGCTGCCCAGTCCTGTATGGTCATGGCTTCTCTGGATCCCCTAACCTGTAACAAACGTCATTTTCTCAAAACCCTATCTGGGATACGCCTTGAATCCTGTTGGCCGGTCTATAAAATATCTGAATCAGATGTCATGACTGCATCAGTGCTTATCAAGTGATTATTAAGTTCTTATCAATTTCTTATAAACTGTGCACCCTTACCTCCATTCTCGCACGGTTCATTGAGCCCAGATCCATCAGAACAGGCCTGTCATCCTCATCAAGAAGAACATTTGTGGGCTTTAGGTCTCTAACAAGACAAGACAATGCATGCGGTCAGAACCAGACAACTGGGCTTCTTTTCCAAGTTAAAAGTTCACAAAAACATGTAATGATTTATATTTATATCAGGTGTAAAACTATCATAAGCACATCTTTCACAAGAGACAGTATGCTCAGTGGCACAAAAAAAAAACCACACACACACACACACACACACACACACAGAAGTAGTCTGGTGTGAATATGGGATCAGCTGACTCTGTCAATTCCACTTGACTGAACTCAGACTGGCCAAACAAAGTTTCACTGGTTATTCTCCGTTCAACAATAGGCGCTTGCCAGAGAGACCGAGTAATATTTTTTCAAGGAAAAATATTAGGAAAATAAATTACATAAACTGTATGAGAGAATTCACAGAACCGTCAACTTTTCTGCAGTGACGTGTTGTTCCAAGGGAAAGTGTTTTAATACTATGACAATTTTTGCATGAAATATTTATAAAAACCGTTTGGTATGTCAGTTCATCCGATTGCATTTTCATTTTGCATACTTAATCTATAATTCCTATACTTTAATTTTAAGAACTCTTCATCTGTCAAATATGGAAAAGCACCACAAATAAACACGGCAGTTTGAATAACAAGAGTAACATCATTAGAAATTAACTTTTTCTATTGATATTGTGATGGTAATCTTGTAGTACATTTGTTTTTTGCCATAGCAATATAGAGGAGAATAGAGGGAATCTGATATTGCAACACAAACCAAAATAAAAAAAATGGAAACAAGCTAAAAGCACTTACAAAGATAATACAAATTGTAATAAGGCAATGGTTTTCAGGACACATATTTGGATATTCCCAAACATCCGTCCAGTGATTTGTCGAGGTCTTAGGTTAAAAGCAGGGCTAGAGACTTCTGGATGATGTCACATTGGTTGATATTTGAAACAAAACAGGGATAACTAGTTCAGCCTTTGCCTACCCTCCGGTACTTCTTAAGAAAACAAACCCCATCATAAACTCTACTACGCCCAGTTTATGGATCCAGGGTTGTGAGTGAAAACAAGCTTTTCTTTTTCTTTTTTTAAATGGTGTCCTCAGAAGGGGAGAAACTATTTAATGACTGTAACAAAGTGTTTTTCATTAGAATTTGCTAGTGTCTTAAACACTGTTTCCCAGTCGTGGTCCTTGAGACCCACTGCCCTGCATGTTTTAGATGTTTCAGAGTTCAAACACGCCTGGATTTAATTATTGGGTCATAAACAGACTTGTGAAGTCCTTAATGACAAGTGATGCTGTGATCTAATTGGCTAAATCTGGACTACTGCCTGAAACATGCAGGGTAGCAGACCCAGAGGACCAGGACATGGTCCTCTGGATCTGCTGCCCTGCCTTTAAGTTAATGTTTTTTTTTTTCCTTTTGCCCCTTTGTATGAACAGATTGAACCTTAAAACAACATTATAAAAGTCGTTGCTTTTTTCTTTTTGATGGTGAACAATTTAATCCGTGCAACAGAAATATTTAACTATTGTACTTTGTACAGTAAGGCATTTCTGTAGTGGAAACCACAAGGGAAAAGACATTTGCTAGCATGTAGAGAAACTGGAGCCTTCTGTTTCTGCACAAACCTCTGGAGATCTGAACATACTGCATTTTCAAGTGAACAAATAAATCACCATTCAAAATACACAAATATGAGGCATACATTTCTGCATTAGGAGAAGGGTTACCTGTGTGCATAGCCTTTTTCATGAATGGCCTTCAATCCAGAACAGATTCCCCGGAAGATATGCAAAATCTGTTTTTCGGGCATTAAGCTCCCTTTGTCTCTGAGCTTCTCAAGTACAGACCACAGGCTTCCTTTCTGTTCTCACAGACAAACACAACCATATCAGCCTTTTATCATATCTTATAAGATGTGTCTTACCATGCAAACCACTGCTAAAACTCACTCTTATGTAGGGCAAAAGAAGCCAGGCTTCAGTCTTGCCCCCATGTTCAACGAAGCTGTATGCAACTAAGCTCAAGATGTTGGGATGATTGAACATATGGTGCATTTCCACCTCCGTCTGAGCCTCCTGGCGACCTTCTCTGTCGTGACACAGGATCCTCTTCAGAGCATAGAAGTGTCCATCCTTTACCCCCTCCACCAGATCAACATAACTGAACCCTCTGAACAGAGATTAAAAGCAAAGAAAATAAATAAATATGTAGAGAACAGGATGGAAGTGGGAACATCCCTTTGATTGTGTGTTAATTTTTTTAAATGTCATATTATATACTCTGTGCAGATGTTTCTCATATGCATTTCTAATATTTTAGTATGCTGTGCCTTATCTTGGCTGTTGTAACACTTTGCCAAATGTGGGATTAGAAAAGTCCAGCATTGAGCTGCTATTCCTGAAAATATCACAAGTTTTAAATTAAGCATTGTTTCTAGTTATGAAAGCAAGAGTGCCAAACTACACCAGAACACCATGTGCAAGACTTTTATCACAAATACAAACTAACACCGGTGAAAACGGGTGAACGGTGACGTCATCTCACCCTTCATCTAGCTTCTGAACAAAGTGATATTTTTTGTTGTCGATGGTGATGGAGCCGCGCGAGCACAAACACAGCGTCTGCCCCATCCTGACTGGCGCATTGCTCAACGGTCGCCTTCAAAGGGTCTGGAAGAAAAGGACACAAACAGACACATAGAAAGCAGCGCGTAAAAACGTCAACTAACGAAGGCGAATGCGTTAAACTAGAATAAATAACGAGTTAAGAACACGTAAAGAGCAAGGAGACGAACGCGAGCTATAACGCGGCGCAACTCCCCGTCTATAATAACATAATACAACGTTACCAGCAGCTGCTGTGTGCTTACGACTAACCCCTTGACAAAACGGGATATCTTGACATTATAAAATAGTTGTTTATTTGACTCTTACCGGTGTTATTTTCACCAAGTTAGCCTGCTGGGGCGTCATTTTGCTCTTCTTCTTCACTTGTAGATATGTGACCCCTTCCGGCGCACAGCGCCTGAACGAGACTAGCGGCCAGATCCCGCAACCGCCACAAGAGAAACGACGATGGCGGATAACGAGCACGGCAGCAGTTGCTCCGACGATGGAGGTGATATTTGTGTGGTTACACTGTATGAAAACCTTAGGGGGAAAAACGCGTGTACCTTGATTTGCTGCATAAGTTAAAACTGGCTTCACCCAGGAGGACGCCTCCGCGGAACTTTAATAGATCAACTTCGTGTTAGCTTCAGCTAGCTCACAAATGTAGCATAAACATAGTTTTATCGTTACCCGCGAGGCCACGAACTAACGTGTGTTTAAAGATGTTATTAACTTTAACGGTGTTACAAAGGATGGCTTGCATTAGACGAGTTTCTGAAACCAGAACATCTCGTTTGGTCAGTGGTCGGGCTGCTAAGCTCGCGTCAGCTCAGCTAGTATTGATCTGTTTCACAGCGTAAACTCAACCTCCGACTTCTCGCGGTTCCCCTGACGGCTTTAAAGCAGCTGCAGGGAATTTAAGTTATCGGCGACTAGCCACACAAGTGGAAAAATGAAGATGGCTTTTTATCGTCTCCAGTTGTTCACCTTGGTGAGTTGTCTTGCTTCAAGCAGGGCCGCAGGAGGAGGGAGACAGAGTGAAAACTAAGCCTGTCTCTTGTAGCACTATGGAAGGACAGGGGGCCGCGCTCAAACGCAAATCGCAGCATCTCGGCCCTGAAGTTCAAGACGATTCCTCGGCAGACCCACCGGGACCCCGAAAATTCTCCAAAATAGGGTTCGGCATGAAAAGTCAGTTGCCGAAGAAGGCGAATCCCATATCTATCAAGCTCGGAGCGACAGTAAGTGTATGTGTACGTTGACTTCATGTAAAGACACTGCAATTCACGCTATAAATAGTATACATTGTCTAGAGGTGCACAGCAACATACAGATGAGTGTGCACAATTAATGCACACTTCTCAGTGGTGCAGAAAAAGCATTTAAGGGATGCTTTTTAAGTTTCAGTCTGTGAGTGGTTTTGGAGAAATACTAGTTATGATGGGATTAACACACCTGCAGGACTATCACACACATTTAAAAACTGTTGTACATTTCACTGTCCTTATTACAATACAGTTCAACATTAACAGTAATGTCTACCTATCTTCATACTGCCATTTTATTGTTTTTATTGTAATTTTATTGTCTTTGTTTTTTTTCCAAATCCAGTGTCATTTTATTATTTGTTTCTTTTAGATTTTAGATTTGCACTTTGTGTTTAGAGAGTCATTTATTTATTGTGCCTTTTTCTTTTTCTTTTTTTGTTTGAATTTATGTAGAAACCCAAAGAGACTGTACCATTAATTCCTACAAAAAAGGCTGAGCTGGCATCTGTTTTTAATGAAGATGATGATGTAAGTGGACACACACACACACACACACGCATACAAATGAACGCACATGATTTTTATTGCCATTGGAAGCAACTTTCTTTGTCTTGCGAAATAGAGTGAACCAGAGGAAATGCCTCCAGAAGCAAAGATGAGGATGAAGAACATTGGCAGGTAATTGCACAAACCTGACATGCTGCTGCTTCTGCTGTTATGACAACAGACAGCTCTTAAGTGTGTTTTAGTGATTTAGATGTATCTAAGCCGCTGTCTTTTCAGGGAGACGCCAACATCTGCAGGACCTAATTCCTTCAACAAGGGCAAGCAGGGCTTCTCTGATCATCAAAAGCTATGGGAGAGGAAGCTGAAGTCCCAAACAGACGAATCGTAAATCACGGGCTCAGATTTTTTTTTTGTCACTAATGGATCATTTAGCATAGGTCAACTATGCCAGATATCCATGAAGGCTCAAGTGTTTCCTCACTGTAGCATTGGGTTTTTACAACCTAACAATTTGTGGACATGCAATGAGGAATACTTTAAGCCTTCTATGGTTGTGACTGAACTTGTGTTTACGTTTCTAACCAATAGTGGTTATTCCTAACTGAAAGGAAAGAATATCAGTCCCCTCGGTTCGAGGGGTATGGGCCGGTGATGGAGAAGGGATGAGTTATACAGAATATTGTTCTGAACCTGTAACATCTGCAACAATTGCACTGTGCAGGCTAATAGAAAAGCCAGCGTTTTACAACCCTCGCTCTCTTTTTGTGACATTCTTTCACCCACGTAGAGCTGGTTAGCTGCAGTCCTTAGCAGTTGTGTTGCATGTCTTTATATTTGTGTAAAAAAAAAAAAAGTACATCAAAATGTGACCGTTTTATTTTTAAATCTTAGTTTGGAGTTTTATGTAAACGTAAATGTTTTGCAGAGCAGACATACTAGATGTGCAGATGCATCCTTTAGTTTGATTCAGTTCCACAGCATCAATGTACAACCTTCTGTTTTCACCAGCTGTGCCACTTCAAAGACTTTCTTCTGTTTGACTTTTAAGTTTTCACTTTCACTAGGTTTATTAGAGCTTGTGCAGGTGATTGCTCTTTTTTCTTTTTTGAAACACTGTATTTCATACTCCTGCACTCAGTTTGACTAATAGTTTGACAATATAAATACCGCTCATTGAGTCTTATCTTTACAATCAGTGTTGTCAGGCGTATGAGAACCTAAGTGATTCAGCAGTGATGTGGATACCCTGTTTGCTGGTTACTGCTATAGCAACTCATTTCATGTGGTTTGAAATGAACGTTATCAGTAATATCAGTAATACTTTCACAAGCTCTTCACGGAAATATAGATTGTCCTTTTATGTCATACCTCACTGGTTAATCCTGTGCCTGAATCATTAATGAATTTACCTTTGTCTAAATTATAACTTTGAATATCTCTGTGAACTACTTAATTGTTGTTCAGACATCCCCAAATAAATTACATCAACATCTAAAGCGATATGTTTTTATCCAACAGAACTCTGTTGATCCATCATAAAAAAAAAAAAAAACAGTCAAAAAGGACTATAATTTCAAATATTTTTTTATATTCATGACATACTAATATGGTTCAACTCAGTGACGTACAGCCATGTAAGCACTAATCGAATTGTTTATAGTTCCCATGTTTTTGTACTCATTCTTTTTGATAAACCTGTAGAATTGACAGGCTTTTGATAGTTTTCCATCGTTTATATCTAGAAAAGTGCAGGTGGAAGTTCATGCACCACGGCACGAACATGAGTCATGTTTGCAGAATGACTCGCCTTTTTTCTCAAATATTCTTCCACACATTTTAAAGTTACACATTGTAATTTATCATCCAATATCAGTAGATGTTTTTTCTTTGTATTTTCTGGAGCTTTTCCTATATGAGGTCTTTCAATGGCCTTCATGTCAGTTGTGTTCTGTATTACAAAGTAAATAGTTGTACCACCTCATCCTAACAATGTTGCTGATATTACAGTTGTGTTGTTGGCGCTGGATGAGTGCTGCTCCTGTTGTCCGGCATAGCTTTCCTCAGAGAACTCCAGAAGATGCTGTTGGCTGTGGGAGATGACTCTGAGCTCCATCTCAGACTGGGCAGCACGCTCAAGGCCCCTTGGACAGCTCTGGACAGCGGAGGGTCGGGCTGGATGAGGGAGGCTGAGGCTCCGCTGGTCCATATCATCAAGAGTTTGAGGACAGACTTTCGAAGCAAAGCCTGAAAGACATAGATGTAGCAGATCGTTGCACGTGAATGATCATTTTGCAATTTATTTTGGGTCAAAGTAGGGCACATTTACATATGATTAATACATTGAAGTGTTGGACTTCAGCTGCAGGGTAACAGTGGTGAAAACACTGCTGGTGAATTCTGCCACTTTCCATCTTAACCTTCTCACCACATGTTCAGCTGCTGGTATTGGTCTGTTGTAAAGGCAGCCTAATGAAACCAGTATGATTAATTTACCATTGCAATTAAGATCTGAGTCCCTAGGAAACCCCAATCCCATAGCAACTGTGTTTTGAAATGAAAAGTGCCATTTTAATTAAAAATAAGAATTAGAGAAGACTCGTCAAAGAGTAGAGAGGTCAACCAGGAGGAAATTATCACACTGACAGTAGAATATTTGCTTTTTGAGGCCTACAGTGTAAATATTTAAATTAACAAGGACCAAATCTTCCTGCTTTAGTGAAAAACGTAACAACTGAAGAAATGATGGTCATATAGGTCACTGATTCTTAGCCACCATTTGTTTTTCATGGGTTAGAAATAACCTCTGAAGTCTCCCTTGTCTACAGTAAGAAAACCTATGTATAAATCTATCTAACCTTTAATCGTATCTGTTCTTCATAGCCAAGACACTCCTTGTCTTTTAAATTCATATTGGTGTCAGTTTAATCTTTGATTGGCTTATCCTCTTGTCCGGCCATCCATTTTCTATATCTGTTTTTAATCCTTCGCAGGGTCACAGGGATCTGCCGGAGCCTATCCCGGCTCATTATAGGCGAGAGGCAGGCTTATCCTCATTTAATTTAGGCCTACTCTAGGAAATACTGAAGGATGAGATGTATTTAATGTGAGCTTTCTTCACAGTTCTGACCATCACACTGTAATCATTTGAGTAGTTTTCTGCTCTATATTACTAAAAATAAAATTGTTAGAGGCGTTTAGTATTATAGAGCAGTCTCTCAGAGGCCCTGCACTAGTAGGTCTAACAGTTAATTTACCTGTTTGGTCTGTAGTTTTCCGTTGTATCTTTTAATGCCAACTGATGGGAATCAACTAGATAAAATAAAGCAAAACCAGGAGAGAAATATCCACTATTGCATCTATTTAACTTGGAAACTCAGGTGTACCTGCACTCCTGATTCCAGTACAAATACAGCGTTGCTGTTTGCAAGGTATTCAGGTGAAAGGACGCAGATCAGCATTTGGCTTCGGTTGATTCCAAGAACCACATCATTTGTATAAGCTGCAAAGCGGAGGAAGAAAATCATAAAATAATTTTTTGGTAACATGCATTTTCCAATAATGTATAAAGACATGCTCAGCTGATGCCCTGACCTCCTCCAGGAAGTACATCCCTTTCCAGCAGACACAGGCGGTAACCCCACTGGTCCTCTAACACTTGTGGTAGCAGCACTTCTAGTTGTGTCTGGCTGACTTTACCTTCCTCATTGTTAAATGGGTCCATATATGTTCTGTCCTTCTGTGCTGCTTCTTTTACTACCAATAAAAGAAACAGAGTTCACTAACAATGTTATTTGTAAAATGTAAACCAGGCAAAGGTGTCACACATGCGAGCCGATACCTTCTTTACAAAAATGTCCAGATCTGGAGGAAAAGGTCAAATCTCCCTTCCCCTGTGCAGATGGAGGACTCCATACTAACGACAGAAACGCATCAAACTCTTTGTTCTCTGGTAGATGAGGGAGGATATGTGTGACAAGTCAGACATGCAGTAGTGTCATCACTGAAATGGTTTTGTCAGTAAAATGTAGTCAGCATTTAACACTCGGTGATAAAGCATGAAGGGTATTTTAAAGAACTGTTTTATTTTAAGTAGTGTTGCTGCTGTGGTCAAAATGGCACTAAATACTTAAATCTAGACTGTACTTGCTGTCTGACCTCCATCATATTTTCCATATTGGAAGCGAGACCTGTAGATGAGCTGTAATTCCAGCCTTTTCACATACATGATGCTTCCAAGCCCGGCGACCACGAGGAAGGCCGCAAATGGATATCCAACCAACGATGGCCATTTCACTGCAAATACACCCAGCACACATTCAAAGATAGTTTGAATGTCTATCTTTGAAAATAAAATAAAAAACCTGACAAACTTGGTTGCAAACATGTACTGTCACTTTTGTACAATTACATGGCGTTAAACAGATACTACATCTAATAATAGTGTTTGGTTAAACCTCCAAATGATCTAAGTTGATTAAGATGGTGAAGATGGACTCCTATATGGGCCTTAAGTAGCTGTTAGCCCACCTCACTGTGAGTGAAAGAATTAAAATATAGATGATGTGGTTTAATGTTCTTATTTTTCACTAATTGGTTTTCACCACCTGAGAGACAAGTGTGTATAATCTGTTTGCAGGCTCCCGCCTGAGAGGAGACGAGATCTACAACAGCTGTGTCATGCGTCAAATCAGATATTGTCATCCCTTCGTGAAATTTCAATCTTAATGTCTAAGTTCATCCCATATTGTCCTGTCCTCTGCTGTCCTGTGCAGATGTGATCCCTTTACATGGATGTAAACCTGATTCAGTCCTAGTCAGAGTCAAGTCTTTCTTTTTCAGTCTTGATAAGTAACATATGGTCAAAGAGTGCCTCTTTTTCTTTTTACATTCTGTTTTACTTCTGCACCTGTTTTAATATGTTTTATTTGTGCATTTGGGGATGCACTTCAAAGAACAATCTGGACTTAAAACAGCTCTAAGACTGTTATAAGAGATGGTAAGGACTTTAAACTTTAGTGAGGGACTAATGTAACATGAATTGAAGCGGTTTTGAGATATAGAACAGAGTGTGTTTGGCAATCAATGTTAGCGCGACAGAGCTACATCAAATTAAATAGTTGAAGCCCCTGACAAGACTCAAGAATATCATTCCATTTAACAGACAAAAGTCTATTTGAATGTGTATGTGTACACAAAAAACAACTTTGTACAGGCATCTTGGTCTGTTTGCTACATCTGCACAAGTTGACTACAGATGTCACATAAACTATTGTCAGTAGATTCAAACAGAGAGTTTGTGGCCTCTGGTTACATAACTACCATCTTGCTGCAAACAGATAATTCTGTTCTAACTCAAAAACTGCTTCAGTTCAAATCATTTTGATACAAAAATGATCTTTACGCTCCTCACTGCCTCATATTTAACTTTGGACTATTCTTTTAAAAAGGTCAGGGGTCTTTACTGATTGTGTGAAACTGCCAGAGGTAGCGAGATGCATCGTGATTCTGAGGCCTGCAGGGCATCTCTCTAAACTCTCTGCAAACATTCAGCCAGATGCTACAAAAAACAAATAGAACGGTGCTTCACAGTCCAGATAAATAATGACCCCAGACACACAGTGAAAGCAACTTGAGACTTTTTGAATAAGAAATGGAAACGGCATAACATTCAGAGGCTGCAGTGAAGTATCTCTTGGGAGGAAACTGGACATTTCAATGGGCTCCTGACTTAAGACATTCATGGAGACGGTTTTTCATCAACATATTAGAGATTACAGTTACTATATGAATTACGTCACTTTGTCCAAATATTTTTGAGCTATTGAAATGCTGGCACTTTGGTTAAAATGGTCAGAATTCCTAAAATCATTCTTGTAAAACTTCTTAAATTAAATCCAAGGTGTATACTTGATCATGACTCTTTCGAATCTATTGTGATGGTGTTAAAAAAAAAGTGGATCTTACCACTATAGTCATATGAACATCTGAGAACATTAATCTTTTTTAATCCAAGCACTTCATCCCTAACTTACATTTACTAGTTTATCGTCAACATATACGTACTGTTTTTTGACATTTATACATGTTTTATGTATATTGACATAATGACTGCATGTTTTTTTCTTTTTTTGTGATGTTTCATGTAGACATACTTCAATTTAATGCACCCTTATTAAAAGATCCTAATCTAATTAATCCATAAAAAGAAAACATACCTTTAATTTTCTTTGTAAGCGTGACTGTGACACTGGTTTTCCCTGCTGCGTTGCTGGCAGTGCAGGTGTATGTGTGGTTCAGGTGTTGTGGCGTCACTTCTTTTATGATGGCTGTCTGTGTGATCCTGAACCATTTAAGATTTTCTTCCTCCTGTCTGTAGCACAAATACTTTTTTTCCCACTATACATTATAAAACAGACCCTCATTCGGTTTTACAGAATCCTAACCAGCAACCAACATCACGGAACAACAATTGAGTTACATGTTGGAAGAGGAAAATATTGGCTAAGGGTCTGAGATTACTCACAGAGTCTCCATTTGCAGTTCAGTCTTATTCTCCATGTTGCCACCGTAATTCATGAACCAGTTTACCTTTGATGAAGGGTCCTTTTCATAATAAAAAGATACTTCACATCTCAGAGTGTGAGGCTGACCTGCAACGAGTAAAAAATGTACATCCAAAGCATGCCCATGAATTTTGTGTGATGATTTAAAATTGCTTGTTCTCGTGTTCAATATACCTCTGATAAAAATAAATCAGATATCAATGATATCAGTTTCACTGAAACACAGGAATGGACTTACCGATCTCTACTTCCTCCGTTATGTTGGCAATGGGATGATCAATCTTGGGAGACAAATTTGCTTCAAGCGGTGCTATGTAGTAATGAGAAATCAAATCACATATTTTTTCTCTTCTTTATAGTACTTTCTTTAAAAAAACGTATATACAAGGCATGAGCTAAACATAGGTTCTGTAGGTTCCTTCTTTTTTTTTTTTAAATACAGACACCAGTATTTAAACCTTCATTAAGAATATAGTAGATGTCCAGATTTTAAGGTGAAAACTAGATTTTGTAACATTTCAATAGTGGATAGATTAGTTTGCCAAGAAATGTTTTAAAAGCCTGTGACATTCAAAAAAATAATAGGAGGTTCCAGATTCCCAAACAACTTGAAGAAACCTGTAACCTTGTTCTTTCAGTCACTACAAATGTTATTACTGTAGGTGAGGATAAGAGCACAGATTACTAAACAGACAGCTTTGCCTTTTGCCTCAACTATACAACAAATATATATATATGTATATATATATATATATATATATATATATATATATATATATATATGTGGAATATTACCAATCTGTGAAATGTCTCATACAGGACACTGCCCATCCTTCACCTTCATCCTACTTTATAGTTTGTGCAAGGACATATCATGTAGTCAAAAAATTATCTCCAAGATCTTCACAATGTAGTAGATAAGGCAAGGCAAGGCAAGGCAAGGCAAGGCAAGGCAAGGCAAGGCAAGGCAAGGCAAGGCAAGGCAAGGCAAGGCAAGGCAAGGCAAGGCAGTCAAAGGCAGGGTTTCAGCATTCCTGCAGTTTTGTGGGAGTTTGTTTGAGATCTTTGAAGGATAAAAGCTGAATGCGGCTTTTCCATGTCTCGTTTTGATTCCAGGGACACAGAGCAGACCTGAACCAGAAGACCTGGGAGGTCTAGATGGTTGATATGGCAACAACAAGTCTCTGATGTATTTTGGTCCCAAAACCATTCAGTGATTTATGAACTAACGTAACTCTTTTAATGTCTAGTCCGTGAGATACAGAGAGCCAGTGTAAGGACCTCAGAACTGGAATGATGTGCTCCACTTTCTTAGTTCTAGTGAGAACATTTGCTCCCTTTCCCTTCTCTTATGCTATCTACTCTCGCTTACAAAACTGAAGTTGGGAGGCTTCTCACTATTTAAACCATGTTTCTGTTAACAACATAATGTCAAGGTTATGCTCAACAATGAAATCATTGATTAAAAATGTTTTCCCTGACTAAGTGACTGGCATTAGTTTTGGGGAAAGTCGTGATTGACAAGGAATAAGTGTTAATATTTGTGCTTTTATTCTGCTACTAATCTTGCTGTCTTTTCTTTTTCTCTGATCTAATAGCGGAAAGATTTTACAGCATTCTCCCATAACGGTCCAAGGTGTTCGCGGAAAGAGCTCCACTTGTTGCAGCACTTGTTGCCCTGTTGTAGTGATGTATTAGTCTCTTTCTGGGTCTCCTGTCCTCTGTTGTCCTTCGTCATCCCAAGAGACCGTAGCACTTGTCCTTCAGAACACCATTTAATGAGTCGTTGTTGATTTCCTTGCCCCATGTGGTGTACATATAAGCTTCGATGTCAAAAAAGTGGCTGAAGATAATGTGATAATGTGTTATCAAGATCTAAGAAGCAGCGAGTTCCTGTCCAAAAGCTGCTTTCTTTACGCTCCTTTTTTGAAGCTCATTTCTTTAAGCTCATTTCTTTATTCTCATAGATTTTGTTACTTCACTATAAAAAGTTGAGGTTGAAGATATTAATGTGGTACATTGTCCAAAAGGAGAGCAAATAAAGTAGATCTCACTCTTTGTATTTATAAGTTTTCAACATTCTTAGTGAGGATATTTGAACCTTTTGCATTCAACTAGAATTTGGTCGTAATCGATTGTATAAATAATGTTTAAAGAACATTTTCTTATTTTTATCCGCAGATTACTTGAATAAATAAGAAAACAATATCTAATCCAATACAAAAGAGCAGAAACTGTGTAGAACTTATTTTTTTCTGTAAAAAAGAATATAATTTCCTTCAAAATTAAAACTTAAGTTGCGTAACAAATATGTGTCAACCTGTTTTTTCATTAAATGTTTTGCCACTAAACGAGTTGTGAAACATTTGACCTGAACTGACACTGAACCTTTATCTCCAGGTGTGACCTGGGACATATTGCAAAGAGCAGCCAAGAAGAGTCGACAAAAACACACTGGATGACTCTTGTGAATCCTGATCTTAATCCTGAAATTACAGAAACAAACCCCCCAACACAACGGGGCACTTTGCTCAGGAAGAGTAGAAGTGCTTGTTGGCAGATGTCTCATTAAAAGCTACAAACATCACCTTTTACACAGATTGCTGCTCCAGTTCCCTACTCCAGTTACTCTGCTTACCATGTATTAATAGACCCATATTTGTTTTAATCCCATAATTTTCCTTTAAACACAGGATAAATAATGATCATGCTATTAACTTTGGACAATATCAAATTATTTCAGAGAACGTTACCATGCTGACTTCATCCTTATTTGTCACTTACGTATGACTGTGACATTAACAGCCCTCCTGAAGATCCACATGACTCCCAGCTCAGTTATTTGTCTATCACAAAAAAATACGCCGGTGTCACTTTCAAAGACGGAGCAGAGTTGCAACAGTCCTTCCTTGCTGCAGAAGGGTCTGTGCTGTTCAGACAGGATTTTGTTTTTCTGTAAGAAACCATATGAGAGAGAGTTTCTTCTTACAGTAAGAGACAGATTTTCACTTTAAACAAAAATAAAAATATGTGCATTAAAAACTGACACCAGAAGAATGTAACCATGCATCTAAATGTAATGAACTGGGTTGGATTTGAAATGTTTTTGGGAAATGGTCCGTTTTGCATTTGTATATGCTTTACCTGGTACCAAACAACACCTGTGTTGTTATTGCAGGTAAGGCCTGGGCAGAAAATGGTCCCACCAGAATGCACTTGCAGCATTTTAATGGTCTCATTGAGCTGGAAGCATCCCAGACTGATTTTCTCAACCACATGCAGATGGAGGACAAACGTCCTGTCGCAAGACACAAACATTGAAATTCTTAGAAGTTCATCAGACAATGAGCTCAGACTGCAGTACCATCAGTCAGTGTTTTAATTTTGGCACGAAACTGGGATGGTATTCCTGGTATTCCTGTGAAGAAATCCTTCATGCTCTTATGAAACAAGAACAAATACTGAAACTAAAACAGTTTCAATATGTACAATTTGAGTATGAGTATGTATGACTTAAAAAAAGTGAATTGTACTTTATTATCCTTTAATTACCTAACCCCTCATCAAACTGTGAGCTTTTGTTCAGTTGGAATATCCTACAAAAAACAAAGCATAACTGCACTACACTCACTGGATCCACAATAGCTGTTAACAGAGATTTATGAGAATTATTTTTTTTATTTTTTTTTTTTAAATTAAGATGAATCAGATGCATTAGATATGATCGTATTTACCCATTCAAGCTTGTGTACTTCCCAGAATGTTTCACTTGAGCTGAAAACTCCCGCCCACAGTCAAAGGATGGACCTCTATTTCCTTCAGTCCTGGACCACACAGTCTTCACATTTGGGTTCGAAGACTGAATGCAAGGCATCATGAAGATTTCCCCCTCCACAACTCTGTAGCGTTGATATGAAGCAACATGCCGAAGACCTGCACACACGTTGTGGAGCGGCATCAAGTTCACATTTTTGTTTATGCTAAACTGGTCTGGGATGCATTCTTTGAATAAAGAGCTTTTTCAGAATCCTTAAATATATTGTTTATATTGAAAAGAAATACCTTTTATTTTCTTTTGTTGTTTTCTGTCACAGCATCCTTCTAAGAAAATGGGAAAGACAAAATAAAACAAGACAAATCCTGTTTGCATGCTTGCCGGTTTAAATCCTTCCTATAAGTGGTGGCAGAACCTGATGTGGAGTTCTTGGTATCGTCGCATATTTGTTGTAAATGTTCACACCTTCTGTCTCGTACAGAAATGTGCTATAGCATTTAACCAACATGTGAGTACGTCATAGTGGGTGGTTTTGAAAGGTTTCCTGTTTGCTTGTGCTTTAACATAATTTCAGTGGAAACTGCTTGTTAGCCACTTCCTATGTAAACGGCTATATCTTGGCAGATTTCTTTATCTGTGCTGTGAAATTAAAAAAGGTTAGTTGGGAGTCTCTTGTGATGCTGAACACCCAGATCAAACATTTACTAATAGCTACACTCATTTGGGATACAAAGTGCATGTATGTGACACCCTTCAGAGTACAATGACACATTTAAAAGGCTCCGAGGTGTGTTTCTTACGTGTAAAATTTTGAACCCAGTTCCAAAAAAGACATGGGTTGCAGCTGAGGGTGTGCGTCTTGACGTCTCAGCCTCCGTTTACTGGAACTGGGGAGAAGGAGCCTGAGCTTGTGCGTGAGGTTTAGAGGTACTGGCTAGATGAATTCACCTCAACCTAGATTCTGGAACCCATCTCCTTGGGAGGCGATGGACCTTGTTCTTCTTTGAAACAGCGCAGGTTGAGAGGCGACAGTTTTGGTAGATGATGGGGCCGCTTCACTGTGCCTTTGGGTCAGGGAGCTGGCTCTGACCGTCGTTTACGCGTACGTATCAGAGTACTCAGCCTTCTTGGAGTCCATGGCAGCGGTGCGGAGAAGTTCTCATAAGTGAGAGTCTGTTGATCTACAAAGGGACGTACGTGGTTAATGACAGTGTTACCTTGAGGGATGTGACTGAAGGAACAGTCTCTACTCTGAACCTAAGTGGTGTTTTGTTGTTGGACTTTTGTCCCAGTCATGGTTTGTCCATAATGAAAACCATATTTGAACATAAGGGTGTCCATACACGAATGTGTAAGTCTGCCGTGATGACCCTCATGCAGTTCTGCATTAAAAACAGGGATTATTCTGTACTGGAAATCACAACAAGGGCCTTGTTAAATGTAGCGTTTTCTTATTTTAATCACTTGATTGGCTTTCTATGTTTGATGAATAAATCAGTGTATTAGTAATTCATTGCATTCAAATTGTATTGATATTATACTCAGGGTAAAATTAAACTGGGACTGTAAACTGAAAACATGGTTAGACTATGGTTACCCTTCTCGACCTGTTGGATATCCGTTTTCTAAGTCACATGTTGACTGTTCTTTGATTGCTACATGAGTGACATGGGACTAAAGACGTAAACACGTTTACAATATCTATACTTATTACTATCCTGACCAGCTGCATCACCGCGTGGTACGGATCCTGCACCGCAACCTGCCGCAAGTCTCTCCAACGTGTCGTGAGAGCAGCTGAGAAGATCGTTGGTGTCTCTCTCCCCTCACTTCAGGACATCTACAGCAGCCGTCTGACTCGCAAAGCCCTCAGCATCGTGAGAGACCCCACCCACCCGTCACACAGCCTCTTCAGTCTGCTGCCATCAGGGAGGAGGCTGCGGACCCTCCGGGCCAGAACCAGCAGACTGAGGGACAGTTTCATCCACCAGGCCGTCAGGATGCTGAACACTCTCCCTGCTATCCCACCGTTTCCCTCCCTGCCCCCCCCCTCACTCACTCTGACCTCTGTATCTGCATCAGGCACTTTTGGCAGAACTGGACCGCCTACTTTGCACCAGGTCACTTTAATCAGACCAAAAAACTGTTGTACACTTAAACCAAACGTCCTGCCATAACTTGTTTCTTTAATTTGCACTTTGTGTTTAAAATGTATTTATTGTGTAGCACTGAGGGTTTGAGAGTAACGTAATTTCGATTCTCTGTAATATTGCACTCTGACTCTGACTACCAGGGTTTGTTTAGATTCCTATCAATATTGGTTGGTCATGGGGGTCTGACGGAGCCTATCCCGACACATATTAGGCAAAAGGCAGGGGGACACCCTGGACAGGTCGCCAGTCCATCGCAGGGCCACATACAAAGACAGACAAACATGCACACACACATTCACATCTTCAGGCAATCTAGAATGATCAATTAACCTAGTATGCATGTTTTTGGACTGTGGGAGGAAGCCGGAGTGCCCGGAGAGAACCCATGCAAGCACGGGGAGAACATGCAAACTTCACACAGAAAGACCCATCAGACCGCGAATCAAACCAGGAACCTTCTTGCTGTTAGGCAACAGTGTTGACCACTAAGCCACTGTGCTGCCTATTATTATTATTATTATTATTATTATTATTATTATTATTATTATTATTATTATTATTATTATTATTATTATTATTATCCATCCATCCATTATCTATACCCGCTGTATCCGTTTCCGGGTCACGGGGGTCTGTCGGAGCCTATCCCGACGCATATCAGGCGAAAGGCAGGGGTCCACCCTGGACAGGTCGCCAGTCTATCCAGGGCCACATAGAAGACAAACAACCAATCATGCTCACATTCACACCTAGGGAGAATTTAGAATGATCAATTAACCTACCCTGCATGTTTTTGTACTGTGGGAGGAAGCCGGAGTACCCGGAGGGAACCCACGCAAGCACGGGGAGAACATGCAAACTCCACACAGAAAGACCCACCGGCCGGGAATCTTCTTGCTGTGAGGCAACAGTGCTAACCACTAAGCCACCGTGCTGCCCATTATTATTATTATTATTATAATTTTTTTTTACCAACTTATATTTATCACACCTAATAAAGTGGGTAACAATATCACTGATGGCTAAAATGTGCCAGTTACAAACAATTTGAGCCTTTTGTAGCTCATAAAAAATTAAAAGTCCAATGTTTTAAAAAAAAACCTCCTGGGCTATGTTTGAAGGGTCTGGAGGAAACCATTGTCTCAGTTTTGAGGCCACCTAACACTGTGACATAACTATGAACCGGATTCTTGGTAAATCTCTGTTGAATAACACAAAATAATAAATCAGAACCCACAATGAATAGTGAAAACTACAAGTTGCAAAAGACTATCCATCTATTCACAAAACTGAAATAAAGCACATGTACTATACATCTATCTGCATCTATATCTTTGTACCTGTTGTCATTTATTTATTTATTTTGATGCTTTGGCTGTGCTGTATCACACATGTGATGGGATCTGTAACTGTACCTCTAATTTTTCTAGGTGTTTTATTCTTTTGTTTCAATCTAAAATGTTTTTTTTTTAATTATATTGCTGACTGTATCATTTGAAATGTTTTGTTCATTTTCTGTTAATTGTCAGAATCTATTTTATGCTAGTTTTTTTAAATTTATTTATTTTTTTACTGTTAATTGAATCTAATTGTCTGATATAGTTCTGACTCACTTCTGTTTTGTAAATGACTTTCATATGTAGAAATGAAGAAGTGGTAACAAAAATCAAATCAATGAATAAGAGACTGATATTTGTGGAAATTCCATTTAATCATAATTCACAGTGTTTTTAGATAAAAAATATTTAGATGTAGAACAGTTTAAACATCACTCTTTCACATTTATGATGAGGTGAATGCAGTAACAGAGGTAAGGGTGGTATAAATAGAAGCACAGGACCAAGTGTGTAAATAAATCCCAAATATCCTATCTATGGAAGCATGTAAGAAACATTAAAAAAGGAAAAAAAACATTTAAATGGTTCGGTGTACTAGTCTGACCAGCTATACCCATAACATTGCAAAAATTGTGTGTAAATGGCTCTGGTTTCCCTCCGATTTCCAGCCGTTTCCGCTGGTCCAGATGTTACCAACCAGACTCGTATCAAAGAGTAAAGCCGTTAGAATGGCCAGATGAGCTGCTCACGTCAACCATGCTGGCAACTCCACATATGATAGTAACAAGTGTTATCATTTACCAAATAATGTTATTTAAAAACAGAAAGCATGTTTACATTGAACACATGGAAACTTTCTATTACAGAGCTGTACGATTGACAAGAACAGGTGATGTTCTTGTCTGATGTCTGATGAAATGCAATTCCAGAGCATTTAGGAACGAGGAATATTTTAAAATATAAAAAAAGAAAATGAGATGGCGCATAACTAAAATGAGTAACTTTTGACTATAGAAATGCCTAACATTGACATTGATGGAAGTAAGTTGTCATTAATGACATTACAAGACAAGAAGGGACAGACATTAACAACTTACCTCTGCTTTCTGGTTCTCCATGAATGCAACAAGTTTTTGGGACTCTGACCTCCACATAAAAGGCACTGAGTCATTCAGTAACCAGTGAGCTACTGGATCTGGGCTTAGTCCCGCCTCCCCACTGTAGATTGACACTTCACTTATTAGACACTTGTTTCAGCACTGAAACTGGAAAAATCAAAAGCTCAACTGAGAAAAATGGTTCACAAAGGGAGATGGTTTTAGAACCGAAGGCTAGAAAAGTGACGTGTAAAGACAGACGACCGCAGTAGAGATTTTGATTTCTTGAATACAGATACAGCTTTGCCATACATTAGGCATTAAACTGGCATCATAGGTGTGAAGATGAATCACCGAGCCAATATCACACGAACATCACCTGAAAACAGTGCGCGAACATAACTTCACAATGGTGTAAACAACAATTTGGAGCCAGAACAGAAAAAGCTGCTTTGTTGTCAGAGGTGTCATCTATTATGCAGCTGAAAACGGCATTTAATGATACTGTAACTGTCTACATGCAGGAAATACATTACAAGATCCACCTGCATCAATGATTATTTCAGGGGAGTTTTCAGCCCACTGTTCTTTGTGCTTGCTTGCTCAGTGAGTGAGTGATGTGTGTTTATGGTGGGTAATGGTGTGTGTGATGGAAATATTGTATAACAAAGCTGAAATGCTAATCTGGACTGAGTTTTGTGCCAAAATGCATTTTAAAATGAAAACAAATTAATGCAAAAGCGTTGATGATTCTTGTTGATTATCGGTTGAAAACAAATGTGGAAAAAAATAACATTACAAATTTGGCAGATATTGTTTTATAAGATGAACTCCTGGCTTGTTTGCAGTAAAAGGTCTATTTTTGATGCACGCTGTGGAGCCAATAAGTGGTAGCGCAGCTGCTTCCAGAAGGACGAGGGCGCCGGTCTGCCCTTCCAGGTGACGCAATCTCCGGCCTCGCTAAGAAGGTGCAAAGCCTCTGCAAATGAGCCTGACGTCGACGCATCTGCTTGCTCAGTGATGAGGAAAATCAGGCGAGTCTGTCGCTCCACAAGGGCTGCATGGATGACACTCAGCAGGCTGGATCCTGGATTGGGATCTGGAGAGCTGGGAACCAGAACCACCGTCCGGCTCTGTTCTATGCACTCCAACACAGCCTCGACGACAGCTTCAAGAGACCAGAGCTCCAGTTAAACAAATATAGCCTGACTACTGTTAACTCATGGCGCTTTTCACTGAACAAACCTGTTCCTGGTAAGACATCTCGGTCATAACAACACAGGTTGTAACCGTATCTCTCTTCCAAGGTACTTTCAAGCCATTTTCTGTCATCTTCATCCAGTCCACCATTGGTGACACTCTTGTAACACATCAGGAAGGCGTCATAGTTTTTTCCATCTAAGCACACGAGAACATTCTGTCACTGTCTTTTACATGAATTTGTTGAGTGAAACAAAACATAAACGATGCGAATGGCTGGTCAGTGAAACAGAGGAATCTGCTTAACCATCATCTAGCTGGTTGACATGCAGCCAGCTCAGCGTTTGCGTGTGAAGTGTGTGATCTGATCTGCACCGGAGGAGCTACGCCGGCAGCCAAGAGTGTCTCTCAGGAAAAGGATGACGTCAACTTTAAACTTCACATAGATAACCACCGTCACAGCCATCGCCACCACAATGATCAGTACACATACAGCCAGGGACGTGTATGAAGGGAAGTGTTGAGCTTGCAGGGAAAGGATTAAGAAAAAAATGTAAAAACAAGGTACATAATAAATACACATTATTAACAAAAATCCACAGCAACAAAAGTAAAACATGAAAGGAATACTTTGGGCAAGAATTAAAATGAGACCAGATTAACATACCTTCCTTGGCGAGGGTGATGGTGACATTTTTGTGTTTCCCGTCACTTTGAAGTTTACACGTATAATTTTTGGACAGATCCTCCTCCGACACTTCTCTGAAGACTAAAGATGCTCTTATCCTTTTAGTGTCAGGGATGCTGCGAAAGACAGGAAAGAGCAATGAGTATGGGCTCAAACTTTTCCATAGTTTGTAGTTGTAAATTATGACGTCATACACGTTTGAAAAAGTAGAAGAGGCTCGACTGAGATGGTTTGTATGTGTTGCAGGAAGATATGCTGTTGGTTGGTGTGACAAAAAAATTGACAGAAGACGGCGTAAGATGGAAACAAATGATCTGCTGTGGTAATGGAAAAAGACAAAAGAAGAAGAGGGTGTACTGAGCATTTACATGCATCTCTTACAGGCGAGTCCAGCACTTACCATGACTCATTGTAGAAAACTCGACACTGTTCATCTTCATCCACAAATGTGTTATTACTCATCCAGAACAATGTATCCGGAATGCAGGACTTTGTGATGGCTTCACAATCAATCACCACTGTTTTACCTGCAAAAATAAGTTCACAGAAGAATGTGAGCTACCAAGCCGCCCACCCACTAGCTGGAATGTGGGCTTGGAGATCCAGTTGGAAAAAGGAATGACGAAAAGGTGGTTTGCAGTTCAGAAAATAGCTTTCCTCTTTAATTTTCCAACGTCTTTTACCATTGCCAAACAATCAGCCTAACAGGAGAGGCCAGGGACCACCTTCTTCTTGCACCCACAACCCCCTCAGCAGCAAGCTGCCCTCCTTCATGGCCCCACCCAACCGGCTTTGATTAGAAATAACCAAATGAAGTGGTTCAGCAAAATAGGACAACCTTAATCCAATTTCCTATGACCAGTCAAAACATAAATAATACAAACCAAGACAATAAGATACAAACCGGCTTATGGACACATGACAAATGACAGATGGAAGATGAAATGTAGTGGGTACCACAGCATATTGACAACATTTAACATAACAGAATCACACCCAAGACTGTGACAAGCACGTATTGCTAAAATATAAGTCGATACGTTCATTAGAAATGGGCATGTTCCCCTTCTCACATAGAATTACAAGAAAGAACGCTCATAAGAAGAAACATGTGCATGTATGCCTGTTGCATAGTTAAAGCTCACCCAGTTTGACTTGAAACACTCCACCATCTTTTGGTGAAATGATTCTTGGATATTCCTTAAATGTTTCTGTGTGTAAACGGAGAAAACATAAAGATCTTTCTTTTAGCTCATATAAACTCTTGTAAATAAATAAATAAATAAATGCACAAATAAAACATTCCTCCATACCTTCTGTCACCGTGAGGGGCACTGTGAAGGTCATATTGTACATTTGACCAGCGTACAAGTAAGACCTTGTGCAGGTGTAGACACCACCTTGTTTTTCTTCAACACTTGGGAAGTAAGATGGAGATTTTTCACCATCCTCATGGAAATTAAAGCATAATTAAGAAAGAAAATGTAAGACATTTATCTTTTGGAGCTTTAAGTTAACTCAGGAATATTCCACGTCAGCATTGCTTCGATACCTTTTTCCATGTAATGCCTCTGCTTGTGATGTTGGGGGTATCTTCAGCAAGGTCATGAGGACAATCTAATGTGCAGGACTGCTGCTTGTGACATGTAATCGGGTACTGGTTCCTCTCTTCGTACTCTTTCGACGGCGCTGTGTACACGGTCACCATGAACCACATACGGCTGCTGGTGTTCCTGCCAAGAAAACAGTTTTTTCCTCATTGGTCATAGCTGCTAGAGATGATTTTTTATATAAATAAAAGAACATAGGGTCTTAATTTTAATTAGATAAATGTATCTACTTCTGAGTGGCAGATTGTCAGACGATGATGTCTGCAGAGCATCAATAACAGTATTGCAGCAGTTTCTTAAAATACAGTTTGTGTTGTATTGCAGCAGCAGGCAGGGATGTTCGCGGCACACAAGGAGCCACCTGGAGGAGATTTCTCTTGAGGCCAAAGCATGTGCTCCATGTACGACTGTATTAGTGCAGGAACGTTCACACCGTACCTGCGAGAATCACACGAGTAATTCCCCTGATGGTTTACAGATGCGTTGAGAATCACAAAGCAGTTTTCGAAAACCATCACGCCCATCTGCTTCTGCTCAGCTGCAGACATGTTGCTCAACAGAAACGACTCCTGGTCTGTGTCCTTCTTCCAGAGTGTTTCCGAATCCCTATTGTGACATTGTTTAACACCACAGTACAGCGCCAACATGTCACCAGCTCTGACATAATCCTCCTGAAGATTTAGGGGGCATGCACCTGAAAAAAAAAAGATAAAAAGGTACTTATGTCTCCTTTTTGGGCTTAACATTTAGACATGATGGCTTTTTGAGTTTTGGTTGACACTGTTGTCTCACATTTAAAAAATGTCCTGTTTCAAATCTCAGATGGAGCATTAGCAGCCCTTAGCAGTGAGCATGACTGTTTCTCAAAATTATTTAGTGAAAAGATGGTGCAGTTTAAACTACAGATTATACAGAATTAACAATGACTTCACGGATGGATGGGCCCACAATTTCCTGTTTTTGTTTTAAGTGATAGCAGGTTTTGGCTCATGCTTTTAGTTTTCCCCACCAGCTTTTTATCAGATAGATGCTCAAACTATGCTATGATGTGCAGAAATAAAACTAAAACTGGATTAAAAAACAAAACAAAACTCCCTGACCTTGAACTATAAAGTATTTTTTTTTTTTTACAATTCCTCTCTTAAACCATTTTTCTAGATGTACTATATATAACCCATCATACAACCTTGTTGTTTCAAATTAGAGTAATTCTGTTATCCAAATGTCTATTAATAAACAAGTTATTGATAACCATTGGGAGAATTTTTTCAATTGGAGCTTTAAGGGTTTCATTAATCCTTTAAACCCTGACATTAAATAATGGACAGAAAATCCTGTTTTGTTTTGTTTTTTAGTATTTGTGTCTACAATATTTTTAAATTAAAAAACTGTTTTGTCTTGTATAGTTTCTAAATATCCCTTTTGCATCATTATGAATACACTGGGTAATTGCTTTTTTTAATTATTTTCCTGTCTAAAACAATTTTTTCTATTGTTTTAATTATTGAGGTGGTCCAGTAGTCTCAGAATTCTCCACATCAATTATGATACATCCAGAATTACATGGCTCAACAGTAAAAATAGTAAAAAAAAAAGTACAAATAATAACAATAATAAAACAGTCAAAAACTGACCAGATGCAATCAGTCAAAACAAACTAATTTACTATATACTGTAATGTTACATTTGCTTAACATGTAGTCAGATTTTTCAGATATCAGTAATTGTGTGCTATGATGTGTGAAAAAAAAACACTTTTTTGAAAGTGCAAGAACATTCACTTAACCACATCCTAATTTCTTGGTAGTGTTATGTAAAGGCAGCCCTCCACCCCTCTATGGTGTCATGTCAAAACCTGAGTTGGAAACCTGGTTCTGCTTGACCTAACTGCTACCTTTGAGAAGGTGAAACACAAGATTTTAATATCAGACCTAAATCACCAAGTTGGCATTTGTGACACAGCACTTGATTGGTTTAAGTTGTATCTAGCTGATGCTCATTCTGTGTCACCATTTGAGGCTCAGAATCATCCTGTGCCACTCTGTCATGTGGGGTCCCACAGGGCTCAGATGTAGGACCACTGCCTTGTGCAACAAATTTATTCATGGGTAAGATTTCTGAACTTGAAGCTCCACTTATTTTTGATTTACAGCTACATCAACCACACCTGAAACCTGCTTCTGCTTGTGGTTATGTTCCCTGCATGCATGATTGATACATGGAAATATTTTCGTGAATAAACCCCAATACGTTATTTCATTTTTAATGTTATCATCTGATTACAAGTGATGACCAAAAACAGAAGTTTGCTGGTAATTTCCCACTAGACACGTAAATTTACAGGTGGAATCAGGAGCAATTAAGGACGATTTGGAGCTGCCAGGGTAACCGATCATTTCAAATTAACATTTCACAGTGAAAGTATGAAGGTAGAAAACGAAAGGTTGTGAACTAACTAAATCACGCTACTCCAGTGGCCAAATCGTTGAAGATGCCTTTTCTTCTTTATGCTACTGAATGTCATTTAATTCATTCGGGTCAGGAGATTGTCACGTGGCCAAAATCAGTTTTCATGGTGTTTGTAGTCTGTGGTGCTCTCAGCAGCTGGACGAGGTCGTTGTCACGGAGCGCTGCGTCCTGGCACAAGTGTCCAGAGCGCAGCGCAGCTCAGCGCGCGCCGAGTCCCATACAAGTCGTTAGAAAGCACGAATCCACTCACTCAGTCCACTTCTAGTATTTCAAAAACCGTGGATTTGATTACGTGTTAGCACGCTGCGAAAAAATATATCTCAAACTCAAAGACTGTGTAGGCAAATACGTTCAGGTTAAACATTCGTCCGAATATTCTGGCAATCAAAATCATTGGTTGTCCCCTCCGTTCATACATGAATATATGACCTTTTAATACACATTTTAGTACATGACCCTGTAAATTATATTGATTCGGAGGCAATTCACTTTCATTTAACGACTATAGTTAAATACTATGCAGATAATAAAATCCAGATTTAAACCATGATGTAGGTTATTACTACATATTAGGATGACATATCAGTCTGGAGTACGTTAAAGAAGAGCAATGACCTTCACATTTGTTAGGAATAAACACAAATGCATAAGTAATTGGTTTCCAATAAAATGCAGGTTTTATTTATTACTCATTCTGCAAATGTGCTAAAAAAACGGTCAACCAATACAAAGCATCTTGCTGTCCATCGGTCAGTCGTTTTTCAACACTCGTAGTTCATAACATCTTTTTTTGGCATATTCTTACTTGCAATGAGTGAAAAGAGGACCAGGAGGACCATCATGATAATCTCCAGCACGGCGCTGCGGCAGCCTCGTCAAATAGATGAAAGATGTGCATTTCCTCAAACGTCTGTGATGCTTTTTTATGATTATAAGAAAAAAGATTAAGGAAGGAAGGAAACTTAAGGAAGGACAGACCGTTGTCGCACCTCCACCTCCAGAACTTATACCCCACCCACTCCACAAATATACAAGTTTCACTTTCCACTCTGATTTCCCCTTACCACTTAAGGATTTTAAAATGTCTCTTTAAACCTTAAGGTCATCATTAAAGTTAAAGTATGTGTTAAAATAAAGAAAAACAGAGAAGCTACACTGAGATTATATTAGTTTGTTTTGTGTTTAAGAAAAAAAAAAGCTTTTAGGGACTATTACGGCCACAATTTACAGGGCCCATGAGGGTACAAGTTTATTAAAAGTACATGGCCTAAGAAAAGAGCAACGTATGTGTGTCCTATAGTTTCAGTGGCATATATTTAGAAAATGAGTCCACAAACACAAGTAGGGCCACCATGAAACATGCTTATGCTTATGAGTACCAAAGCAAGCAGAAACAAATTGACTTGCATCGTTCAGCTACTGCGTGTATTAATGTGGCATGTTAAAAGGACCCAGACAATCTTCTTTAAAGTACTTATCATCCAGTCACCGTACTCATAACAGAAAAATAAAGGCCAGGCCCAATTCACTTTAAGTCACTTACCATACTCTTCAGTCATAATGAAACCAACTGTCTTGTCAGTGACAAGATCAGGAGAATCTGACTAAGCTTCTCCAAAGCCACAGCGCACATTGCACTTCTCCATCAACCAATCAACCAAATGATATTCTCCTCAGTTCTGTGATCTTTGTGTGTAATATGAGCACTTCTCCCCACAAACTCCACTGTATATATATATATATATATATATATATATATATATATATATATATATATATATATATATATATATATATATATATATGTGTGTGTGTGTGTGTGTGTGTGTGTGTGTGTGTGTATACATATGTTGAACATGTTGATTTTTTGGTTTTCATGTTTATTAGTTTGGGTTCCACATGTTTAAATAGTGTTAAATGTATTTCACAATATTATTATGCCCATATCACGTACGACGCTGACATTTGTTATTTCAAGTTGGAGACGCTCAACAGCAGCACCAGATCGGCTGTTATCAAGCGGGACTGCATGTCGATGTTCTGTCGCCTCCAAGTGGACAATATTTGCTATTGCAGGTTGATCAGTTAAATTCATTGACTTGGAGCAGCCATTGATTGACAAATTCCACGCTTGTATTTGTTGAGCATTTACATTCTTCATGATCATTTTCAAAAGCAGAATAAAGGTCAGTATTGTAATAAATATCAAACAGCTCAGGTCCAATTACAGTTGATGGAAGGTTTTTAATAAACAATTAACAAGGCATTTGTGTTTGGTAAAAGACCTTCATTTGCATGTAACTGTACAGAGAAACAACAGTCTGAAGTCAGAATGAGGTATATGCTATTCAGTTCAATTAAATTTTTTTTTATATAGTGTCTATTACAATAAAACTTGTCTCTAGATGCTTTTCAGAGACCCAGAACATGACCCCTGAGCAAATATTCAACAGCAAAACACTGATGGAACAGGTTTGTAAGTCTTGGCTTGCTGGAACTACTACTACTAAGTCCACAATATCCAGTGTCTCTTTGGCCGTTTTCCTCTGGCTATTATTACTCTAATTTGAACACATGTGTGTTCAGAGTTTTGGTTTAATTGTCTGTAAATCCTTCTCAGTCCAAGACAAATCAGGCACAAGCCCTGAATGTAGATGTCTAACATTTTAGCCAAAGTGAAAGATTGTTGATTGCTGTTGAATAAAACGTGAGCTTGTTGAATGACCGCCAGAAATTCAACAACTCAGAAACATCATCTCAAAAATCAGTCTCCAGTTTTTATATGATTTGAGAAATTACCTCCCTAAATTCATATCTGCAATTACTCAGTTAAAAGTCTTTAACCGTCTCTGGTTGATTACAGTGTCGGGAAAAGACGTACTAGATGCTTCCTTATTTTTAAAAAGTGCATCAGTGAGCCCAGTGTGTCCTAATCTGGAGCAGGATGTTACCTCGTCCTCATTTTACTCCTGTGCTGTAAATTAACTCATCCATATTCATTTTGAGAGGTACAAAAGACATTTCTGTTGATCACTGTTGTCCCCGTTTTCATGCCAAACAGGTTCCCATGCATACGCTTTTTGATATGTTTCATAATTTTTACTTCATTTGAAAATCATTTTTACATTATTTGATAATGATGACCATTTAGTAAGAATATAATTAATGATTGTTGGTGTAAATCCATTTGAATAAAAATAGTATTGTAATTAGTATTTATTTAAAACTGGACTCTGTATGTGGGAAAAAATGTTACGCTTGCACATCCAGTTTCAGGCTCCATAGACCCATCTGTGAAATAAATATTTCCTTTGGAGAACACTGACAGAAATAGTTACATTTTCATTAATGCTGGTATAAAAAGCATGACCTTGATCTCTGTTTTATTTGTGATACTAGCAGCATGACAACTCCCCATCACATTTCTGCAGGACCGACTTTGAGACTGGGAGTTTACGTATTATTCTTGTTTGTTTGTTTGTTTTTCATTAGGACAAAAGAGCACCTCTTTACCTTTTTGAGCGCTTTTATTGAGGAGATTTTGATTGTTCATTATTTTCAGGTATTCACAGGAGGAGCAGAGAAGTATTGCAGTTCATACAACACTTTCACATTTTAACAGTAAAGAGAACGCAGTTAAGGAGCCGAGAGTTGTTTTCTAAGAAACAAAGCATGGGCTTAAATTCACATACTGCTGTTCACTTCAGTTGTGCCGACAACTCGGGGTTAGCTCGTATGGTTAGAAATATAACCAATGCAATAAATCAGTGACTAAAAACAAAATGTTACATTTTCACATTAGTTTTCAACATACTGACCATTATGGGTCTAAGCAGCCAACAGGAAAAGTTATACCGTTTAAATATATTGTATATATTATCCATTTTTTAAATTTATTTGATCATAGACTGAAGACAGAAAAAAAAAATCCAATTCTTATTTTTGGAGGACATTTTTTTAATGAGTTGCTGTTTTAACTTGTGTGTGTTCAGAAGTGTATCTTTGGTACTTGCTTCTGAGATGGGAGGTGACAGCGCAGCTCCTTCCAGAAGTCCGCTTTGCTGCTCCAGATGACATCTCCAGCTACACTAGGAATTGTGCAAAGCCTCTGGAAATGTAACTGATGTATGCACCTCTGTCTGCTCAGTGATGAGGAAAAACAAAACTTGTCGCTCCACAAGGGCTTTATGAACGACGCTCAGTAGGTTGGATTCCGGTCCAAGATATGGAGAACTGGGAATCAAAAGCACCAGCTTTAGTACTGTTTACTCAGAAAAATCATAAAAACAGCAGCCTATAAACAAATCTCTACACTCTACACCAAACATCTCAGTTTTCCAGTACAAGTCAGTCTTGTCATCCGCAGAAACACTGGGATGACTCGTCAGTTGTGGGATCAGTGCTGGACTAGACTCCGAGGACAGAGAACTGGTGGACCACTTCGTAGGATGAAAGTGGAAAGTCATTCACCTTGGAAATGCCTACCTCGATATAAATACATTTATTTAGATCGAGATAGGCATTAGGCATGTTGGCTGCCGCTCACCATTAATCCTTGTTTTCCTCTACTGTCAAAACAGCAAACATCCAGACTGACACCGTTAGTAGTGTGTTGTTTAAGTTCTCACTCCACAGATGGTTTATGCTTTTTGCCTCTCACCTGAGCTGCTGCGTCGCCAGCCAGGAGCATTTCTTAGTAAAAGGCTGGCATCATCTTTAAACTTCACATAGATAACTACCGCCACAACCGCCACAACCACCAGTATGATGACAACTGCACACACAGCCAGGGAAGTGCGCGAAGTGCGAGCTGAAGGGAAACGAATGAGAGAATACAATCATGAAATAACAGTTTTAGCCCTCTGTTTTCCTGATTCTTTTAGAATTATCAAATAATTTAACTGTTGTGAAAAAGAACATTAGAATTTAAAATATGGACAAATTTAGCCAGATGTAAAACTAAATGAAACTACAAGAAGACATACCGTTTTGGGTGAGAGTGATGGTAACCCATTGCTCCTCGTCAAATTGAAGCTTACATGTGTAGTTTCTGGACAGATCCTCTTCTGACACTTTTCTGAAGATCAAAGATGCGCTGATCCTTTTAGTGTCAATGTTACTGGGAAAGAAGGGAAATGATGGGAAGCACTAAGCATGTGATCAAACTACCGTCAGTCACTGAGTCTTTTACATGTGTACGAGCGCTCAAATGATACAGTTTGTTGTTGGAAATCAAGATCTGTCACACTATGAATTAAATCTGACATATTGTGGGAAATGTGAATGTCTAGAAAGCTCTTTTTGCATGTACAAAATACCAATTCCCTTCCTTTATTTAAAGGAATAAAAAAGCAACACAGAAGACACTAAGAAAACAACACAAAAGTGTGAAAAACTCAACGTTTAGCGGGACTCTGCTATACCCGTTTATATCACTTAGTTAAACACAATGCAGGAAGTGCCAAAACACTAATCTGAATGACCATTAGGGGTAAATGATTCAACACACATTGACCCCTTTAAAATGTCCAAATTTGCAGCAAATTTAAGTTAAAAAGGATTCATTTACTTATCTTCATGGGTAAATTTCACACACATTTCAGCTGTGTTTGTCATGAAGTTTCATACATCACATAAAGTAAAAACACATTTTTGTTTTTTCAGTGCTGCCACTGAAAAAGCCACATTCACACCCACACAGTGTTTTTATGCCACTTCACTTGCTCAACCTTAATTTCTAAGGTGGATTTATTGCATACGATGATAAAGAGTGATATCTAACTTCAAATGCTGACATTTGAAAAAGTTAATTAATTAAATAACGTCAAAATGAGTGACTGTTAATTCAATCCATAAATAAATTGTTTAGTAGGTTTGATGAGTGCCTACATGCACCACCTATGAATGATCCCAGTGCTCACCAGGTGACATTGTTGAAAACACGAGCTGTATCGTTGTCCTCCACGAAAGAGCTGTTACTCATCCAGAAGAGCAGATTATCACAGGAATTTGTGATGGCATCGCAGTTGATTACCACTGTGGTGCCTGGGAGTTAAGAGAGAAGATGATCATAGAAGAAATAGAAGTAATAATGTATATAAATGGTAAATATGTTTTGGTTTATACCCATGTGGCATATTTGAAGCTCACCCAGCTCTACTTGAAATACATGTTTGTCTTGTGGTGAAGTGATTTGTGGTTGTTTCCAAAAGGGCTCTGTGGAAAAAAAAAAAAGAATATACCATCTTTTAGACATATGAACCCTTGTAAAAATAAATACACTAATATTTTTTTTTCTTCCATACCTTCTGTCACCGTGAGGGGCACTGTGAAGGTCATATTGTACATTTGACCAGCGTACAAGTAAGACCTTGTGCAGGTGTAGACACCACCTTGTTTTTCTTCAACACTTGGGAAGTAAGATGGAGATGGTTCACCATCCTCATGGAAATTAAAGCATAATTAAGAAAGAAAATGTAAGACATTTATCTTTTGGAGCTTTAAGTTAACTCAGGAATATTCCACGTCAGCATTGCTTCGATACCTTTTTCCATGTAATGCCTCTGCTTGTGATGTTGGGGGTATCTTCAGCAAGGTCATGAGGACAATCTAATGTGCAGAACTGCTGCTTGTGACATGTAATCGGGTACTGGTTCCTCTCTTCGTACTCTTTCGACGGCGCTGTGTACACGGTCACCATGAACCACATACGGCTGCTGGTGTTCCTGCCAAGAAAACAGTTTTTTCCTCATTGGTCATAGCTGCTAGAGATGATTTTTTATATAAATAAAAGAACATAGGGTCTTAATTTTAATTAGAGAAATTTATCTACTTCTGAGTGGCAGGTTGTCAGACGATGATGTCTGCAGAGCATCAATAACAGTATTGCAGCAGTTTCTTAAAATACAGTTTGTGTTGTATTGCAGCAGCAGGCAGGGATGTTCGCGGCACACAAGGAGCCACCTGGAGGAGATTTCTCTTGAGGTCAAAGCATGTGCTCCATGTACGACTGTATTAGTGCAGGAACGTTCACACCGTACCTGCGAGAATCACACGAGTAATTCCCCTGATGGTTTACAGATGCGTTGAGAATCACAAAGCAGTTTTCGAAAACCATCACGCCCATCTGCTTCTGCTCAGCTGCAGACATGTTGCTCAACAGAAACGACTCCTGGTCCGTGTCCTTCTTCCAGAGTGTTTCCGAATCCCCATTGTGACATTGTTTAACACCACAGTAAAGCTCCAACAAGTCACCAGCTCTGACATAATCCTCCTGAAGATTTAGGGGGCATGCACCTGAAAAAAAAAAGAAAAAAAGAATTATACAATAATTTATTATTTCCCTTTTGGAATTTGGATTTCCAATTTCCCGTTTTATTTCGAAATACATCATTCTTTTAAAAATAATTTCCTGCACTTATTTTAATCAAGTAGTTACCTAACATTAGAGTCCTGTTACATAAAAACCAGGACACCTTAAACAGCTGACGGTGCTGTTGAAGGATCATGCAGCTCCATGTAGTGACAGCTGTCATCTGACTACTTGTCAAATGACAAGTCATGATGAGTCATAAGTCATGTGGAGTCAAATGACTGCATGTCCAGTCATGATAAGTCATGACTCTCGTGAAAAGTTATTGTAATTGTCTAAAATTGTAATTGTTGACAATTATTTGTGGCTGAACAGCAAACAGGGAAAATTGTATTGTAAAAGTATTTGTAAATTAAATAGTCAATTATATGTTTTTCTAGGCTGGTGTGGGAATATGGATTATTTTGCATCGGACTGCAACAACAGGGAATGAACATTTTAATTTGCTTCTGTTGGAAAATAAGTTATCCATAGTGCAGAGATTTTGCCACATCTTTCACTGAGCACAATTACCCAAGTTCTCTTACCTGTAATGAGTGTAAAGAGAAAGACAAGGAGGACCATCTTCATCGCCGCTGCAGCCGTCTTTAAGTCAGTGCCAACATAAAAATACTGAAGAGAAAGATGTGCATTTCCTTAAGTTTGTTCTAATATCACGTGAGATTAAAACTGAAACTGGTTCATCACCAATTTCAAAACAAGTTTCACTTCCCTCACTCCCCTCATTTTAGCCTTTTTTTTTATTGGTATGGTCGAACTTCTCAGGATTCATTTGATTGAAAACTAATAAAGATAATGGAACAATTAAAAGAGTTCTATAGATAGAAAAAGAAGAAAATGTAATGTTTATGGCGAAAACACTGACAAAAATAGGCAACATTCAGGGGAAACATTCATTACGACAGCAGATGACGGAGCGAGCGTGTGATAAACAAAACCAACATCTGTTCTTTTCAGTAAAATTAAAGTGTAGGATGCGGGATGATGTAACTTGGTTAAGAAGATGCCCCAGAGGCAGAAACTATGGTCTTTGTGCAGCTGTCCCAGGATCAAGACACAAACTGTGCCCCCTTTCTGCATCTCTCATCCTCTCTGGATGGATGTTTTCCTCTAAAATAAAGCGATCAGAGAGATTTTATCTTGTTTTTCCAATAGTACTGGAATATTGTTATTTATTTATTAACACCTATGGGCATGCAAGGCCAAGCTCCTCCCACTTTGAATCACTTATTCTAATACCCAGTAATAACAAAATAATAGTAGCAGTGTCTTATCGGGGTTCACGAAGTGGACTCAGCTTCTCCAGAGCCACAGCACACATTATGCTGTTTTCAACCGATACTCTTCACACTTCTGTGACCTTTAATCTATAACTAAAGGGGAACCTCTCTTAGCCAACAACATATAAATGTTTCCACACAATACCTCTTTTTACTTACTCAGCTATGTAGTGGAGACAAATGTATTATTTGAGCCCATTAGTAGGAACTGGCACATGGGCTCAATTCACACAAACACAGAAAATGGAGGGACACAATCAGTTTAAACTGCACCAAAGCCAGGGAAAATGTGCAGCAGGAAAGACATAAGGATGACTGCAGTAAAGGTGTGACAAGTGTGATACAACTACAATTTAAATGCATCCATCCACTGAACCATATAGTAGTCTATGTATTCACAAAAATTCTTTTATTTTAATGTAAGGACATAATGGAGGTGTTGTTTTAAAGTGCCATTATCTGGCGCTGCACCATCTCACCACTAGGTGGCAGAAAAACACTAAATAATCAACAGGAGATGCAGCTGGTGAAAAAGTAAACTTTAAATTTGATAGAAGTTAAAGACATTTACATATAATTAAATAATTAGAAAGCTGAAAAGAAACAAATATCACATATTTACTTGTTAGATACATTTAGATAGTCTGGTTTTGACTGTAACCATAAAACTGATGTGACTCTGAGATTAAAAAGTCGGACACCCCTTGCCTAGGGTTTTACTTGTAGAGGTATTATTTTATTATAATTCTCTGTGTTCTTAAAGAGGAGCAGAGATATAATACAGTTTATACATTACTCTTTTTTCTTTTTACAGAAAAGTGAATGTGGTAAAAAACAGTAAAGGTTGTTCAAAAAGCAGCATGAATAGCAGCACAAAACAAAATGTGAAAACATATCTTAAGCATTCATGAACTCATGAAATGTGCTTTCTTGGTTGCAAAAACCAAGAAAGCTAAATCAGAGACTGAACACGTGGAAGAAAAGATATAACTACTGAGTTGCACAAAAACATTTTTTTTCATGAGGTAATGTCTCGACTTGTCAGTGGTAAAAGGTGCATTTTCGATGCACGTGGTGCATCCAATAAGTGGTAGCGTGACTACTGCTGGCAGGAGGAGGAGGCCAGTCCGCTGTCCCAGTGGACGCAGTCTCCGACTTCTCTAAGAGGTTTCAGGGTTGCATGGACGCACTCAGCAGACTGGATCCTTGTCCAGGACCTGAGGACCTGGGAACCAAAACTGCAGACTTTAATACTTTTTACTCAAAAAAGATGGTGTTTGAATGATATGACATGTAAAGTCTGTAACTAAATCTGTCCTCTGCGTTCCCTTCAAGCTATTTCATGCCTTCTTAATTCAGTCTCTCTTGTAACGACATGCCTTTGTTCATCGAAACACACAGTGACACACCCCACTTCAGCTCACCACAGAGCAATCCTCTTGACAATATATATCAAGTAAAATGCAATAGTAAAGAGTGATGATGTGTCTCCTTTAAGCTGTCAGAATTTACAGATCTTTTTTAAATTTTAAATGCTTTTATTCTTATCATATAACCCTTTTATCTCTGAAAATGTGTTGGAGCCGTGTGCAACTCTGGACTTGTTTCACGTTTGTTCAAGTCAAAAATATGACTCTGACCTGAGATGCTCCGTGTCCAGCCAAGAGTGTTTCTTAGGAAAATTATGTCAACTTTAAACTTCACGCAGACAACTGCTGCTGCAACCATCACCACTATGATGAGAACTGCAAATCCAGCCAGCCAAGTGTGTGAAGGGTGAGCTGGAGGAAAATGTTAATATTTCTTAAGTTTCTTTAAAAAAAAAAATCAATCAACTGTAAATAAAAGTAAACATTACGATAAAGTAAAACAAACACTTTGAGCAAGACTTAAAATGAGATGGAATAATATCCTGAAATACCTTTCTGGGTGAGGGTGATGGAAGCCCACTGTGATGGTTGGCTCTCACACTGAAGCTTACATTCATATCTCTTGGACAGATCCTCCGCTGATACATCTCTGATGACCAAAGATGCTCTCATCGTTTTAGTGTCAGTTTGGCTGGGAAGGACAGGAAGAAATGTGAGGAAAAAAGGATGAACTCAAACTGCTGTCAGTCACTGAAGATGTTTTTTAAAAAAGTGAATAATCGAGGTCCCACCCATGGAGTGTCTGAGAACTGGAAAACCCATCTGCGATGTAACCCAGGATGGTTTAAAGTCCAGCTACGCTTCAGCCACCGCCACTTTTAAGTTTAATCTTTACTTTCTCTGACATTAAATCGATCCTATACCTTCACAATATAGTTCCTGATAGACTGTTAAAAAAAAACTTTTTTAACTTCAGATCTTGTTAGCACCCCTGCCTCTCGCCTATTCTGAGCCGGGGATAGGCTCCGGCAGACCCCCGTGCCCCGGCAAAGGATTAAACCAAATACAGAAAACGGATGGATGGATGGATCTGGGTAGCATGTGTAAGTAGCATATATCTTACAATAATAAATGTATGATTAATTCTAAATAAATGTTTTAGAAAGTCAGAAGTATGTGTTTTTTTAAATTAATGTTCTACACCAGCTGTTTTTTAAGAAAAACATCACAAAGTATTTTGTCCTGCTTTTCAAAAGACATTTAAAAATTGCTATAATCCGCAATGACATTGAGGAATATTGCAGGAGGCCAACGGGCAGCTGTTACCTTTGTCAGGACTGACCCCACTCCTCCTTTGCTGTGTAGAATGAGTAAACCTTGCTGCCATTATGTCATCTATTAAAATGCCATCTTAGGTGCCTTTATTAAGTCATGAACCCCACACCACCGCCACCCATGCAATCAAAAGTGATTTAAAAGGTAAATATCTATTTTTTTACATTCCATGTGCAGATCCTGTCTCTGTATCTGGGAACCCTGGGACTGTTGGATGACTAGTGTTCATCATGGACAATCATAAATGATGACTCTTATGTCATTTTACTATTTCACCATTTCATTTTTTTGTTTTTTAGGAAAAATTATAACAATTCTGACTATAGGAATGCTGTTTAGGGCAGATTTATTGCTGTCAAAAGGGGCAGAACTTGACCCTAACACCATGTCAGGGTTGAATGAACTCTAATTGGTTCATTTTCATAAAATGAAACTTACGTTTAACATGCAACTTTCACGCACTGACAACAACTAAAAAACACAACTCTTATCCTTGATTCACCAGTGGAAGGGGGGGGGGGGGGGGGGGATGTCAGTCCATGTCAATCTCTGCAGTCTTAGATGCTGATGCAAAAGTGTTATTTGCCTTGTCTGCTTGCAAAATTTCCATTCCTACCATGAAATTTGGAGAGAGCATTTATCAGACTTATGCAGACCTTCGCGTCAAGCGAAAAATCTGATCCATTCATTTGAATCAGGTATATTTTCACAGGAAAACACATAACATGCAGAACTCTGGTAATTGAGGACAAGAACTAAGAAACACTGATCTAATAAAAGTATACATGCAACAAGTGTAAGATATAAGATATAAACCTAGAGAATACATTTTTTTTCACACACCAGCAAGGCTGGCGTTCGCAAAGTTAGTGTTGTTGTCATTAAGGTCGAACCAACCAATAAGAACTGTACTTCAATACATTAAACACTAAGATGCATATTCAGTATTTCATACGGATTGTTGACCAGGTGGAAATGAGACCTAAGACTTTTGTAGTTATTTATTTGGTTAGTTATTTTTTAATACTTAAACAAATTTTTAGTTAAGATACTTTTATATAGCTTATGTTGATCTATAGATATATTGTATATATAGAGAGACCATATATAGTTTTATAATAGAAACTAAATTTTTTTGTGAACAGGGATTCACAATTTTAAAATGTATGAACTCTAATTCAGATCCATTGATGACACATTTCAGTGGTTTGTTGAGTGCAAACATGCAGCTTTTATAAGTGAGTCCAGTATCTACCAAGATTCTCTGTAGAAAACTCGAGACTGATTATCATCATCCACAAATGATGCATTACTCAGCCAGAACAGTGGAACATCACAAGAACTGGTGATGGCTTCACAGGGAATCACTACTTTGGTGCCTAAAAAAAATGTTTACGGAAGAATTAAAATAATGCACATAAGAGTGTGTTTATCTCTGCTGCATATTTGAAACTCACCCAGTTCTACATGAAACACTTGGCCATCTTGTGGCGAGGTGATTTTTGAATATTTCCGAATGGTTTCTGTGTGTAAAAGGAGAGTACAGCTTACTTTTAGTAACATGAATTCTTGGGAAACCAACAACAACTTTTTTCTCCATACCTTGTTTCACAGTGAGGGGCACAGCAAAGGTCATATTGTACATTTGACCAGCATACAGGTAGGAACTTTTGCAGATGTAGACGCCACTGTCTTTTTCTTCAACACTTGGGAAGTAAGATGGAGATGGTTCACCATCCTTGAGAAAAAAAGAATATTGAAAAAGAAATGAATAAATATAAGACATCCATCCTTGAAAGCCTTGATTTTATTCACACTATTAAATCTGTGTTGCTTTAATACCTTGTGCCACGTGATGCTTCTCTTTGTAATATTGGGGGCATCTTCAGCAAGGTCGTGGGGACAGTTTAATGTGCAGGACTGCTGCCTGTAACATGTCATCGGGTACTCGTCCCGCTTTTCAAATTCTTTGGTCTGCGTTGTGTACACGGCCACAGTGTACCAAAACTGAATGCTGGTTGTCCTGCCGCGTCTTCAAAGACAAATATTTTCTTGAGCAGTCATGATTACTACAGGTTATTTCCGAAATTGACAAAGGAATATTCACTTTAAAAACACAATTTTATTGACTTATTGGCTCCAGATTTTTAAACAGGGAAATATGTAGAGCATCATTAACAGCTGTGCTTATTAGTTTCTACAAGAACAGAGTATTTATGCTGTTCGCTTTATGTGGCACAAGCAATTGCCTGGATGGTTGAAATGAAGTACACGCGCTCCATGTAAGTGACTGACTGTATTAGTGCAGGAACGTTCACACCGTACCTGCGAGAATCACACGAGTAATTCCCCGGATGGTTTACAGATGCGTTGAGAATCACAAAGCAGTTTCCGAAAACCATCACGCCCATCTGCTTCTGCTCAGCTGCAGACATGTTGCTCAACAGAAGCAACTCCTGGTCCGTGTCCTTCTTCCAGACTGTTTCTGAATCCCCGTTGTTACATTGCTCATCACCGCAGTACAGTGCCAACATGTCACCTGCTCTGACATATTTCTCCTTAAGCATCAGTGGACATGCACCTGCAAAAGACACCCATATAATCATTTATGTCACCTTGTTGGGCTTCGGTTTTGTAATATTTTGAATGCCATTTTGCTCCCCACTTGTGATTTTTCATGTGGCCACTCAATCCAGGAGTGTAGCTACATGCATACCGGTACTATTTATACAGACTGTACACATTTGATTGTCTTGGCTCAGTTCCTGTAAGATCATCGTCAAGGATATTTTCAAGTAGTCGTCACCAGTGGAAAAACATGATGACGTTATAAAAGACAAAAAAGGAAGTGTAAAGACTCGTAAAAAGAAAGAAAATGAGCAAATTTAAAACATTTTTGACTATTATTTGCTGGAACAAAAACCTAATTCTAGATACCTAATTCTAGATATACATAATCCCCTACTTAACTGGGTGAATTCCACAAATTAGGGTTATAGATTTGTTATATATTTGTTAACACATCAAAAATTGATAACATTTATTTTCCTGTTCATTTGAATTAAAAGATAATGGAAGTAAACAACAACAGACAGAAAGCAATGACAGCAGCAAGCACTTTAGATGAAAAAGTATGTTTTCCTTAGCCTATTTCCGACGTAACAGCTTATTAGGGACTGTTAGGTAGGTGTCAGTAATGTACTGTCTACTTCTAATATAATCCCAAAACAACAAATAACTTCATTACATCTTATTCACCGGCAGCTTAATACCTGTATATGATAACGATACAAAATGTACAGCTGCTGTATATTAATCATCATGTATAAAATAAGATTAAAGCTGATCTCTATGTGAATTACAAGTTAAGCCAAGAAAATAAAAAGTAATTCAATTAAACTCGGTATCTATCAGTGATTAGCACAATTCCCCATCAATTGATGCCCAGTGACATATTTATGTGTCATGTAATCGCCATTCTCACCCAAATCTGAAGGGAAAACGGCCAGGAGACGCAAAGTCTCGCTTGGTTCGTCGTTTTTCAACATGTATTTGGATGTTTTTTATTACCCCTTTTTTCCCCGCCTAAGAAACACATCTTTATTACCTTTATTAAACTTAGATCGCGTCAAGCGTCACCTAGTTTATAGTTCAATAGATTTTTTAAGGCGCTGAGAAATGCCTAGTATTTTTGGCAAACTAATGCCAGTCGTCTTACCTGTAATGAGAGTTAGGAGGAAGACCAGCAGGACCATTACGATGATATCCAGCACCGCGCTGCTGCATAAAATGATGCAGAGACAAATATATGCGGTGTGAAAGAGGGAAACAAGATACTTACGGAACAGGATGACGTCTCAAATTTTTTTTTGAAATTCTTGAAAGACGAATGACGGCTGTAGTGACGACAGAGTCTCGGGACTCTTCTCTTAAAAACAAAACAAACAAAAACAGATTAACTGTGACAATGGGTAGTGTCATGATGGCAATCTGCTATTCATTCTTTCACAGGGTATTAATAAAAGCACAGGGAAGAGAAGCGCATCAAAATTATATTGGTTTTTCACCTAGACACAGCAGTCAGGGAGTCGTTTTTACAGTGTTGCAAGAATATATTTATATTGCAAGACTATGCTGTCCGAAAAAGATCATATACTGGATGCTGTTCCCGAGCTCTCTATAAATGGTAAGAAACCTCTCTTTTCCTACTGTATGCTCTATTACACGTAAAGTTCACTTTCATTTTCTGTCAGCAGCATTTGGCAACAAGGAAAAAGTTCACCGATGTTTATCCTGGCTGAAAAACAAATCCGCCCATGTTCCCACACCCACATGATCCCACATCCCCCACATCTTCTAATGGGATGGCTGCTATTGATTGGGTTAAGGTATCAGAGTTTACTGGCTGAATAACTCCACTGGTTTCATTTTAATGCACTTTCATTTCTTAGCAACATGTTGTTATGATCACACCTGGTATCGTTATTACTCTGGTGAATTTGGTCTTCCAGAACAGAAAATAGATGGACTCCACACACCCTCTTTCAGCCTATAATTTGCCTCGCCTCCTGTATTTGTAAACCTCATTTCCAAGGAAGTAATAACCATCTCCAACTTCCCTAGCAAGAGAACATACTATACAGAGCTATTGCTGTTCACTCAGGGTCATAAATACAGTATGAGTTTATCATAACTGAGAAAATGATTTTTGCAATATTAAACTCTATCTCAGTATGTCACCAAGCTCTCGCGCCTGTAGTCTTTGGGTCAGTCTCTGAGGTCTTCTGACCAGGCATTGCTGGTGGTACCTCGTTCTCATTTTAAAACACGTGGTAATTAAGCTTTTGCCAGCACTGAGGCTATAAAACTCTCCACTACCATCTCTTTATTAAATAGTTTCAGAGGACAAATTTAAAAAAAAACAGCTAAGAACATTTTTATTCAGACAGGTTTTTAAAAAGATTTTACTGTTAATATTTTATTGTAAAACACTTTGTGACTGGAGTCTGTGAAAGGTAAGGGGCTATAAGGGGCTTTTTAAAGGCACCTCGCCTTCGAACACAGTTACCTTCCTGACTCGATCACTCACATCTCTCAGGCGGATTCAGCAGCTTTGTCACATGAACTACCTTCACAGCCAGACAGAGCACTAATGGAAAATCAAGGCCCAGGACCAGCAGGCCGTCTTCTTACAGGGTGTCAACCCGGTCCAGCTGACCCCAGGGTGAATTATAGTGGCCCTGCTCAGACATTAGGAATATTTACCCACTGTGGCAACCGTGCATCATCAAGTACATAAGTAACATTTATTCATACAGCACCTTTCACAGACTCCAGTCACAAAGTGTTTTACAATCAGTCTCTGAGGTCAGAAGACCTCAGAGACTGACCCAAAGACTACAGGCGCGAGAGCTCGGTGGCATAATGAGATGCCTGACTGTTCAGAGCTTTAAGAGTTAAAACAAAAACTTACTGGAGATCAAAATCAGAGTAATGTGGTCTCGAGTTGGATAAAAGGCGTGCAGGTGCATTTTGAGTAGACTGCAGCGGATTCTGTGATGTGTCGTTCAGACAGGTAAAACAAGAATTACAGTAATTCAGCAGTGAAGAATTAAAGCGTGTGTAATCATTTGCCATTTCTGCCTCAGGAACTGCATATCTTAACTTTGCAAGGTAACTTAGATGGAAAAAAGCTGACTGAATCATCAGCAGAACATGTGTGTCTAAGGACAGAAAACTGTCCAGAAAGACTCCAAGGTTACAATCACTAAATTTTACAAACACCACAACAACCCAGACTCATTGGGATAAAACTGTAAGGAGCAGAAATATTTGTCTCAGGTCACAAAAAACAAGCACATAATAATTATCAGAATCAGCTGCTAATTAAGCATCACTCAAAACCCAGAGAAAAGTAGTTGAATGGTTTGAATGAGGTTATGAAAATCTGACTGCAATTCAGCAAAGATGTTGTGCTTTTCCAGAAAAGTTACAAGTTGCTCAGCAATAACTTATTATAAAAATCTGTGATATAAAGCGTTGCTTAGATATTGGTCTGAAAGTTAAGGAGAATTAGATTTTTTTTGACAATAGTTGGATAAGAGCACGTTGAAATATAGAGCGAATAGAATCAGTCGTAAAAGGCAAGTTTGGATTCCAGCTTAGCGGGAAAAGTGAACTCATCAACAGAAGATGAAGTTGTAATGCTTAATAGGGCATTTTTTTACCTCTTCTAAGAAATGTGTTACAGTCACTGTCAGAAGACACTGGCAAATCTGTTGATAACAGCAGTGAAATAATTGATTCAAACGGGACTTTAGGATTTTGCTTGCTGGAGGACATTAGATTATCAAAGTATTCAAAGTGCTTCCTTTATAATGTTATTTAAAACAGACAGAGTAAGAGTAAGTCAGAGTAAGTCTATGAACTTCAAGTTTCGTATATTTAAATACACGTTCATGGTGGAGACTTCTTGGAGGAGGCTTGGTGAGTATTGATGAGCACAGTTCATTAAACAACTGAGTAGAAGTTTCTACATCTGAAACAGAATCTTGAGTTTAAAGTAACTAAATGACAGAAACAACCAACAATATCCTAGTTAATGATGTGCCAATGATGGGCTGTCTTAATGATCCGCCACAGGTCCTTCTTCTCCTCCATAGTGCAGGTCGTGAACCAATGCTTAGTTAATGAAAGTCAATGAAATGGACAATCGCTTTTTTCATAAATCAGAAGATAAGTCAGAGGCTTAACTCTCCATCAAAAACACTGGTCATTTGTTATTAAGGAAAAGACAACTTCCTTGTAACTACTCAGTGAGTTGAGGTGTACCATCATATGTCCATCCATCATCTTTACCCGCTTAATCCATTTCCGGGTCACAGGGGTCTGTCGGAGCCTATCCCGATGCATAGTAGGAGAAAGGCACCCTGGACAGGTCTCCAGTCCATCGCAGGGCCACATTGAAAGAGAGACAAACATGCACACTCACACCTATGAGCAATTTAGAATGATCAATTAACCTAATATGCAAGTTTTTGGACTGTGGGAGGAAGACAGAGTACCCGGAGGGAACCCACGCAAGCACGGGGAGAACATGCAAACTCCACACAGAAAGACCCACTGGGCCGGGAATCGAACCAGGAACCTTCTTGCTGTGAGGCAACAGTGCTGACCTCAAAGCCACTGTGCTGCTGTTCTGGTGAATGACACATTTCTTCTCAAGCTGACTGATTCTGTTGTCAGGAATTCTCAAATTCATTGTTATTTCTCACAGTTACAGTTTGTCTTACCATTTACCCGAAAATGTAGTTTCAAAAATTCCCAGTAGCTTATGTTTAGTCAAGTGATTTTTTTCTCAAGTGACATTTCAGAGGTCATAAAAGGGTGAATTGCTGTAAATAATGAAACAAATAATAATAATAATAGTAAATAATAAAATGTGATATCTGGTACTATCAGAGCAGAACTCACCAGGACATACTTATGAAATGGCAAAATGATTTAGATGAATCTTTTTCCATCAAAGATCCTTGTACTTTTTTAGTTGTAGTGAAGGTCAACATGTGCTGGTGACATCAGAGGAAGGCCGCAGGAAGGCTCCCACCCATCCTGCCAGCACACATGCCAGCAGGCTACCAGGGCAGACTTCTCAAAGTGGGTTTTTACACATTCATTCATGTAACATTCATTTACATCTAAAAGTTGTATTTTGATTGCCTTGTAGGTGGGGTAAAAAATATTCAGATACCTCAGAGTGCCTATCCAACAACCGGAAGTTCAGCCGCTATGAGACAGCGGTCAGCAACACAGGGAGCTGACAAAGAACACAGGAGGTGACTTTTGATTTTTCTTGATTTTTCATTTGGTCTCCAGCTGCAGAACTGTTAGTCACACTTGCACAAAAAAATGGAAATGCTTATGCATAAGGAGAAGAAATGGAGTGGGAAAACATAATCATTTTACACTGTTTTCTGTCCAAGCTCATTTTAGACGATACCAATTGCTTTAAAGAGAAGTGCCACATCAGTGAAGGAGAAATAGCTCAAACAGAAGTGAGCGTAGGATGAGAGGTGCTTCCTAAAGTGTGTAGATGCAGGCCTTTAATATGAACATGATATTCTCATTAATTCTGCTGAATTGCTTTCTTTTTTTTGTAGGCATGTGTGAAAGTGAATGTGTCCTCCACCAGTCCTCTTTGACAGACTGATCAAACATACTTTATTAAGAGATGAAACCCTGATTCTGCCAGAGAGGACTAAAAACACAGATCTAAAAAACACACAATTAAAAAACAAACATGAACAGGACAGAGAAAGAGACCAAAATTTAGTTTGGCATGAGCATCAGTGCAGAAGAGAGTTGGTTGGCGCTTGGTTTTAAAGCCAATTTTTCTTCGTGTGGCAGCCATGTGGCTGACCGAAACACAGCCACCGTATGTCAATCAAAAAGCCACCATATGTCAATCAAAAAGCCACTGTATGTCAATCAAAACTAGCTTTGCTCCCAGCTCCTTCAGCCAAAAATATCTGCTGCCGGCAGATGTTTACATATATATACCATTTAACACGTTGACCACCACCACATGTAGGGCAATGTAATGTCGGTGACGAGCAAGTATTCTGCTGATGTGTTTGTATTCATAGACATTAATGGACATTTATAGACATAAAATGGTAAATGAAATCAGAAAAAAACTTAAGACAAAAGGAACACTTATTAATACCTTAAATTCTGAATTCATCCCTGAAGCAAAATATTGTTATGCTGTGCAGTTTGAACATTTATTTAAGAACTATGTAGTCGACAGATGGAAATATTTACCAGACACACCACAGTGTAATCGGCTTGTTAGTTTCCAAGAGAGCAACTTTGCATTTTCATTTTCAATATCATTATTATCATTATTTTTGAATTGTTTCTAAATGGTATTCCCATAAAAATCTGTTTTCACTGTGATGTAAGTATCTATGCACACAAGAGCTCCACTCCTTTCCTGCGCTGTTGGTTCTTGATGCACAACGAACAAGGGGGATCGTGTATCTTCTAGATATTTTGACCAGGTAAATGAATTGTATAGGAAATCCTTGTTTGTGCAAAAAAAGCTGCATAAAAGAATTTCTAGTTTAATCTCATGTACATCAGATTGCAAGCAGAACTCCAGTAAAAACTATAATAATAATAGGGTTGCAGCAACAGGATCAAGGCAAGTAGAGGAAAATAGGGATTTTTAAAATCCCGCACTTTCATTCGCATCCGAGCAGTTACAGTATCTCCACTCAGCTGCGCTCCTGAAGTCACTTGGTCTTGTTGACCACTGAGGGGAGCTCAAGTGTCAGGATTCAGGTCCATTTGTAGTGTGTTTGATGTGGAGATTTACATGTGTTTGTGTATGCACAGACAGCCTGCAACTTTTGATGTGAGATGATGGAAGCTTTTGATCAGTCCATCCAGATAGAAGCTAATCCTGCAAATGAAGTGGTTGGAGGACCAAAATCAGGAACTGTTGCATCAGAGAAAAAAAAAAAAACATCCTGGTAACCAGTTATTATTCCCTAGCAACCAATAAAGTAAACACAGCAATAACCTTTCAGTACTGCAGTATAACACTCAGTTTAAAAGCAACAGACTAAAGAAATAAACACTAACTGACGGCAAACTGAAGGAGCAGTGAGCAACAAGAACAACAAACACGTCAGCAACACCCCAATAAACACTGACATGACCATCTCTGATTTTTTAAACTACAACCTCTGCATACTCAGACATACTTTTTTGAAAGTTCTATGATTAAAAATAGTGAGGTTATATACTGGCGACACGTAGTGGGCTGAGATGGGCTCCAGCAGGCCTGGTGACCCTGAAGTGGATTCAGAAGGTACAGAATACTGATAAATAGCAAAGGTTATATACAAACACAGATCTAAGTATTCTAACTTGACCTGCAGAAAAGCCAGACTCAGGTAAAGTTTGACCAAATTTGTACATTTTCTTGTAATCCTTCATGTTTTGGATTGTTTTTAAACGTATCTACGCTGAAAGGTATTCCATTAATTTCTGTGCTGATAAATGAAAGCTAAATCGAAATCATTTCTATGTGCTCTAAACTTTTCAGAAATGTACTCTTCTTACGTTGTTCAGATAAATACATCTCTACTAAATATGTTCAGTGTGTAATTATAGAAGCTTCTGAAAAGCTCATTGCTGATAGTTATTACAAGTGGAAGAGATTTTTTTAATATGGCTTAATCCTAGTTAATACCAAAAAATTAAAAATGCTCATTGTAATAGTGAACTGGCAAAGTATAAAATTACAGTCTATTAACACAAAACAGGACTTTTTCTTCTGGCTCTGCTTTGCACATTCAGGGTCTAAAGTGGGGCAGGATTGATTAATTAAATGTTAGGTCGTTTAAACCTGACAAGGGTAGAGGCAACTGCTGTTGCATTTACTTGAAGGTAACTGAAAAGTACATTATGAATCCTGAAATCCTGTAAAAATTCTTTTGCAAAATATTTAAGACAGTAAATTAAATTCAGTTAAAATAACATAAACATGGGTTTAGAAATTAGGCTGAAGTTTGGGGCCTTTTTGTTTAAAATCTATATGCTCCCACTCGCTCAAATTATGAAAAAGAACAAAACTTCTTACCATAAAACTATGCAGTTGACACACAACTCTATATAACTGCTTTATCTCCAGGAGATTATAACCCAATTTAAACACTGATCAAATGCATTGATAAAGAGTGGATGTACCAGAATGTTCTTCAGTTAAATGAAAACGAAAAGGAAATCATAGTGTTTGGAGCCAAGGTAGAAAGATTAAATGTCAGCATTCAGCTTCAAACCAATAGCCAAGCCAGAAACCTGGGAGTGGTTCTGGACTCAGACCTGAATTTTAACAGCCACATTAAGACAGTAGTGAAGTCAGCCTATTACCACCTAAAGAACATATGAAGGATTAAAGTAACGCTGTTCTCTCGGGTCTCCCCAAAAAAATCCATCAAACAGTTGCAGTTAGTTCAGAACGCTGCTGCCCGAGTCCTCACTAAGACCAACAGAGCAGACCATATAACTCCAGTTCTTAGATCTGTACACTGGCGTCCTGTCTGTCACAGAATAGATTTTAAAATCCTCCACTTTTTAATGTTTTAATGTAAAGCACTTTGAATTGTCATGTACAATGTCCCGTACGGATAAACTTGCCTTGCCTTGAAATCTCCAGAGGTCATCATAGATACATTGAAGTGTTTAGTTTGTTGCATGGCAGCAATTGTAGCAATGAAGTCAACATGCAGCGCTTTCAGATAACACAGGTGAACTCTCTTCGGTAGCAGCGTTGATGGAAACTTGCGTTTAACTGTTCAGTGTCTGGGGTGCAGTGCTGCTCCTTCACAGTCACTTGTGTAGGATTGCAACATCTGCAAGCACATCTATCTGAAGTTTTTTGTTCACCTGTATCATCCGATATCCATGCAGAGAGATAGTGGAGTCACTAATCTAAATAACAAAACAACAAAAAAAAACAAGGTACTCCTACTGCCTCATGTCAGAACCACAAGCTCTTCCATCCAGCCACCCAGGAATCTCACCAAAGAGAAAGAAAACATAGTCAAAACCTCCTCCTTTTTGCTCTTGCTTTTTCTCCACTTGTCAGCTTTTGAGGTCTTTATGTGATTATCAGCTGGTCTTTAGTGCTGCAACAGGCGACCACTTAAGCAACCCCATAAATATGTCTTTTTTTTCAGACTCCAACAACTGATGAGGTCATCAGTCTTTGTCACAATACATATACAGAACCAAAGTGCCTCTCAGCAAAGGAGTATTGAGCATCTGTTGAACCTCAACAGAGACTGTCAAATGTTTGTGAGGACCGGAATAGGAAAACATGAGCCATTATAATTAATGTGCATTTTTTAATAAACTATTTCTAAGTTGAAAACAAATTGGAGCAAAGATAAAAGCAAATAAAATAAAACAAGATAAGGAGAAAAGAAAGTATGGGCCTTTGATATGGGTGGCTGGGTTTAACCAGGGGGGAGTTCCAGGAGAAGATAAATGTTTGTTGCAGGGTCATGACATTATTCTTCTGGCTGTGATCCCAGTTCTTGTTAAAAGCAAAACTCCCTTTATGAGCTCATGGAGGATTTTGAGGATGAACAGACGAAGCAGATACAGAACATGCTGCCCCACACAATCTGTCAGATTAACTTACTAACTGACATTTTTGCAAGTGAAGTGTGCAAAGAGATGCAGGATTGGAGTGTATGGATGTCTTCGTGGTGGGGCAGAAACATGCTCCCTTAAAACTGACCCAGGAGCCAGATGTGGACCCACCCAGAAAACACATATACAAACACTGTGATAGGCTGACTTCATGCCAGATGCACAGTGACTATGTTGCATGAGCATTGCAGAACTGCTGTGTTGCACTTACATGTGTTTACTCACACTTCTGTGAGTTCTGTTGCTTCGAGGAAGTTCTGCCTGAACAATCATTTTTATTCAGTGACGGTTTACATTTGTGTAAATACATAATGACATATGGCATAATGAACGCAGATGTTGTGATTCATATGAGGCTGTATTTGCTTAATACTAAGACAAACTATGATTTATATTTTTTTAACAAAAGGAAAAAAAAACACAATTTAAAAAAAGAGGTAGTTCTATTCAACTTTTGAGTTTGAATGTATAGTATCTGTGACATTTGTTTTAGCACATAATTACAGTGAAAGATGTTTTACTGCTGATGTGAGGTCAATATGACAGTTAAAAATCAAGCGCCTCTGGAACTCTGAGGCCACATTGCAGCCATTGTGGTCCATCGGATGAAAATGACATTGACGTGAATGGCTTAAACTAGTTACCAAATGGTGCCTGGTACAAATACACATTTCCTTCAGCAGTGAAATTACTTTGCCTCCTCCTTTCCCACAATGACATCATCAGCTCTTAGTTAGATGTAAATAATTTCCAAAATCTGGAGCCATAAAATAAATAATGATAATAAACTAATTAAAACTAAATAAATAAAACTGACTCAAGGATGAGATTGATAACCTAACACTTATCTACTGGGATGTACTGAGGATTGAACACTGACCGGAGAGCTTTCGTGTACAGTTCAAGCTCCTATATTTCCTGGACTGTACTTTCACAGACACTTCTTATATTGCTTGTGTTTCAAGGGCAGATTTTTCCTTCTGGGTGGTTTCTTGGCACTGAAGGTTGGATAAAATGTTGGTTTTAGGACTTGGAATCAGGGTTTAGTGACTAAGCTATGGATTAGTTATGCGTGGTGGCGACTGCGTCCAACCTCCCCTATGAGAAGCAGACAACAGGAGACCAATGACAACATACTTAATGCTTTTTGTCCTGCAAATAACAACTGACAACCAGTGACAGGGTTATATGAGGTTAAGAATGTTCGTTTTCCAACAGCAGAAGAAGTAACCACCCCTTATCCACCCTGACTTTCTTTTTCTAGTCCTTCTGTGTTTCATTTATGTTTCACTGCATTTACATTCCCAGACTGCATTAGAGCTTAAGGATATCCAGCTTCACTGGAAAGAAGCTGATGCTCGGCTTTTTGACTGTTTGAGGGTGTTATTTGCTCTAGATCCCCATGAGATCTCCATGTTCCCACTCTGCCCACACACCATCCCCTGATGACCGCAGCAGAATCCCAGAAACATGATAGCACGTAGGAAGTGTCACTGCAGCCAGTACATAGTCAGTTGTTTACACGCTGAGAGAAACTAATTGAAAGTATGACTGTGTGCAAGCCTACTGAAAGAAATATTTATCTGTTATTTATATCTAAAGGAATCAAAAATTGAGAACACAGTAAATAAAACTGAGAAAATGATCACTTGTGAAATCTGCGGTCAAACCAGTTTTGAGGCATCAGAGCTATGTCTCCTCCTGCATCAAATGACAGTGGTCAGTAGACACCTTGTACAAACTTATAATAATGTAATGTAATGTAAACAGAAGGAGATGTTTAAACAGTCCTTTTAATACACTTTCTGCATAGAATACAAAGCTAAAATGGCATTTTTGAAAGATTTTGGTTTTTTTTATAAACATCCAGTTAATGTTGTCAGTTGTATTTTCCACTCTTATTACAGAGAACTTTAAAGAATAGAAAGTTTGTAGCTAACTGAAAATAAATTGGTCTGTGTGTGTTCTTTAAGATTTAAGATCTGCTTTTGATGATGTCAATCAATCATTCATGCTCCTGGGTTCTCACGTAAAAGCTCATATCCTAAGATCTCAGCTAAATTGTGGTGTTCCTCAGGGATCAGTTCCTGATCTCCTTCTGTTTTCTGGATACATGCTGATTCTTAAATTAATTTTCTGGAGGAAACTCAATTCCAGACCTAATAGGTGGTAGTGTAAACCTTTTTTAGGGACCAAAACACATGCATAAAAGCAATTTTGAGTTTAAACAGAATATATATTTGTAATAAAATGGCAATTAACATTATCATAGTTATAATTTAACAACAAGATGATTCAAAGTGCTTTACAGAGAAATTAAAACATCACATAACAAAGCATGATTTAAAATGTAAATAAAAGAAAGAAAGAAAAAAAAACAATAGATAAAATCAGTGGTTAAAATGTAATCAAGTTTTGAAACTTTGAATCTCAAAAGTAAAGTGTGGATTTTGAGCTTTATTCAAATACAGATGAGAACAGGTGTGTCAACCTGGATTTAAACTGAGTGTTTCAGCTGATCTGAGGTTTTCCGGGAGTTTGTTCCAGACATGTGGAGCATCGAAGCTGAAGTAAGCTTCTGCATGTCTGGTTCTAACTCTGGGTACTGATAAAAAACCGGATCCAGATGAACTGAGGGGTCTGGAAGGTTCCTAGTGTGCAGGATTTCAGCTGTTTCTGTTTAAAGTGCTGCGTGTACACAATGTGAGATCGTTTTTGTAGTTTTTGACTAATGTGTCCTTTGCGCTGTCATAAATGCACAATGATGACTACATCACACTTCTATCATCAGTTTTTTATTAATTGTTAATTTATTTCCTGTTCATAGTCCGAAAGAGAAGCTGGAAATCTCAAAGCCTCTAACATAGGATATCATAAAGAAATTAAGATTGATGATGATAAGGATGGAAGGAAAACATGCTTATTTCCAAAAGTGAGAGTTGTCAAGGATTAGAGTCAGCTGGAGTCATTTCCATCACATGTGAAATCCAAGCGCTGTCAGGCCAGAAACCAGAAACAACCACGCCTTCTCCCTCTGGCCCTTAACAGTGTGTCATACACATGAACATGTGGGTGAATGCACACTTACATGGACACACAGTCTCCATCTCCAAGTTTCACACGAACACAAAACACACATTCACATACTATCCACGTCAAAAACTGTAATTTCCTGAACAACACATGCTTCCAGTGTTTTACTGAAGCCTCCACCTTTTCCTTTTCCTCTGTTGATCATGAAACGCATCCTAAAGATTCAAATAACACAAGGCGTACGCGCAGATACCATCAGATGTGCATTATTGGTTAAGCGGAGGTGTAGTTGTGCTTTAAACTTTGGAGAAAAAAACAAGGTCCCACTGCGTTCACTTTGAGCTCTTCTCTCCTCCCTGACCCCTCTCCACCCCCACCCCCAAACCAGCTCTGCTTTTTCTCCAACCATCTAGACCATCAGCCTTATGTTTTTCTTTTCTTTGCTCCCATTTTTCTCCATTTCATTTGTTATTTTAAAGTTTTACTTTGATTAATGTCCTTCCTGACAAAGGTTTGTTTATTTTTCCCCCAAAAAATGTATTTATTCGTAGTATTAAGTCACACACCCTTAAATCCTGTAAATAAAGCATCATGTGAAAAGCAGCATTGAAACGTGTTACGCTGTGTCACATCTTGACAAAAACTAACTGCACAGGGTGATCCTGTAACTTGTATAGAATCACCTTTATCAATGATAAAGGTGGTTTTACATTAAACATCTACAGTGACTTGAAGTGATCATGTTGAATGTTATCAGTTTCTCACTTGGTTGTTACGGGATTCTGGCTTAGTGTTTTTACAGTGTTGATTCATTTAGTTAAGGCTTGCAGGCTTTTTTTATACACAGCTCTCTTAAGCACTTCAGTGTAGATCTGGACATTGAAAGGACTTTCACTGGGCCACTTTAACACCCACAGCATTTTAATAGGAATGAGGCCTGGACTTTTGACTAAGCCTTTCCAAAACCTTGATTCTTTTCTTTTTCAACCATTCTCATGTAGATGTGTTGGTCTGTTTTGGATTGCTGTTCTGTTGCCCAGTTTTAGCCAGACTTCCCCTGTCAGACAAATATAATCAAATATGACCGTATCTTTCACCCAGTGACGGCAGGGATTGACTCCAGCCTGCCACACCCCTGATGAAGCAGATGTAGAAAGTGGAAGGACAGAAACTGCAGTATAAAGATGGGTTCGTGGTCAACTACATGACTATAACTTCGTGACTACACAACTTCCAGCATCAGCAGATTGCTGTGTTGCCTTAGTGACCGTGCTGATGAGCTATGAAGGGTAACACACAGCGACTTGGTTATCCAACTGATCTTTAGGTACCAGTATGTTTTTTTCCACAAAACGTAAGTAAGAAATAAGAGTTAACCACGTGGAAACCAGAAGTTTATTATTTGAATACAGTCTGCAAGGGAACAAGCAGTCTGGTACCAAATCTTTTACCTTTTTGGACACAAATAGATAATCAAGAGTATTTGATTTATGTCACCTGGCTGCTATTTATGTTCCTAGTTCTTGTGGAAGCATGAGGGATGTTTTTCACACTGGTTTTGCACTGTGACTTAGTTTTTGTAAAGCAAATAATGACATAGTGAAATGTGCGTTATCACTCTAGGGTTGTAAACAAGCCTTTTAAAGCTCAGATAAGGACTGGGCATTGTTTCTCTCTCTTTTTTAAAGTCCTGGTATGCTAAGGCTTAGAATTAATAGATCATTCCGGTTACGCACAACTGCATTTTTTTTTATACCTCAGCAGAGTTCAACACAGTGTTTGGTTTTAACTATGAAGACGCAGCTGCATCTGGGAGCCCATCTTGGCAGCAATGCAGGAGTGCAGCATGGATCTGCCAAAGTGTATGTGCATGTTGTGGTTTGTGGTACCGCACTGTTTTTTCTGCGGAGTGCAATGTTTCTCCAAAGACGATTTCTCAAGCTGATAGTTGCTCCACAGTAGCTCCGCTGCCCAGACACTGAGATGCAATTTACACTCAGCATAATGAATCCGCTTTGAAGCTTTGCAAAGAGGCTAAACTGTCTGGGCAAAAAGAATATGGTTAAATTATGGTTTAACAGATGCAAATAGATTTTGTACCTCAATCTCCTGTGAGCCAAATAATGTTGGTGCACGTGCATGCATTCGCAAACGTGGTAGTGTGTTGCTCTGAACGCAGCCCTCTCACAAGTCTGTTTATGGTCAAAATATGCAGGCTCTCGTAGCACAGCCAGCGGGCACCAGACGAGGTGGGAGGACGTGCCTGAGTGACACAGCCAAGTTAATAGGGAGAAGAAAAGAAAATTGGCTGATTATATATAGTGGTACTGATAGTGGTGGTGTTCCCTGATTTGTCATGTTTCAGCAAAAAGTGTGAGTTATAAAGTAATGTGTAAAAATATGAAGCTCCCCTGTCGGACATTTATTTCACACTCTCTTGACAGATTCAGCTCACTACTTTGGCATCCCACAAGAAAAAAAATTGAATCATTGTCAACATTTTACAACACGTGTACAAACAAACCACACAACAGCAGCAGAGGGCAATAACATATCTTTGCTAAAGATTAACAGTACTAATTAGGGATGGTAACCTGTATGGCAGCGACACCTGACCACACTGTTGAGTTAAAACAAGAATATTAACATTTATCTTTCATTTATGAAAAAAAAGCTGATGGTGATTAATTTGACATTATTTTATTTTCTGCTTTAGTGGTTCTCATAAAATGTTTTAACAAAAACATAAGACAGTTGTGTGACCATCCATCCATCCATCCATCCATCCATCCATCCATCCATCCATCCATCCATCCATCCATCCATCCATCCATCCATCCATCCATCCATCCATCCATCCATCCATCCATCCATCCATCCATCCATCCATCCATCCATCCATCATCTATACCCGCTTACCCCCCCTGTCAAGGTCACGGGGGTCTGTCGGAGCCTATCCCGACGCATTGGAGGCGAAAGGCAGGGGTACACCCTGGACAGGTTACCAGTCCATCGCAGGGCCACATAAAAAGACAGACAACTGCACGCTCACATTCACACCTACGGGCAATTTAGTATGATCAATTAACCTAGTATGCATGTTTTTAAAGTGAATAACATTGTTGGTTTTGTTTCGCCACAATATTCCATCTGGAAACCTTAACCCATCATCCTGTACATTCATATTACTTTGACAAATCGCCACCTACCAAACAAATCAGACACATTCGGACGACTGGTGTGTAGTTATATACTGGTCTCCCATCCTGTAGGTCCTGCACCAGACTGCAGTGGAGTGACTGTAGAACCTCTTCTTGAATAAAATGTTTGCCTGAACTGAAAGTGTGGTAAATACTAATCCACTTAGTATTCTCTTCAGAGAACTCTATAAGCAGCTTGAGTGGAACAAAGTTAAGCTTTACTTTTTGTTTTGTTTCTATTGGTTTTGGGGTGACCTGTTAGTGTTGTAGTGCAACACCCAGTGATTTTTTAAAGGTTATATAAACACTTTCAAAATACCAGGCTCATACCTAACCATGTCATTTTCAAGTAACTGAAAGTGAAAGTGAAACAAATTATTGAACAAACTGATGGCCACATGACCATTCATTTGATTTTCACAAACTTCCTGCAATTTATCCACAGGCAATGTTGATGAAATATTAAAACTGATTCCATGTTCGTTGGAATCACACCAGTTTCTGTGAAATTCCAACCATAGGGAGCACTTAAACACAGACATGACAGTATTTCAACAAAATTAGAAATTTGGTGCTATACAAGGCTTGAGCGCCAATAAAATAAAACCTAACTTTTAAAATTTCAATAATTGATCTTTATAAAACTTTACAAGCTCATTTATTATGTCACATAGAAAGAATGTAGCAAATTTTGAAAGGAATTGGTCAATTGATTGGCGTTATAGTAGGAAGATTTATGCATTGTCTAGCACAAAAATAATTTTGTCTTCTCGTTCCTTGGAAGATCCTGTTTTAAACCTACTACCAAATTCCACTGTAATAATATTCCTGTTATTTCCAAACATCTTAAAGTGATAGTAAGGCGTTGCCCATAAAGTTGGATTAATTTAGTTTTCAGAACAGTACTTTTTTTTATTGCTCTTTTGATCTACAATCATTTCATGAGAAGACACAAAAAATATGTTTTATTCCATCATTATGGGCCACAGTGTAGTCTGAACTAATTCTTAAAATTGACACAAAACTTGATATGCCTTATCTATTATCTATCTAAGAATTATAAAAATACAATATTTTTCAAAGTTAGACAACCAGTCAATTTTGTCGATGTGTCCGAAAGTTACTCTTCAGCTTCAAATCAGGCATCACATCAAATTTTGTAAAATGTTTGTTCATAGGACACGTATATTTTTATATACATGCCCGTATCTCATGTACCAACTGAGTTTCGTAGATGATTACGCCTTCAGTTGTTATCAGTATAAGAGTCTTTTTAATAATTGCTGCTTGCATAAATGTTTCTTTTTTGTTACTTTATGCAACACTTTGACACACAACACTGTTTCAGTATGATCCTGCAGCATGACGATCATGGTGAAGGTATTGCTGAAGTATGGATAAATGCACTTCTGTTCTGCCTGGACAAAAGCACTTCTTTTAATATCGGTATGGAAATGTTTTCAAATAGGAATTAATGTAAAATTATCTGCTACGCTCCATTGTTGATTGCTGCTGAGGAACGGTGAAGTGATTGATGTAAACCTGTGAGAACCAAGGGAAAGAAAAAGACATGGAAATAACGTTGAAGACCATTGGTATATAACTTTCCATGGTTTATGCATCATATGCCCCTCTCATAAATATGCAATACTTTTAACTGTGCAATAACTGCAACACCACTTGCTCTTTACCTTTGTCTAGCATTCATATTTAAAATTGTGTACATATTCCCACCTTCCTGTACAGTGCTTTTATATTTTATATCTCATATATTTTTACTATACCATTCTTTTTCACTTTCCTAAACTACACTCTGCACAAGAATTCTGAACTGTAAGTTTTATGCACAAATGCCAGATAAAATCCTTGAACCTTGAACCCTGATAAACTACCAAAATCAAAAGGTGAGGTCTGCTCTCTGGTGTACAGATGCCAGAAGTTATGCTTGATAACTAGTTGAAGATCATTTGAATTGTTTGAACATTTTACAAAGCACAAAAAATTACAAGTGTATTTATTAAGACATGTCTGAGTATGAATTTAATAAGACCCACCGATTTGTAGAGTATTGTTTTGAAGGCCTGTGTTCACTTGGACAACATGCACATCCACTGGGGATGAAAGTTGTTTGTCCTGTTTGTTTCTGTGTGGCCTTGTGACTGGTGACTTGTCCAAGGTGTATCCTGCTCTTTGCTTAATGACAGCTGGAATAGGATTCGGCTGCCCTCTGCAACCCTAAAGAGGATGTGGCAGGTGTAGGAAATGTTTAGAAAGCACCGCAGTTTCATCATTTTACAGCCTCTGTGGATACTTCTGTCAAAGACCAACAAGATAATACATTTTAACATGTCCAAAAGGCATGAAATGACTTTCAGTCTATGTGCATATAGTTGCAAAAGTTGGGAGGGTGAATAGAAGTAACTGTTTATGGCCCCTGCATGATATTGTTGTATGAGAGGTTGCAGGATAGTCTGAAAATATCATAATCCATTGCATCTATTTTGCACAAAAGATATCTTTGTTAAACCAAACAGAGAAGGATCAGCGAAGCATCAGTGTGTGTTTACACACAGCTGAGTTGCAGCAGTAATGTGATAAAAGTGGTGTTTATAGCTGTGTTGGCTCCCTCCTACACAAACCCACACCATTACAGCTCTGTGACCACCTCTACTGCAGCCTTAGTGGTGTAACAACATTTTTGAGTTCAACCCACAGCTGTGCTCCACTTGAATATGAATAGAGTGAAGCAGCAAGGACATGTTTTCCTGATCCACATTTAAACTGGCTGGGAATCATAATGCTATAATGTCAACATTAACCCAACGTTATGAAGCCAGTCGGGACAGTGACGTTTTCCCACAGCCAGGCAAATCCTGGCATTGTCATTTTTGGGTTAATGCACAAATGTGTGTGTTCTTCCACACTGTGTAGTGATCCTGATGAATATGAATGTACGAAAAACATATATTTTTTCACACTTTTTTTTTCATTTAGAGGCAATACTCTACATATTGATATCTTATACAAAGGCATGGACAACATGTTTAACAGGTCATGTGACTTCCTGATGTCACGTTAGGACACCAGGTTTACCTCTAAACCTCAGCTAAGCTAACAACAGTGCGATTGGCCTAGCATTTCTCCTTTTAAAAAACCTGGAGTGATCCAGTTTGTTGTCAGACAGCAGATTACATATTATGTCCTCACAACTATAGTAAAACCGGTTTGTATGACTGTGTGTTTCTGAGTGTTTATGGGAGATCACGTCCAAGTCCAGTGCATATCACAACAAAATTTTTCACAGACCTGAAGCGGAGCCAAACTGGGCTCCGACCATTTCTTGCTACGGTACTGAATATTACAACACTTGATAGACTCAGTGAAAAACATGACTGGAATTTAATCAGTCCTCTTTCAGAACCATTTCAGGCATGAAGCCCTGGAGGAAATGTTGGCTAAGTACATATCCCACTGAGAAACACTCTAGTGTAAGTGCTTCCAGCTTAGTCTTCAAATTTTGTTTTTTACAGAACTACAAGTACAAAAAAAACCTTAATATACATTCAAATTAAACGGAGACATTAAATAATCTCAAAAAAGGTAAAATAGTTGAGGATTATGTGACTACTGTCAGTGAGCTTAATGACATTATGCAGTAATGTCAATTGTTTCTTCTTTTTCCGGGGAAAATTACATTTAAAACTAGACACAAGGGCTATATGGAAATAGTTCGCAGGCATCAAAAGGAATCAGCTGTGCTGCATTAATGACAGGAAACCCGACAATGCTTTAAAGCGAAACTGTGGCGTGACACTGCATGGCCTTGCAGAGTAGCACTGGAACAACATTCCCACATAAAAACATGGAAAACCCCTTTGTCCGAATGACGCAGAGGTTTCCCTCCTGCTGCGAATGCACTCCTTCCCACACGGAAGCTCTCATTAACTTAAAATCCTCTGTACTTCCTGCTGGTCAGCGATTGTGTCCTGGTTAAAGGGTTACTATGGAAATGGGAGCAAGGGAGAGACGTCAGATGAGTCTGGCCAGCTCATGGGTTATTTTGAGGGATGAAACTTTTGAATGAAAGGTAACACGCAGTAAAGTAAAAACTGCTCATTGCTTCATTTATTTTTATTTTTTTTGTAGTTATTCTGACAAATGGCATTTGACATTCTGAAAAAAAAATGATTATCTCAGGCAGTGCTCTAGAGAGTAAAAGGAAACCTTTTTCTGAACAAAACTAAATACTAAAGGGTCCCCTGCAGCCTTGAGGGAAACCATGTTTATTAACCATACCTGTTAAAAAGAGAGTGTCAAGTCAGGTTAAAGTGTATTTATATAGCACCTTTAAAACAATAAAAGTTGGCCAACATGCTGTACAAATTGCACAAATAAGCAAAGCAATATCCATAAAGATACAAAGCTAAGAATGTTAAAACCTAATACAATAAGAGTCTTTGCGGGTGTCCAGAAAACTTCATCCTAATTTTTGACTGCAGGTTCATGTTCCCTCCCCCCATTAATCGGTGTGAAAATTGCCACCGTCATGTTGTGATTCATGTGATGAACATCCTCACGTAACTTCCAGAGACAGAACAGCATGTCTGCTTCTCCTCCCACCGGATCGCCACAAACACACCATCAAAATAACATTATCCATGGCATGTCTGTTCATGTCTGTCACAGTAACCTACTGAAAATACTTCTTCTACTTGCTGAAAAGTCTGAAATGAAAAAATGTAGGCACATAAGGTGGAAAAGTCAATCTCATGGGTTTCAAAAAAAGAATGTGTGCATGTGGAAACAGCTGGATTGATTGTCTTTTTGATTTTGTTCTTCTGCATCCTCTTCATCCACACCAACCATCTGCATATTCTCTGTCACCACATCAAGACATCTTCTCATTGATCTTCATCTTTTTCTCCCGGCTGGCGGCTCCATCTCCAGTATCCTTCTACCAATATATCCACTTCCCCACCTCTTTAGGTGAGAGAGCCTTTTCAATCTAGCCCTTTTATTTATTTTTAAGATGTCCAATCTTTTTTTCCTTCTGAGTAATGCCTTGAGCTGACCCAAACCTATAGCATCAAAATCTCAAGTCCTCTCCACAAGAGTTGCAATGTTGTAGATAGGTTGCCAGTGTTAATTCAAAGTTAAAGTATCGCTCCTTTCAGCTGATATCATCTAGATTCAATTACAAATTCACTTTGTGTTTTTTTCTTAACATTTTTTGCACACAACTTGTAAATGATGCACACATAAAAAAAAGATTTAAAGATTCCCCTTCTGTAATGCAGCTGGCTGCTTTACCAGTTCCAAAAAAAACTGAACTGGTAGAGATTTATATCTTTGAAACAGACAACAACTTCAATCTTCCAACCATCTGTGGCCCCATCTTAGTGTTTCTCTTTTACTTTGTTAGTATTTATTGCATAGTTCTGTCTGTCCTTTGAAGATGCAGCTGCCCAGTTTGAAGAAATGTGTTGAACCAAAAGAAACTGGGGTTCAAGGGGACACTTAAAGTGACCACCCATGCAGGGACTGCTCAAGTGCAAAAATGTCATGGCTTCTGACATACAGAAGGACTGAAGATGGGCAACACATGAACAGTGTGAAGATTAAACCTCCCAAAAGTCAGCATGTCAGTATTATTATCGTGAGCATGTTGATGTGGTGTTGTCATGGGAGGGTTCTCCTTCCTTGATTGAAGCCCAGCAACCAACTGCAACATCAACAGCACATCTGTGACATTTAGAGTTCAAAAAACCCACGCATGCAAAAAAAAAAAAAAAAAAAAGGAGAAACAAAACAGAATAGAAGTGCTGGCTCATCCGTTTGAGAACGCGTAGGGACCAAGGAGATCAAACAGCTTAGTGACCCGGATGTGAGTCACGCTTCTCAAATCCCAAACCTCATTGTTTCTCTCACCTCCTACAGAAAACCACAACAATTCCAAACTATTTTCAGTGCAGATGACTGACCAAGTCTAGATGAGAGAAACTGAGATCATTTCATCACCAAATTGCACAGAGGGGTTTGATCTGGTGGTCTGCTGGGTTTGTACAGTATTATGCTCAGAAGTACCAGACTCCAAATTTGAGCGTGTGTTGTCAGGTAATCTCAGTCTGCCGGAGAGAGTCTAACCTCTCACCTTCTAGCTTCAATACAATCAAAACTACAGACGGTGAGGGAAACAGATGTCTTCTGCCAGAGCTGTGACCATAACAAGTAATCTAGAGCTAAATAAGCACTCATGGCTTGTTTTATGTCAGATACAATGCACTGTTCCTAAAACCCTGGAGGGGTTAATATCCTCAACAGAGCAGATTTCATATTTGTTCCCAGATCATCAAAAACTCACATGCTCAAATTACTTTGGGAACAGATATGCAAAGATGAGCTCTGGCTGTGAGACATCAGTCTCTCAATCGCACGTAACTGATGCAGAATAAATAATGATTGCTGGCTTCTCTAAATCTGAAACAACCTCGGGATTACAGCTCTGAGAAGGATTTCTGAAGAGCCGTGTGGTTTGAAGATGGATTGGATTCACAGAAATTCCTGATATCTGCGGTCTGTCAGTGGCTGACAGGCTGCTGCTTTCTTTGGTCTTAGATGTTCTCTCAGGGATGGGTGGATCCTCACTGTGACTCAACTTGGATCAGTCTGGAAGCAACCACGAGCAAATAAAGATGCTCGTCTGAGTCACACAGTCTTTTTGGCGTGCTGAGTTTTGAATTATACAAGCATGTTGCTGATATTTTGTCACGTGAATGGAATGATAATAAGAAGGAGCTGTTTTGATTTAATTCAGTCATGTTTTGTTGTGATGCATATTTGGAATCAGGTTATGCCGTGGCATCTGTTTTTGGGAAAGTCAGCCAGAGCTGTGATGTATATATGACCACTTTTACATTTCTGGAAATATCTATGCTATTATTGTCAACAAAACTACTTACACCAGTGGTTCCCAAACTTTTTCTGGTGGGCCCCCCTTTGATTTACTAGAAAATGTTTGCGTATTCTTTGCTGTTAGTGTAATTATGTTCAGTGTTTTTATTTTATTTATTTATTTATTAATTTATTACTGTGTAACAGTATTAACCTTTGCTATAATACATTTCTCAAAAAAATGCCTGTCTGTGCAAAATGTCTTTTACAAACTTGAACAACAGTCCTTCAAACAAACCCCGTCAAAAACCTGTCCATTATGCTCAGGGGTGGTGCTATAGTCTCTGGGGGCCTTAGGCAAAAGTTTACAGGGGGCCCCTCCAACTAATTAACATTATGATAGGAGCCCTGGGAGTAATTTCAAGCAGGCAACCTCTTCCCTGCTTGTGCCTGTTTATTTACCCCCCCGAATGGTTCGTTCCAATTTCTCCATTCGTTGTCTGACCTGTGTGTTTCTAGATGCCTTCGGACGTCTCAGCTACAAAGCTCGCTGTCGATCCGACCTCCACCTTGGCTTCCACCTGTGGGCTTCGATTCAGGGGGTGGGGGTGGGGGGTTAGTCCTATACCCCTGTATTAAGTTTAAATTGTCAAAGCTTTGATTTGAAAGCTTTACAATGAGTTTTATCCGAGATAGTTATTTAATTTTCAGCCTGCTAGCTGAGTAAACAAGTTGATTGCAGGTGTCTTTACTGTGACGCTCAACATTAACAGAACACACTGAGCCGCTGTGAGCTAAATTAGATTATCTGCATTATTTACCACTTTCTTGATTCTTTTATTTTGCTCCTCCTGTTTTTTTATTTTTGTTTGTTTGTTTTTTTCCCTTCTTTCTTAATGCCAGATGGATACCTTCTCCTCATTTTGATAGACTCATTCTCACCAAGTTTGTTTAGGGAAGCTGCAGCAAGAGAGAGGCAGAGGCAGGGTCCCCTTAGGGAGTTCTCCACGGGCCGACCACTGTCATTGCAAACTCTCCTTTGAATCGCCAAATTGCTGCGAGTCAAAGTTGGTTGCCCCTTGGGGGCCCCAAGCATTTGCCTGGAATGCCAGTTGGCAAGCTGAACCTCTGATTATACTAGCGGTGTCCAAGCAATCATTTTTTCATTCATTCATTCATAGCCCACCCCCCCCTACAAAATAAAACCCCCTAAAAAACCCACACACATGAACACATACACAATGGCTCTGCCCCCCACATTGGGAGCCACTAACCTGTACTTCAAAATTCAACTTACTGTGAGTTTAGGAGTCTTATTGTTGTGAGGAGAGAGCTGTTGCAGAACCTGGAGGTGATGCTTTTGGTATATTAATAATATTAAATTAGCAATAGTTGGGGGACTATGGTGTTAAATGTGGAGCTAAAGTCAACAAACAGCATTCGGACACAAGTGTTTTGTTTTTCCCGGTGTTCCAGGCTGAGGTTGAAGGGCGTAGGATACAGTGTCCTCAGTGGAGTGGTTGGGGCGGTGGGCAAACTGAGGTGGGTCAAAAGATGGGGGTAGTGCAGCAGTGATGTGTCCCTTCACCAGTCACAAAGCACTTTATAATAATGGGTGTAAGTGCTACGGGGCGGTAGTCATATAGGCAGGTGACGGTGGGTGTTTTGGTACCAGGACGATTGTTGCTCTCTTGTAGCAGGAGGGAACAACTGTCTGACTCAGTGATGTGTTGAAAATATCCGTGAAAACGTCAGCCAGTTGGTCTGCACACACTTTGAGCACTCTGCCAGGAACGTTGTCTGGGCCCGTTGCTTTCCTCGGGTTGATCTTCCTCAGGACCCGGTGTACATCAGCTGGGTCCAGACAAAGAACCTGATCATCCTGGTGGTGGGGGGGGCTCTGGTGATGGGTGTGCTGTTCTGTGCGTCGAACCGTCCAACGTTCCTGTTCAGTTCGTTGAGGAAAGTGTGTAGTCTGTGATGGATTTGATGCTTTGCCATAGTCGCCGGGAGTCCTTGGAGTCTTGGTAATGACTGAATTTTTTTGCTGTGTGCCTGTTTTGCGTGTCTGATGACACAGTTCAGACTGGCTCTAGCTGACCTGAGGGCTGTCTCTTCCCCGTATTTGAAGGCTTTCCGCTCTGCTCGCACCTCGTTGGCCAGCCAGGGTTTCTGGTTGGCACTTACGGTGATGGTTTTGGTTACGCAGATGTCGTCTGTGGATTTCTGTACGTACCCAGATACAGTCTCAGCATACTTCTCCATGTTGACCTCCTGTTGTTCTGTGGCTGCTTCTTTGAACACAGACCAGTCTGTGCTCTCAAAGCAGACTTGCAGCGTGTCGACCCCTCCTTAGGCCAGACCTTGACTTATCTCACAGCAGGCTGGGATTTTGTGATTTGTACTTAAATGTAGAACCAGCAGTATATCTGTACAGAATAACATCATGCAGACTTATACAAAAGCAGTACCAGAAAATCATGTTTCATGACCCATTACAAGTGAGTGGTGATGAATTTCACTATAGACATGTCCCCTACTGCTTTTGCTGCTGTAATTTCTTCTTACTTTGACAGTTTTCAGGGTGGGTTTGGGCTGCAAACTTTAACTAAATTATAATGTACATGTCAAAATGGAATTCAAGTTGTGTCAGAGAAACTTTAAAACAATTACAAAGTCGGGATTAACAATGTTAATCTCAGTACTAAAATGTAACTACCTTTAGTCTAACTTTTCTTTATTCTGCCACTGCACTGTAAATCTTTTTTTTCCATCTTCACTTTTCACGTTTTTATTATGTGGAGCACCTTGAATTGCCTTGTCGGTGAAAACGTGTCTTGCCATAACCACTTTTTAGGTGTGGTCATCTTTGCTACACTTAACAAGCGAAAAGCGGGAATGTCTGGGGATCATTGACTTTTCATTGCAACTCTCAGTGCTCCTTTGTCACTCAACCATAGGCTGGACAAACCCTTCTATGATGTCACCTATACGTTTCTGAAGAGTGGTCTAAGCCCACTCGAGGAAGCTCTTGCTGACATTTTCTTGGCAGGAGCTTATAAACCATGGTTAGTCCTAAAACTGACATGCAACACACATCTTACCTATCTTAAAGCAAGGTAGTAATTTTAGCTTCACTTGGCTCAACATTCCCACACATTCATTCTGATCAAATCCATTGATTGGAATTGACTCTTTTGGTCATTTGTGGGACCTCACTTCAGCACTGACTTCAACATAGAAAACCAGATGTTGTCCATCACTCTCAGCTCTGGCTTGTGAAGCAGGAGACCCACCAAGACTATTTGCTGTGTTTGTAAACTACTTAGTCAACCTTTTAAGTACTAGTTGTTGATTTAATGCAGTAATTCGTACATTGTGTTTAAAGAGGGATTATTTAGTTTTGCTAAATCTGGAATCAGCATGAATCCTTATAACTTTATCATTAAACTAAACTCACTTGATCCCTATGATATAAAGCATTTTGGTGTCCTTTATAAACATCACATTTTAATGTGTTAATTTGAGGTCAAAACTATCCCCCGGTGGAGTGGCTGAGCTCAGCTGCCTCTCTGATACTATCACCACTGCCACTCAGCTCTTCCCCCACCATCAGTTTGCATAGCTGTAATCAAGTTTTGATATCTAACAACATACAGTCCCATAAAACAGGGCTTGTAAGAAGAAATCCAAACATTTAATTCCCACTTGAAAAATATCAACGTGTAAGCCAGAAGAAGCGAGGGTCCAAGGAGGAATTAAAGCCAGCTGTTGCATCAGTCACATCATTTCTCCTTTCTTTAACCTTACTTTACATGCAACGTTTCAACACATTTTACACATGTTACCATCCAGCTGTGACTGGTGAGGAGAAATTCAAAAAAAACATCTCAACAAGGACAAAGCAAAAGAAATCTCTAGAGAATTTCATGCATGGCAAATTCAAAATGAATAAATAATGCTGTCTAACTGTTTTACAGCTCTGTCTCATAATTCCTGCTGCATCTGTGCTGATATGTCACAAGAATATAACTTACACTCATGACCAGCATTCCTCCTGCTGACGGGTAATTTTCCACAGAACTTTTGCATCACAAAAGACCCAATGTTTTGATTAAATTAAGATTTGATCAAATTACACGCTCTGGCCTTGTGAGAGAGGAATGACTAGAGAGCCATGTTTTAATAATCGTTACCTACTGGGCAACCTAAATAAAGTTTCTTGGTACACCAAATTTTATAAAAGTGAAATTATAAACCTAGAAAGAAGAAAACCCCAAATCTTGTGAAGTGTTGCCATATTTTGTAACAAGGACACGAGTCACTTTCCAATAAGCTTGGATTTTACATGTCTCATCAAGTCACTGGGTTTACCCACAGTCATGGTGCAAAACTGCTCTCCTGTAGGCGAAAGCTCAAATCGCTCCGTTCTTAAAAGCTTTTGTCCGTCAGAAGAAGCGAGGGACGCAATCCTGCAGCTGGTCAGAGCAAAGTCAACAGTTTTCATTTCAGATTGTGATTTCTAATCTATTTTGCCTCCAGCATTTGACTAAACAGTGTGACTGTGTGATGTGTGCATGATATTATATTAAAACAAATCGGCCTAATAAACTGTTATAGTGGACCACAGACTTAGTGCTTATGGCAGAAAGCCTCTCTGACGTCTGTGGCTGGATGTGTAGAGAGCCGTGCACTGTTGTACCTCAACGTTAGATGCTTGCTTTGTGCAAAGAAGCTGTATATTTTTTTCCCCTTTACAGTTTTTGATTATTTTTATTTTGTTCATTAAAAAAAAATGATAGATTTACAGCCGTTTCTTCAAAAGCCTATCTTATATTTATTTGCAGGTGTATAGTTTCATGTTGGAGTCCACAAGAATAGGCGCAAACGCTTTAAAGCCACTCGGTGTAGTAATAAAACTTTTAACCACATGGGGGACAGCAGATCAGAACAGTGGACCTTTGGGGGGACAGAGTGGTATTACAAGATGTGCTAATGTACCCCACTCATGAGCATTCATTAGCACAGTCTTGTCAGAGGCTTCTTTGTAAACACAGGAGAACAGGACCATAATTTTACATTGCATGTAAACATCTAAGTCCAACTGAATCTAATAAGCTACTAACTAATAATAATGATACCAATAATAAACTATAGCAAGCAAGCAAGCACCAGGCGACTGTTGAAAGAAACAGGATTTAACTTTGAAGTGGCAGAAGTTGCCAATGCAGAGAAGAAGAAGGAGAAAAACTAGGAGAAACGGATCAACATAACCAGGTTTATATATGATGCTGTCACAGCCAGTTCTTACAAGTTTTACTGAGCACAGCACAGTTATGTGGTGCCACATACGGTCATCCATTCCTCTGCTCTCTACACTTAACAAGCTTAAATGGCACAATTAAGCACGCGAATCCCCATTTCTAAGTTCCTATTTAAACTTCTAGGTGGTGTTTGGTGCAGTGGTTTTCCACGGTGCAATTATGCACCATGGAAATGCAGGGAGAATCGAATGTGCTGTGAAGCAGAATATCATAAACCCAACCCTAATTTTCTTCACTATCTGGGTACTGTGCAGCTTAAAGAGATCTGATGACGCAAAGAGTGAAACCATGAGCGAAAAGGAAAAAGAAGACAGGAAGTGAGAACTGTCTCCAACTCAGGTCACATGAATCTCAGTCGTAGGATTTTCTGTCGCTTCCTCTTCACTCACATTAAAAAGAACTTCACGTTTGGTAAAAAGTTTCCTTTCATTTGTTACTTCAGTTCAAGTGTATTCATATCGTGTCAAATTTTAGCATGAGCATGAGCCATGAGACTTCAACTTCGCACAACTGCAGTTCCTTTATTAGATCGGATGTCCTGAAATTATTCTGGAGCTAAAAGCCTCCATTTATCAGGCTCCTCTCTGGGAACCTGCTCCCAGAGTGTTTGAGATGTTGCACCTTCTCTTCCCTCTTTATAGAATTAGGATTAAACCTTTCCTTTTTAATAAAGCTGAAAGGTAGGGCAGGCTTAGCCGCCCTGAACCATCCCTTTAGTTATGCTGCTACAGGCTTAGACATGCCGGGGGACTTCCCATGATAACACTGAACTCTTTCCTTACACTCTTCTTTTTACGTTTTAATATGTATATGTCAATAATATTTATTTATTTTGCTTTTTTCCCTTTTGTGTCTCACAGGTAAACATCCCAGGACTAATCTCTTTGTTTTTTAGTCTTCTTTTACTGTCATTTCCTGTCACTGAGATGGCCACCCTCCCTGAGTCTGGTTCCGCTGTAGGATTTTGTTTGTCTGTTTGCTTTATAATCCTGTTTAATTGGGTTGTATTATTTTTTTTTTTAACTCCACCCTCATCTTGTTTGCACAGTATGGGCAACTGCACCTAAGTGATGATTTGATGGATTCTCTTTGGTACCTTGGCTAGGGTGTTCTTATGACTTTGCATAATTTTAACTTTAAGCTGGACTTCTTGAGATGAAAGTGGATCAACTGAACTACATAAAACTGGATTAAAATGAATCACAACAGAACTGAACTGGACTGGCTTTGATTGAACTGTATTGGACGTGTCTCCTGTGCCTTGAAATGGCTTTTAGTTTGTTTTTGTTTTGTTTTTTGTTTTGTGAATTGGTGCTATACATATAAAGGTAAAATTAAGTTAAAGTTAATGCTGAATAAATACACCAGAATGACAAAATATTAGTGTTTGGCTTCCAAAATTGCAGGAAACTTGAGGGAAAGTTGTCTACAATGTTAGCCTGAGGTGTTCAAAACTCAAAGGCTTTGATGGGAGAATCAATCAATCAATCAATCAATCAATCAATCAATCAATAAAAGGCTATTTGATGCCCTGACTTTGAGTTCACGTGTTTCGTGTGTTGACCCTTCTTTAATCAGTGACATAATTCCAGATAAATGTTACAGCCTAAACAATAATCCAGGCATAAGCAAAAAAAAAAAAATTAATTAATTAAAAAAATTACAAACATACATTTCAGACTGTGTTTGTGATTAAAACTGCATAGTTGTGGAGCAGAGTACTCACCGGTCAGATTTTTAAACATTAAACTGTTATTGAGCAAGCCCCCGTCCACCCGGCGCTTCCAAGAGGCTTGATTGCATAATGTTGCCTGTGGCAACAAGTTTACATGGTCCGCATTCATTGTGTGGGGTGTTCGGCATGAAGTTGTTGTTGTTGGGGGAAATGAGTTGCAAACAGTTCAAGTATGAAATTCCTCCTCTGCTGTTGCACTGCAAACGCCGCTATTATTGTGGGAACCCGAAAGTGCTTTCCTGGCAGTGAGGGAGTTCACAGATTGACAGCACACAGTGCAAATGCAGGAAGGTGGAACGCAAAGGCTCTATCAACATGAGGAACGAAATGTCCTTTAAATGCAGCTGAGCGAGACAGTCCTTCACATGTGGTGTAAAATGCTTTATATCCATGCTGGCAACCACACAGGAGATAAAGCATGTTTCTTCTTGTTGTGTTCTGAGTAATAAACTTGATTCAACCAAAAAAAAAAAAAAAAAAAATCACAGCACATGAGCTGCAAAAATGTCTGTGGTGTATTTCATGTTGCCAAGCAGCTGTTTCATGATCACAAGGGATCAGAAAAAGAAGGGGTCCAGGATGGAAGAGATTATTCAAACACGAGAGGCGCAGACGGGAAGATACAAAGACTGAGCTGAGCAGACAGAAAGAGAAAGGACATGCAGGGACAGAATTCAGTCTTGTGAGTCTGTCCACACTCGCTTGATTGTGTCTGTGGCCAGAAGCGAGAGGTGGAGAGTGGGAGGAATAAGACAATTAACATGAACAGTACTCCGGGGAATGTCTGTTTCCTTGACAACAGTGGTCAAAGCCAAACAAATGGGTCCTTTCATAACAATTCCAGACAAACAGAAAAGTCTTCCTTATTAGCACCCTGGCAGTGATGAAAAAGGGCCACCCATTCCTTTTGTCACAGAAAAATAACCTGTATTTTAAAAAAAATCTTTATTTGATTAAGCTCCTGTAATTCATATTTCACATAAAATCATAATGTGGATCCAAAAGAAAAAGTGCAATTGTACATTTGTGTTGTAGGATGGGCGGGGTATTTCTTTCTCAGACCAGTGTTTGATGAGCCAACAGGTCCACCCTGTGTCCTGGCAAAGGTGCTGATCTCTAATCAGTTGCAGGAGATGCTGATCAAAAGTACAACATTATGCTTTCTTGCCAGCAACATGTGGGAAACTGCCACAGTTTTCCTGTCTGTGCAGTAAATACAAAGCTGCAGCCAACAGCTGTTCAGTTTTGCATTTGGTTCATCAACTGCAAAGAAAATCTACTTTATCAATGGCTTTAACACAGAATTACTAGATTCAGATAATCAGAAAAAATCTCTTTGTGCAAGAGGCAAGATCAAAAACAATGCAATGCACTGAAACCAGACACAACTCCATTGTTAAAATCCCTTTATGCAGCTCAAAACCTTTTTTTTCTGTAAAGTCTTTAAAACTCAGCAATCATGCAAAGCATCACGTGAACAGTATCCAGAAAGACCCCTCCTCTATGTCTCGTTGTCCCTTCCTCTCTTCTCCCTGTGGCAGTGGCTCCTCATGAAATCATTACGTAGAATAACATCCACTAACAGCTTGCACATTTTCATCATTGGTGGTTCAAGAGGAAGCCAAACTCCCAGCACTGGCACTTTCTACCCACTCAACTGATTCCTCATAGCCGATAACCACAACAGCAGTCAGGCAGATTTTTCCCATAAATGGCAGAATTACTGCTGCAAATAGTGACCAAAGAGACTTTACTTGTGACATAAACAGGTTTTTCCCAACTTATAACCACCAAGACTGATGAGGGTGATCAGTTATCAGTGTTTTGAGCCAGTAATATAGCATGCACACTGCGTAGTTACTGGGAGCATCTTTGGATTTATTTGTGACACAGTGAAAGAGAAAGTGTATTTACGTATCGGGTACATGCTTATGTGAGGAGTCATGCATTCTTGCAGAAACTTAATATTTTTCCCTAACAAAAATAAAAAAACAAAAGAAAAACTAACAATAATGCACTCAGTGACACAGGCTTCAGTTTCCTTTTTCCATCGTCCTGTGTGCTGTGTCTCTTACATTTCCTCTCATGACGTGGGTTTTGGACTTGGAGCACACAGCTCAATCCGGTTGTTGAGCTCCTGCTCTGTATTTGGGGGTGAGGGAGGTGAGGATTACAGCAAAAAAAAGCAAACTATTTTGGTTTTTCCCTTGGCAGGGGTCATCACAGCAGCCATCATATCCCACATCGTGATTTGGAATAGGTTTTTCATTGAATATTCTTCCTGACACAACCCTCCCCATTTATCCGGGCAAGGGACTGGTGCTATAAGTCACTGGGGCAATGAGGAGGGGAGGATCTGATGTGGCTTTAGTCAAAGCTATTGATTTAAATAAAAATCTGTACCAATTTTAAATAAAAAATTCAATTCTTTGTGACTGAAAAACATATTAAAAATCCTCTAATCATAGTAGATCTTGGAATTAGGAAAACACAACATCAGACAAATTGAAATTTCTATTTTTTTAATTATTATGTTATTTATTTAACAAAAATAATGCTAAAAAAAAAAAAGAAAATTAATGTGGGCAATACAAAGTACCACTTACTATTTCCATAAGAATTTGAGATGGTAAGTTTCTTCCAGGTGCTGCTGATCATCAGCAACTGATGAACTGATCATTAGAAGGTGTTTCGATCTCTACAAAAGCAGATGTTTTGTCTGCAGATGTTTTGTCTGCTGGAACGTTCAGGTGTCTGTTAAAACCACGACATAAGCAATGGTCTTGGAGAACCAGTTACTACTGCACATCCGTCCTCAAAAGGTTTACGAAACCATTTCTGAATAATTTGGAGTACAATATTCTGCAGAGAGAGTTATTATCCACAGAAAAACAAGAAGAGCTTCATTTCAGACCCCGCAGGCCTCACTGAGCATGTTAAATATTAAAGCCCATGAAAGTTCAGTTAGAAGAAGTCTGAACAATTCTGGCCTGTTTGGAAAAGTTTTCCAGGAAAATGGTCCTTCTCTCTAAAAAAAGAGAACAGGGAGGCATGACTGAGGTGTGAAAAATTGCATCTGAACAAACCACAAGACTTCTGGAACATTCCCCGATAGGCAGATGAGACCAAAGTGGAGTGGTGTGGCCTCGAGTGCCACACATTTGGTGAATGCCAAACTCAGTTTTCCAGCAGAAACGCTTGTCACCGTCAAGCATGATGATGGAGGGATCACATGACCACACAGTAACCAGAGGACCTGAGCACCTTGCAGCTACTGAGTGAACCATGAATTCCTCGGTATTCCAGAGTACTCTACAGGTAAATGTGAAGCCATCTGCGTGGCAGCGAAAGGTTGGTCAACCATTTAACGGGACAATGATCTGAAGCAAACCAGAACATCTACATTATAAAGGATGAAAACTGGGAGAATTGAGGTTTTACAACGGTCTGGTCAAAGTCCAGACCGTGATGCTTTTGGAATGACTTTAGGAAAATTGTCCATAAGTGACGACCCAGGAAGTTAAATAAACTCAAACAATGTTGTGGGGAAGAACAAGCCAAAACGATAAGCGATCGATAACATCACACAAGAAATGAAGGTAGATCTAAAAGATACGGAATCATGAGCACAGCCCACATGAGGCTTTTTAACTTTTGGCTTTATTCTTATTACTTAAATAAAAGCAGCATTTAAAAAAGAAAAAAATATAATATGCTACCGTTCATCTGGGGTGGGATTTCATATGTTTTTATTTTACACACTCATAAAAGGATTTAAAGAGAGGATACTAATTTTTGGTTATGACTTAAATCACAGTAAAGGCAATTGAACTATTTAAACAAAGTATTAATTTCTTTATCATTTCTTTACTGATAAACTTGTTGGGTTGGCAGTCTAAAAAAAACCTTGTGGAAGTTGTTTATATTTGGTGGCTTTAATCATTTAACAGAAACCCTTCATGTGGACTACTTTACAGAAATTCCTTCTGATTCTGGAAAAATCATCTCAAAATAGCGTCAGATTTAGCTGAATCATGGTCCTTATTGTCATCACAGCCACCGGGACATGAAACCCTTACTTCCAATTGAAGCATCAACCAGAAATTGTTCGCAGCTTGAGCCCAAAAGATATTTATAATAGCATTGATTGTAAATCGTTAACTACTTAAGATGGGTGAATTGTCAGTAATAAGGAGTTGCTCAGGTTAGTTTGATCATTCCAGGGATTTTAATTTATACTGACTTGATGATACGCTGTTTTGGGTTATTTAGGTCACCGCAGAAAACATTTCAAGACTTTCTCTTTAAGTTTAACTGTTGCGCTGCATTAATTTCCTTTGCGTTTTTTAATGCACATCCCTTTATTCTTTTACTCTTAAAATATTTCATAAATAAACACGGCTTAAAGATTTATTTATATGTGTCCCCTTTTAGATGTTGAATCGCTGCTCTGGCAAAGCCAAATAACTAACTTTGTCTTTTCTAATTGTATGGTCATCACCGCTAAAATTGAGACAAAACTATGAATATGGTGTATTTTAATTTTTAAAAAAAACTTTGTTAAATGCGCAAACTAAGACTGTGTCATGTGAAGTATTCGATAAAAAAACGCAGACCTGGATCTGCTCGGATTTGATTCAAAGCTGATGCTGTGATATCACATGACAGCGTGGGCTCCGCGGGCTCTGCGCTGCGCGCCCCGCGTCTTCCTCTGCGGATGTGACTCTGAGAGGGGAGCCTTCCTCCTCCTCCTCCTCCTTCTCCTCCTTCTCCTCCTCTGTCAGCAGCTCTCAATGATTACTCTTCTCCGCGGTGGACCGTGCTGCCACTTCTGCACCGCTCTAAACTGTCACAGATCAAACAAAGGCTGCAGCCCCTGAGTGAAGAGCCGAGGAGATCTCTGTGGCCTTTTTGGAGACTTCTACTCAGTTTTTGCTCTGGACTGGGGGAGTCTCTCCAAGCGTACTTCAGCCACCGGCTCACCTGCAGAGGCAGGACCATGCGCTCCCGGGCTGCGCTCCCCCGGTAAGCTCCCCCCTATGTCAACTCTGAGTGCGTAAAGGTCGGGTTAGTTGAAGATTTGCTAACTAATTATTGGGAAATATGATTAATCTCCACCTCCACCCTTCACCCTCTTAAATAAATTGTGACCTTTCACCTGCTTTTGTTTGCTTCCAAGAAACAAGTAAGGGACATCAGGAAACTGATTAAGGAGAGTGTGTTTAGGATACAGCAGTACCGCTTGTATGACTCCTAACTCGCTTAAGAAAAAAAGTAAAAGCTTGTCCTAAGTGCAGCAAAATTTTATTCAGCTGATCTTTTAGGCTTAAGGCCAATCCCTTAGCCACTTCAGGAATTTTCCATTAGATCTTATTCCTGATCTTTGCCCTGTTATGTCGTATTTACAGCATTAAAAACAGTGTAAGATTTCAGCTGCCAAAATCCAGAATAGATAAATTATTCACATTTAAGTTCCCTCCCTCCACGTTTACAAAAATAATTTTAAATGTATGATAGAGACTTTAGGAATGAGGATGCTCGATACGAGTCTGTACATACAGTCACCCTCCCTTGTGTTTTGCAGACATATGGGGTCTTACAAGTTACATTTTTTTGTAAACTCAGTCCCTTACATGTTCTCTCCTCCTTTGCATTCACAGGTTTTTCTTCCTCCTGTGTCTCCTTTTCTTGTCTCCTGTTGTGTTTTCCTCCTCACGGCCTCAGTGGATTCTCCAGCGTGTCCCTGTGGTCCTGCCCCAGCAGACGGAGGCTCGACCAGCTCCTCTCTTCATGTCTCCAGCCCGCTTAGATGTTGCCTCTTCCTGTGGCCCAGAATGCCACAAGAAGGCGCCTCGCCAGAGCTACCAGGACCTGCAGCATTTTCTGGCCTACGAGACTCTCCATTCTGACGGTCAACTTACCGAGACCGCTATTGGGATTTATGGCTACAACCCCAACTCAAACACCAGTCCGGGCTACTCCTCCGGGTCTTCTGCTAAGACCCAGCGGTCACATGTCAGAAGAAAGCGGGAGATCTTCGGCCATGATGGGCGTTTCAGCATTGCAGGCCAGAACTTCCTGCTCAAGTATCCCTTCTCAGTGGCTGTCAAACTGTCCACTGGGTGTTCTGGTACACTGGTGGGGGACCGTCATGTTCTCACAGCGGCCCATTGTGTCCATGATGGTAAAAACTATGTCAAAGGAGCCCAGAAGCTTCGAGTTGGCTTTTTGAAACCTAAGCATCGAGATGCGCAGTATTCTTCCACTTACCTTCACTCAAACTTTACCAACCACATCGAGGGAGGGCCCGCCCCATACGCCCCACCAACCAATGACAAAATGAAATTCCAATGGATTAGAGCTAAGCGCACCCACGTTCCCAAAGGATGGATTAAAGGGAACGCCAATGAAATTGGGATGGACTACGACTACGCTTTGCTTGAACTCAAGAAACCTCACAAGCGCCGCCACATGAAGTTGGGAATAAGCCCCCCAGCTCAGAGACTGCCTGGCCGTCGGGTCCACTTTTCAGGATTTGATAACGACCGCCCGGGACATCTGGTGTATCGGTTTTGCCGGGCTGGCGAGGAGACGACAGACTTGTTGTACCAGCACTGCGATGCTCAGCCTGGTGCCAGCGGCTCAGGCGTCTACGCCCGGATGTGGGACGGTACGCGACAGCACTGGGAGCGGAAGGTGATAGGCGTGTTCTCTGGGCACCAGTGGGTGGAGCGACAAGGGGCGTCCCAGGACTTTAATGTGGCAGTGAGGATCACACCCCTCAAATATGCACAGATTTGTTACTGGATAAAAGGAAACTTTGTGAACTGCAGAGAGGGGTGATGGAAAAGGCCATCCAGCAACTCCATCCTCACACATCCTTCTGGAACACTGGGGGCCATAAAATACACGCTTATAGTCCCCAGTTCATGTAGCACTGACATACTATAAACATTCAGTCTGTTGCTCTAATCCTCAGACATTAGCAAGACAAAAAACATTCAGAAAAAAAGCAGTATAATGACATTAATTAATGTATTCCAGCTGTGTTATAATTGCTCATGTTCAGTTTTGTGTTTTTGTTCCCATTTTTTTAAATATACAAAGATTATCCATCTATTGAAACATTAATCTGGATAATAAAAGTTAACCTTTAGGATCCTAGCATATTAAATGTGGACTGGTGGAGCAGGATGGGGGGAAAAAAATCACGTTTCTATGCAGATACAACCTTTTTATTGAGCTATTACTAAAGATTGCACTGTAAAGACTTGTTTTCCTACTGAAAACTACATGTGTAGATGAATGTAAAAGTCAGCTACCAAAGTTGCCTTTTTAAAAGAAAAAAATCCTTTACAATCTTGTATATCTATCTAATAGATGTACAAGCCATCTACAAGGACACTGTACTGAAATTACAATGATAAATGGTTTTTGGGAGAAAACGACTCCTTAAGTGTCCTCACATGGTTGTGGTGCGACTTCTTAAACGAGGCGGAGCCTGTTGAATGTTGCTGCTTACTGCCACCTGGTGGCTATTTAAAGGACTGCAGCCAAGGCTTTTTCAAGTGGACTTTAACTTTCTCATTTGTGCCTTTTCTGACATGAAAGACTGTGGAAACTTTAATGAAATATACTTTTGCGCAAGAGGTTGTGTCATAGTCCCGTGTGACCTATGTTGCCCATGAAAATTAACACAAGGTTTCTTAAAACACCATTTGTTTTATTTCAGATGTCAGAATATTCAGAAATGCGGCTGGGAAACTGAACACTTTCAAAAGCAGAGACGTGAGGAACAGCTCCTTTAACTTTTCCATCGTGACACACTGAATAACCATGTGTCTCAACCTGGATCCTGTAATATGGCACATTTAAAAGAAATAAAATATATTTAAGCTTTTTCAAATTTTAATAAACTGCATCTGCATCATTTGTCTCCATTTCTCCTGATGATGAGATTAATGCGGAGGAAGATCAAATACACTTCAAGGAAATGTGGTTAAAAGGTGACAAGTGTATTTTATTTTCCCCGTGTCATTTCTAATTTCTTTACTTGCTGTCAAACTAAATTGAGGACAGGCTGATCATTAGACTCAGAGGCCAGATTTAAATGCAAACCTTAAAAAAGTCTTTTTTTTGCCGTAATTCAAATAATGACAAGTAAAAGTTGGATCATTCTTCGTCTATTTTTAACGGTTGTGCTCTGAAGGCTAGTTGGGATTAACCATACAAACATGCCAAATCAACTCAGCACCATTTAGTTACAAACATTTGTTACATTCAAGTGAAAAAACAAAATACAGAAGAGCTGGCTTAAGAGGTACTTTTACAAAATGGAACATATATGGCATGAATTCAACCAAACAAGAACGCATACTCACTTTTTATCAATTAAACCTTTAAACTGAAACCTGACTCTGGCGCTGACCAACTATCCCAACTCTTTTTCTCTTTGACAAAAACGAACCATGTCGGGTTTTTCTGGATTCAACTTTGTTTTCGGGGGGGAAAAAACCAACAAGTGCAGTAGAAACCGTCTTCAGATGCTGCTGGACAGGAATACAAGCTCAGTAATGTGTGACGGCAGCCGTCTTCATTGGTTTGAATAGTAGGAATCTGTCCCCGTCCCGTTTTGACTGGTTCTGTGCACCCTGTGCTGGTGGAAACAGCTGTGAATGGTTTCTGCCTGAATAACTGACACCAAGCACCAATGCTGGCCACAGATGTGCGGCGACGGCAGACTGAAGCAGATATGAGGCTCGCACAGAGGAAAGCACTGGAGGGTAAAAGGACGTTCACAAATTGAGACTAAAACCATAAGCCAACATATTTCCAACACCATTTTTAGGAAGTGTGAATACTTAAACTGGTAATGTCACAACAGTTTTTCCAGACACTCTGACAGCGTCTTAAGTTTCTGCTGTCAAACCCACACGGTTGCAGCAGCAGCCCAAGTCCTGAGACGCAACAGGAACCGCGATGTCAACATCAGTCAAGAAAAATAAATACAATAAAAGACAGACCTTATATGCAATTTCTTTTTTAACCATTTTGGGTTTAAGATGAGTCGATGTGCTTCGCATAATTTCCTGTCATTTTTTGCAAACTAACGAGTTCTGAACGTTTTTGTTTTTCCTTTTCAACGGTGCTCCGACGCCGGTGGTCACAGAGCTCAACATCTGATTAACGCATTTAAATTTGTGTGGACTGGTGCTGCAACTGTGGATCAAGATAGCCCCAACTGTGAAACATGCAGATACTGATGGTGTAAAGGAAAAATAAATTAAGCAATAATGTCAAACAGCATTGTCTGCAGAGACACTGGACACAAGTTTCAAGGGCGTCTGTCCTACCAACTAACCTCGGGCCAGTTTTACTCTTATTTTTCGAAACAATTAAATACTCTGGGAAATTTCATGCATTTTTTTTTCTTTTTTGCTCAAGCGTTAGATGAGAACGTCAATGTCCATCTCTTGGCTCTGTGTTGAAATGTAAGTCTGCCATGACCCAGACGTGCGTATAAATCACAGCTCAAACTAATCACGCCGATTTTGGTTCCCTTTGATTTGGTGGAAAAACTCAAAAGGATATATTTGTCAGTCATCGGGACTTACTGCCCTGAAGACTGGGGGAAAAGCAGAGGGGGGGAAACGCTTCATTAGAGTGCTTTAGAGGTGACAGTGAGCAGATTTTACCAGACCGTTTCCAACCTATTCAGTCATTTAGTTGCGCTCCACAAATGACTTCTATTGATCCTCTCCTCCGACTGTCTGCCCAGAAAAATAACCTTTTATTTCCCAAAAATGACCATTTGTTTCCCAAGAGCAGAAGCAAGAGGCTGCCATAAACTGCTGTACCATTGGTAGAATAATAACCCCCCATGTAAACCCCAACAACGCCAAACTCCAAATTCAAGGGTGAACAGAACAAAGTACAATCAGGATCTCAGACACAACCAGTTGCACATCTGGTTTTACTGACAATCAGAAGCCAAGTCTGCTCCGGCCGTGGCCACGTGTACTTAAAATATCTTTGGTGAAAGTCACCCCAGGCATCCCTCTGACTTCCCTGTCACCTAGCAACAGCATAACACAACATGCCAATGTCGTCAGTGTGGTAATGCCCGGTGTAACATGAAATAGTATACAAAATAAAACTATTCTTTTAAATAGGTATATATAAACATTGCTTTAAAAATAGAACCGTATCAAAACAATTGTGAGTTCACAGTCTGTTCCTTGACACCTCCACCGTGTCCAGAGTTTGAAGGCGAGGTCTTGCTGAGCAGATTCGTTACTGCGACTTGAGCCCCAAACCGTTGGAGGCTGTTGGAGGATAGGAGTAGGCTTTGCCCAGCACAATTCTGTCTCGGAGAAGTTTAAAAAGCACATAGTAGTTGCAGAAAAGAATAAGGCCCAGGGACAACGTGTGGTTCCAGCGCTCAGAGCGCAGCAGAGAGTATAACTGGTATAAAACCACACTGGACTCGATCCAGATCAGCAGGTTCAGGATCCGCAATGGCTTGTGGAACAGGAACTGTAAGACCAAGAGACAGGAAGGTGGGACGTAAACAAAAAAAACAAACAAACCACAGAGATAAATCTGGACATGGATGAGAACATTCAAAGTTTGATAATTGACACTGTGATAAAGGTTAAACAATACTTGCATAAAATCTTGCATGGGAAACGTCAGACGGCAGGGCCACATTATAAGGTCCGACTGCTTTATAGAGACATCGACTGTGTCGTACCAGGACCCCCTGAGGCCAAATGGTGCTTTCTGACCACCTGAAAAATAATTGAAACCAGAGTTAAACAAAAGCCACTGACAAAAGTCATTTATTTAAAATACATATATGGTTACAGCTGAAAAACATGAATAAAAACAAATGTTCATTTGACATCTGGAGCATGACCAGAACTGGTGTGTGTGTGTGTGTGTGTGGCGTTTGTGGACATCGGTTCTTCAACTAAGTCATTGTCAATGAAGTACACAGTGTGACACAGATTAGTCATCCTCCTGGACCAAAAATACAACAACCACCCACATTTTTCAGCTCCATCTCTATGTTTTTTTTCATTTTTCATACATTCCTTATAAAGGTCTGGAGGGGTAATTTGATTAAAACATGCGTAAGATGTGACATCGTTTATGAAGGGTGCTGATAAGGTTTTCAAGCACATCTTTAGTCACTGTGATGATAGACAGCCCGTCTGTGGCCAAGACGTGAATAAGCCCGTTCATCTCCCTGTGCCTCCATGAGGCTTTTTCATGTTACCATCACAAACGACTCACATTATGGTCCCGTTTCACTGACAAGCAGAAATATATAGTTTTACACGACTTTTTACGCCTGTTGTACAGCCGCTGCGGTGCTTCTGTACATGTAACGGTTCACGGTGTCGCCTCTTTCTGTCACATTTTATCCCTTTCCAGCTCCGTGTAGCCTCGTCTAATCCAAAAAAACATTTGAACGACAGAAATGCCTCGTTTCTGTGGAGCAAATGCTCCACTTGTATCTTCAGGTTGAACAACGGCCATTTGTCTGAGGAGCACAAATAAATGTTACGCTTCCCCTGCTTCTTCACGTCTAGACTTGAGTCAGGTTTGATTGATTGGCGTGACTAGTACGCAAGGAGAATGTGCTACTAACCGGTGCACGTGAGTGTGACACAAGGAAGCCATTGTGCTTTAAAACCACTGAGCTGCTGCGTTTTAAGCCTTTGTGCGCTGTAAGCCTCTGCGATTTGCTAAGTGCATTACTTCTAACTGCAGCCTTGATTGGACCGACTGGTCAGCACTAGTACAGATGTGCATTTAAAATTTCACTCACATATGCTGAGGTGTGTTACTGTACGAGCCGTGCTCCAGCTTCTGCCAGCGGCCCAGATGTGCAGCTGAGCGATGGAGCAGGTCACAGTAGCTGGGGGGCAGCAGCTGGCTCATCAACATCACAAACGCATTGATCCACACCATAATCAGATGCTCACATGACCAGCGCATGTCATAGTACTGCGTACTCTGTTGAAGTCAAAATGAAAAGGACAACATTACAGCAAGAAAGAACTCAACCGGTAATAAAGAGGCCAAATGCAGAGAAACCAACCTTCACAAAGCAGAGAGGCAGGAATGCTACGTAGTAAGCACTGAACAGAGAGTTGAACAGCACCTCCTTGATTCGCCGATTGAAGTCGCTCTTCAGCTCTTCCACCTCTGCTCGGATGAGCTCTGGCGTGTCCGAGTGTGTGTGTGGTGGGCAGGTATGTGTGGGCATGTGCGGGGGGGTGGAAAACTGCTCTCTGAGGTTCTCTCGTAACAGGAACAGGAAGTCGCGCGGCCGAAACAACGGCGATTCTGTCAGGTCGGCCTGCTGGTGGTCAGCTTGGTAATCGCATTCAGCTGCTGCTGCTTGGCTTTTTCCTCCTTCCTGGTGGAAACAGCACAGGGGGACGTACACACCGAATCTGGAGGGGAGGGAGGGCAAAGGGATGATGAGGAAAAAACAAAACAAAGAAGTTGTTTATTTGCAGGTGACAGAGAGAAGACGTACGATCCAGGAATGTCACGCATTTCTCAAAATGGTGAAACAAGTTAGGAGGAAACATTTATTTCCATCACTGCATATATTAGAAATCAAATATTAACACCACCATACCAAATACTGAACACACCGATGAGATTTTGAGAATGATGTTTTGACGTAAGACAAACAAATGGTTTGACTGGTGACTGAAAAAAAACAACAACAACAATAAAAACTTTTTAGGGCATTAAAGAAAAGAAATTCCACTCTCCAAGTTTCTTTTGAGTACACTGAGCTCAGACGAATAGTGTGTCTGTAGAGTTTGGGTTCGGCTGTCCCACATAGCTGCAAGGACATGTTATGAAAACTGTTCAATATTTAGTCTAAAGGATTCTTGTTTAGATGAAAATGTCATGCTGTCAATAGTTCTGCGTCACTGCTGCACTGAAACATCAGTTTTGACCCCTTTACATTCCAACTATATATTAAATTCAATAAACTTGGGCCACCTGTCACGTCTTCATTTTCATAAGCTTACTACACTCAGCCCAGTTCTGATAGCCCCCTGTGGTTAACCTATATGAATACAGAGTATTAATCATTTTTTCCCACAACAACGAAGGGACATCGTGGACCCTGTGCATTTTTCCCGTTGTGGAGCGGACATCCCTCCCGTTGTGGAGCGGACATCCCTGGGAGACCTGCCAGGCTTAACCCGTGTCGGCTTTGTGCAACACCGAACCTGGTGGCCTCTTGGCGAGACTGTTATTTTATTCAATTTTTGGGATTAAATTGCTAAATTGGTAAATGGCTGGTTGGTTAAGTAAAATTATAAGATGTAAAAGATTTTTGTTTTTTTTGTGTGGTTGAGTTTTATTGAATGTTTTGATTTGTTGTTGGTGCTTTTGTGACCAGCTACGGAGGTTGTTTGATGTTGTCTGTGAGTCTGAGCGCATTGACCATTTAGGGTTCATATCTGCTTACATTTTTCCATCCTGTTCTTACTGCGTTTCGTCTGACCCCTGCTCTGTGCTGCGACCCTGGGAAATGGTTCTGGGGTGGGTGAATTCATTGGCTGGTGTAGATCAGTCCATGAGAGATTCACATGCCTTAAGGCTGATGGAGATCCAGTCGTCCACTAGGTAGGCTAGTGGAAGTCACTTAATATCTAATAAATATTAATACAATACAAAAACCAAAATGCAGAAGACGTGTGTCAAAAACTAAGTACACCTCTAACCAATTTAACCGCATTATGATAAAAACCAAACGACATATCAGTACAAATATGTCACACCAGCAGCGCGACTGTGGAGATGTGATGACTTCGGTCCGTTGTGCAATAGTGTTAATTGTGGAGTGGATTTCATAAATCTAGATGCTCCATTCAGCGTTTTGAATGTGAGACATTCAAAACGCCGAATGGAGCAGCCCTCTCGCACTCAAAATTTAAGGTGAAGTCATTTGAAACAATCAAAACTTTGGTTATTAACTATTCATAAGCACCCCCGAATTGGTTAGAGGGGCTTTAGAACCCCGTAAATAGACCTAATGACACCCTTGTCAACCAAAGTACATTTAAGGCATCTGGACCAATCAACTCACAGATACACTGTCTGGACAAATACCTGCATGTCACAGACTTTTCCTTTTATGCAAGAAAAGCTCTCACACTGAGATGGAGTTGTTAGGAAAATAAAAAAATAATAGCCAGTTACACAAAGTACAATCAGCCGCAGCTGATGCTCATACAGGGGATGTTTTTATTAACTATGAAAAGGTTCCTGCGGTCTGTAAAGACACAGAAATGTTCCTCATTTTTCCACACACTGCTTCTGCATTTTGGTTTAGTTTTTGTTCAATAAACGATTAGATCATGTAATACTGTGGCATTGTTCATCTGAGGTTGATTTTGCTTAATTTCAAGACCTAAAAAGTGTCAGCAGTGCATATTTACAATTGGATAAATAATCAGACCTTTATCCTATTTTTAGAGCGGAGCACTCTCCTAGACAGAATAAACACGACAACATATTTATATTTTTATTCTAACAAGATTAATGTAGCCCTTAATTTTTCATTTATAATTTCATTTTTTATCTGCATTGGACCAAGTCATGAAACTAATTATAGATGCCCAAAGTTAAAAAAATAAAACTAATAACCCTTTTATTTAGCTGTCTACTTCTGCTTCAACTTGTTCAGGGTCACTGAAGCAATTGATGACCGATACAGGGCAGGAGGTGAAGGAGGAGAAGACACATACACACAATTCTGCTGTCGAGGTTTTTAAAAGCTTGAGCACGTAAAAGACTCACGGGTATCCCAGGAAGAGGAGATTAAGCACAGAGTGGTTTTTGCACAGGTTGACCAGCGTCCAGCAGAGCACCCAGCCACAAAGGGTCAGTAAGCTGAGCCGAGCTGCAATTAGTACCACGTAGCGGAGCAGTGATCCCCCGCTGCTCTGAGAAACCTGCAAAACACAGACAGGGTGACTGTAGAATCGGCGCTGAATCCACAGGAACCGATTCCCACAGAGCTTATGCAATATAGAGAGACCGCTGAAAGCGTAGAGACTGGTGTGTTTACCTCCGATACGATTGTCCAGACAAGCCTCCTGGCCAACATGACTGTGATGAAGATCGCCAGGTGGTAGTCCATTAGATGAAAGTTCTGCAAAGTGAAGAAATTTTATTTTCTACCACTTAATTCTTCAGACTAGTGCATTTTATTTATCAGGATGAAATGTCAACACACGTCACACTGTGAGCTCTTTGTAGACAATTTCATTTTCATATAACTGTAGCAGTACATCTAATTTAAAAGGGGTTTGCATATTCAAATGTTTCCAGCTTAAAAAAGTGCTGCTCTTTGTCATCTTTAGTAAACAACACAGCACCAATTTTCATATAAAATAAGGAGAAAATAAAAGACATGGAAAAAAAAAAAACCTCAGACTGTGCAGCGCTCACACATTTAAATCAAACACATTCAACGACTATGAAGTGTTGTTTTAGATACATTTGGGTTTTGAACCTGTGGGGAAATCAAATCTTAGCATCCCCTTATGTAAACTGATGGTGTGTCATCTTACAAGCGAGGTAGAGGCAGCAGGATGGCTGTATGGGTACCACCACACTGTCCTGTAGATGTTTATGTACTGGACAAACAAGGCAACCAGCAGGTAAAGAAAAAGCAGGAACTCGAACAGCAGGCTGCTGTCCAACGGCAGCTCGGGGATCCTCGAGTGACGAACCGGCTCCGGAGTGATCAGGGCTGACAGAGGCGGTGCAGACAGACCCACCGAGTTAATGCCCCTGGAAAAAAGACACAAAAGAAAATTTAAATATCGATATATCGATATATAGATATATGTCTGTGTGTAAACCTCTCAGTCCACTACAAACATGCACCCTATGGTCATCTATGCTGGACAGGAACACATGCACAAGTGCAAACAGGCTGAAAACATGTCGCAGATGACTCCTATAAAGGCTTTTCTCCTGCAGCTCGAGGCAGCTGCAGCATTATCAAATAAAGACTTGGATCTGGATGGCAGCTGATATCAAGGACAGCAAAGTCCGCACTGCAATTATGTCATTCGTTTCCCGGTCACATAAGACTCCAACGGTTGTGTTTATAACCTGAAACTTTCCAGGTTTCAAGGATGAAAACCTGCTGAAGTAATGTGTATCCCAGGGTAACCAAACTAAAGTTTTACATTTTTAATTTAACAGCTTCAAAATGTGGACTTGGATTAAAAGTTACAGAAATATTTAGGAGGTGATGGTGTGTTTGAGAACGTTATTTATGTTTCTAATGATAAACACAAACAAATTAAAATAAAATATTCCTGAGCATTTAACCAACAGAACAGTTCACTTCTGTCATTTATCCCCAGCTTGTTGATAATTAAATTCCCAGGATGTTTTTTCTTCATTTATTAAGTTTATGCAGCAACCAATATAAACTTCACAAATAAGGACAACATATCACAGGATATGACTGATCGTCATTTTGCAGTGCCTGCAAATTATGTAGTGAGATATGTTATACAGTGCACTCACTGTATCCCGCAGTGCATCATGAAAAGAAGTGCAAGATTGATGGTTACCAGCGATACGTAGTGAACCGCACCGATCTGAAAGTCCATGCTGCTGCTGGTGAGCTCACTTCATCGTCCTCTACATAAAACAGTAACCGTGGATTCGTGATTTTTGTCTTTCGATGAGTTCTGGTCGCGCTTGACGTTCTACAGTACACTCTGCACATAGTCCGATCACAACAGCTGCGAGTGTGCATCCGCAGTCCGCATGCACGTACGTACCTGCTCCTGAGGCCCATGCCATTGCTGACGCTGCCTCCAACCAGAGTCTGCAGGGACGGCAGAGCGGAGCGACTTAGCTGCTGTCTGCTGGGACCCCTGCGGCCTCCTGGCATGGTCGCCAGTTACCCTTCTTCTCAAAAAGCCACCATGCACTGCCAGGCCACTGAAAAGGAACGACACCAAAGAAAACACGTTTAATAAGGAAAGGAAAGTGAGCAGAAAAACAAAATCAAATAGGACTTAAAACTCACAAACCTGAAAGTTAATAAACAGCATCTGACAGTAGAAATTAATACAGATTTTAGATTCTTCTGACGCATTTCCTTTTTTAAATGTAATAAATACACTTAAAGATGTCAACTAAAGAATGAATATAACAACTCCATTGTTCCATTCGATCAATGAAGAATAATTCTATATAAACATTACTATTCCTGTGAGGGGTCTGACAGCAAAACCAATTTAGGCTTTTGGACAAATAAGTGGTTTTTCATGATTTCAGAGATCAGCGCCCCCTTAAAATCGTGGTCTAATTTTGGTCACATAATGGATGTGAACTATTTTCCAGTCCTAGAATAAAGCAAAGCAAAAACAAACAGCAGCCTGGCTACATGCTGGCGCAACGCTTCACTGAAACACAACCTTCCTGAAGGTGGGATTGAATGTAGGATTAAATTAAAACCTCCTTCTTCCTTTTAGTTCAGACTACCAACAAACCTGCCTGTGGATTATCAACGAACCGACTGAAGCAGTAAGATAACTTTCAAGACGTGCAAAATTGTTCTTCTCCCATCAGACAGACAAACCAAAAAGCCTCCCTGGTTGCAACACTCCAAACTGCTGTTAAACAACTGCTTAACAACACAAACACCAACTTTGGTTTGTTACCCAGAAAACCAAACCTGTTTGTCAGTTATTTGACCTGCTTAATCGTTTGCTGAGAGAAAACTGCCCGAGGTCGTTTTCAGGAGCAAATTTAAATCACATCTCAAAGACAAAAAAAAAAAAAAAAAAAAAAAGGGAAAAAAAGAGTGGAGAGTGTTCATCGTTTCAGTTATTAATTAGCACGTATTTGATGCTAAAGCTGTCAGCAGGAAAGACAAAGTCAGCTAAAACATCAGACTACAGTTGCAAATGTTTGCAAATGCCGTTTTTGGGCATTTTACCCACCAAACTCACCGTATGTTGGGAGAAACACAAGTGTAACTAAGAATACGAATGCCTCTTCTCTGCTTCAGAGGACAGCAGTAACACGATAATAACCGCATCCTTTTATAAACAACAAACACCAAACAGACCATGTTAACGTCCAGAGATCGATAAGCAACGACACGCCGTGATTACTGCTCTTTTTGCATCACGTTCTTTGTTTTCACATCAAATATATCAGCTTATGACTAAATTCGGTGTTGTTCTACAACAAAACTGTTTAGCAGTTTTCAATCTTTTGAACAAAATGTTAATATTTAAAAACAGCGATGACCACTGTGGAGACAAATCTGTGACGTCCTGGCAACCAAGCTGACCAAAACCCAAAGATAACAAGTCCATGTTGCAAATTGAGTACTTTCATGAGTACAAACCAACACGTGCACGTGAGTTTTGTACCATTCAAAACTCTTCATCTCTCACAAGAAATGACAATAGCAGCTATTCTTCTTAAGCTGCTACATGTGAATCTATTCATCTTTACCTTTAATTTTTCTTAATCATTTTAAATTATAATGTTCAAACAAAATGAACCCAGTTCTCTTATGCGTCTAATCTCTCCCCTTTTCTTTATGACGCCTGAAACTTGCACCACCTTCAGCACCAAATGCAGACTGCTGTTCTCCTTTTGCAAAAAACAAATGAATAAATAAATAAATGAAAAATGCTTCAGCAGGGTGTTAACCACCAAACCAATCACAACTACAGCGGACAGGCTTTATGTGACACAGCAGCAGCCAGAGCCACTAAACAAGACCACAACGATGGAAATGTTATTAAACTGGACTGACAGTCTCATCGTTGAACCCACAGGAACCAGACTCGTTCTTTGCGTTTGAGAGGGAAACAATTAGGCGGCCTGGCAATGAAGATAAAAAAGATTATGTCTTGTGGGGCATCTTTATTTAACCTGTCAGTGATGAACGTATCATTCAAAGTGGCTGCAGTCTGAGTTTGGTCCTGCACCTGCTGACGGCAAATTAAACATTTAGAGCTTCAAGGACAAATAAACGTGTTATTGTATGCTGTTCTACGATGTGGCAGCAAGCAAAATCGATAAAGTACCACCGGAAAGTGCATTTTTATTAAATTTATCCGATCGGCGGCGGCGGCGTTTGAAGACGCGCTGAGGCCCCGCCCCCTTCCAGCCGCCACGAGCCTCCAAATGAAACTTCAGCTAAATCTACAAACAGGAAACAGACTGTGACTCGCACGCGCACGCCACAGACACCCGAATTACAGCTAAAGTGAAAAAAATGAAAACAGGAACCGCCGGCCAAGGAAATAAACTACAATGAGGGGTTCGTCGACGCGTTTTTGTGATTTGATGGCGGTGCAACACGTTTCTCTCTTTCATCGTGAGTCGCCTGGCGTGCACAAAGACGCTCCCGGCGGATCCAACCGTTAGGCTTGGTTGCGTTTTCTGGTTTAGACTAATAGTGAGGAGGGTTTGTTTTTTTGTTGGGTTTTTTTTTTGTATTTTGCCCAGAGACCTACATGCACTAAGGCTGCTTGTGTGGACCGTGTCATCTGGCAGCGCCTACGCTTGCACGCCACGGAAACTTGGGAGAAAAACTAAGAAGAAAAACTAAAAACTGAAGCTTGCAGTCTGGTGGGAGCTGGCAGGAGCCAACTTGGGCAGCTCGGACGCGTTGTAAAAAACCGTCTCTACTCACGCAACAGCGACAACATGCAGGAGGCAGAACTGGACGTGGAGGCATCAGTCAGTTTTGTGACGAGTCCAGACCGCAACCAGCATTCCTGCGTCTTCCAGGTCCAATGTCCAGCGCTGTGACGGCACCGGCGACGCCGAGGAACCGCTCTGTCCACGACCGAAAGCATAAAACGGGTGTAAAAGTCAGTTTGGGGCCATGAAGGCACCAGTGTAGACGCTCTGCACGGACACCGACGTGGCACAGCGGCACCGCCTCTTCACGCGCCGTCATCACAGCGCGACGTCAACGAGCTCGCGCTGCACAGTCGCAGTGAAAATAAGTTTCATGAATATTAAAGTTAAAAAACTGAAATTATTTTTACTCACTAATCGACTCTGGAGCGCCTATTAAAGACGAGGAAACATAATATGTATCACAGAAAGAGACGCGATTCTGTTCATTTGATCTCTGAATTAGTTTAATATAATGAAACTAAACAAGCATTTTTCTATTTATTAGGTCCAAAATAAGAAATTGTCACCAATGTAGAGAAAACAAACCAATAATAAATTACATAATATAAAAATAAATTAAAATAAGACACAAATACATTAATGATATTTAACAATTTACTTTATAGAGACACATAATCTCTACAAAGTCATGCAAGATTATGGAAAATTTAATGTTTGATGGGATTAAATAAAAACAAGAAACCTGTGCTCCAAAGGAGGATTAGCACGCAGTAAAAGACCCTGGGACAAGTTTACGATATACCTGTGAGCAAATCTGGGAGTGACATGAAAAAGTTACCTGAGTCTTTTTTTTTTTTAATCGAAGTCACGTTTTTTTTCTTTTTTTCTTTTTTCCTTTTTTTTTTTTTTTTTATTTAAATCAAGCTCACGTTTATTGTCAATTCCACCACATATGAGGTACAAACAGAGAATCATAATTACGTTACTCTTGAACCCTCGGTGCTACAGAAAAAATAAACTCTCTAAACACAAAATTCAAATCTAGAATCTAGAAAAAAACAAATGCTTTTGAGTTGGGGTGAGGGGTGGAAGAAAGGGAGAAAAGATGACCAAAAAGAGAAAATTCAATTAAATTCAATCCAATTTTATTTTTATAGCATCTAATAAATGCGAGTTATTTCTAGGTGCTTTCCAGAGACCCAGAACATGCCCCCAAGCAAACTAAAAACTCCCCATAGTGGGAAAAAACCTAAAGTCAAACAGGATAAAAACCTGACACAAAAAAGAAATTAATTAATTAAAAATACAAAAGTATACCCACCTAATCCCATTGAATGTCATGGGGGTCTGCTGGAGCGTATCCCAGGTCTCTCTGGACACCCTGGACAGGTCACTGCTCCATCTCAACTACACACATTCACTCACATGGGAAGTTCAGCATTACCAGTTAACCAGTTAACATGTTTTTGGATTATGGGAGGAAGCCACAGCATCTAGGAAAAACCCACTCAGGCACAGGAAGAACAATGAAAACTCCCCAACTGGGAGTTGAAACGGGAACCTTCCTGCTATGAGACAACTGCTCTAACCAGAAACACACTTGAATTTTCACTTTTATGTGGTGGACGGATGTTGTAAGGGGCATTTGTCACAGTTGTTCACAGTCTCCTAAGTCAAACTGGACCTGGGAATGCCCTGGGCAGAGGGATTTGTGCAATGGTTGACTTCTTCTTATGTGCAATATTTTATAGTCTGCAATGGGAGCATGTGCATTTTTTTTAATGTTTGTTTGTTTGTGATCACACTGTGGAGGCATGTAGGGCACAGCACTATGAATCCAAAACAAATTCCCCTATGGGGACAATAAACTATATCATAACGCATCATATCGATTTAAATGGAGTCATATGGACAGGTTGCAACACGGATACAGTGTCCCTCGGCCAGGGGTGGATTACTGGGGTTCCTGTCTGGAGACAGGCCTGTGGAGGACTCGTTTAAAAGTGCCTGGTGTATGTGTACCCAAGTGAGCAAAACACTTGGGTTGCCCTACAGTGGGCCCACCATCTGTGGAAGAAACCATGTGACGCAGGCTCACTGGCGTTAATTGATGATGTGAGTGCTGACAGAAGGGACAAGATTAGTCCTGAGATGTACAGGGCTGTACTCTGATCACATTCAGCCAAACGCCACACAACTTATAGAACAGCACATCATAGTGCAGATGGAGAATGACCTGAAACAGACAGTGAAGATAATATAAGACTTTTTGAAGGCAAAGAAAAAGAATATTTTTCAGTAACCAAGTCAGCTGTCTGATCTCAAGTAAATGCAGCATGCTTTTCAGTTACTGAAGACAAAACTGAAGACAGGAAACACCTACAAACAACCTGCTGCTGTAAAGGTCTGGCAAAGCATCTCCAGGGAGAAAACTCAGAATCCAGTGACGTCCGCCAGCTCCCGACTTCCATCGTTAAGTGCAATGAACTTTCATAATGTATTCAAAATCTTCTGGTTATATTTTGAATATATTGCTTTGTCTAAACATTTTTTAGCCCTTCAAAACTGATGTACTTAGTGTAAAATGGCTGTAATTCTTAATTGTAAATGCAATTTTTTAAATAAACAAAATCTCCTAAATTAAAGCTAAAAGTCTGAGCCCTCACATCGTAATAATTTTATTTTAAATCCCTTGTGGTGGTGTATAAAAGTTAAAAATGCAAGTGTGTGTGTCCGCGTGTCTCGTTAAACAACCCCCCATTATCAGAATGGCATTGCTTTTTAAATCAAATTTTAATTAAGAGTAGGTGTTTTACATTTAAAGACTGGCAGCTTGTAAAACTTTTGTGCACTTCAACATGAACAGCATGTTGCATTTTGTGCTGTTAAAACCTGTCAGACATTCTGCAGATATATTTATTAGATATTAAAATGTCCAAAACGTTATCTTATTTCAGGTCATTGTTTAAACATGAACCAGAATAAATTGGTATACCGAAAAAGGTACAAACTTTATTATCAACATTATCCATAAAGCCAAGCTTTCTGTACAGCGTTAACACAAGACAGAAGAAAAATCCCAATGCATAACAGTTTTATAGTTTTATACATTTTTTTAAGTTTCCTACATCATCACCACACAAATATTTATATATTGTTTACAGCTGTTGATGGGTGCCAAGTGATAAAGTCACTGTACAATTGTTTTAAAATGAACACGATATTGATGGACAGTTTCTAATGCTACACACAATTTCCTTCAAATCTTTACTAAAACGAATCCACTGCTTGAAGCACCGTTCATTCTGCATGTCATGCTTCTTAATATGGCTTTATCTCAGGTAAGCGCCAGCTGTGCTGCAGCTCCCTTCAGAATGTCGTAGTTACTTGGACCAACCAGTAGAGGGGAGTGTAAACCAGTAGCCTTTCAGTTCATGACAGGTCATCTTTTACAGATCTTTACCCTTTTCCTTACAGTTAAAAAAAAAAAATATTGTGCATCATTCCTTTAAAAAGATAAAAATTGTGGTATTCACAGGTTTACCAGTAACCAGGCACGAAGGATACTGAGTTGTGCACGTTCTTTGCAACAAAAGTCAGAGTGTTTCACAGCTGAAGGACTCAGATGATGATGCTGGTGCCACTGCGAGAACTCTTGTCCTGGGAGAGACATACCAACTTTAGATTCACTGGAAGAGCTAATCGGTATAACTGAGATGTTCTAATCATGACTGTGTTGTTCAGACTCTATGCCCTTGTTGCAGTGTAAGTGCTCAGTTTTACTAATGTGTCTAAATCAGCTAAAGCAATGTGTGTCTTACAGAGTAGTGTCCATTCCTCCGCCCTCCTGGTTTCTGCCCAGGCTCATACTCTGTGTAGGTGGGAGGTTTATCAGACCAGCCTCCACCTCCTCTTCTCCCTCCTCCTCCTCCTCCTCCTCCTCCTCCTCCTCCTCCTCCTCCTCCTCCTCCTCCTCCTCCTCCTCCTCTCCTGCTGCTGGCCTCATCATCTGAGCTCCAAGATCCTCTGGAACGCCGTCCTGCTGGAGGAGAGTAGTTTCCTCTGGACCTGCTGTCAAACAAGTCATCCCTCGATCGGGAGCGAGGGCGGTCCATGCCTTCTCGTGGTCTACCGTAACTCCTCCCATCCAACGAATCCTGGCTGTAGCTCCTGGGAATGCCCCTAGATCTCCCAGCTGCTCCTCGCTCGTCACGACGCCCAAAGCCGCTGCGGCTGCTCTCACTGGAGCTCGGAGGGCGACTCTTGGGTGGTGGAGGTGCACTTCTTCCCATGTGCTGCTCCTTTATTGGTGGCAGTGTAATAATGCGACGCTCTGTTGGGCCCTCATCAAGAGCAGAGATCATGCTGGGAGGGCCGGGGGAGAAAGGAATGCCGATGGGCATGTGCTGGGAAGGAGGCAGCATCTGCTGCATGTGGGGCGGTGGCGGCTGAGACTGATGGAGAACACCACAAGAAGCAAGAAGTAAATATTGCTGAAAAACACTGATGGTGACATTCATGTAAATCTACACTGCAGATATTTTATTATTAAATTGTCAGTTGCCTTTCAGAGATAATATTGTGATTTATGACACTCTTATTAACTTTACTCCAACTGTTCTCACAGCGGCCAGAGAATCAATTGTGGAAATTGTCAACTGTTCCCATTTTACATGGAATGACGGTTCATTGATTGTGTAAGATACATTCTTCCACATGGAAATACCAGCACTTGAACCAAACGTACACAAAGCAGGTCATGACGCAAACATTAAACTACAGAATTAGAAGCGTTTTATTGACTGCATGTCAATGACAGCAGATGGGACAGCTAACCTGCGTGCAACAATAACCGTTTGATATAAGCATGATGTTTTTGGACATATCAGCGGTATCGATAAAACACAGAAGCCTCGTTAAAAACAACAGTGTAATGTTAAAGCAATGGAGAGTAACCAGCTAATTAAAAAAAACTAAACAAAACTCAATAGACATTATCCTGACTTTCCACTGGGCAGATAGATGGGGAAAGTCTGGATTACATCTGACTTAAGTTTACTCTCATCCAGACACTTTTAAAGCTACAGTAAATATGTGAAAATAACTTTAGGCTTCTGTCAGCTATTAAAACTTATCTAATGCCTCAGCAATTATTCAACTCAGAAAAGGCCGGTCAGCCAGAACCTTTTCTTAGTTTGTATGCACACATACATTGGAATTATTATAATCAAATATGCCACATATTAGGATTGAAGAGGTACCTGTAGCAGAGGACTTGTAATATCCATGCCCCGCACCTGGTGCTCCAGGTAATCGAGCATGTGGTTGGGATTGGCAGGGGTGTAGGCGCCCTGGATACTGGGAGCAGGAACGCCGTAAGCTGAAGACTGAGGGGGAGGGAGGGGCATCGTCTGCAAAGGGATGCTTTTCCCTGAGACTGATCCTGAAGAGACGAAAACATTCACAGTTAAGTTATGTGATCAACGTTCAGACACATCTGTGAATGACTTCTCCACCATCTCAGGTGTGTGTACCTGCGTAGAGCAACGGGTTCATCTGGGTGGAGCCTTGGCTCATTGGTGCATATATTGGTTGTCCACCCATCCAGGGAGCCATGGCCCTCTGAGCCTCCTTCATCATGCGATGCTGCATGATAGCTGAAAGAAAAGGATCATGATGTATTCGTCAATAAAGAGGAACGTAGCTCTTCACGGAGTGTACATGATGTTTATTTCCACCGTGTGCAGGACTGGATGATTGCTGAGGCTCAGATTCAAAAGGTGTAAGTATATCCTTTACACTGTCTGCCTTCGTCTTTCTCATCCCCAGTTTGCTTTTTGATGTCAACCGCTACTCTGAATAAGAGCCAACTTTTATCATTTAAAACCACCCAAACCACAAACACATTTCATAGTGATTAAAAACCATATTGTAGGTTTTTTCCTTTATAATGTTACACATTCACATCAGATAGTTACATGAGCGGGTCAGTTTTGTGACATGTTATTGCACCATTGACCGGGATAACTGAATCTTAGACTGCGATGCAACACAGGCCATTCTTAAAAAAAAAAAAAAAAAAAAAAAAAAAAAAAAAAAAAAAAAAAAAAAAAAAAAATTTAAATCAAATGCTAAACTGCTGGTATATGCGGATTTTAACTAAAATGTCATATGCAGCATGCAAACACCACCAAATGGTGTGACACTTCTGGAAACACTACCAGCATGCATTATGAGTGTACCTCCCATATATGGGCTATTAGAAGGTACGCAGCTTCAATAACAACCACAGATATTCAGTTAAGTGCAAAGGGGATGCATAATACCACTTACTTACTCAAATCAACATGTCATTTATGACGTTTTCAAGGTGCTTCAGATGGTGAAATTCACACATGTTCAGTCCTCGTTCTACGTAGGTTTTAGTCCAGCTTCCTGTCAGGACTCACCCTGATTCTGCAGCATGAGGCAGCTGTGGCTACTGTTTACTGCATATACAACACTATTTATAAAAACACTCAGAGAGAGAGAGAAAGAGAAAGAAGGAAAAAAAAAGAAGCAGATTTGTACCTTTCTCAGGGCAGCAGCATTTCTGAGGGCAGCAGGGACAGCGAACATAGCAGCAGCACTTCTGCGGGCAGCACTGGCAGCAGCAGACGCAGAAGAGGATGATGAGGAGGAGGGCACCGATGATGATGAACAGCACCGTCAACCAGTCTGAGAGAAGACAGAGGGGGAGGCATGCTCAGTGTGCTGCACCCCTGGAGGATAACTCCCCTTAACAAGACACTGGTGTTTTTTGATTTCAAAGAATTATAAAAACACGTTGTGGTAGGACACTGAATGTTTAAGCATTTGTGGATGTTCTTACGGTAGACAATGAGCTTGATTTCCTTGTCAGAGTCTCCAGTGGTGTCTCCAGGAGCATCAACAGAACAGAAGTACACCCCATTGTCCCACCACATCACCTCATTGATCACCAAGTCTGCCTCTGTACAAACAGACAATCATAGAAATGTACTTTTTATTTCATCCGCTGTCATGGTAAAGACTACTACTTTAATTCGTTATCTGTCCTGGGAATATGAAGGCTAGAGAAGAGAATGAAGATGATCAGAAATTAGAAAATAAAACCACATTTTGCCAAAGCCTTGCATGAACTCACTATTTTGGATGGATATCCTGCGTTCCTTGTATTCGCTTCCCAGTATCGCCTCGCCGGTTCCTCTCTTCTGAACCACAGTGCGCACTGTCCGCTGGCGGTCTGGACAGTCATTCGCTGGGTCCTGTCCCAACTGTAGTGCAGACTGGTAAGCTGCAAAACCACAGGACAACTTTAACAATGACAATATTTACCAAGACTCACCTCACACTGTCCGTTTGGTACATTTAATGATCAAATTACAACAAAATGCCCATCAAATAAACAGGCTGTAACACACAGCCACTAAGTGGTCACAAGCCAGTGTTGTCATTGCGCTGGTGCCAAGCCTGGATAAAAGAAGAGCGTTGTTTCAGCAGGGTAACTTGGACAGCTGTACCAATTCAGTCTAAAAATGTGAAATGGTTCTGGCACTCCTGCCATTCAAAGCCGTACAAACTGTACCACAACAATCGTACTGGGGTGGGTTTTATGCGACGATTCATACAGGTGCGCCAAGAGCCAGTGTTCAACTATTCAACTAAGGTGGCTAATAATTGCTAATAATATCTGGGATCAACTAGTTGTTACTGCAAAACAGAAAACAGTCATTCAACCGTGCTCCAGTGGTGACCGGAGGCAGTTTTTGGTTCCTCCACTGGTACTGCCCTTTGAAAATCAAAGCCAAATCTAATTTAGACTAACTCTTTGTATCAAAACAGGAAAAACAATTTGAATTTCTGACGTGAAAAATATGCCAAGTCAGTGTGCAGAATGCAAAGATTTTCTGTGGAGACCCCTAAAAGAGGGAGAAACTGGAAAAATAAAGGGTCTACTCACTGAAGCTATGCTAAACTGAGTGGTGTGGAGAATATGGAAATGCACGGAGAAAAACTTAAACGACAAAAATCAAATCTGTGTGAAATGTCCACTAACCACAACTGCAGGTAAACACCGTGATTCAGTTTTCCTCAGACATTTGTACAGTGAGCGAGACAAGGCAGAGATTATAAGACTGAAGTCATCGTCCCAGTTTGGTTTATTTTGTGCTCGATTTGTATCTTTTTATCTGGATTACGCAAACCCATCGTAACTATTAAAAAAATGACATAAATTAAACCTTTTAGGTTAAATACTTATTAATATTTCACTAAAGAATTGATGAAAAAAAAGAGATTTATTCAAATATGAAGTGGTTTCTCTCAACAAATCATGTTTTTTATTCTGGTTTATTGTTTTATGTCTCATAAGGAAAAAAGTCACAGAAAACCAGCTCACAATGCAAACATGTCATCCAGGTCCAGGAGCCTCCTCTTACCTGTGGAGAAGTACTCCAGCACGGGGTCTTTGCAGAAGGACTTGAACTTCCAGGTGACAAGGACATCTTGAAGGTTTGCAGAGGTGGAGTAGTCACATAAGAGCTTCACCGAGCCAAACAGAGTCACGGTGCGCTCCTGCTGAGGAACAACCACCTGAATACACTCGGTCACTGTGGACACACGGCAAACAAGACGGTTACACACAGAAGCCGTGTGTTGGCTTCAACAGCTGCACGACCAAGGCAGTGCCAGTTTTTAGAAAGTGGTCATATCATTCAGTTCAGGACGACAAGTGGTTGAGGGAACAACAGCAATCAAGTGAAACGAAGTGTGTGCGCGGGTTGGTCTCAAACAAGAAGCGAGGTGATTTCAGAGTGGAAGAACCAGAAAAACAAGTAGCACAGACCCAAGCAAAGGAAATGGTTTACAGCGAAACTACTGATACAGCATTCAGCAGGAGGTGGACTGAAACCGGCTGTGTTCAGGTAGCAAAGACCCTTTTGAAAGAAGCTGAGAAATATAAAAGAAACATCAGTCAACAAGCAGATATAATGTGATAATAAATTACAATTACAGTGTCAACAAAGAAAACAAAAACAAAAATATTTCTGGACTTCCTACTACCTAAAAGGTAGGTCTTCCAGTATCTACATGGTCACTAATAATTAAATCTATCTTGAATAACAATAAAATACGTATTTTTTTCAATCATCTTAACAGATTATAACTATACAGCAAGACAGGTAAAGGCTTAAACTAGATGTGTAAGCTGCAATCACAACAACGTGACCGATACTTACAGCTGACTTTGTTTACCTCGAAATAAATCGACAAAGATAATTAACCATCAACCAATATGAGATCGGTAAGTAAAACACTGAAAATGACCTTTTAACAGCGACAACAGGAAGACCGCGGCAGACAGTCTCCCCATGATGAAGACGATGATGAGCGAACGAAGGAAGCAGTCCTGCGGGTGCGCGATGAAGACGTGGACGCGGAGCTCAAGCGACACAAAAATGCCCAGAAAGACGAATATGAATGTAACAGCAAAAACAAAATAAACAGCCAGGCCTACGTATCACCCCGGACGTGAACTCGGCGGGTCATCGTTTCGTCCTGAGTGTCCGCTGAAACTTTCTTATCTCCGAGACTGAGACTACGCTCATCACTGGCCGCGCCCCGAAACAGGTGAGTTCACCTGGAGCCGTGACGTACGCGGTTAGACCGAGTTCCCACAACAGGAAGCGCCGCTGAAACTCATTCTGATTTCCATGAGCAGATACGAAGCTAATTCGGTCATTTTAGAGACCCTCTCTTCCACTTCCTCGTCCCCAACTGATGCATTTTTGTGTACGTGGGTTATAAAAACACAAAAAAAAAATTTCTACTTGTTCAGATGTATGAGGGATGGAATAAAATAATAATAATAATAATAATAATAATAATAATAATAATAATAATAATAATAATAATAATAATAATAAAAAGAAGTAAAATCAGATGTGATAAATGTATCTAAATTGACAATTGAAGTAGTTTAAATAAAAATAAGAATACAATTTTATAGCACTTTTCTGATCAATATTGCAAAGTGTTTAACAAAACAGTGGATAATCAAAACCAGTAATGCAAAAAATGTAACTGTCAAACTACTGTAAACACAAACAGGACTAGAATTTACAATTTTATGATGAAATGGGCATCTATTGATAATAACTTTCTCCACGTTCAGTAGTTGAAGTGTACCTGCTTACAACAAGCTGGCAACAACCAGACAGAGATGCCTGTTAAATCAGTCATTTTTATACATTTTATGTACACTTATTGTTCACTGGTGGCTTGTGGTTAGCACTGGGACACAGAAAGTTCCTGATTCAGGTGTTGGCTGGGGATTTTCTGTTAGGAGCTTGCATGCTCTTCACGTGCTCGCAGGTGATTTCCTGCATCGGCCCAAACACATCCCTGAGGTGATTGTTAAGTTTAAATTTCCTACAGGCATGAACGAATCCTTTGGAAGCGACAATGATGGATGTCAGCCAGGGTTAGATGTGTCAGAGATGAAGTAACAGATGAAGCTGGATTGTGATGGTTTGGACACATAAGGAGGAGCGTTAGGGAATGTATTGGTAAAAGGATTCTGGAGATGGAGTTGCTAGGCAGGAGGAAAAGAGGAAAACCAAAGATATGATTTCTGGAAGTGATGAAAGACAAATAAAGTTGGTTATGTTTAAGGAAAACAAATAAACAAACAGCAGATAGGCAGCACGGTGGCTTAGTGGTTAGCACTGTTGCCTCACAGCAAGAAGGTTCCCGGTTCAATTCCCGGCCCGGTGGGTCTTTCTGTGTGGAGTTTGCATGTTCTCCCCGTGCTTGCGTGGGTTTCCTCCGGGTACTCCGGCTTCCTCCCACAGTCCAAAAACATGCAGAGTAGGTTAATTGATGTTTCTAAATTCTCCCTAGGTGTGAATGTGAGTGTGATTGGTTGTTTGTATGTGGCCCTGGATAGACTGGCGACCTGTCCAGGGTGGACCCCTGCCTTTCGCCTGATATGCGTCGGGATAGGCTCCGACAGACCCCCGTGACCCGGTAACGGATTAAGCGGGTACAGATAATGGATGGATGGGACAGCAGATAGCAGGGTAAGAAACAGTTAATCCACTGTGGGGACCCCAAAAGGAAAAGCCAAAAGAAGAAGATGGAATATGTTAAACTGACAATATAAGCAGAAGACTTACATAGACAATGGAAATCACAAGGATATCCCATTTAAAGGGTTTGTCATTTGAGTAAGAAAAGGTGTTAGTTTCGAAAGTTGAAGAAATAAAAAGTTACAATCATGCAGATATAAATGTTTTTATTCCTTATCCAGGTGGTTGAAACAGTTTTAGACATTGTGGAACTATCTTCAGAACATCTGCGTAATTAAAATGTAAAACTGTTGAACTAATAAAGGAGGGGGCTACAAACTGAAGCCTTGATCGTGCACGTCAGCAGGCCTGGACCACGAAACAGAAGTTTTACTTCACGGACTCATCCTCCATGACTTTACATACGTCTTTGTTTGACAGTGATGTCAATCCGTAGTGCACATTTCAGCTCAAAAACTACTCTGCCTCATAAATAAGAGTTAGGTCCATCCATCCATTATCTGTACCCGCTTTATCCGTTTCCGGGTCACGGGGGTCTGTCGGAGCCTATCCCGACGCACATCAGGCGAAAGGCAGGGGTACACCCTGGACAGGTCGCCAGTCTATCCAGGGCCACATACAAACAACCATTCACACTCACATTCACACCTAGGGAGAATTTAGAAAGATCAATTAACCTACCCTGCATGTTTTTGGACTGTGGGAGGAAGCCGGAGTACCCGGAGAAAACCCACGCAAGCACGGGGAGAACATGCAAACTCCACACAGAAAGACCCACCGAGCCGGGAATTGAACCAGGAACCTTCTTGCTGTGAGGCAACAGTGCTAACCACTAAGCCACCGTGCTGCCCCTAAGAGTTAGGTCAAACTTACAAATCGAAAATTCTCCTCCCAAATCACGTGTCAGCAGGTGGTAGTATAGTCACAGTCAAGACGTTCCTGTGCAGTTAAACATGTAAACATTTAACATTTATAACTATAACTATTATGCAAGTTCAACAACTCACACATTCACAAAATATACAATAAAAATATAATCAAGTCATATAATCAAGGGGTATAATATGTCCCATTTGAAAAAAGAATTACAAATTTTACACTTAGAGCAAAGTCTAATCACACTTGTAATACTAATCTAATAGGATCCCACTACAAAAGCAGCTGAACGCAGCTGTTGGTTTGTATATATTTGACTGGATTTTTCCGGTGGTGTTCAGGTGAATGTGAGGATGCATTTTATAAAGACGCTTTTGTGTCTTTGCTGACATTATCTCGACCAGGTCTCCAGCTGCTTCAACGGAGCAGAAGCACATCTGTCCAACCGCATCCATTCAGCAATCATCAGGTCTGCACAACTGCACAAACACACTCAGACACACACTCTGCAGAGCTCCAGCAGTATTTATGAAATGCTTCTGCTTTGAAAGACGATGTAATACACTACTTAAGTTTCTTGCTTTTGCCCAATATGTTAAAAGAACATCCCAGATTTAAAAGAAAAAAAAAGTTTATTATTAAATAGTAAGGAGTGTAAACTTTCATTAGTGTGCAAAACAATGTTTTAAAGTTCACATATAATAATTTCCAATGTCTGACTACTGTCAATAGACACAAAAGGAGGAGAGTTCATGGTCTCAGTTGACTGAACGATATCAGTAACCGACTCATATGGACGAAGAACAAGAGGGTAGCAGATGGATGGAGATGCTTCAACAACAGTCCTTTCAAACACTTTTTGTACACAGTGCAAAGTTTAAATGACCTCAGCTTGTCTATAGGGACCCGATCCAGTAATCCGTTCAGTGGAATCACATTTTTGAGAGGCTTAAAATAGTCATTTATTTTCATTTTTTGACCCCTGTGCTAACATTATTTGTCATTTTGCTGCAAACACAAATTCTGTTGTATCTCGAAACCACTTCAGTTCACATTGTTTTGGTTCCTAATTAAAGTTTATAATAGATCTATAGGCTGTTTTAACTCCAGAATGTCCCATTAAAAACCGTGTCTTTGGTTTGGTAGAAGCCAAACCAAAGACACGGTTTTCAAATGCAAATAAAATACTGTGATCACTTTCCAGATCCTCTCCTGCTTTGCATCTGCCATGAACAAAGCATTTTTCTTGGAGGTTTGCAGAGGTAAAAAAAAATAAATAAATAAATAAAAAATAAAAATGCATTACAGCATGACTGAGTTTGACACAGTGATACTGCGCTCCCGCTGATGAGCGATCACCTGAGTACACGCCAACACCGTGGACGGACCGGAAACAGATGATGACACAGTTATTGTTTGAATACTTTTGTAGATGGCTGAAAAATGACTCAAACTCTGATGCTGAAACCAATCAGGCGGTTTAGACAACAGCACAGTGTGTGAGGAAGACAACTGTTGTAAAAATAAAAGAGTTAGTGAGATTGTTCATTTCAATGTGGCATAACCAGTAAAACTGGGACATTCAGCCAATTGTGTTTCTTGTGAATTTACCGACACAACATCCAAAAGATAAGATTGAAACCTGATGAGTTTGTTTTTCCTTACATGTCCACATGTAGGGACAGAGACAAAGTCATTTGTCTCACATCAAAGCTGCTGACACAAGCAGACAGAAGATAATTAGGGAAAACAACACACATTCAAACTCTTTTTTGTTTATTAGGCTACAATATTAGAATTAAAAACAGAGGAGTAATTCTCGACTAAAACCACTAGATGTCAGCCTAAACACTTTTAAATCTAAAACGTCTCCTCCTTACGCTTATAATTGCTTAGAAGTTAGTCCATAGTCATCTTGGAGACATACCTTCTTAAACACAGCGTTTTACTTAAAGTCTGGACCCATCTTCATTTAAGTGAGACTCTTTGTCCATGTGTGATGTTCTAAAATGCTTTCCGACTCCTTCAGATCCTCAACGGGTTGGGTTTTATTCTGCATGCGCCCACCCTGCACCTGCAGCCCCTCCAACTCAACTTTTCCCTGGAAACGTCTGCCAAGATCCACTTTGTGTTTCCTGCCTGTGTTTCCCCTCGGCTGAATCCTGAGCATCTGCTCAGACTTTAGAAGACAAAACGAGTTTAAGGGTTTCACTCTTGTCATGTTATTTTACACAGGCCTGATGAAAACTTTAACCTGTAGTCAGATTGAAAACCCACCGGTACTCGTTTTCCACGAACATGTGTACATCATTGAACTTGACTTCCATTAAACTGCAGTTTAGTACTGTAACAGTCAAAGGAAAAGAGCTTTCCAACAAAGTAGTGATTTTGCATTAGAAAGCACAAGTTTCTGCCATGCAAATGTGTTTTGTTTAATTAGAATTAAAGTGTAAAAAGTGGTTGCGTTTATTTAAACAACAGATTAATTGGTGTGTTTATTTGTATTACTTATTTATTTATTTATTTATTTATTTATTATTATTGCCTTTTTCTTTTCTTTACATATTCTTTCTTAAGGATTCCACTCAACTTTGTTTTACAAAGACAATAGATCATTTTTCTTCTTCTTTTGAAGGCTGTTAAGATATTATTGCGCTTGTTTGGATTATTATTTTTAAAAATTGTAATAAAACAGACGAACAAACACAATACACACCTTGTAAATAAATATGTGTATCAGTATTTAATTTAGGCCTCTAAAAGAGAAACAAGAGGAACAAACACACACACACACACACACACACACACACACACACACACACACACCATTCTACTCTGGTGCGTGGTGATGTCATCTTTCCCTGCTCGTGCTTTTGTAAAGATGTGAGCTGCTCAACAACATTCCTGGCATATCATCAAGCTGTGAGGGTCACCGTCTTTAGCCGCTCCCTCCCATCCCAAACAGCAGCGAATGAGAACTCATGAAACTAAAGATGCGAACGAGTGAGACCTTTCCTCCCCGTGAATCTCATGAAAACAATTCCTTCATTACTCAATTCAGCCATATACACAGTGGTGGAAGAATCCTCCCAATCTTTGTCTTAGTTTAAGGCGGGCATGTCATAACATACATGACATAACTGTGTAGTTTAATGTATAGAAATAAACCTGTGTTATTGGTTCCACTTGTGTTAAAATAAGCAGATTTTTCAAAGATGTAAAGAAAAAAAAATCCCTCTCATCACAGTTCAAACTTTTAGAAATTCAAATGAAAGCAGTAGTTCATACATCTGTTTATTGGCTGAGATGTTGTGAAGAAAAACAGTCTGCATTAATGTTGTTGTTTTTCCGCCCTGCATCTATAGCTGTACTTACAAGCATACTTTAGAAACATACTGTAAACATGACACATTCCTCATGTGGATGGAGGGCTGGGCAGATGTCTGTGGTCAAAGCAAGCAGAAGCGATGCGTTTTGACACAGCTGCGCGGCTGTGATTACAACAATGAACAAAGACATGAGTCACACTCCGTCGCACATTGTCTCCTTTACAGAAAAGTAAAGCGCGCAAACGCACACATGCAGCAGCAGACATGGACAGCAGTACCGAACGGCTGGAAACGTGCTGAAAAAAACAAAACAAAAAAAAAAAACCAAACAAACAAACGGTGAAATGATTGCACTTTCCTACATTTGAGCTGAGCGTGCCGGAGCAAACAGTGGATTTGAAAAGTAACGAGACTGATGCCAGAAGCAGCAGCCGAGCGTGCGTTTGCGTGTTTGTGTTTCGGGACTAGATGCTGACTCAGCATCAGCACCGACCAAAGACTGGACTACAGAAATGACATCAAAGATACAGAGGATCACGTACACGATCACACGCGTTAAACAAACGTCTTCATTAAAAAATGTAACATCTTATTACACAACACACATAAATAACTTGAGGTTACTGACTTCTGTACTACAAAAACCTTTAAAAGCAAGTGGCAGTTCAAAACATGAATGTGTGTAAAACATAAACTGAATAGGAGGTTGGATACGTCGGATATGTTAGAAACTTCCTCTTTGCAAGTTTTGCAGCAAATGTTGGTCCCAGTTGCTGGAAGAGTTTGTTCATATCTCTCTTTCAGAGAAAACGTTTCTCACTGCAGCCGTCTTAGAACATATTCCTGAAATTATTGTTGTTGAATGTTTTACTTCTTCAACTGTTTCCGTCTGATGTTGTTTTTACGATGATTCAGATATGCACAACCACATTTCCAAATAAAGTAAATAAATACAATGATTGGATTACGGTGTGGAAAATTATCTTTGATTAAATTTACCGAGACTTTTATTTTGGTGCATACAGCACTAACCTTAGATATTTTATGCTGTGCCTCTTGGACTTCATGTCATTTGTTAATAAACACGCTGACGTCGCATTTCTTTATTTCAGGTCTACAGCATCTTCTAAAAACAGCTGCGACTCTTAAATTTGAACCATTTTGTAATGTTGACAAGTGATGAAGCATTTTAGGTGTTACTTTGTCCCATTATTCCTGCAAACGCATCTTAAAGTGCCTGTGCAATAGTACTGGGTCATCGCTGCACTTTTCACGTTACAATTCTGACACTTTCTTTTCTTTTTACCGGAGAAAGTTCAGTACCCTCTTGTTCCCCAGCCATGCCTTTAAGATGTGGTTTTGCATTGGTATTCTTTGAAAATGCAATCATTATTCATAAAAAATGTAATCTTGCAGGCACAATGTTTCTTTCAAACCTCAATGTACTTTTCTGCATTAATGCCCATATTGCAAAAATGCAGATCACCTTTGCCATGGACGCTGATACGATCCCCCACTAAACCCGTGAATGGCATTTGTTAACAGAACTGCATTTTATAGTGTTTAACAAAGGCATCCCAAAGTAGTACATGTAGTTATATCATCTAAGGCTGCAGCTTCTTGCAGCAGAGATCACAGGCTGCCAGCATCAGCATGCGTTTAAAGTAAATAATATCAAACACTAAACTATCCTGCCTGGAGTTGAGACCTGTCATTCACTGAAAACATCTGACACATGATGAAAAAAAAGTAGTATAAAAGAGGTGGAAATATTATATTTTGCTTTCATATATACACCAACAGACCACGTGATCTAAAATAGGACTGAAGCTGATATGGAACATAAACGGATTAATAAATATACGGGAACTGAGTTTGCAACTGCTTAAAAAGAACAAGTGTGTCGTGCAACACAGAGGTAAAGATGCTCCTGTCTCAGCTTTTTACATTTACATATTGTTGACATGAAATTAAAAATAAGCATCTGTTTTGCTACAAATCCTAAAAAAAGACATCTTAACGTCCATCCATCCATCCATTATCTGTACCCGCTTTATCCGTTTCCGGGTCACGGGGGTCTGTCGGAGCCTATCCCGACGCATATCAGGCGAAAGGCAGGGGTACACCCTGGACAGGTCGCCAGTCCATCCAGGGCCACATACAAGACAGACAAACATGCACACTCACATTCACACCTAGGGAGAATTTCAGAATGATCAATTAACTTACATGCATGTTTTTGGACTGTGGGAGGAAGCCGGAGTACCCGGAGGGAACCCACGCAAGCACGGGGAGAACATGCAAACTCCACACAGAAAGACCCACCGGGCCGGGAATTGAACCAGGAACCTTCTTGCTGTGAGGCAACAGTGCTAACCACTAAGCCACCGTGCTGCCTCATCTTAACGTTATAGTGTTAATGATTTGTAAATCTTTGTACACAATTTTAACGACCAAGCTTCATCTGGATATGTGGTTCAACCCTTTAAAATCAAATAAAGGTTGCTGCCAGACGTCTTTCTACGTTCTTTTTCTGATTTCAGAAGAAGCTGTAAACACAAATGCACTGTAAAACCCACTAAGTATGACATGGCAAACATTTTAGCAAACATTTAAACATTGAGTTACTCTTTCTGTAAATGCAGAATATAACATTTAAAGGTTAGGCTAACACTTTTACACTGACATTTTCAACATCAGTATTTATTAATAAAAACACTTGGCTGTTTCTTACTGCTTCCAGCCTAAGTTACATTGCATTTCTTGCAAAATCTCTCATATTTAAGTGCTTTAGTCCTTGAATATGTTACTGAAGGACACAGTGTTGTTATTGTTTTCAACTGCAGATACAGTGTGCTCTTTACAATAATGGTCTTGTCATTTACTTTCTGTTGTACAAGTGTGCTTTTTAATTCACACATCTCATCAGATGGAAGTCAAAGCAGTCATTGTACTGGAAGCGTACAGCAAGTCTACACTCTACAGGGATGAGGAGGAGACGTGCGTCGTCCTCCTGAGGGGTACAGTACAGGTCATAAATCAAGCTCACAGTTGTTGATGTTGGTCCAGCAGAGATATCCATGACACAGCTGGTGACTTCATCACTCTGATGTCACACGCAGAAGGTCCCAGTGTTATTTGTCCTCCTCTTCATTTATCAACATTGATTCAGCTCTGTTTGTGTTTCTCGGGGTTTGATAATCCACATTCTGCCAGCTTTATCATTCTTCCCCCCCAAACACCACGCAATTCCCGCAGGGCTGGTTGTACTCCCTCTGCTTGAAGATTTCAGCCTCCGGGGCTCTAAATCGATCAGACGATGAGAGAATCTCGGCTGAGAAGAGTGCTCTGGTGAAGATAAAAAGGTGTACAGTGAACAAGTTAAAGATGACATTTTCAAACACGTCTTGTTCAGCAGTGTAAGGAAAGTAAGCGGGCATTAACAGGGTTAATATGGTGAGGTAGAACCTGGGACAAAGCTTTTTTTTTCCAACTGCTGTCTATATTATTTAAAGTCTGAGTAAAGCAAATTCAGTTTTAAGGAAACATGTTATACGTATTAGTCGATAGTTTCTTCAAACACGTTAAAAGACTTAGAACCAACTATTTGAAGTTAGACTGTCAACGTTTTCCACACTTTTCTGTCCAGGATTTTGAACAGCAGATCTGAGATCAGGGCTTCAGGATCCAGCAAAATAGTCATTTTATACAAACAAATGTTATAAATGCATCTACTTTTAGCTTTGGTCATGCCAACCATGCCATCGAGCAGTGCTTTTATGGCTCACAAGCTTGTTCTTTGGCCTTTATGAATATTTAGAACTAGGCAGTCAACTTAAAATCCTTAGCAACTATGAAGGGGATAAGATCTGGATTTATATTTTGAAGCGTGAATATAAAATGCAGCTCATGCTCTGCTTGTTAGATCATATGTTCGCGTAGTTACAGAAAAAATACAACACACTGTGTGTAAAGAACACACCAGGGATGAATTTGTGAAGAGCCAACTACACTGTGGAGCTCAGAAGGATGTGCATCTACTAAGAGACGCAGAAAGACAAGTGAAAAAATGTTGGCTCGATTCAGTTACAGAGAACCGAGTATGATCGTGTTCACGTGGGAGTGTGTAATTTAACATCTCAGCACTTTGGTTTGATGAAAATGAACTCTGGTCAGTTTGAACTGTTAGTGCAGTTCCCCAACGATGATGAGGGATGGGTCTTCAAGGTGGGCACGTCCCATGATCTTGAAATGAATCACTTATGTTTGGATGGGTGGGTTAATAAGACACCTGTCTGTGATGACATAACTCACTCAGAGTGCATACTTTTTGTGCTTTATTCAGACTTTAAATGTTCGTTTTGAGGACTTGCGTCCACAAAGCTGATACTTTTATGTCGAATACCATTTTGACCCAGGTTTGTCAGTTCGTTGACAACCATGTGATTATTATGGAGTAGTCGGATGCAGAACAGTTCTCTACCTAGTTTTCATTCTGGCAGCATCTGAACCTGACCTGTCAAAGGCACAACAACAAAACTTACTGCACAGCTACAAAAACCCTTTTTCTAAATTCTTCCCTAAACAAAATTTCATCTGGAAAAGAAAAGAATTCGTTTTTATAACGTAGGTTTTAACTATTTGGATTTGGAGCTGATTTGGAGCTGCCTCAACAACACAAAACATGTCTTTACCATGTAGTAAGTGGAACATATATTAGGTAGACTAGAAAATGTGCTCTAAGTACTTTGACAGCTGACAACTGTCATAGAAGCTGACAACATGTCACTATTTTAACATCAGTCGTGGTACTGTGACCATTCACGCATGCACGTCCGTGTTTTATGAATGAAGCACTTAACAACTTCGATGCAGCTGCTACGCTGCTATTTCAGACACTACGATTTGTAACCACTAACAACTATTGCACAAGGTTTGAATTTACTCCCCTGTTTCAAAGCTAAGTGTAGGTTCAGCTCATTCAGCAACTTTTTGATGCTCCTGGAGCAGCTCCGGTACTGGAACCAGACGATGCTTATTTGCCTCCTCCTATTCAAAATAAGTTGGACCAGACCTGACCAATGGCAGCTACGAACAACCCATTATCTAATATGTGGTGGGCTTAAAATCAAAATACAGTAATGAAAAAGAAAATGAAACAGCTTTCTCATCTTTAATAGGTTTTACATAAGGAGTAAAAGATCACCTGATCCTTGTCAGGTACAATTAGTTAAAGATGAATAACAGCACATACAAGAGGTCTACCCATGAGCTTGTAGGGCCATTGGATGTGTATCTGTTGGTTACGCTCCGTGGAAATTTAAATTTGTCCAACAAATGTCTTATAATTCTAGACAAAAACATGCCTTCCTTCAGAAGCAAAGAAATTAAGTATTACTGAACTCCCTTTCCAGACCACATTGCAACAGCAACATGATGATGGATTGCAAGTTGCAGGTCTTTTCTTTCACACACAGAACAGCTCATACCTGATGCCTGAGACAGTGACCAGATAAACTGAAATATAATATTTTTTCTTGAAATGACAATGGTTACACTCGTGACTGGATGTTGAATAAAAACTTTTTGACTAATACCAACTGTTCAACAAACTTACATGTGTAAAATATTCATATCTTGAACAGTTTCCATCCACAGCTGGTATGTTTTATACACCTACAGAATACTTGACAATCTAATTTCATAGATATGGCATTATAACATTTTTATTTTTAGGAAAACCGATTTAAAAAGAATGTATGGCATCATAACTCACTGTTGTACTATGTTATGTCACATGCATGATCATAAGTGATCTTCTGGGCCCCATGTTGTTGTTTTTTTTTTTACATCTTTTCAACAATACAATCCTGCATGCAATTATGGCAACGATCTACAGGCGTAAAAGTTACTTACCACTTTCCTGGACTTTTCCCTGGGTTCTTCTAGACAAGCATGTAGGGAATGGGTGGGGGGTTGAGAGGAGCGAGTGTTTGCTGGATGTGGACGTGGAGACGGCCTGTCAGTCCTGTTTCTCTCTGTCTCTGAAGAAGGAGACAACGAATCTGCTTCAAACCTGTTACTTGGCGAGTGGTTGCAATGCCGATTAGATTCCCTGCTGCTCTTTTTCGAGCTGCTTTTTGAGGGCGTATCAGAATCTTCCTCACCCCGGGCACCGCTCTTTCCCTGACCAGCTCCTCGCAACCTAGCTTTACGTTCCAGAAGGCTGTTGAGGAATGAGGCGTCATAGTCCTTTTCTTGAGAAGAGTTTGATGGTGGGTGTACTGCCGGAGGAGGTGGAACGGAGCGCTCCCTTTCCCATGTGTCCTTCCTCTTTTTGGGAGAAGACACGGGGGTTATGTTATGCCTGTTTTTGTTGTTGTGTCTTGGGTGATCTTCATGCTCGCTGTTGTCACTGAGCTCATCCTCATTGCTGTGATAATGCTGAGGAGGGCCATTGCGGTAGGAGGGATATCGACTGAATTCCCGGAGCTCCATTTCATAGTCTTCCCTTTCCTCTTCCCTTCTCTCTCTTCCTCTTCCTTGTTTCTGCTTGTAACAAGCAGCAAACTCCTCCAACTCATCTAGGGAGCCCGTTCGTCCAGAACTATGATAAGTCTTTCTCTGCAAATGTTCTGAACGAGGGTTCCACCTGCAAAATATCCCACAATTTTAGTGAATGTTTGTCTTTCAGTCTGTTTGTGCATTAAACTACCTTTACCTCTTGTGTTTGTCCTCTTCACTAGAATTATGCTGCCGTTGATTCCGGCCCATCCTGTGCGACTGAGAGGATGATGGAGGGTCATCGCTGTATCGTCTTGGAAGCAGAGGCTCGTCCTGGCTGTCCTGGTGATCCCGGTCTGGGTCAGGGTCATGACGATAACGATGGGGGGAGGGAGGGTTATTACGGTGATGCTGTGGCTCTGGACTGCGGTTGTCACGGTAGCGCTGTGGTTCAGGCTGAGAGTCGTGATCAGGGATGGCCGGCAGAGCCTTCTTCTGGACATTTCTGTAAGTTTGGCGGAAGGCGGGTTCTCCATCGTGGAGCGAGCTCAGCTCAGAGATGCTACAGGCTGGATAGTTTAAAAAAAAAAAAACAAAGATCAATGATGTTTGCTAAAAAATATCAAATGAAGAAAACCACTTTTTCACAGCGAGATGAGAGCAGATGAAGATAGTCAAGGTCTGGAAGAAAATCAAAGAGTTGGAATGGGATCTTAAAAGGTATTCTTTCGTGTAAGCTGACATGCACACTTGCTATCATTTCAGATCAAAACAACTGGAAATCTAGTAGCCAGAAAACTTGAGTGCAGACAGGCATGCTGAGACAAGCTCAAGAGAATAAAAAAGCCTCGCGACACAATCAGACCTGCAGGTAGTGTCAGCATGCTTGATTAGCAAAGCTGCAGAGTAGATTTATAAATCTTACACTGATTGCTGCTGGACCTGGCAGGGTTGAAGTGAGCCAGTTGTTTCTCTACATACTGCAGAACCCTTAGAGAGTCGTGATCCTGCGGTGAAGGAACGCGATAGGGAACCCCTACGGCATGTATGGGCACTGGAGATACGTACACACTTGACTCAGCAGCATGGACAACTTCTCTGTACTTGTTCTCGGATCATTGAATTGTTTTTGCATGTTTTTTATTTCACCATCATAACAATTTACAACAATCATATATTTAAGCCACGTCCTAGACTTATGATCTTAATGAAAATGGAAACATCATATAAAGAAAACCTTTTGAATGCAATATTTGGAATCCTTCATTTCCACTGATCTTAATTATTTTGTTAAAGATAAAAAGACTCAGATTAAAACTTCAAAAAGATTTTTTAAAGGAATAGAAGGCAAGAAAAAGACCTCACCTGTTGCAACCAGGCTGCCATCTGAGGGTGGAACAGACGATACTTTGTCCACCAGAGACGGTGGGGCAATGGGGACCATGGTTGGGACGCCAGACACAAAGTATGGAGGGTACGTGGGCGTCTGAGGGGTTGAGGTTCCTGTCTTTATACCTTTGCCTGCTTCATACACTAAAATGAAACGAACACTTTCATTTAGTCACATACGTCCTTCAACAAGTGATACTATTTCAACACGGTATTTTGCTACTCCAGCACCCTGATGTGAGACATTTAACATGAATGGTTTCAATAATCTGTTGAAACAATTCTAATCTGTCACATGAACAACGTTACAGTTATTATTAACTTAAGAAAATGTGATCATTCATGTCATGTGAGGAGAATCCTTTCATCTTCACCACCATATGAAAACCACCACATAATAACATGTCACTTTGTTATAAAAAATCCAATTACGTTCACAAACACACAGCTTCGAGTAAAACAGAGAGCAGACGTTTCAGGGACAGCTCAAACATTTTAAAATGTTTTCTCTCGTGCCTTCAGCTGAAGTGCTGTGGAGAGAAAGGGCTAATCATTCTAGATAAAACCACAGAGCAGACACGCTTGGACAGCACTGTTAATTATTTGTTTAATAGAACAATTTCTCAAATTCTTGGGAACAACTGAAGCCGAATAAACTAGTCACTGCCGTATGTGCTCTGTGACTGCTGCAGTTCAAACGTGTCTGCTAGTGGCTTCGACACAGTCAGATCGTCACTGAAAAATATTACAGAAAAGCACATTTGGCCATCATTCATACATGATATTGACATTCAGTTTCCACCATGTTGGACGGGGACATTTGTGTGTTTATACTCACAGTGTCTGGGGCAGCAGCAAGTGTCAGGGCAGCACCAGCAGCTGACGTAGCAGCAGCAGGAGTGAGGACAACACTGACACCAGCAAACGCCGACCAGCAGCAGGAACAACACACTGCCCAACACCACTGCCACCACAAACACCCACTCTGCAAATACACACAAATCAAAATAATTCATAGAAACAGACATCAGCGCACACGAAAGGTTTGAATCGATCTCTGTGGAGTCCTGCTTAGCTTGAAGAAGGCTTTCAAAAGCGCTTCAGTGATCCATTCATTTTCCAGTGCATGCTGGTGAAACCCAAAATTAGAAGTTAAAAAAAAGCATCTCAATCGGATTCTCCTGCTATTCACATTCCAGCTCAAAACTGGAGGAGAAAACACAGACCTTGACTTCTGTCACTCATCATTTAATGTCAAAGAAGCTCAAATAGTTAAGACAAATGTCTTTCTCTTGTATTACTAGTAGAGGATAACAAAGTAGCTTTTGCATATTTATCATATTTAAAAACAACAAAATACACTGCAGAAGTGTCTGTGACCTCTTTTGAGAATAGAAACACAAGAACACTTTTAGCAAGAACAATGGGCCTTGTGTTGGCAGTAAACAAAAAAAGCCATATCAACTGAGATAATGCAATAACTTTATATCAGCTGTTCTATCAAACCACATCACTGTTCAACATGAGATTCATGCAATGTTCTGTCATGTTGTTGTACATAAAGTCTGCAGTTAAAGATAAACCTGCCATAGTTTGATAAAAAACCAAAAGGGATAACAAAGGTTTAACCTAGTTTAACCTAGACTCTTGAACGTATATTGTTCTTATCTGAATGTAAGCTGCTTTAGAGACCTAAGATGCTTCATTTTAGTACTGCATTTCCTGCAGAAACAGGACGACAGGACAGGAAAAAATGCAGGAAGGAATCTTAAACTGAAAAAAAAAGTTTTTGCGTAATTGTCCTGGGTTTTAGTAACATCTAGTAACACTTTCTTTCAGACGGTAAGAGATAAGAACAAATGGCAAACTGAAGTGAATATGTACTCAACAAAAAACTAAAATCATGTCTTTCATAATAGTTCACTACTACGGGGCCTAAGTGAAGGATGCAATCAGAGATAGACTACATGTATCTGTCTAGAGGGACAAAGCAAAGGAAAGGGAAGGAGAGGGCTGATAAGGAAACCCTCAACAATGTATAACCAAGCACAACATGCTCCCTCACACACACACACACACACACACACACACACACACACACACACACACACACACACACACACACACACACACACACACACACACACACACACACACACACACACACACACACACGCAGGAAATCTGGTTTTGCTAAAGGAAGGAAAAGGACAGTTTATGCTGTAAGATACTGAAGACTGTAAGATATGAAGAGTTGGCTGTTACCATGAAAAAGCTTGTAATTCGATCTAATTTTGCAACCACCATGACTCCTCCACATTTACAAACACACCCACACACTACAAGGATTTTGTCTGCCAAAGTGTGTGAGTCACTACGGACAACAACACTTACTAATTCAACATTTACAGCTGAAATAAGCTTCTTGTTACCATCATGAGAAGTGCATCACACCAACTCATTGTGGGAGTTAATTCTACGCAATCCAAACATTCATTCATCACTTCTTTAAAACTCAGATTAGTACAAAGGTAGTGAGAGAATGTGATGTGACATCAACAAAGTTCCCTCCTTCTGCATTACTGGGTAGTGTCTAAAAAGCGCATGATGACACGTTGACCACAACCATAAATAACTATAATGATCATAATAGCTGTTTTCCAACATGATGGGAGAAACAACCATCTGACTTCTGATGGGCGTGGATCAGTGTCTCAACTGAATAAACGGCTTTAGAGTCAGCTCAGTTAAAGCCTCTTCTGAGCTGGGTCACAAATATCTGTTGTATTATTTACTGGTGTGGGAGTAGAAAAAGGTTAGACGGCATAGCATGTGAACTATTAAACATGGTTATTAAAGATGACTCATTTTGCCAGAAGTGAAGCATGGGCCAACTTTGAAGTCTGAGCAGAAAGCAGCATTAGCAAGAATGAAAAACAGCAGCGAAGTGCATTATGCCCCTACCTGGCATAATCTTCAAATCAAAGTCTGGCAGAAGATCTTCAGGCACACCTGAGAAACCTGGAGAGAGACGGAGTACAGGTGACCAGAGGAGAGCAGAGGAGAGAGGAGGATATGGATTTGGAATGACTTGATTCACTTAAGGTTATTGTTGCAGCAGCATGTGTTAAGAGATAATCCAGATAAAAACAGCAAAATACAGAGAAAGAACAACAAATGATAGCGCATGCATAAGAGAACTTTCAGAAAGTCTTCATATCAGCGCACTGATCATATGATTTCTGATATTAAAGGCTGTAGAAGGTTATTGTTCTGGTAAGAGGCCAGGCTGAGACATGAATCATTCTCATGAAGATAAACATGCAAGAGCTGTGAGTAAAAGTACAGGTAGAGCAGCAAATATCACAGGGGAGAAGATTTTTTACTATTCTCGCTTACATGAGGAGAATATTTCAAATGTTTACTTCGGTAGTGCAGCATTTTGCTCATTTCACAAACATTAAGAAATAATATTAGAGCTCCTGGTTCCACTGCCATGACTTTCTCTTTCAATTCTTCTTTTAATTCAGCCTTAAAGTGGACAACAGACGTGTGAATGAAACATAAATATAGTAGATAAGGGTCACCATGTACAAGCTGGTACAAAAATGTTCATTGATATGTTTTTTTATGTGCGTATAGGTCCATGTGAGCAATCTGAAGGTTTGTGAGACATGAAAAACTAGTTAAAGAGTGGGATGTGAACAGATACAGAGGTTTTACTGGTGACTGGGCTGATTATTAGACAGGAGGAAAAGAGTGCTTGCTGTGACCAAGAGGAGGGGCGGAGAAACAGCGTGGACGCTGTGCTATCGTGGCCCGACTGCAGCTTCCTCTACACATACCTTATTTATTATCTTTGGGAAATGACATATTTGTTCTTGGCTAGATTTGAAAAAGAAAGAGATGTATTACGTTTACGTGGAATCAGCTCAATCACAACATGAATGACTATGAACCTGAACAACTATAAACAGAAAGGTGCAGTCGGCTTTTTTTAGTCTGTTGCCTTGTCTTACGTCTCTCTCCTGCTAAAGGTATTTGAAGGAAGCACACTGGTGGAATTTGAATTTCCCTGCAGGCTGGTGAAGCACTAAAGTCTCAAATATGTTGAGACTGCTTGTTTGACCCTGTACGGTTGTCTTGGTGGGTGATGTTTTTAAATTGAAACATGTCCTTTCCTTATATATTAGAAATGAGAAGACAATAGTAGAGGTCACATGGGTTCACTAACAACATGAACACATACAGATCATTTATATTTTTTAAATATTTAACTGCACTAAAATCTCAAAGGTAACATTGTCAATGATTTTACAGTGCTTTGCAGTTGAACAGAGACCAGCAATTAACTTAGCTGGTCTCTGATGTCATAGTCCTCCTGTCAATAGTCTCAAGAGACCAATTAATCTAATTATCTATGGACTTCTATTTTACTATACTGTAAACATCTTCTGAAATTTTGACCCATACAATACCTACATTAAAGCCCAAAGTAACACTTTGCAGACCTTCTTCTCTTTGATCAGACGCTGAACTCTCAAAGGATCTGCATCAGCCTCCATTCATTGTATCACCGTGCTCTTCCATGCCACGCCATTAAATCTTCCCTGTCTGCTTTTCTGTGAGGCTATTTGCTACAAAGACAAAAGACTCCCTGAGCTTAGCCCCAGTTGTTGGCATGGAAACGTTCAAGTGCCTCACATTAGCTACAAAAAGACCAGGAAATACAGACCTCTGGCACCACGGTGGATTCATGGTCTTTCATGTCAGGTTAAACACTGCACATAACTCCTGCAGCAAAATGATATTATCTCCAGGGTTCTTGTACATTTACCTCATCCTGAATGTATCTGTTCATAACATAATACTGAACAAAAAACTAACAGCAACAGAATCAATTGTAGAGACAAGATGTAACGACTGTTTGTATCTGTAAGTGTGTCCTTTGGTGTGTACACATAAGTCTGTTGAAAGTCAGCCAAACAAAAGTTCAGCCTCTGAAAGTTTTAATGCACCAACGGGCCACACAACCCCTCCACAGTTCCTATGGTAACATCTGTAACGGAGCACAGATAAGTAAACTGTCACTGTCACATGGCATTTCATAAGACAGGCAAAAGAGCAACCGTAGCATTAGTGCCAAAAACTGTTGAGAACAAACTCATTTTCAAAGCAGGTACACTGTAAGAGTGACAGCATTTGGATGATGGATGTATGTATGTATGTATGTATGGATGATGGATGGATGTATGGATGGATGGATGGATGGATGGATGTATGTATGTATGTATGTATGGATGATGGATGGATGTATGGATGGATGGATGGATGTATGTATGTATGTATGGATGGATGGGTGGATGGATGGATGTATGTATGGATGGGTGGATGGATGTATGGATGGTTGGATGTATGGATGTATGTATGTATGAATGGATGATGGATGGATGGACGGATGTATGGATGGATGGGTGGATGTATGTATGGATGTATGTATGGATGGGTGGATGTATGTATGTATGTATGTATGTATGTATGTATGTATGTATGTATGTATGTATGTATGTATGTATGGATGGATGGATGGATGGATGGATGGATGGATGTGGTAACAGAACACTAATAAAATAGTTGTAGCTTACCAAGAACCAGCAGCTCCACCGATGCTTCATTCTGCCCCTCCAGATCATCAGATATAACAACTTTGCAGATGTAAACTCCACTGTCTCCCCACTGCACCTCTCCTATTCGCAGGTCTGCCTCTACATAAAAAAGGACAGTTGAAAGAATACATCTTTTATCAGGCATCTCACCAAAACAGATAAATGAAACATCTTTGAAATTATGAACCTTATGTATTTTTCAGACGCACCTCTACAGACTGTCTATTTTTATGAGTTATAGACAGCGTGGCTACTATCCAGTTATTACAGCCATCACAAGCACAAACATGTCATCTTAAAACCACAGGCATTAACCATCCAGTACATTACTCAGGGAACATTTTCCACAAGATTTCAAAACCTGGGTAAGGAAGTAGTTTTGTCTTTTACTTAGATTACTACTAATATGGGAAAAAATGGCTCATGGTAGGTACTCTTCTTTCTCCCAAAATAATTGTATGGAGCTGAAGCCGGGGTATATGTGATGGTCAGTCAGGTTCTCCAGCGTTGCTCTTCAACAGCTCTCCCTGATAAGCACTGTGTTCAACCCATCCATTCCTTTTCTATGTCCACCTAACCTGAACAGGCCTAGTAACGAGTTATATTATTTTAAAAGAATCCAGATATAACTGGACTCGTGAGTTGAACATAAGACACAATACTTGGTCACAAACTGTATTGTAAGGGGATAAAACATATAAATACAGCAGACAGGAAATGGGTTGTATAATTCTCTTCCTTTTCCTGTTTGCCAAGAAAAGTGAAGGAGAGACAAACTGTGACCAGTTTCTGATCCTCTCAAAAAAGCTACCTTGTAAAGTCACATCTGCTCCTGTTTATCTTAGACAAACATTTTTGATTATAGTGCATGAATGTGTCCAGTGAGTTGCATGTGATCTGTTCTGGTTTGAGCGTGTTAGCCATGTGATTAACAGCGCACCCCCTGCCCAGGGCATGCTGGGACAGACTCCAGCCTCACTATGACCCTGAAGAGGATTACATGGGTATGAATGACTGGATGTCTCCAAAGGCAACTAAGCTTTTACTTTTTTCTTCATTTACAACATCAAAACAATGATTTATTTCAAGACAGGAGATGGAGTGAGACGGAGAAACTCCAGGGAAAATATAGGCAAACTCAAAGAAAGGCTTTTGGTGGTGGGAGGTTGAGAGGAAAAATTAAAAGTGGAACATTTAACCAGATCAGAGGCATGGAACAAGGGGTCAAAATGAATGAGAAGACAGCGTGAAAACCATTCTTTTTGTTTGCAGTTCTGGCGGCTGAAGAGACAGGCAATTCTTCACACTCTACAAAAGTGAGCCCAGAAACAAGACTACCCCTCTGTGTTCAACAAGCACTTCCACGCACATGCATGTTAGTGCTGAACTACTGTCCCTTAGAAGATTATTGAACGACAGTAAAACACCCAAAGAAATGTAGATCTAACGGAAGAATTGAACTATTGTGTGATTTGAGGAAGATAAAGTTAAATAAATTGACACTGGAAGTGGAATGGCTTACTGTTGATGATGGAAATGTCTCTGCTCTTGTAGAATTCTGACAGTGTGACTGAGGATCCAGAGATGGAGGCCACAGTTCGGACGGTCCGGCTATTGTCAGAGCAGTCGAGGTAGCTCGTCGGCAAGCGCGTGTCATAGCCTCCATTGACACCTCCATTTCCACTGCTCAGTCCGCCTCCTCCTCCTAGGCCTCCACTCATGCTGTCGGGGAAGCTGAATGAGTCCCTTGTACGGTCTCGACAGTACGACTTGTAGACCCACTGCACCACGGGGGTCTGGGTTGACACACTGGTGTACTGACAAGGTAAAACCACCGACTGGAACAGCACGGTATACCTCTTCTCATCTCTCACAAACACATGAACGGCAGAGCAAGACTGAGGGAGGACACCTACAGGAGATGACAATGGATAATGGAAAGGTTCAAAATAGATAAATGTGGATAACTTACTGCGTACTCAGTCATCTTTGCATACTTTTCAATTGTAACTGAATATGACGAGTTAAAGGATGTGCGAGGTTGAGGTATGAGATCATCTTCTCCTTTTGACTTTTGACCAATAACTCCTCCATTGGATCCGGAGATGGCAGAAGAAATCACCCTTATTACCCTTATACTTAAAATTTTAGGATGAGCTTTTATGAATTTTTATTTCCCTTTTAGTTGCACTGAAACTAATCAGCACATCTGACAAGAAAAACAAGACTGTGTTATGACTGAGCTGCTTCTGTTCAGTAAAGTGTGACTGTGTGAATGTTTTGGAGCTTCTGAAGCTTTAGGTATATAATATACATACATGCACTCTACAGCATCTGTGCATGCTGCTCTAGGTGTGTATATTTATAAGGCAAAGCAGTGGGAGATAAAATTTAACTGGAACACAGAATAACACAGATGTGATGAGAAATAAGGGTGTGTGTTGGGGGTGTGTGTTGCCTTTAATTAAGACCAGACCAGACCAGTTGTGTTGTCTTTCATGTACAAAGACATAACCTAAATGAACTCCCTGAGAGGTGATTAATCTCATCCAATAAAAAAAAAACATGCTGCAGCTACAGTGAAAACAATTTGTACTTAATTCACTTTTCCAGTGAATTAAGCAATTTTATAATTAGAAGTCATCACATCAAAGACTGTTATTCCCTAATAGCTCTGGAACATTCCCGAGGTCTCGATGAAATGTCCACGACATGCTTGTGTCAAAACACCACAGAAATACAGCAGGACAGCTTCTGTTAAATGACGCAGTAAAGATGATAAAAATCACTAAAACTGTAATTTAAGAAGACGGTCTCCTGCTTCTGATAATAAATTGGTCTATTTTTGCTTTACAGTAAAAGTAAGGTTTTGCGTAAAAAAGAAAAATGGGCAAAATTAGAGACTAAGCTGGCAACTTCACAAATTCCCATCAGAGGGAACTTTTTTTTTTTTTTGGACTAATTTAAAAACTTACCATAAAAAAAAAAGTTCCCTCTGAGGGTAATAATGTGAAGAGAATAGAAATATTTTACTCCTTTATTTATTTTGCTATTGCACAAACAGAGGAATGCCACAAAACAAACAAAAGAAAATCCATTTTAATCCTATTTTCTGAACATACCTCCTTTATGTTACTATTTTCGTATCTGCAACAGAAACATAACCAGGTCAAGTGTCATTTTAACAGTGAAATCCGTGTGAAGTTACAGCTCCTAATCCGCAAAACCACAACCCCCAAAGCGTTTGGTCGGATCGTTCACACATGAATAAATCTCGTTATGCACCGGGAAAACCAGACAGAAATATAAAAACCTTAACGTGTAACGACGCCTACTTCGTATAAATATTCCTGTTTTCCATGATTTAACTCCAGTTAAATCATGACCACAAAAGTACAGGTGCCGTAAGTTGAACGTTACTCAAACCAAACTTCAACAACTTGTTACATGTCTCGTTAGTCACAAAAAAGGGCTGCGTGTTTTTGTTCCTACCTGCCAGACAAACGGTAAAAATCCACCACCACATTGGGGGCAAAGACAGTTTCCAGATCCTGCGAGGGGATTTCATAAATGTGTTTTGATGGACGTCGTTTTCTTTTCTCTTTCGTCTCATCTTTGGACGATGTTTTACGCTCGGCCGGACAGTTATCTGGCTCATATAACGGTCGCCCAACAAGTGGAGCGAACATCGAGTACGACAGAATAAGGATCACGGTGTCCGAGATTGGCCTTCAAAATAAAAGTTTTCGTGGCGGGGACAGAATTAGAGACGTTCAATGGTCACGTTTCGCTATTTATAATAGTTTTATTATTATTATTGTTATCATTATTATTATAATGAGTAATCCTATAGGAATGGGTCCACTTGGAGACACGTTACCACGCCGTATAAGTACATCTTAAGGGCTGATTTGAACTAATATATTTATTTTGAAATCCGGATAACGCCTTTTTAAGCACCACCGAGAATATCAGATCCATCTCTGCAAACAATGGATAGTGAGGATGATGATGAAAATCGGTAGGGTGAAGTCTGACCCTCAGTAAAGTGTACTGATGTCTTAAAAGCTGCAGTCATGACTGAACAGCTCACTTACGAAATATCAATCAATAATATCGGAACAACAATGTAACAACTATTCTTTATATATCGGAATCATGAAAAGGAAAAAAAATTGAGATTATATGCTGGCATCTGCTGTTCAAATTTAGAAATGCCGCTTTGTTTATTTTATTAAATATTCATACAAATCAATTTCGTTCACAATGACAAAGACAGTCAAACGTTTATTACATTAATGTGTCCTGTCACACTGCAATACAACCACAGAAAAATCCTAAGTGATCACTGATCATAAGAACCTATTTAAGTAAGCAAAATAATATATGTATACATTTGGATGCATGTTTTATTTGCATTAGGAAAACAACTACTGCCAGATACATCATCAAAATCTGTTAATACAAACATAAAAGTTCTCATATGTTTAAAGCTAAAATAATAAGAAGACCTGGAGGTGGTGGAGATATGTTCTAGATGAAAGAGGAATGAAGGTCAGTCCAGGCAATACTTAAGTGTGTAAATGAAATGGAAGCAAGTGAAACAGTTAAAATTCACGAGTAGAAGTGAGGTGCGTGAGTTTAGGGTGGCAAAGCTGTAGATGTCAAGATTGTGTCTGGGAACAACAAGGATGGATAGGATTAAAACAAGAACATCAAAGGATCAGCCACTGATGTCGCCACGTTGGTTGTTGGTTGGTTGGTCATTGTAGCCACTACAGCAATCATCGTAATTGCTGTGTGGATATTCATAATCCCTGGAATTGACATAGTCACACTCAGTCCTTTCATCGTAGAGGTCACGTCGACCACTGGCGCTCCTTAGACTGAAATCATCATCAACTGTGCTCCCCAGTCCACCAGTAAAGCAACTCTCAGCATTCCTATCTGTCTCTTCGACCCGGACCTTGTCTTTACGAACTCTGGAATGTAAACAAAAATACATGAAAAATATGGCAAGAGAAGTCTCATATTAGCTGTGCCAAGAGCACTGAATTTTAATTTTTCTTTACATAAACTATAAAATAAATAAACAAATGACTTTCTAAAACAGCGTGGCCAGTTCTAGTTTTCTCTGACTTCACAATCATTAAGCCCTGATAGAGGCTCCTCCACTGGATCTTGTTTATTTCTCAATGTGAGGGTTTGTGTGCGTGCACTTCTATAAGACAGAAAAAAAGTACTCAATGCCATATTCCTCCGTCTGCTTCTTTCTCCGGCAGTAGTAGCAATGTATGAAGATGAAGGGTGTGACCACAAAGGCAGTGCGTGTGACAAAGATCAGCACACTGTAACCGATGCTCATGGATTCTGCAAGTATCGAAAGAGGATGAATGGAGAAAAGGTACCCAAAGAGAGTGAATATGGTAATAAGTTGCTGTAAAGAGGAATTTATTGACAATCAAAGAGGCCTGGCTCTTACGTGGCAGTACTGCAAGCGTGACGTTGCAAGAAACAGAATGGATCCTGTTTGTTGACGTGCAGATGTAGAGTCCTGAGGAATCTTTGGAGATATTGTACAGAGACAGGACGCCTCCCTCTGCAAGACAGTCAGCCACAAACACTTTATATATATTTACATATAGCAAAATTCTTATGCCGCAGTTGCAATAGTCCAAAATGTAATTTAAAAAAGGGGGAATGTGCAAATACAGGACAGTAGTCACAAAGGGATAGCACAGGACGGACTTTACACATGTCTGTAACTCAGAAGTGACTATTTCACAAAAGTTAAGCACCAATTTTTTTCCACGTAAAGCTGAGTAATTTTTGCAATCGTTACGCAGAGAATATGTTAAGTTCTGTTAAATAATGTAAATAGACTTTTGTTAACCAGTTCTTACTGTCAGTGGTTCTTCGGTCTGAAACACGAGGCATGTTTTGTACATCGCGACTGTTCCACTTATAGGTGGGAGGAGGGGAACCTTCCTCCGACACACAGGTGAGGTTGATGTTCTGGCCGTTCTCCGCCTTTCCCTGGATCTTACACATGGGTGTAGATGGAGCCACTTGAAAAAGGAAACATGGAAAGTTATTTCCGCTTAGATTTTTTTCTTCTCTTTTAAGAACTCAGTGACCGCAATATTTGAGTGAGAACAGGGTCTTCAGTACAATATGTCTGCGGTAAAACCTGGTTGTTCAGCAATCACAGGCCTGATCACATAAGCACAGAGAACTTGTCACACTCACATTTAGTCGAAAAACAGTCACTCCTTTGGACTTAAAGAGAACCCCCAATCTACAGTGCTTGAGCTAGTAACGTGTTAAATTAAACATCCACAGTGCAACAGTTTAAAAAAAATGTTTTTTAAAGAATTTAGTCGCAAATAGGAATATATGAATTGTCTTACCTAGAACGACCAAACGTGTAACATCCTCTGACTGGCCCTGGCGATCAGATGGGATCTGAACATGACATTTAAAGTTCTTGTTGTCTTCCAGTGTGACGGAGGAAAGCTTCAGGTCAGCTTTCCCAGTTTTGATGTCTACATCAATGGATGCCCGATCTTTATACTTAGTATTGATATCAGTGGTGTTAAAGGGGTAGTAATGGATGAGGACATCAGTCTGTTGGAGAAAGACATATTTAGATGGACATAGACAGGCGGAAAATAGACACAACATGGTTTTCATGATGGCCCTGTAGGGAACAAGCAGACAGAGATACCGACCTCCTCAGCATCAGCTTGTTCTGCCTGAGTTGACCATGTGATGGTGATTGATTTTGGGTTAGTTTGGGAAGTTGTAAATTTGCAGGGCAGTGTGACGGTGTCTCCTCTGGCAACTTCACAAATCTTATTAGGGATGGTAACCTGTATGGCAGCGACACCTGACCACACCGTTGAATTAAAACAAGAATATTAACATCTATCTTACATTTATGAAAAACAAGCTGATGGTGACATTATTTCATTTTCTGCTTTAGGGTTTCTCATAAAATGGTTCAACAAAAACTCAGATTTGTAAATTGACTCATTACTGTACATTTGATGACTCAGTTTGAACCCCAAATCAGCAGAACTGGTTACATATTATTAAATTAATCTTAATCTTGACATATGACAGTTGTGTGACCTTCCATCCATGCATCCATCCATCCATCCATCCATCCATCCATCCATCCATCCATCCATCCATCCATCCATCCATCCATCCATCCATCCATCCATCCATCCATCCATCCATTAAACTATCACTTAATCAAGTGTACGTTTTGGAGGCTAGGATTCTGCAACTATTGAAAGAGGATTAATGGAGAAAAGGTACACAAAGAGAGTGAATATAGTAATAAGTTGCTGTAAAGAGGAATTTATTGACAATCAAAGAGGCCTGGCTCTTACGTGGCATTACTGCAAGCGTGACGTTGCAAGAAACCGAACGGATCTTGTTTGTTGACGTGCAGATGTAGAGTCCTGAGGAATCTTTGGAGATATTGTACAGAGACAGGACGCCTCCCTCTGCAAGACAGTCAGCCACAAACACTTTACATATATTTACATATAGCAAAATTCTTATGCCGCAGTTGCAATAGTCCAAAATGTAATTTAAAAAAGGGGGAATGTGCAAATACAGGACAGTAGTCACAAAGGGATAGCACAGGACAGACTTTACACATGTCTGTAACTCAGAAGTGACTATTTCACAAAAGTTAAGCACCAATTTTTTTCCACGTAAAGCTGAGTAATTTTTGCAATCGTTACGCAGAGAATATGTTAAGTTCTGTTAAATAATGTAAATAGACTTTTGTGAACCAGTTCTTACTGTCAGTGGTTCTTCGGTCTGAAACACGAGGCATGTTTTGTACATCACGACTGTCCCACTTATAGGTGGGAGGAGGGGAACCTTCCTCCGACACACAGGTGAGGTTGATGTTCTGGCCGTACTCCGCCTTTCCCTGGATCTTACACATGGGTGTAGATGGAGCCACTTGAAAAGGAAACATGGAAAGTTATTTCCGCTTAGATTTTTTTCTTCTCTTTTAAGAACTCAGTGACCGCAATATTTGAGTGAGAACAGGGTCTTCAGTACAATATGTCTGCGGTAAAACCTGGTTGTTCAGCAATCACAGGCCTGATCACATAAGCACAGAGAACTTGTCACACTCACATTTAGTCGAAAAACAGTCACTCCTTTGGACTTAAAGAGAACCCCCAATCTACAGTGCTTGAGCTAGTAACGTGTTAAATTAAACATCCACAGTGCAACAGTTTAAAAAAATGTTTTTTAAAGAATTTAGTCGCAAATAGGAATATATGAATTGTCTTACCTACAACGACCAAACGTGTAACATCCTCTGACTGGCCCTGACGATCAGATGGGATCTGAACATGACATGTAAAGTTCTTGTTGTCTTCCAGTGTGACGGAGGAAAGCTTCAGGTCAGCTTTCCCAGTTTTGATGTCTACATCAATGGATGCCCGATCTTTATACTTAGTATTGATATCAGTGGTTTCAAAGGGGTAGTAATGGATGAGGATATCAGTCTGTTGGAGAAAGACATATTTAGATGGACACAGACAGGCGGAAAATAGACACAACGGGGTTTTCATGATGGCCCTGTAGGGAACAAGCAGACAGAGATACCAACCTCCTCAGCATCAGCTTGTTCTGCCTGAGTTGACCATGTGATGGTGATTGATTTTGGGTTAGTTTGGGAAGTTGTAAATTTGCAGGGCAGTGTGACGGTGTCTCCTCTGGCAACTTCATACATCGTATTAGGGATGGTAACCTGTATGGCAGCGACACCTGACCACACCGTTGAGTTGAAACAAGAATATTAACATCTATCTTACATTTATGAAAAACAAGCTGATGGTGACATTATTTCATTTTCTGCTTTAGGGTTTCTCATAAAATGGTTCAACAAAAACTGAGATTTGTAAATTGACTCATTACTGTACATTTGATGACTCAGTTTGAACCCCAAATCAGCAGAACTGGTTATATATTATTAAATTAATCTTAATCTTGACATATGACAGTTGTGTGACCTTCCATCCATCCATCCATCCATCCATCCATCCATCCATCCATCCATCCATCCATCCATCCATCCATCCATCCATCCATCCATCCATCCATCCATCCATCCATCATCCATCCATCCATTAAACTATCACTTAATCAAGTGTACGTTTTGGAGGCTAGGATTCTGCAACTATTGAAAGAGGATTAATGGAGAAAAGGTACACAAAGAGAGTGAATATGGTAATAAGTTGTTGTAAAGAGGAATTTATTGACAATCAAAGAGGCCTGGCTCTTACGTGGCAGTACTGCAAGCGTGACGTTGCAAGAAACCGAACGGATCTTGTTTGTTGACGTGCAGATGTAGAGTCCTGAGGAATCTTTGGTGATATTGTACAGAGACAGGACGCCTCCTTCTGCAAGACAGTCAGACACAAACACCTTACATATATTGACATATAGCAAAATTCTTATGCCGCAGTTGCAATAGTCCAAAATGTAATTTAAAAAAGGGGGAATGTGCAAATACAGGACAGTAGTCACAAAGGGATAGCACAGGACAGACTTTACACATGTCTGTAACTCAGAAGTGACTATTTCACAAAAGTTAAGCACCAATTTTTTTCCACGTAAAGCTGAGTAATTTTTGCAATCGTTACGCAGAGAATATGTTAAGTTCTGTTAAATAATGTAAATAGACTTTTGTGAACCAGTTCTTACTGTCAGTGGTTCTTCGGTCTGAAACACGAGGCATGTTTTGTACATCACGACTGTCCCACTTATAGGTGGGAGGAGGGGAACCTTCCTCCGACACACAGGTGAGGTTGATGTTCTGGCCGTACTCCGCCTTTCCCTGGATCTTACACATGGGTGTAGATGGAGCCACTTGAAAAGGAAACATGGAAAGTTATTTCCGCTTAGATTTTTTTCTTCTCTTTTAAGAACTCAGTGACCGCAATATTTGAGTGAGAACAGGGTCTTCAGTACAATATGTCTGCGGTAAAACCTGGTTGTTCAGCAATCACAGGCCTGATCACATAAGCACAGAGAACTTGTCACACTCACATTTAGTCGAAAAACAGTCACTCCTTTGGACTTAAAGAGAACCCCCAATCTACAGTGCTTGAGCTAGTAACGTGTTAAATTAAACATCCACAGTGCAACAGTTTAAAAAAATGTTTTTTAAAGAATTTAGTCGCAAATAGGAATATATGAATTGTCTTACCTACAACGACCAAACGTGTAACATCCTCTGACTGGCCCTGACGATCAGATGGGATCTGAACCTGACATGTAAAGTTCTTGTTGTCTTCCAGTGTGACGGAGGAAAGCTTCAGGTCAGCTTTCCCAGTTTTGATGTCTACATCAATGGATGCCCGATCTTTATACTTAGTATTGATATCAGTGGTGTTAAAGGGGTAGTAATGGATGAGGATATCAGTCTGTTGGAGAAAGACATATTTAGATGGACACAGACAGGCGGAAAATAGACACAACGGGGTTTTCATGATGGCCCTGTAGGGAACAAGCAGACAGAGATACCAACCTCCTCAGCATCAGCTTGTTCTGCCTGAGTTGACCATGTGATGGTGATTGATTTTGGGTTAGTTTGGGAAGTTGTAAATTTGCAGGGCAGTGTGATGCTGTCTCCTCTGGCAACTTCATACATCGTATTAGGGATGGTAACCTGTATGGCAGCGACACCTGACCACACCGTTGAGTTGAAACAAGAATATTAACATCTATCTTACATTTATGAAAAAAAAAAAGCTGATGGTGACATTATTTCATTTTCTGCTTTAGTGGTTCTTATAAAATGGTTCAACAAAAACTCAGATTTGTAAATTGACTCATTACTGTACATTTGATGACTCAGTTTGAACCCCAAATCAGCAGAACTGGTTATATATTATTAAATTAATCTTAATCTTGACATATGACAGTTGTGTGACCTTCCATCCATCCATCCATCCATCCATCCATCCATCCATCCATCCATCCATCCATCCATCCATCCATCCATCCATCCATCCATCCATCCATCCATCCATTAAACTATCACTTAATCAAGTGTACGTTTTGGAGGCTAGGATTCTGCAACTATTGAAAGAGGATTAATGGAGAAAAGGTACACAAAGAGAGTGAATATAGTAATAAGTTGCTGTAAAGAGGAATTTATTGACAATCAAAGAGGCCTGGCTCTTACGTGGCATTACTGCAAGCGTGACGTTGCAAGAAACAGAACGGATCTTGTTTGTTGACGTGCAGATGTAGAGTCCTGAGGAATCTTTGGAGATATAGTACAGAGACAGGACGCCTCCTTCTGCAAGATAGTCAGACACAAACACCTTACATATATTTACATATAGCAAAATTCTTATGCTGCAGTTGCAATAGTCCAAAATGTAATTTAAAAAAGGGGGAATGTGCAAATACAGGACAGTAGTCACAAAGGGATAACAAAAAAACAGGATGGAAATTCACAATTGGACTGGGAAATGGGAATAAACTGTGTTGATTTGTAAAATAACTCATTACTGTACATTTGATGACTCAGCATGACCCCAAAACAGCAGAAAAGCTTACATTAGTTTTTTAAACACATTTTAATCTTTATATATGACAAGTGTGACACCAAAAAAACATATTTAATGATTAGTTTTTCCATTATAATTGATTGATTTCATTATTATTGGCTATTATGTATAATCTATCATAATATTGGTGATTAACTTCTGACTTAACTTAACTTTTTTTTTTTCTTCAGTCATGTTGGATGTTGAGTCAAAACTCGTAACGATTTCTTTCCAAGTTTGATATCTAAATTCGGGAGGCAGTCTTTTTTTATTTTTCCAACAGGTATTTTGGAAGATTCCAACTTACGAGCTCAAACAAAACAACAGCAGCCACACGGCAAAAACTTGTTCAAAACTGGTTGTTAAAAATACTCCAGTGTCTGTACAACTTTTGGCAGAACTGGACCGCTTGCTTTGCACCATGTCACTTTAATCAAACCGAAAAACTGTTGTTGTCATGTCACAACTTGTTTCTTGTCTCTTTTTAACTTGCACTTTGTGTTTAAAATGTATTTATTGTGTAGCACCGAGGGTTTGAGGGTAACGTAATTTCGATTCTCTGTATGTGTCTCACATGTGGTAGAATTGACAATAAACTTGACTCTGACTCTGAACAAGCGGAAGCCACGACAAGGTTTTGTGGCATGCCCACAGACTTAACACACGCACAAGGACATGTCTGTAACTCGGAAGTGACTATTTCACAAAAGTTAAGCACCAATTTTTTTCCACATAAAGCTGAGTAATTTTTGCAGTTGTCACCCAGAGAAAATGTTAAGTTCTGTTAAAGACTCTAAATAAACTTTTGTGAACCAGTTCTTACTGTCAGTGGTTCTTCGGTCTGAAACACGAGGCATGTTTTGTACATCACGACTGTCCCACTTATAGGTGGGAGGAGGGGAACCTTCCTCCGACACACAGGTGAGGTTGATGTTCTGGCCGTACTCCGCCTTTCCCTGGATCTTACAGATGGGTGTAGATGGAGCCACTTGAAAAAGAAACATGGAAAGTTATTTCCGCTTAGATTTTTTTCTTCTCTTTTAAGAACTCAGTGACCGCAATATTTGAGTGAGAACAGGGTCTTCAGTACAATATGTCTGCGGTAAAACCTGGTTGTTCAGCAATCACAGGCCTGATCACATAAGCACAGAGAACTTGTCACACTCACATTTAGTTAAAAAACGGTCACTGCTTTGGACTTAAAGAGAACACCCAATCTACAGTGCTTGAGCTAGTAACGTGTTAAATTAAACATCCCCAGTGCAACAGTTTAAAAAAAATGTTTTTTAAAGAATTTAGTCGCAAATAGGAATATATGAATTGTCTTACCTAGAACGACCAAACGTGTAACATCCTCTGACTGGCCCTGACGATCAGATGGGATCAGAACATGACATTTAAAGTTCTTGTTGTCTTCCAGTGTGACGGAGGAAAGCTTCAGGTCAGCTTTCCCAGTTTTGATGTCTACATCAATGGATGCCCGATCTTTATACTTAGTATTGATATCAGTGGTTTCAAAGGGGTAGTAATGGATGAGGATATCAGTCTGTTGGAGAAAGACATATTTAGATGGACACAGACAGGCGGAAAATAGACACAACGGGGTTTTCATGATGGCCCTGTAGGGAACAAGCAGACAGAGATACCAACCTCCTCAGCATCAGCTTGTTCTGCCTGAGTTGACCATGTGATGGTGATTAATTTTGGGTTAGTTTGGGAAGGTGTAAATTTGCAGGGCAGTGTGATGCTGTCTCCTCTGGCAACTTCATACATCGTATTAGGGATGGTAACCTGTATGGCAGCGACACCTGACCACACTGTCGAGTTAAAACAAGAATATTAACATCTATCTTACATTTATGAAAAACAAGCTGATGGTGATTAATTTGACATTATTTTATTTTCTGCTTTAGTGGTTCTCATAAAATGTTTTAACAAAAACATAAGACAGTTGTGTGACCATCTATCCATCCATCCATCCATCCATCCATCCATCCATCCATCCATCCATCCATCCATCCATCCATCCATCCATCCATCCATCCATCCATTAAACTATCACTTAATCACGAGTGAGTCTTGGAGGCAGCAGAGAAGCTCAGACCTTCCTCTTCAGCCACCTCCTTCAGGGTTTCAGGGGAAATAAGGAAGAATTCCCATATAAGTCAAGAGATCTCATTTCTGCAGTGTGTCCGTGCCAAAAACCTTCCCATCCCATCTGGGAGGTATCCTAACCTAATGTTGGAGAGAAGCCTCAACTGGCTTCTCTCTGGAGCAGTGACTCTGAGCAATTAACTATTGTAATATTTTAAATAACCACTAAAAGCATGAACTACATATTCATCTACAAAAAGCAGCAAGCAAATGGAGTAGTGCAACTACTTTGATTTGATTTGCAGAAAGTTGTGCTATTGGTTTTGACACGACACGACAACCATCCAAAATAAATAATATAAGTAAAAATTAACTTGTGCAGCCTTTTCTTATATAAAGAGTAAAGGCAGTAGGCAAATGTAATTTCTTGCAGCAATACTCACACAGGCAAAACAGAGTTGAAGTCATTCTCTCCACGATAAAGGCTTTAGTCAGACTAAACCAGCTCTCACTAATTCTTTCGTTTTCAACGAAATAAAAAAGGGGAATTGGAACCTTCGTGGGCAAACTCTCCAAAACTCAAGTGGTGACAGAAAGTGTTGGCAGAGACGTTTTGGTTGTGCACGAAAACTCCATTCCGCTTTTTTCTTTTCGTAGAAACGATGAACATCCCCCCGTGTTTTCTCCGCTACCTTTCACTCAGCTGCACAGAAACTAGGACCTGCGGATATCCGCAGCTTTTTATGTATGTACTGCGGTCCGCAGAGATCTCATGATGCCCAAAGTCATCAAGGTCTGCACAACTCTGTTGATGCACAGCTACTAGTATGACGGCGTGCTGAGGCAGGACAGCATCTAAAACGTGCAGAACATTGTGTCTCTATAGGACCTCGTTTGGAAAACACATCTAACATAATAAATGGAAATGAGTAATTTGGTGAATCAGTCCACCGTTCTGACATGTAGATACAGACTGAGTCAAAGTCAGGTAGAGGCATGGACATACCTCTGCTGCTGAGGTGGGTCAGGAGTTTACTGTTATTTATAATGCAACCTACATTTGTGGTAATGAATAGGTATTATAAATTAGAAACGTGCCAGTCAAATTGTGCAATATAAGGATTAATTTTTTATTTTTTTTAAAGGAAGGACTACAAAGTGGAAGGGAGTTTAGAAGTGTGAAGACAAATTTGTTGGTACCTTCAATTAGAAAAGAAAATCCTACTGTGCTAACAAAAATGCCGTGAAACTGATGAAAGGGTAATAATAACTATGATGATGATAATGATTTAGTGAACTATGACTAATAAAAACTGCCTTCTCCAGACTGCATGTTTCAGCTCTTTCACTGATTCTGCATATTGGTAACCAAGGAGCTTCCTCAAATAATATCCTGTGACTTCACCACAGATTCTGCACATTCACATGCACTTATCTATACATCTTCAGAACCAGTAAGTCTTTATTTTTTTAACATTTTTACACAAAGCTTAGCAGCAATTCTTATCCAGAGAATTTTTTGGAGAATGCAAGTACAACATTTCTGCACCGAGTTTCTTTACATTTTTCTGGGATCAGTGGGTCATCCAGACTCACACTCAGTGGTTCTGCAGTCAAAAACAAGGAGCAAATGTCATACCCAGTTCTGTGTCGTTTATCAATCACAGGACTGACCCGCAGGCTGTAGAAAAACAACTGGACTAACCTGTTTCTGACATTATTTATAAATTCAGAGAAGTTGTGAAGCCTGACTAAAAAAGCTATGCTCAAAACAAAGATGGTTTGGACCAAACCAAAACTATCTTGGTTTCTGCAGATTGGCCACTTAGTGCAGTTAACAGCACAACAAGACAAATTATCTTTAAAATAAGAATGATTTTATAGTTATTAAAGGAGGTAGAGGTACGTCTAGTCCTGGGGAGGTCATTAATCTAACAACCGCAGACAAGGCTGAGCATTTCACTTACAAAAGCAACAACACTGTAGCTGCCATTACTGCAAGTGAACCAGGTGAAAGAAGCTACTTAAGAAAATGTGCTGCCATCTAGTGTCGGATTCAGAAATGCTTCTTTGTTGATTTCCTTGAACCCCCTTGTTTTTTCATGCATATAGTTTAATATCTTTTAAAGTAACAGATGTTGATAAAAGATGAACAAAAAAAAAAAAAATGATAGTGATTCTCTGTATTCACTGGTCCTAAAAACATATTTCAGATGGCAGAATTATTTACATTTGGGTGTGATTTTTCTTTGAAATAAAAATATTTAAAACCAGGAAAGACAATATCAAGACCAATAATTGGAATAAAATGTAGTTCCAGTTTTTATTTAATTGCATTACCAAAAAAGTAAATTGGAAACACTCACTACAGGCACCGATAGAATAGTTCAGAGCTCGTGTTTCTACACAGCATCTATCTCTGTACACAAAAACAACAGTTTAGGTAAATGTACAGAATGCCAAACTCTAAATTATTTATTAATTTTTTAGTGCAGCTTAGTGAAAATTAAAGATAAAAAAAAATACCACCATTTACACCCAACAGGAACTGTGTAAATAAAAATGTTAAACACTCATGCGCTCTCATCAAATCATCAGTTTAAAGTTAATCACCTAATTTATTTACAAAGCTCACTTCCATGCATCAGTCAAAATTTGTACACACTATTTTGCCTTTGTGCAAAATAATGGCAGATTATAAAAAGGATAAATAACTGAAGTATCACAATTAAAAGTTAAAATTGCCCCGATAGTCCAGCTAGAGAAAGAGTCATTATTCATTTAAAAAGCAGAAAAAAAAACAAACAAAAACAAAAAAACCAAAAGTAAATTGCCAAAGGTTCAAGAGTTAGTTGGGTTTTTTTGTCTTGATTTAAATGCTCTACACACCACATTCTGTTATCAAAAATTAATAAAAGGGAATTTATTTATAAGCTGGGAACATTTCTGTTGGACACCAATGAAAATGCCACATAAAAATATTAAGCTACTAAAAAAAAAAAAAAAAAAAAAAAAAAAAAAAAAAAAAAATTATAAATAAGGAAAATGTGAAATTTGCCTCTGTGGAATGTTTCTCTAGCCATTTAAAAAAAATAAAATAAAATAAAAAATAAAAAAAAAAAAAAATAAAAAAAACCCAAATCAACAATCAAAAATCAAAAATCAACAAAACCCATATTTTGCATACAAATATAAACATTTTTATAACATCCTTTAAACCTGAGTTAACTTTTGATCTCATACAGCGCTGACTTTTAAAATCCCTGCACTTCCTAAAGTAACCAAGCTGCAAAATTTTTATTATAAAAAAAAGGCGTGTAGAATCAGAGAGGATAAAACAAACATCAGGATGGTGACTTAAAGATTAATTGGCTCAATCATCATAGTCCATCCTTGAAAGTGGTTACGGTCTATCACGGTCATTATAGTGACGGTCTCTGCGATCGTCGTAGTGGCGATTGTCATCGTACCGCTCACGGCGGTCATCATAGTCGCTACGTCGGTCATTGTAGTCGCTGCGTCTGTCGTCATAGTCACTGCGGCGATCATTGTAGTCGCTGCGTCGGTCGTCATAGTCGCTACGTCGGTCATTGTAGTCGCTGCGTCGGTCGTCATAGTCGCTGCGTCGGTCATTGTAATCGCTGCGTCGGTCGTCGTAGTCTCTGCGTCGGTCGTCGTAGTCTCTGCGTCGGTCGTTGCTGTCGGTACGGAGATCATCATAATCTGTACGCTTGTCAGATTCACGCTCACTTTTTTCTTTGTATTGGTCACGTTGCTCATTAGGGACCTTTGCGCTGGAATCAACATTTTTCGGCGTGTTCTCCTGCCCATCAGGATGGCGACTCTCCCCATTTTGATCACGAACTCTGGAACATACACACAATTTAGGATGAAAAATACCCCGAGAAGATGGCCAAAAGGCAGCTAGAGAAGACTTAGTCTTATTATACTGGTTGCATTTTCTTTAACTATCTGATTAACTTAACCAAAAAAAAAAAAAAAAAAAAAAAAAAAAAAAAAAAAAAAAACTTTGATCCTTTATGCTGAAACAACTCCTGGAGTCCACTTAGACAATGTGCTATTTACCCAATTATTTCTGTCTTTAAATAATTTTGTCTGAAAGACCCAAACAGGCTTTTCTTTTGATTCAAAGATTGAGTATTTGTCTTTGCATCCGCTAAAATATGTATAACATGCACAAATGGTAAGGAGAACTCTTTGCATTTTACTGAGGGTTCTACTTAGTCCTTTTGCCTTCTCAGCTAGAATTTCCTGAAAAAAAAAAATGTAACCACAAGACTTGGCCCTTCACATCTTTAAAATCAATTAAATTTTATTTCTTACTGCGCAAAGCACCCTTTTTTGGGTGGGTGTCTAGGCTCTCCATTAAAGAGAGTTGGGGTGAGAAGCTCATCCAGGAATGGTTAAAAGTAGAGCCCCTGCTCCTCCGGATCTGGTTAGGATGCCTCTATGAGATTTTCTGGGCACGTCCTACTAGAGGGAGATTGTGGAAAAGACCCAGGCGAAACATGAGTGACAATGTTTCTTGGATGGCCTGGAAATGCCTTGGGATCTTCCCAGAAGTGGGCAAAGTGGCAGGAAAGGAAAAGCCCTGGGCTTCCCTGCTTAGGCTACTGCGACTCAACCCTGGATAAGCGGTATAAGATGGATGGATGTCCAAATCACTTTTTTTTTTTTTAAATATCTTAGCCATTTTCTGTGTGTATAAACATGAGTGCCCCAATATGAGCGATTCAACAACACTTCAACACTTGTAAAGAGATGCATCCCAGTTCACATTAGATGCGTCTTTGAGAAGGAAAAAAAAAAAGAACACATTACCCCATGACATATTCCTCATTTTGCTTCTTCTTTTTGCAGCAGCAGCAATAAATGATGATGATGAGTAAGATTAAAGCGGCGACGACTCCACCAATGATCCCTGCAGTGGAGCCGATGTTCATGGATGCTGCAGATTATGAATGAAAATGGTTGGAGAAAAGAAACAATAAGGAAATGCACATCATAAGAAGCTACTGTATTCAGTGAAAACAGAAGAAAATGTACTGTAAGAGGCTCGTCTCTTACGTGGCATTACTGAGAGGGTGAGGTTACAAGAGGCAGAACGGATCTTGTTAGTCGACGTGCAGATGTAGAATCCTGAGGTGTCTTTGGAGATATTATACAGAGACAGGATGCCATCCTCTGCAAGACAGAGAGTCAGCTTACATATGTGACAATCCAGTCATTCATGAACAAAATGGAAAGTTTAAAAATAGACACATTTAAGACCAGAACAGTAGCATAAACTTAAAAAAAAAAAAAAAAAAAAAAAACACATTACAAATCAAACTTAAAAAAAATAAAATCGATATTTTCCATATCAAAGATTTTTTTTGTTGCACTACTCCTCCTCCTTGGTTCTTACAACCACTGTGTCCCTATTTATTTATTTCATTTCCATTCTTGTCAGCATGTATCTCAGGCACAGTGATTCACCATCGTTGTCAGCCCAGGCACTTGAGCCTATGTCCTCCAGGTCCAAGCCCATCTCTGTAACCCCTAGGCCATCAATCCCCTACCTATTTACAGTGACAGACAGGTGAAGATCTACTGACTTAGGAAACAACATTTCCATGGCAGCTGGTGGCACAAGACCAGCACTGTCAATGTCTGCAAACTGCTCGTAAATAAACAAAAACAGTTTAAATAAATAAATAAATAAATAAATAAACAAACAAAAAACTGCAACAAGATCAGCCCTGAAGAAGCTGAGATCTTTGCTGTGTCTGTCTGCATACATGGAAGTGTTGGGAGTGAATGAGATGAGATGTTTTGTACTAAAAGGGAACGTCAAGACAGATAAAATCATCACCTTCCTACAGCCCAACCAATTACTAAACACCGAGTAAACAGCCAGCAACTGCTGACTTTGGAGCACTATCAGCATCTAGCCCACGGCAGGGAACACGTTCCTGAGGGACATGTTTCCCAAAAATCCTTGCTGTGGGTCCATTCCTGATAATGAAGAGGCGTCAACAGTCGGGGACCCGTAAAACTACACCAGGCCCAAAGGAAAACATACCAGCAGATCTATCACCACCCAACGTCACATCATGATGCTTTTACTGTACCTCGTAAATAATGAGACCTGGGCTGCTAACACCTATTTCAAATGAGAAAAGCAAAAAGAGGAGCAGTATGAGTTAAAATCCTAACTCAACCCTTTAAAAGCAGCCGTTACCAGCAGAGCTGAACAGTCATGGTCGAAAAAAAGTGCTTTAGTACTGTAACTCTGCACGTTTGACCCAAATATGCATCTATTAAAACCTCAGGAAACTGACTTTTGAAAAGAAAAGAAAAGTGCTAATAATGTGTATAATCTACTTTAAATTGACTGCAGTTGTCTTACAATTCAGAGATTATATTTTGCCAATCAATTCTAAATCTTTTGCCCTCTATACAACATAAAGCCATTTGTCATGGATGTCAAAGCTAAAGCTTTTTTTTGTTTTTATAACTTCTTACATGTTGAATTTTGAGTCAAAACGGTGGAAGGTTCCTATCCAAAGGAAGATCAGACAGATCTGGTTTCACAGGCTCTTGCAGTTTCATTTTCCAACAAGAAACTCGTAGAATTTTGATTAATCATTCAAATTACCATGCTGGTCCAGCCATGCAGCCAGAGAGCTTCTGCCTGCAAGATTTTCTGATTTTACCACAAATTTTACACATTTACATGTATTGTTTATAAATGAATATAACTCCAACATAAGGAAGTTTAGTTCTCTTTTTCTTCCCCTTTATGAAATTGCTTTAAGTCCTCAATTCTCACCCTGAACAGCCATTTCTGCAAGCCCCCCCCCCCCCCCAAAGGACAAGTGATTCACCAGTTTTGCAGTTGTCACCCAGAGAAAATGTTAAGTTCTGCTAAAGACTCTAAATAAACTTTTGTGAACCAGTTCTTACTGTCAGTGGTTCTTCGGTCTGGAACACGAGGCATGTTTTTTACGTCACGAGGGTCCCATTTATAGGTGGGAGGAGGGGAACCTTCCTCCGACACACAGGTGAGGTTGATGTTCTGGCCGTACTCCGCCTTTCCCTGGATCTTACAGATGGGTGGAGATGGGGCCACTTGAAAAGGAAAAACGGAAAGTTATTTCCCTCTTAGAATTTTTCTTTTCTTTTGAGAACTCAGTGACCACAATATTTAAGTGAGAACAGGGTCTTTAGTACAATATGTCTGCAGTAAAACCTGAGACAGGATAAAACCTGGTTGTTGGAATAAATGAATTGTCTTACCTAGAACGACCAAACGTGTAACATACTGTGGCCGGCCCTTATTATCAGATGGGATCTGAACCTGGCATTTAAAGTTCTTGTTGTCTTCCAGTGTGACGGAGGAAAGCTTCAGGTCAGCTTTCCCAGTTTTGATGTCTACATCAATGGAGACCCGACCTTCATAATTGGTATCAATATCAGTGGTGTTAATGAGATAGTAATTGGTGAGGATATCAGTCTGTGGGAGAGAGACATATTTAGATGGACACAGACAGGCGGAAAATAGACACAAAGGGGTTTTCATGATGGCCCTGTAGGGAACAAGCAGACAGAGATACCGACCTCCTCAGCATTAGCTTGTACTGCCTGAGTTGACCATATGATGGTGATTGATTTTGGGTTAGTTTGGAAAGTTTTAAATGTGCAGGGCAGTGTGATGGTCTCTCCTCTGGCAACTTCATACATCTTATTAGGGATGGTAACCTCTATGGCAGCGACACCTGACCACACTGTTGAGTTAAAACAAGAATATTGGTTATTAATAGGTCAGATATGTTAAAATAATTAATCAAATATATTATTCATAGATACTCAGACAGTTTATCATTTATCTACAATAAGATTTCACTAGAAAAATTTGCATCTTATGTACATTAGTCTTAGTATAGTCTTTTCTTTCTTTTTTTTTTTAGATGAACATATAATGTTGAGACAATAAAACAGACCATGAACGTTTCCAGCCTGCCCCTAAAAATGAACCTGAAGGTACCTAAACAGGTGTGGCCCTTTCTTAAGCTGAGGTGCAAAAACAAAAACCAATGTTATTGATTCCAGTAATACTCACAGAAACACAGCAGAGCCAAAGTAAAAATCCTCTCCATGTTAGTTTGTTTGTTTGACCGCAGTTTTCTCTCGTTCGTCGTTTTTATCAAAATGAGGAAGGGAAGCAATTACATCGAAACTCGACACAGTCCCGACTACCGTGATGTGTAGGGTGCGTCTGCCGCTGTGGGACGGTGCTTTCCACCAATCACTGTACGATCTGAAGGTTGTTTTTTTTTGTTCTTTTGTTTTGTCCCGCCCACCTTACGTGTCCCTACCTGTCATCCAGCATACCTTTCTGTTCGAGACTCCTATATAGGACCAGGTTTCCAAGGATTTCTTGGCAGCATGAGCGAATATGGTTAATTTCCCAGTTTGTAATTGAACATGTCAATGTCCTTCTGTTATATGTAGTTGTAGTGGCTGACGTGTCCACGGTACATCATATTAACATGAAGCCTTGGATCTTATTTTTATTTATAGTCTTTTTTAAATCTATTTTCTTATGTTGCAGGAGAGAAAAATACTTTGAGCATTAAAGGATTGAGCAAACAAAACCTTGACAGAGAGGGTGGTGGAGAAACTTAATGCATGCTTTTGGGGCACCAGAAACGTTGTTTTTCCTTCCTGTCAAACCGGTTTGACAGGGCTCAGCTTTAGTAAAAGCACAAAACCGGGCTGAACATTATGCATAACAACTCAGTCACACACAGACACGGAGAAACAAATAAAAAGAATGGCGTTCTGTTTATTTACACTGCACCAATTCATTGCAAAATCATCTTCAGCAGTTTACAGAATGCAAACGAGCAGTCTCTTTCTGTCTCTCACACGCACGTACACGCGCGCACACAGACAACAGTAGCCCTGGCAGGGACTCCTGCCAATGGAAAACAAAAAGAAAGAGAAACACAAAGGTAACGACTTTGAAGACAGCATCTAGTGGCTTATTGAGGACCTGCAGGGTTTAATTTCACTTTTACTTCTCTGCCGACCAAAGGCCTACATCTGGGTTTTGGTGCTGTGGTGAAAGCAAAAGCAAGAGGCGTGCATTTCCTTTACTGACCATTAGCCCTTATTAAATGTCCAACGTATTAAAATGTCACAGCAGAAATGAACATTTATACACATCACATTTTAAGCTTTGCAATCAACCTCTTTCTTGTAAAAATATGCACTTGTGTTTATATATATATATACATATATATATATATATATATATATATATATATATATATATATATATATATATATATATATATATATATATATATATATATATATATATATATATATATATATATATATATATATATACGTAAATAAAGGTTGTTTTTTTTTTTTACTTGTAAAGCTCTTGCTGTCACAGATTTCTTTTTTCCCCATCCTAGATTTCTTATCTCCCTCCACACAATAACTGCAGAGCTCAGAACACATGCCATTTGATATCTCATACAATTACAGCATCACAGAATTCCCTGCCATCTTTTGAGAAAATATAGCAATAGACAAGAATTAAAGAACTTTTTTCTCTGTGTAGAAAATAACACCCTGCTGGAAGACTAATCATTGTTCTGTGCTTGTACCTGCTGATTCTGATTTCATATTTCACAGCACCAGAAAGAAGGATTTTGTGGATTAATTCTCTACTTGACTACCCGCTGATGAACGTGTAGTCCTTTCTAATCTCTTATACCCGTGGAGCTTTGTTATCCTACGGCAGACTGAGGTCTGTATAGAGATATTACTGTCTACAGGAGCCAGCTGGGCATTCATAAGAGCCATAGGGACTTCCAGGAGGTAAATTCAGCAAGTCGCCAGCAAAAAACCCAACATCTCAATCCTCTTGTTATAAGATTACTGCACTCAGACTCTGGTTAAAAATGTAATTTTTAAGGACATAGCTAGTTAGAACGCTAGTTTGACTCTGAAGTGAATATAGACTTTGATCAGGTTGTGTTATGTCAGTATTATCACAGTCTGACCTATATGAAGGAGAAAGCTGTATCCAAACCTTCAGATACTCAGTAAGTCCTTATATATGTTTATAAATGTTTTCATATTTACTCCACTGACCCTGGGAAGTTTTGATTATAGATTTTACAAGAAGTGACCCAAAAACTTTGTTTCAGCTTTTTCTATTTTCAAAGAACTTAAAAAATCAGATTTAGCCATTATCATAAGAGGGTGATGGTTTGTTAGTCTACTATACTACGACTGATATATGTGTAGATAATCCTCCTCGAGCACATGCCTCCTCCATAGGCATGTGCTCGAGGCGTGTACTTTAAAATGTCAAGATACAGTCAAATCAGGGGTTTATTTCAGCGTTGGTATTTTGTTGTATTGCATAAATATAAAAAACTTTAATCAAATAAAGTCTGCCACCTTCATGGTCCTGACAGGCTGCGAGAGATCATATAGCCTTATTCTCCCTTGGTTTTTGAAAACAGCACACATTTGTATGCTCATTGTTCTGATACTACCACTAAAAAAGGGGACCTAAGGACACACTTCCTATCACATACCGTGACAAAGAGACCAATGTCTACTAAAATGGTCTCATGTTGTAGACACGTTTCATTTGCATAAAGTTGGTCAAAAGCTTAGCTTTTTGACACTGCCTGGATACACAGCGTTCCCAAGATGCTTTGCATAGGAAAATAAGTCGCCTCGTCACTTATGACAGAAAATGAATGGGATCTGTGCAAGCAAGTAATTTGTTGCGTATAATGGATAGTGGGTGTTAAAGTGATACAGGACATGTATGAGGTCAGCAGGACAGCACTGAGATTTACAGTTAGAGTGACAGATGAGGTTCAGGTGAAAGTGGGATCGCATCAATGATCCGCTCTGATCCGCTCTGATCCGCTTCTTGTTCTCCATGGTGATGGAGAGGTTGAAAAATGAAGTCAGACAGGAGAGTCTATGGACTTTAATGTTTCTAGATGATATTGTGGTATGTAGTGAAACCAGGCTACAGCTAAGAAACAAATCTGGAGAGATGGAAATATGCTGGTCTTGCCAGCCTATTCCACATATTTTTCTCTTTAATACAAATAATGAGTGTGGTTCCTCTGGATCCAGCTTTGATTTCCAGGGAAGTACTCAAGGTATCAACAAAAGATATCTAACATTTCATGCAGTGGAGTAGGATGGCCAGTGACAAAGTGTTATCAGTTTTGGAGTAAGAACCTGTTACTCCATATTGTTACTAGCAATTCTGCAGCAGTGATGATATTTGTTTTTTTTTCCAGTAAGTTCAGTACGTTCTGTGTGCTGTAGAAACGTTGGTAATAGAATGAGATCTATTTCACAAGAGATAATTTTCCCAAATTAATGGACACAGCAGATTTTTCCGGGGGAATCTAATATTCAAAATGATAAACTTGGCTGCAGAATTGACATTAAGGCCTAGGATCATCACCCTTTAACTGCATGTTGGATGTCTTTTCAAGTTCAGCTCTTACATTAACTCTATAGGGAATTTAAAATTTTAATTTAAATAAAAAATGTATTTAAAATTAAAAATTCAATATTTAAGCTCTACAGGGTTATTGGAGAATATTAAAGGACTTCTAATAACATTTAACTTTTTTTTGCAATAACGATAGACTGTAGTTCTACTGAAGGGATTAAATATGGTAACTTACCCTTTTTAAGGTTAAAATAAATATTGTATTAAAGTGACTTCAACCGTGAATGGATAATGAAGTTAATGCGTTAACATTAATATGGGATAGCATAATGATATTATGGTTGGAAATGTCTAAGAGTGAGAATGTTTCCACTTTAACTCTCTGGTGGTCTATATATATATATAATTATTATTATAAACTAACTAACTAACTAACTAACTAACTAACTAACTAACTAACTAACTAACTAACTAACTAACTAACTAACTAACTAACTAACTAACTAACTAACTAACTAACTAACTAACTAACTAACTAACTAAAACATAATTGTCCCTCTGACGTAATTGGGAATATTTTTTGAAGATTCATCAGCCTGCTGAGATTTATCTTGCAGAAAAGTTCTTTTTTTGTTGAGTTTAATCAAAAGTTTTTAATTCTTTTGAACTTCTCCTACATCTTTTTCGACATCTTCCAAGATTTATTATTCAATTTATATTTCGTTGACACTAATTGTTTGTGTTCCATTCAGGTTTTGTAACTTTGAGCGCACCAGGTGGCAGCATAACTTTACGCTCGCACCTCCGAAATGGACACGTTGTATTTTTTTTTATTTTTTTTTTGTGGTTTCTGATGGTTTATCTGAACATGTCCACTTAAAAGCATCTCTTGGACAGCCGATTGGCTTGATCGCAGGAGAAATTGTTCATCGCTGACGCGTCGCGCAACGTCACTGTGGGCAACTCCACAGCTCGGCACGGACGATGTGGTACGCCGGCGTGGTCATCGCCTCTGTTTATGGTGTCATAAGTGTTTTGGGTCTAGTTGGTAACATCACGCTCATCAAGACGTTTTGCTCTTCCAAATCCACGCGCAATGTGCCGAATCTCTTCATGTGTAGTCTTGCGCTTGGGGATGTTTTGCTCCTGGTCACCTGCGCTCCGGTGGATGCGAGCCGTTACCTGTCAGAAGAGTGGCTGTTCGGGAGACTGGGATGTAAAGTCATCCCGTTCATTCAGCTCACTTCAGTCGGAGTGTCTGTGTTCACACTCACAGCTCTATCTGCTGACAGGTAGGCTTTTATCTTATTATTGTTATTATATATTTTTAATAACATAAAGAAATCGTCTGTGGTGCATGTCAGGGAAATTATCCGAATGTTGCCCATCACTTGACCGATTAATCTTCTCAACCTGCTCCTCCTGTTAACAGTTGTTCGAGAGGGTTGCCAGTTATTCATATATTTAAAGCTTATGTTAAAGTTTTGATTCTAAGTAATTATTTAAGGCAAGGCAAGGCAAATTAATTTGTATAGCACATTTTATGCAACAGGGCAATTCAAGGTGTTTTACATAATTTAAACGTGTTTTCATGTGCAGAATTTTATGCACAAGGTTTTTTTTTTTTATCTGTTGCACACTGGAAACGATGCAGCAGCAGAATAAATGTGTAACTACTTTTCTTTTACACTCAAATGCTAATTTAAAATGTTTTAAAATTATAAAATGTTTATAGGTGACTTGTTCAACAGGCTAATTACTGAAAACAAATTAAAATCTTGAAAATGAAAATCTTGGTTGTGGAAAACTTCAACAAGCAGCTGTAATGTGTTTCAGGATGCTTCAGTGAATTTAGCTTCATCAGAGAGAAAGAAAAAATGAAATTAAATACAATGAAAATAAAATGTGGGCATATTTCAAAAAGACACCTTGTGCAGAGAGACTCTGTCTAAACATCTGGGCTTAAATGTCTCCAAAAATGTCATGCTTTGTAAAATATGAATAAAAGAAGACCCGAGATGCTCTAATCTAAAAATGTTCACATCAGCGTGACATAAATATACTTGATGTGACTTTAAAGGTGCTCAGTTTATTTTTAGTTCCATTAGTTTGGTGATGGGTTCAGCATGTGTTAACTGCAGCTCTTTTGGTGGCAGAACCACAGAATTGTGACGACCCAATGAGCAAACGTCTCTGTTTGCGATGCTGTTGCGTGAAGTCAACGGCCAAATTATTCTCACATCATGATAACGTCCACTGATGGATACACACCCATTTATAAAACCTCATGCTACACTACTAGTACAAACTGACTTTGCCAAAGTGAAGTATAAATGTAAAATGTGTGTGTTTGCGTTCATGAATCAACCAATGACCACGGCTTTTGCAAAGCTGAAATTATTCCTGATTGCATGCTGGAGTCGAGGTGAATATGTCAGGGTAGAAACATCGAATGGGCTGGACTGATTTTTGACATATTTACATTTTTTTTGTAGTTATGACTGAGAAAAAAGGAAAAAACTTGAAAAAGGTAAACAGCCAAACATAGAATTTAGGCTTCAAAACAAACACAAGAAAATGCAGGGCAGGAGAAATGATGACACCTTTTCAGTTCTTTATATTGATTTGCCATGGCCTGTCAAGAACGTATTAATACTTACAACTTATGAAAGTAATGATGGAAAAGAAAATGAGAGTTAGAGAGCAAGAAACCTAACCAGATTGTCAGTCTTTAACATATCTATCTATCTATCTATCTATCTATCTATCTATCTATCTATCTATCTATCTATCTATCTATCTATCTATCTATCTATCTATCTATCTATCTATCTATCTATCTATCTATCTATCTATCTATCTATCTATCTATCTATCTATCTATCTATCTATCTATCTATCTATCTATCTATCTATCTATCTATCTATCTATCTATCTATCTATCTATCTATCTATCTATCTATCTATCTATCTATCTATCTATCTATCTATCTATCTATCTATCTATCTATCTATCTATCTATCTATCTACCAGGTACAGGGCCATTGTGAAACCCCTGGACATCCAAACTTCGGCCACCACTACCAGCATTGTCCTGCGGGCGGTGTTCATCTGGGTGGTCTCCCTGACCTTGGCTATTCCTGAGGCTGTTTATTCTGACCTCCACACCTTTAACGTCACCTTTAACGAGAGCTTCGTCACCTGCGCTCCCTATCCCCATGCTGGGCAACTGCATCCTCAGATTCACTCCATGGCTTCCTTCCTCATTTTCTATGTCATTCCCCTGCTGGTGATCTCCATGTACTACACCTTCATCGCCCAAAGCCTGATGAGGAGTACCTCCGACCTTCCTGTGGAGGGGAATGCACATGCAAGACGACAGGCCAGTGCTAAACTATAATCCGTAGAGCTATAGACTGTCTTGGAATATAGTACCTCTTCAACAAAGTTCATAGCCCTTGAAACCTCTCCTATTACTTTAATTTTACATTTGATTTTAAGCAGCATTTTCTCAGTTACATCTATGCGTCGATCTGGACATCGGTTGATCTAATGATCCGTATCCATTTTCTAGAGCTTAGTTTGGTGCTGTTTATCGGGCAGCTCTTCAACCTCAGCTATCAAATCCATCAGCTTTCTTCCCACCTCCTTAAACTCATACTAAAGCACAGTAGAAGTTGAAGTGGTATAGCAAAAATAAAACAATCAAAAAATGCAATGATCCTTGAAAGTTACTTTGACGATGCCGACAGTGTAAACCCAAGATAACTGATGCTTTATCTTTTCAATGTCAATTCAACTTCTTACTTCTATCCTTGAATTTCACTCTCACAGCACATTTCAAAAGTTGGAACAGAGAAACTTTTACCTTCTGCAAAGGTTATTATTCTTTCTCACATTTGATAGATGCTCTGCCATTGAGGATACTGAGCTTTGACGTGATGCAGGTGTTATTTTGTCCCATTCTTCCTGGAAGCCTGTCAGAGGCGTGCAGCCGTATGGGAAGGTCTTCTTCACGCCTTTCCTTCCAAAATCCTCCGTGATTCTTTATACCATGTCAGAAAGTGAATATGAAATTTTAAGTTGCATATTAATATTAATCGGCTTATCTTAGGTTGCAAGATCTTTGAGATGGCTTTTGAAGATCTGTTCAAACTGAGGTTTGGATTGATTTGGAGCTATGATGAAAGATGTTTCCACAGTTCTGTCACGACAGTCGTTTTTCTTTTGTGAAAGCCTAACATGATGTGGTGTTTACTGGTCATTACCCAAACCCCTTGCCATGTTTTGTTCAATTAATACTGCATATATATATATATATATATATATATATATATATATATATATATATATATATATATATATATATATATATATATATATATATATATATAAACTTTCCTTTTGGAATAAAATTTCTTTCACTGACCAACAAAATTTGGAAAGTGTTTTTTGTAATCAACAGGTTGAGTCAAGGAAGCGTTTGGCCAAGATGGTCCTGGTGTTTGTTGGTCTCTTTGCCGTATGCTGGCTGCCCAGTCATGTCATCTACTTGTACCGCTCCTATCACTACTCCCAGGTAGACCAAACGCACTTTTATATATTTGAATATGTTGTTCACAGATTGTGACAGATTTGCATGTGTTTGCTCTCTAAAAATATTCTTGACTGTTTTTGATATATATGTTTTCTAAAACCTTGGAGATTTGTCACAAGCACAGGTTATAATATATCTGTAGACAGTTACGTCAGTGAAATTTGAACCTCATAAATGAACTGATCAACTTGAAACTACTCGCAATACTAGAAGCTGTAAAAATCAATATCAGTTTTACGGCGTCACACTGACTAACGTCTCCTCCAGGTGGACACCTCTCTGGCTCACTTCGTATGCAGCGTTGTGGCTCGTATTTTGGCTTTCACCAACTCCTGCATCAATCCGTTTGCCCTTTACCTGCTGAGCAAGACCTTCCAGAGGCAGTTCAACCAGCAGCTGTGTTGCTGCTGTCGTGTGGTCTTCAAACACTCCCAACAGAGCCAAACACATTATAACATACGTGTGACTTCTATTCACAGCACGCATCACTCGATAGCAAGTCTGAGCATGAATAACGGCAGAGAGCTCGAACAGGAGGACTGTGTGTGAGAGTGTGTGTGTCAGAGAGAGAGAGAGAGAGAGAGAGAGAGAGAGAGAGAGAGAGAGAGAGAGAATAGACATAACCAAAGTGGTGATGCTCTTGTGTATTGAATACTTGGTCCTACTTTGTATTTATAGCAGTGTTTCAAATATGTATTTGGATTTATTTTTTCAGTTGTTTTATTGTATGTGTGTTTCTTTTTTTAAAATCTACATGGCATTTCTGCTTTTGAGTGGATGGCCATGCTAATCATTTAAATTATCAGTACCTTCCTTAGTTGAGGAAATGATGGAATAAAGTGTGTACATATCCATCCAGTTTAGATGGCAGACACTAATGTATGTGTGTGATTCATATTGGATTCATTTCCTCGAATGAAGAGGCCTGAAACGATCTGAGGATGTAAAACTCCACGTCCTTGTTGTTTACACGTCTGCTGGTCACCTCCGACTGGTGCCACACGGATCACTGTAACAGGATCACTTTAACCGTGCAGTGTAAATGTGGCCCACGTTCAATTTCGCGCTCCGCGATGATGCACAGTCAGGAAGCAGTTAATGGTAGGAACAGCTATTCCAGGAAACAAGACAACACACGTTTGAGACCCATTCCATACGATGCTTTCCACAGACCTTCACTTTTCAGCTCAGTGTTTCGTTGTGATTTGCCACATATGCATCTATCATACTCCTGAACTGTTAGGAATTATGATAAGATGAAATACATGCTTAGGATTATAAAAATGCCCATGGTCAGGAGTTACATATTTCACTGTTTATTCGTCAGTATTTCTGTCCCAAATACAGCTTTATCATGAAAGTGGGCTTGATGGGCAGCAATTAGTCACAGCCGTTTGTGTAGACAGAGTACTGTTGTGTCTCAAGTAGTTGATATCAGTAATAACGTAGGCTTAGTACAATTAATATGACATAAACCACACACTGAATCCTGGTCTAGTGACTGTTAAATACTGAACTGGCATGGCTAAACATGTACTCTTAATTCCAAGAAAATAGGCACATAAAAAAGGACAAGTTTCAACCTGGAAATGAAGATCTCTAAATGGCTGTCTCCACTATGTCACTGTTTTTGTCAAACCATCCAGCAAAGAAATGCACACCACAGGCTTATGCCACATGCAAACACTAGTTAAAACATATTAAACAAGATTTACAAAAAAAAAAAGCAATGAAAATGTCTAGTGTTTTCTATGAAGATACATTCACATCCTTGTGTTTCATGGATTTTCCATTTTCAAGGTTCGGAAATGACCAACTGAGAGTTCACTGCTGCTTAATATAACTAATTACTGGATAAGTGTTTATTTTATTGAGACAGTCTATTTTGTTTTTAATTTATCTGTCTATGGTTTTAACATGTTAAAGACTGACCAGTGTTGCTTTTGTAATGTTTTTGTTTTTTTTCCAAAGATGACCTAACAAGTCATATTTGTATGCTGAATATTAATGTGAAGGTATTTAATTGCGCCGCTGAATGTGTCAAATATTTCTGTGATTCTGTTTTGGTGTATTTTAAATGTTGTTTTTGATCTGGTTCAACGAAGTCTCGTAAATGTTCTGAGAATGTCACTAAATGTAACTTACTGATTTTTGTCTTTGGACACAGCTGTCTCTTTTTTTTTATACGTGTGTATGGACAAGAAAATAACTGGTTACAGGAAGGCAGTGACGGCACTTTGATGACACTGTCAAAGACGGATCAATCACTAGTTTTAACATGAAAAGAAAAATCTTCCCAATTGGACGCTGGAGAAGTTTCATTTCAGAGTTTGGACATGCTAGTTTGTCTCCCATTCATTCTACTTTGGTTTTGAACCAAACTCACACTTGCCTTTTGATTGGGTATAAAAGTGTGCACATTTTAATGACATAATAAAACATTGCTTAAGTAGATAGACAGCAGGGCCAAAGTGGATAGGTCAGTTCGAACAGGTGGGTTTTAAGTTCAGATTTGAATGATGGAAGAGAGTCTGTTCTGAAGTTCACATGGGTTTCAGTACGTTTCAGAGCCGGGGTGCAGAGCAACTGAAGGCTCTGCTCCCCGAGGTGGTGAGATGGGCAGAGGGAACAGGACGGTGAATGCAGGAGGATGACCTGAGAGTACAGGAGAGAGTGGCAATGTGGAGCAAATCAGGAAAAACAATTGTGTGGTTTATTTGGAGCGGAGGTTGTGCTGACGAGCCAAACTTCTGTTTTACTGCTGTTATGGTTGAGAAAATTCGAGGAGAACCATGCTTTGATTTCATTTAAGGTCTGAGTCCAACCTCTTACACCAACATCTATTAACAGAACTGCAAACACTTGGCAGAAAAGGTAGCTGTAGTAATATATTTTTGTTGTTTGCATTTTGACCAAAACATGTCACAATTGTACCTCTGAAGTAGGCTAAGCAAATATCTATCAGTTTCAAGAGGCCTATTCACAGATGATGAGGGTTGATTGAAGTTAAGATGCTTGTTAAAACCTCCGGAAATTGTGCCAAATTTGGGGAAAAAAATACAAAAACAAATAAGACCTCTAGTTTTGAATGAGGAAAACACCATTTCTTTCTTTTAACCTCAACTGTTGTAGTTGACCACCTATATTTGATATCTCCAACCGATTTATACATTTTTAGCCTTATTATTATATGCTTCATCTACACGCTCATGTCTTTTCTGCTGCTTTTGAGCTCCACCTCAATCAAAATTAACTCCCAATCAACCCCCAAACTGGTACTGACAATATAAGACCAACCATCCTTTGTGCTTTAATGTGTGTGTGTATCAAATGCCAGCAGTCTACATCTGGGTTCATCCAGGAAGCAAGAAGAGTTGCAGTTCATCTGCTCACCACTAGGGGCCCCAAAAGCAAGTCAGTCTTCACTGACTCACAAAAGTCCAAATTTGCAGCAGAAATAAACAAAAACTTTTTACAGCCTTCTTAAAAAAAGAAATGGTTTGATCTCCATCGTTAGTTGTCGTCAGGTCATTGGGGGCATTGTGAAACTTCTGGACATCCAAACTTCACCAGAATAGCTGCAGAGCTGCCAACAGACGTTTACACCAGAATATTAATTTCATGTGTAGACTTGATGGAGAAATCAAAGATTACTCTCACATTTAGGCAAGCTGGGATACGTACAAACTGCTAATTGCTTCACAAAGAGCGGTAACATGATGATTATGTGTGAGTAACTGTTAGTGACTAGTTATTGGCTTAGCTGAATGTCAGTCAAGTGTATTAGAAATAAATGTATTGTTTTATACATTTTATACATGGAGAAAGAAAGACTGTAAACTGGACAACTGATCACAAGATTGATGAAATTCAAAATAACACTGACTGAATTTGAGCTCATTAAGGCTAAAGAATGTTGTATATAAGAATATACAAAAAGCACAAAGAAAAATAGAAAAAGGTGGGAGATGGTATTCTGTCTATTATAGAGAATAAATCTGATCTTTCTATCCTTGGTTCATTGACACAATAGAGCAAAGTTAATGAATAAAAACATATTTATTATATAAACTAAACAGCAAACTTAGATAATTTGTCCAAAATTTCCATCATAATAGCTGTGTTTCTGGCAGGTCCCTAAAAAGTACTTCCAACAACAAAAGCTGCCAACTGGCTCATTGTTAATGCCAATAAATGATGGTCAACAAAACTACATTCATCCAAGAAGACAGTTTATTAGAGCCACATTAAAATACATTTTAGTTCACCAATAAAAAAAGAGGAGCGCTAACTTGAAAATAGCCATCGGCAGATTTTAACTAGTTGTTTTAAAAAATGTGCAAAATAAAAAAAACATCCATATGCAGTGCTTACATTTATGCACATCCCTGCCTCAAGTCCAGTCAATTTGAAAGCAAAATGTTTTATTTTTACTGCTGTGTGGAAATAGGAGGCAGGTCATACAGAAACTGGCAAAATAAGCATGGATCTTGTTATTAATTTTTATTTGTTTAATAAAACTAATTTATGATACCAATCACAAGAAAAATGACAGGCTTCTCCTTCAGTGATTACAAAGTGTGGAGATGTCAAATCCATTTCGTGAACACCAGTCGGGTCACCGTGGTCCGATGAAAGCTGTCAAATCCTGGTGGAGGCAGCGGTGATAACACTGTTCTACAAGATGGTCCAACTTGGTCCTTTGGTTCAAAATAAAGAAAAGAAAAGAAAATAAATAAGTACGAAAGGAAAATCACTGCATGTGTGCCAATGCACATAGAAAAGGCCGAGCAGGGTTGTATAGTATTTTAGTTTGAGGTTTTGTACTCGTACAACATTTTGCATTTAGTGTAAATAAAGCAGGAACCATCACCTAAGCTGATGAAGATGAGTAAGGTCAAAACGCTGAAGACTCCAGTAATGATCCCTGCACTGGAGTCGGCATCCCTGGTTGCTGCAGATTATGAATGAAGATGAGTGGAGAAAAGAAATAATTAGGAAACGCACATCATAAGAATGTATTTAGCAAAAACAACAGAAATTGTACTGTAAGAGGCTCGTGTCTTACCTTGCATTACTGAGAGGGTGAGGTTACAAAAGGCAGAACGGATCTTGTTAGTCGACGTGCAGATGTAGTATCCTGAGGTGTCTTTGGAGATATTATACAGAGACAGGATGCCATCCTCTGCAGGTAAATAAGCAAAAACAGTTAAAATAAATAAAAAAAAATAAAAGTAACCTGTAACAAGATCAGCCCTGAAGAAGCTGAGATCTTTGCTGTGGGTCCATTCCTGATAATGAAGAGGCGTCAACAGTCGGGGACCCGTAAAACTACACCAGGCCCAAAGGAAAACATACCAGCAGATCTATCACCACCCAACGTCACATCATGATGCTTTTACTGTACCTCGTAAATAATGAGACCTGGGCTGTTAACACCAATTTCAAAAGAGAAAAGCAAAAAGAAGAGAAGTATGGAGTTAAAATCCTAACTCAACCCTTTAAAAGCAGCTGTTACCAGCAGAGCTGAACATTCATGGTCGAAAAAAGTGCTTTAGTACTGTAACTCTGCATGTTTGACCCAAATATGCATCTATTAAAACCTCAGGAAACTGACTTTTGAAAAGAAATGTGCTAATAATGTGTATAATCTACTTTAAATTGACTGCAGTTGTCCCACAATAGCTTATATATTATATTTTGCCAATCAATTCTAAATCTTTTGTCCTCTATACAACGTAAAGCCATTTGTCATGGATGTCGAAGCCAAACCTTTTTTTCATTTTATAGCTTCTTACATGTTGAATTTTGAGTCAAAACGGTGGAAGGTTCCTATCCAAAGGAAGATCAGACAGATCTGGTTTCACAGGCTCTTGCAGTTTCATTTTCCAACAAGAAACTCGTAGAATTTTGATTAATCATTCAAATTACCATGCTGGTCCAGCCATGCAGCCAGAGAGCTTCTGCCTGCAAGATTTTCTGACTTGACCACAGATTTTACACATTTACATGCACTGTTTGTAAATGAACATAAGTCCAACATAAGGAAGTTTAGTTCTCTTTTTTCCTTTATGAAATTGCTTTAAGTGCTCGGTTCTCCCCCTGAACAGCTGTTTCTGCAGGTTTTTTGTTTTTTTTTCCCCCCAAGGACAAGTGATTCACCAGTTCTTACTGTCAGTGGTTCTTCGGTCTGAAACATGAGGCATGTATTTTACATCACGACTGTCCCACTTATAGGTGGGACGAGGGGAACCTTCCTCCGACACACAGGTGAGGTTGATGTTCTGGCCGTACTCCGCCTTTCCCTGGATCTTACAGATGGGTGTAGATGGAGCCACTTGAAAAGGAAAAACGGAAAGTTATTTCCCTTTAGAAAACGGTGATGACTCCACTAATGATCCCTGCACTGGAGTCAACATTCATGGATGCTGCAGATTATGAATGAAGATGAGTGGAGAAAAGAAACAAGAAGGAAAGCACATCATAAGAAGCAACTGTATTTAGTGAACACAGAAGAAAATGTACTGTAAGAGGCTCGTGTCTTACCTTGCATTACTGAGAGGGTGAGGTTACAAGAGGCAGAACGGATCTTGTTACTCGACGTGCAGATGTAGTATCCTGAGGTGTCTTTGGAGATATTATACAGCGACAGGATGCCATTCTCTGCAGGTAAATAAGCAAAAACTATTAAAATAAATAAAAAAATAAAAGTAAACTGCAACAAGATCAGCCCTGAAGAAGCTGAGATCTTTGCTGTGTCTGTCTGCATACATGGAAGTGTTGGGAGTGAATGAGATGAGATGTTTTGTACTAAAAGGGAACGTCAAGCCAGATAAAATTATTACCTTCCTACAGCCCAACCAATTACTAAACACCGAGTAAACAGCCAGCAACTGCTGACTTTGGAGCACTATCAGCATCTAGCCCACGGCAGGGAACATGTTCCTGAGGGACATGTTTCCCAAAAATCCTTGCTGTGGGTCCATTCCTGATAATGAAGAGGCGTCAACAGTCGGGGACCCGTAACACTACACCAGGCCCAAAGGAAAACATACCAGCAGATCTATCACCACCCAACGTCACATCATGATGCTTTTACTGTACCTCGTAAATAATGAGACCTGGGCTGTTAACACCTATTTCAAACGAGAAAATCAAAAAGAGGAGCAGTATGAGTTAAAATCCTAACTCAACCCTTTAAAAGCAGCCGTTACCAGCAGAGCTGAACAGTCATGGTCGAAAAGAGTGCTTTAGTACTGTAACTCTGCACGTTGACCCAAATATGCATCTATTAAAACCTCAGGAAACTGACTTTTGAAAAGAAATGTGCTAATAATGTGTATAATCTACTTTAAATTGACTGCAGTTGTCCCACAATAGCTTATATATTATATTTTGCCAATCAATTCTAAATCTTTTGTCCTCTATACAACGTAAAGCCATTTGTCATGGATGTCGAAGCCAAAGCTTTTTTGGTTTTTATAACTTCTTACATGTTGAATTTTGAGTCAAAACGGTGGAAGGTTCCTTTCCAAAGGAAGATCAGACAGATCTGGTTTCACAGGCTCTTGCAGTTTCATTTTCCAACAAGAAACTCGTAGAATTTTGATTAATCATTCAAATTACCATGCTGGTTCAGCCATGCAGCCAGAGAGCTTCTGCCTGCAAGATTTTCTGATTTTACCACAGATTTTACACATTTACATGTATTGTTTATAAATGAATATAACTCCAACATAAGGAAGTTTAGTTCTCTTTTTCTTCCCCTTTATGAAATTGCTTTAAGTCCTCAATTCTCCCAGCTTGACCAGCTGTTTCTGCAAGTGTTTTTTTCCTCTCAAGGACAAGTGAATCATCAGTTCTTACTGTCAGTGGTTCTTTGGTCTGGAACACGAGGCATGTTTTGTACGTCACGACTCTCCCATTTATAGGTGGGAGGAGGGGAACCTTCCTCCGACACACAGGTGAGGTTGACATTCTCGCCGTACTCCGCCTTTCCCTGGATCTTACAGATGGGTGTAGATGGAGCCACTTGATAAGGAAAAACGTAAAGTTATTTCCCTCTTAGAAGTTTTCTTTTCTTTTGAGAACTCAGTGACCACAATATTTAAGTGAGAACAGGGTTTTTAGTACAATATGTCTGCAGTAAAACCTGAGACAGGATAAAACCTGGTTGTTGGAATAAATGAATTGTCTTACCTAGAACGACCAAACGTGTAACAAACTGTGGCTGGCCCTTATTATCAGATGGGATCAGAACAAGACATTTAAAGTTCTTGTTGTCTTCCAGTGTGACGGAGGAAAGCTTCAGGTCAGCTTTCCCAGTTTTGATGTCTACATCAATGGAGACCCGACCTTCATATTTGGTATCAGTATCAACGGTGTTAAGGGGGTAGTAATGGATGAGGATATCAGTCTGTGGGAGAAAGACATATTTAGATGGACACAGACAGGCGGAAAATAGACACAAAGGGGTTTTCATGATGGCCCTGTAGGGAACAAGCAGACAGAGATACCGACCTCCTCAGCATCAGCTTGTTCTGCCTGAGTTGACCATGTGATGGTGATTGATTTTGGGTTAGTTTGGGTAGTTGTAAATTTGCAGGGCAGTGTGATGCTCTCTCCTCTGGCAACTTCATACATCTTATTAGGGATGGTAACCTGTATGGCAGGGACACCTGACCACACTGTCGAGTTAAAACAAGAATATTAGTTATTAATAGTTCAGATCTGTTAAAATAATTAATCAAATAATTCATTCATAGATACTCAGACAGTTTATCATATCAAGATCTACAATAAGATTTCACTAGAAAATTTGCATCTTATGTACATTAACGTCTTTTCTTTTTTTTAGGAGAACATATAATGTTGAGACAATAAAACCAGAAATGAACGTTTCCAGCCAGCTGCCCCCTAAAAGTGAACCTGAAGGTACCTAAACAGGTGTGGCCCTTTCTAGAGCTGAGGTGCAAAAACAAAAACCAATGTTATTGATTCCAGTAATACTCACAGAAACACAGCAGAGCCAAAGTAAAAATCCTCTCCATGTTAGGTTGTTAGTTTGTTTGTTTGACCGCACTAATCTAACTCAGTCTTCTCTCCTCCGTCGTTTTTATCAAAATGAGGAAGGGAAGCAATTACATCGAAACTTGACTCAGTCCTGATAATAGTGATGTGTAGGGTGGGTCTGCCAGTGGGGATGTTGTTTTCCACCAATCACTGTACGATCTGAAGTTTTTTGGGGTTTTTTTTGTCCAGCCACCTTTCTTGTTCATACCTGTCATCCAGCATACCTTTCTGTTCAGGGAGACTCCTTTATAGGACCAGGTTTCCAAGGATTTCTTGACAGAATGAGCAAATATGATTAATTTTCCAGTTTGTAATTAAACTCATCAATGTCATTCTGTTATATGTAGTTGTAGTGGCTGATGATGTGTCCAGGGTACATCATATTAACATGAAGACTTAGATCTTATTTTTATTTATTGCCTTTTTTTAAACAATCTTTTTATGTTGCAAGAAAGAAAATACTAGGCTATAAGTTAAAAGAAGCAAATAAATGTGTGTAATGCTGGTCGTTAGTGGAACATCTCCACAATCAGGTTTACTGGTAATAAATTATTATTAATCAAAAACCCTACAAGCTGATTTTTACATGTCCACCGTATGTCAACCAATGTTAGATTCGGCTACCAGCTCCTTCAGCTGACAGCCGCCAGAATAGCTGCAGAGCTGCCAGCAGACGTTTACACCAGAATATTAATTTCATGTGTAGACTTGATGGTGAAATCAAAGATTACTCTCACATTTACACAACGCTGGGATACGTACAAACTGCTGATTGCTTCACAAAGAGCGGTAGCATGATGATTATGTGTGAGGAACTGATAGTGACTAGTTACTGGCTTAGCTGAATGTCAGTCAAGTATATTAGAAGTAAATGTATTTCTTTATATATACTGCTTTAGATGACCTTTATATAAACTAAAAAAAAAATCCACCCTCCTCAGAGCTGTCATGGATGTACAATCAAACAACTGATACACAGACACCTTGTTCTAAATTAACATGGGCTAAACATGGGGGTCATTCCTAATTTTGCCAGTGAAACGACATTTGAAATGAAACGTTCCACAGCAAATATTTCCCAGCAGCTCCATGGCTCCTCCAGTATGGACTGGCTGAAGGAGCTGAGAGCCATTGCAGATACTATAAGGGAGCGTGTCGGGTGATGTGGAGGTTTAGATGAATGTCAAGTAATATTAAGTACCATTGTAGGATAGCATCAGCATAGTCACCCAAGCTGAAATGGTTAACTTTCATTGACACAGTGTTGGCTTACTCCAGACAGCTTTCCAGGGCCGTTTGTTCTGCCCGTCTGCATCATGGTCCAGTGCAGTGCAGTGTGAGGAGGCTTCAAAACCACTCTTATGGATGGTTTGTCCAGTGAGAAAAAAATTTCTATCTGTCTATGATATGTATACAAACTATGAACCTCCCAAAAACATAGACACGGTATTATGAGCAAAAGGGGAATCAAGGCAGAGAGAAAGAGAGTAAAAAAAATAGATGGACCGTAAGTACATGACAAAACTGCAATCTGCACTACAATCCTAAGTTCTAAGTCCTAAGTTGCCCATAGCATGGATGTCATGGAGAAAGAAAGACTGCAGACTGGGCAACTGATCACATGATTGTTGAAATTCAAAATAACACTGACTGAATATGAGCTCATTAAGGCTAAAGAATGTTGTTGAACCATTTCTATACAAGAGAAAAGGGGGGTCAGGGGGCGTGTGCTGGGTGGCCCCGGTGGGGCCTTTGGGTGCCATGTCTGAGCATGCCATGATGTGTTTACGGGCTCCGTTTGCCTGGCCCTGTGCCACCTATGGGTGTCAGCTGTCCCTCACCCTATGCTTCCTCTGTTGGCTATGTGTGGTGGCTGTCCTGCTCCCCCTGGGGCTGGTCGCATCGCCCGGGTTTTCTCTGTCCAAATTCTCTCCCTCTTTTCCGCCTGCCCCTCCCTTTGCATGGGTCGGCTACGAGAGTTTGATATCACTGCTGCGGCGGCCGGGACGTGTGGCGGGGCGCTGATGGATTGGCCGACCATCTGCAGCACTGTTTGCTTGGGAAGGAGTGCGATGTGTTGGGGGGCCTGGGGGTCCGGAGGCATCTCGCTACCTTGACTCCTCATCCTGCTGAGTCTCTAGCTGGTAATGGTTTGTGCTGGGAGGGGGTGTGGGGCCCGGCGGCCACGTGTTCCTACTGTTCCTTCTCTCGGTCGGATTGAGGGCTTGGGATAGCCAAGGGGCGACAAGGACGTTCGGTGGCAGTGACCAATGATGATGGGAACCAACAATGGAATCATAAGGACTATTTAAAAGCAAGGAAATATTAGGAAGGAAAAATTATTATTATTATTATTATTGTGCGGGTCACATTTGGCTCACAAACAGCCAAATGAAGTGAAGGTAGGGATCTGTCTCACGCGCCTTGTGTAACATAAAAAAATCTTTGCCTCAGTTCTCTTTGTTAAGGATATTTATTACTCTTTCCTTGAAAATACATTTCCTCTTGCATAGTTTTTGAACTGAATTGATTTGCAATTGGATTTACATTTTGTTGTATTTAATCTTGCCGTCAACAGAAAATATTGGCACCCACCTCCCTTCTCTGTCCCCTCACAACACCACACCAACACCACTTATACACCCATTTCCCAAGTAGATCCAGGTGCCTTTCACCAGCAATCACTCAATCCCAGTAACACACTCAAACCACCTGTTGCATCAAATGGCAGAGCAAGACATTCCTGCTCCTGCAATTATATTTGTTTGTATGTATGTGCAAATAAGTGTGTGTGTGTACAGATGTGTGTGTGTATATATATATATATATATATATATATATATATATATATATATATATATATATATATATATATATATATATATATATATATATATATGTGACTTTTTAATACTGCCCCCCACCAACACCCCCAAACACTCAGATATGCTCACAGTTAAAACAATTGTAAATATAAAGCTCCTCCCCCGTTTCTGTCCTCTCTTTGCGTATAACACCTAGTTGTCCTGTGTCCACCTTTACTATTTAAAGAACATGTTATAGACTCATTTAAATACACATTACAACACAGACACCAGACTGCACCCATCACTGTGTCGTCTTTCTTTCTCGCTCTTTCATGTCCCACCTTTTTCTAGTATTTCACATTACACACCCGGCCATATTAACCCTCTTCGGCAGAATATTTATTCCCCCTATCTTTTTCTATTTTTTCTTTCTTTCTCCAGGGATCAACAAAAAATGGTTAGACTGTCATGAGGGCTGGTGAAGGGAACACACGTGCACACGTATGCACACATAAAAAAAAAAAAAAACCTCTGTTATAAGATTGAAATGCACATAAATAGATCATGGATTCTACCAAACTTGGTATTAAACTCTAATATATGTGCAAACAAAGGGAGAAAAAAAAACAAGCATCTCCTTCAGTGATTACAAGATGTGGAGATCTAAAATCCATTTCATAATCACCAGTCGGGTCACTGTGGTCCGATGAAAGCTGTCAAGTCCTCCTTGAGGCAGCGGTGTTCTACAAGAAGGTCCAACTTGGTCCTTTAGGTAAAAAAAAAAAAAGAAGGAAAAAAAGCACAAAAAAAAAAAAGAAATAAGCACCAAAGGAAAATCACTGTGTGTGTGCTAATGCACATAGATAATGCAGAGCAGTAATGTATAGTATTTTAGTTTTAGGTTTTGTATTTGTACATAATTTTATGTTTAGTGTAAATAAAGCAGAAACCATCACCCAAGCTGATGAAGATGAGTAAGGTCAAAACGGTGAAGACTCCACTAATGATCCCTGCACTGGAGTCGGCAGCCCTGGATGCTGCAGATTATGAACAAAGATGAGTGGAGAAAAGAAATAAGTAGGAAACGCACATCATAAGAAGTTACTGTATTTAGTGAAAACCTTTTTTCTTTTCTTTTGAGAACTCAGAGGCCGCAATATTTAAGTGAGAACAGGGTCTTTAGTACAATATGTCTGCAGTAAAACCTGAGACAGGATAAAACCTGGTTGTTGGAATAAATTAATTGTCTTACCTAGAACGACCAAACGTGTAACATCCTCTGACTGGCCCTGGCGATCAGATGGGATCTGAACATGACATTTAAAGTTCTTGTTGTCTTCCAGTGTGACGGAGGAAAGCTTCAGGTCAGCTTTCCCAGTTTTGATGTCTAGATCAATGAATGCCCGATCTTTATACTTAATATTGATATCAGTGGTTTCAAAGGGGTAGTAATGGATGAGGATATCAGTCTGTGGGAGAAAGACATATTTAGATGGACACAGACAGGCAGAAAATAGACACAACATGGTTTTCATGATGGCCCTGTAGGGAACAAGCAGACAGAGATACCAACCTCCTCAGCATCAGCTTGTTCTGCCTGAGTTTTCCATGTGATGGTGATTGCTTTTGGGTCAGTTTGGAAAGTTGTAAATTTGTAGGGCAGTGTGATGCTGTCTCCTCTGGCAACTTCATACATCTTATTAGGGATGGTAACCTGTATGGCAGCGACACCTGACCACACTGTCAGGTTAAAACAAGAATATTAGTTTTTAATAGGTCAGATATGTTAAAATACTTAATCAAATAATTCATTCATAGATACTCAGACAGTTTATCATATCAAGATCTACAATAAGATTTCACTAGAAAATTTGCATCTTATGTACATTAACGTTGTGATAGTTGTGGAGGCTCTGTGGTGTTTTTCCCCTCCCCTTCTTTGTGTTGCAGACCATGTGGATGGCAGGGGCGTGGTCAGCCACTTCGGACACCTGCACTCAATCCCCTCATCAGCCTCAACCTATTTACCAGGCCTTCTCACCACTCCTGGTTGCCAGAAGATTCTGTCTGGTCCCAAGTGTCGAGTCCAGTTCATCAATGGGGATTCTGCTTCTGCCAAGCCTTGTTCCTGCCTGGTTGGACTGCAATAGTTTTTGTTCCTGGTCATAAATAAATCAGTTCCACTTTCCTTGGCTCTCTGCTCTGGAGTTCGATTCCTTGATCCACAACAAACGTCTTTTCTTTTTTTTTTTAGGTGAACATATAATGTTGAGACAATAAAACAGACAAGAAATGAACGTTTCCAGGCCGGTTGCTCCCTAAAAGTGAACCTGAAGGTACGTAAACAGGTGTGGCCCTTTCTTAAGCTGAGGTGCAAAAACAAAAACCAATGTTATTGATTCAACATTTAATCATGTTAAAAGGTTCAGAAAATCCAGAAATAAATCTTGAACAAGAGAGTAATTTATCAGCTAAAGACACAAAAACTGCTGGACACATTTTGAAAATATGCAACCTGATAGGAAGATGAGATACTTGACATCTTCCTTTGGTAGAAATAACATTATAAAACAACAGATCTAAAGATAAAAACACATCTCATGTCTCACCTGGCAGTGTGACAGCCAGTCAGAGTTGTGTCATCCTGAAGGAGGTTCCCAGAAATACAACTAAAAACAGGAAAGTATTGAGTCTGGAGGTGGAGACAGGGTCTAATATCACTTCTCGAAAAATGGATGGTATTCTGTCTATTATAGAGAATAAATCTAATGAATAAATTATCTTTCTATAGTTGTATTATATATGAAAAGGCATAATGAAAAACACGGCGGGCAAAAAGGTTATTTGACACAATAGAGCAAAGTTAATGAATAAAAACATATTTATTATATAAACTAAACAGCAAACTTAGATAATTTGTCCAAAATTTCCATCATAATAGCTGTGTTTCTGGCAGGTCCCTGAAAAGTACTTCCAACAACAAAAGCTGCCAACTGGCTCATTATTAATGCCAATAAATGATGGTCAACAAAACTACATTCATCCAAGAAGACAGTTTATTAGAGCCACATTAAAAGATATTTTTAATTCACCAATGAAAAAAGAGGAGCGCTAACTTGCAATAGCCATCGGCAGATTTTAACTAACTGTTTTAACAAATGTGCACAATGTGGAAGCTGAAGCCACCGTGACCTCCCTACTTGTCAACTCGTTGAGCAATCTGCACCTGTGTTTGCAGCAGAAGCAGCAAACCTATTAAATGAAGGTGGAGCAGAATTTGTTTTACAGTATCAATAGATGATTTTTAAAGGTTTTTAGACAGAAGAAAACCATAGCTTATTACTATTCTCATAATAATCGTTTTCCATGACGGTCTGTTGAGCCAGGCAGCTTATATTTAGATTCTGTTTTTTTACCCCCAGCTCTTTTTCCTTTCATCGTTGCTCTGACTGGGACCACCATTACCAACATCATCAGCCATAGGGTGCAGAATAAGGTCCTCCCGCAATCTGTCAGTGATTTTTACACATTTGGTAACAATTGCCCATAGGGCCGTTCTTTTTTTGGCCTGCATTTTCTCCGCAGCTCCTTTTCCTTTCACTGTTTTACTTTTTGGCACCCTGACTTTTTTTTTTTTTTTGTAAATGCCCATGAAAACAAATAAAATTAATAAAAACACTTAACCCTTGAGGGGGATGACTTTGAAGATGTAAATGTGTAAGCTCAGTGTCATTTCAGAGAAAACGACTAAATTAATACATGAAAATATCACAAACACAAAGAACATTTCTTTAGGGAGCATCACACCAAAACTTAGAGATGAGTCAGGCATCGAGGAGTACTGGCCCACCAGGAAGGTACTTCGTGTGCCAGAGGGCCAGTTGAACCCCGGCTTATGTGAACTCTGTTATGGAAACTGTAATATTGAAACTATGAATACTTGGACAAAAAACAAACAAAAAAAACCAAAACAAAATATGCAGTGCTTACAGTCTCGCATGTTCCTGCCTCAAGTCCAGTAAATTTGAATGCAAATCATTTTATTTTACTGCTGTGTGGAAATAGGGGGCAGGCCTTACTGAAACTGGCAAAATAAATAATAAAACTAGTTTATTATACCAGTCACATGATTACAAAGTGTGGAGATGTCATATTCATTTCATGAGCATCAGTCCTCCTTGAGGCAGCGGTGATAACACTGTTCTACAAGAAGGTCCAACTTGGTCCTTTTGGTAAAAAAAAATAACCAAAACAAGAAAAAATTTATAAAAAAAAAAAGAAATAAGCACCAAAGGAAAATCATTGCATGTGTGCCGATGCACATGGATAATGCATAGCAGTAATGTATAGTATTAGTACATTGTATAGTATACTTATTAGTATAGTTTTAGTACTTGTAGATACTTGTTTTAGTACTTTTGCAAATGAAGCAGGAACCAGCAACCAAGCCAAAGTTCACAATGTTCATGAGTTGGACAATGTTCATATTACGGCCCGTCCAGCTGGTCTCTGCTTCTCTGACCACTGTGGTTGAAAAGACGGTACAAAATTCTTTCTCTTTTGCTTCGTCTTTAGCTTGCTTGCCACAAGCACCTTGAAACAAACAAGCCAAAATATTAAACCACATATATTTGGCTCTAGTCACTCTTTTTCTTATCCCTTTTAAAAGAATTTGGTCAAACAGAAATGTGGCATTCAGATCAAGTGAGAGACGTGACGCTGTGATCTCTGCTCAAAATGATCTTTCTTTTGAAATATATTCAAAAGTTGAATTCTCAGCCTCTTTTAACACATCCTTCAGAACTTTTTCCAAAGGAGGAGAGAAATTGAACCGAAAATATTTTTGCAGCCGTCCTCCTCCTATTCAAAGCTGGAGTGCGAGTAGGTGTAGCACCTTTTCACTGAGCTGTGTATTGATCCAATGTTGTCGTCACCTTTGTTACACTCTGGCTTCAAAAGCAGCACATTACAATGTGTCACAGCTGCCAGAAGATGCAACAGGACTGAAATGTCACCATGTTTTTTCATGAGTAAATGTCGATGCTGCTTCACGGAGCGTCACTTATCTCAAACATTTCTAGTAGCTGGCACAGGAGTACTTTTCTGGCTTAAACAAAAATTCTAATCAAATCACAAAATTTAATTTTTTTAAACGTCACAAAGTTATTTCAAACAACCCAACCTGAGTTTTACCATCTTGTAGAAGGGCTTCCTTTCTACTTTGGAGACATTAAAACAATTCTTCTCCAGTTTGATTTTACAAAACAGAAGACAGGACATCTCTACTCCAAGTCAAAGGGAGGAAACAGGAATACACATACATGGCAGGAAGAGGGAGACAAAACTCTTTGTAAGTTTTGAACTGTCAGCGCCTCACACTTTTGATTCTGCCTTTTTAGTTCCACTTGCATGGCACTGAGATGCCAAGCAGGGATGTCATGAGACACGCTCAGCAACACTGTAAAAGGTTTAATGAAGTTATTTGAGTAGGCGGCCACAGTGGAGCTTATCTCAACCTCACGCCAGTTGACAGACATGATGATGTTCAGTGATGTGTGACCTTTTTAAAGTTAGAAAATCAATCCACAGGCTAACAAAATACAGAAATACAAGCAGCCCCCTTTCTTGTTTGCATTTGATTGATTAGCAGCACTGCTGCGGAAGGAAAATAGAAATACCAGCCTGGAAATCAATAGATTCAACCAATAACTACAGAAAAAATGGCAGGCATGTGTCATCAGAAGCTTTAGATGACTCCAAAGGGAGCTTCTCTGTCTTTAGAAAGACCGTTTTGTCTCTTTAGAGGGTATTTAAGCTTTTATTAAAGGGTCTGCACATATCAACAGAAAAAGGGAGATGTTGACTCATATATTTTGCACATCTCATATAAGCATAAAATATCTTTGTGCTGATAAAAAACATTATGGTCTTACAACAGTGAATCAATTTGAGCCATGTCTGTTGTATTATTTATCTTTTTAAACCATGATTTACATGGAAAACCCTTGAAAATATTTATTCAGCCATACCAGTGATCCAAAATCACCGGAAATACAACATACGGGTTTGCAACGTCCATACTTTCATTGTAATGAGGTCGCAGTGTGATCGGCTGCAGTTTTCAGTGCAAGTAAATGATTTGAAACACAACCGCATGTGAATCTGTCCACATTTTCTTCTTGAATCATCACTTTATTTTTGCGTAATAATTGTACCCATATTATCATTATTATTATTTGTGTTAATGTTGGTTTACTGCTGCTCTTTGCTTTAGGTCTCCTGTTTTGTGTTTGCTCGACTACCTGTTTTATTTTGAAAGTCTGTTTCCTTGCGCTTAAGTTGAGGTTTGACTTTCGTTGTTCTCACCTGCATCTGCTCAATGTGCATGTGTGTTTTAATGTTGTACTATGCCTTCATAGAGATGGCTCCAATTCAAAGATAAAACTCTTAAATAAACCCCAATAAACACTTTAAGTTCGGTGTTGTAAATCACTTTATCATACTACTTATTGACGACAAATATGTGGATGTTCACAAACGTTTGCTGGTATAACAGTAAGTAATTCCCATAAATGCTGCGTAAAAACATAAGCCAATATTCAAAATCATTTTCTGGAGTAGCATGACTTAACATGGTGGGGGTTTTCTTTTTATTATTATTTTCCCCACTTTGTTATATTTTTTTTATGAACAAAACAAATTGGGGAAAATAATAATAATCAAAAACTTAAAAAAATTTTTCTTGCCCTAAAACCTAAATATTTGTTCCCTTTATGACAAGCTAATTGTCAATGTGACATGATGAATTAAAGTCATTGACAAAACAACTAGAGATAAAAATGAACAAACAGTGAAATATTAAAGATACAACCAATACATTTGTAGCAAATTCAATTTATAAAAATAATCTTTTAATATAAACGACATATTCAGTGCACAAAGAACATTGTCTAAATCATAAACTTTACATATAGATTAAAATTTTATGTAAGCATGTTAAAAAAATCAATTAACATGGTCATGTGAGTTAATATCATAAGTCAAAGTGATCCGCATAAATAGTATTTTAAATAAATTATGGGAAATGTTTTGCTGCTTTTTGGCAAGCGGCTTGTCGTATTGTATTTCGGCAGGAGGACGTCTACTTGGGCCATCTGCACCTGTAACGACAAGACAGACGTTTTAGCAGACTGAATTAAACAGAGAGTGAACCTTTACGATCCGTCACTCTGGATTAACCTGCTGCAGGAGTCCGAGTCATCGTTTTTTGGATTGAATTCCCAAAAAGTCCTTTTTTAAATGAGCGCAAAAGTGTCTGTTCTACTTTTCCCATTTCTCTGAACCCTCACAGCATTTTAGTTTCTTAAAAGATAATAAAAGAAGCTGACAGCTGAGTCTTCTGTTGGTCTTTTATGACCTTAGAGCACAGACTGAAGTATGTGAAGAATGTTTAGCTTAAATTCAGTCAGACCCACCTGCATGAGGCGTTATCAAAACGTTGATGCCTGCTGGCACAGATGGAGGAGTTGAGGTGGCAGGGATTTACGGGGCGTGGCTGGAGAATCGGTTTGGGTCTTGGGAGACAGTCACACTGCTCCACATCTATCTCACAGTCTGGCATCCATGAACTAAGCGGAAGCTCTGAGAAAAAGATTACATCTTTTTAATGTTATAAAGACAGTCAAGTTCGAGAAATAGGTTTGTTTGCTAAGTTTAATCCCAGACAGTGTGACTATATTAACACGGATGCTTTCATATGTTTCTACATTTTTACAACCAGCTTCACTGAGAGGACCGCATCAGAACCTGGTATTTCCTAAAAACAGTTGCTGAAAACGCAAATTAAATCATATATGTAGTCAAAAATATAGTCATGAGAAAAAAATAAATAAAATAAACCCCATTCAATACTAAGATCCAATGTATCAGGGCAAATGTGAAAAATCATCTTCTCTTAACCTCGTGAACAGCAGCTTGAGGTACCACACAGGTACATTATTTATTTAAAAAGTAATAAGCCAAAATGATAAAGCAGCTGTGAAGAACTAAGTGCACCCTTACTGCTTCTGTAGGAAGTAGAAAGACAAGTAGTAGCCAGGTGTTGCTGATCAAATGCACTTGATTAACGATCATTATCATTATTATCAAGGGAGAACTTTTGGCAATCTGTTAATATGAAGCCCTCAGGTCCGTATTAATGTCACTAACAATCTCAGATAAACAACCCACGCTGCACATCAATCTGGGAAGAGTTAGGGAAGTCAATTTTCAAAGAAGATCTGGATTCCATCATCCTAGAGGGAGAAGTGGAGAAACATCCATACACACACATATATTGTCTAATTTTCCTCAAGGCTGGAGATCCTGGCAAGTTCCCCACAACGTCAGACTGTTATCTTAATTATCAAATAAAAGATGGAACAAGTGTGGCTTGTTTAGAAAGAGGAAAGCAAATTCACTCTAAAAATGTAAGATTTAACTCTAAATGAACGACGGTAGGCACGACTTCAGCAGAGATGTACATCAACCGTGCCTACAAACCTCCGTGGCTTCATATAAGCTCATATCAAATATAGGCTCAAAACCCGTCTACAGTAATGTGAGATGCTCTTTTGTAATAGAGAAAGTGATTACTTCAAGGTATTGCTGATAAAAGAGATTTAAAAAGCTTCTCAATTATGGGGTGTAGTGCAGATTTTCATACACTGGTTCTGCGTGTTCTCACCGGGTGAACTGGAAGGGTAAGGTATGCATCTGTCAGTTGAACAGTCCCAAATGAAGCCGGTGGCGCAAAGTCTCCTGGAGTCTTCTGCCTTCGACAGCTGGTCCATCAGAGAGCAGCTGTCAGGAAAACGATCGATTATAAACAAACTTCACAAATATGAACAGTCACAGCACATTCAGTTGAGAAATAAAATCAACTGAGGTTGTGGACTCACCCGCTGCCCCTGTGAGGATGAGCGTTACGGCGAATTATCGCAGGTTCCATGCAACTGCACTCGGTGTGGTTTGTGACTTTTAGTAGCACAGGTTCTGGTACAAACTTGAATGGAATTACACTGAGGACCTGGAAAGATAAATCACACAAACTGTGTTGTTATTGTCTGAAATAAAAGGCCAACTAAAAAAGAATAATCCTTTTAATATGAGACGCGGTCACTCACAGTTTTATTCACATACACAGTCGTCGTGTTCCTGCAGGTGACGCCCTCCTGATTGCAGCAGCCACTGCACCTGACAGGACGAGAACAGGTCAAATCTCTAGAGAAACTGAGCTCAACTTAAACTTATCCGGAAGGATGATAAATCTCATGACACTAGGCTCTTTTCCAACTTAAACATTTTTTGTAAAAGTTTAAATTTTTTGCTAAACAAACCTGTGGACGGACACACAGGGCGGCTTGAAGAAGATTGAGTGGTCGGTACCCAATTCCTTGGCCACGTCAATGCACGTCTCCCTGGGCATGCACTGGATACGCTGCCACTCTTCATCTATGGCTAAAGAGGTACATTTTATAAGTATATATATATATATATATATATATATATATATATATATATATATATATATATATATATATATATATATATATATATATATATACACAAAAACACATGCATGTCGCATATGTTGTATCCAACCTTTAAGAATCTCCAGGCTGTAAGATTCAGCAGCGTAGCGTGTAGAGCGGTGTGAGCCGGCTGAAGGTGCCAGGGAGAAGGCCTCCGCCTGGTTTTCTGGCTGTTGCAGTCTCAAACGACACTTCCACAGTTTCCAGTCAGGAAAGTCTGTGAGACGCAGCAGCTCCTCCAAGCTGGAAGATGACCGCACTTCCCTCTCCCACTGTCTCATTACCTGATGGTATCATAAATAAAGACATTTATTTTTGTCGACCCTAAATAGGAATAAGTGGGCATAGATAATATAAGGATGTACTTATCGAGGATTAAAGGCACTGTATGTAGTAACACAACTTCTTACCACATGGGGACTATAGAACTGCTGTGTTGAGAAAGGGCCACTGACTATGCTACTGAATGGTGGTGGTCCAGCAAAACCACGTTGTCCCATTAGAGCTGCACATTGTTGCATCTTATGCCGGGAGCTGTCACATCATGAACTGTCCTCTCATATGCTGCCCCCATGAGTGATTACAGTGGCTTTAAATTGCATTAATATAACTTGGCAACAATAATGAATGAACTGAAAGTACTTCACAAGTACAACTAGATTATTCAGTGAAAGACACAATTTCTTATTTAGAGGCATCAATGAAAACTACAGAAGACCTTTGAAAAACATAAAAACTAAAGAAAAAAAAAACAAATTTGGCACATATATAATATAATGCACATTTAATTAAACCCTCTGAGGAAGGCCAGTGTAATACCCTTTTATTTTTTTATTTCATTTTTTAATATCCAGATGCATTTACTGTATGTCAAAAAGTTATGTATAATAACTCTATGTTTAATTATGCACCATTTTCTGGCCACATCTGCTTTAAATTCAGGTTGGACTGAAATTATGAAATCCTGCAGTGAGGGGCAATTCTGAACAGCACATGTCTGTTTGGTGTGTGCACGTGTGTGTGTGTGTGTGTGCACGTGTGTGTGTGTGCGCGCATGTGTGTGCGTGCACGTGTGCGCGTGCGTGTGTGTGCACATGTGTGCGCGTGCGTGTGTGTGCACATGTGCACATGTGCGTGCGTGCGTGCGTGCGTGCGTGCGTGCGTGCGTGCGTGCGTGCGTGCGTGTGTGTTTGGGACCACCCTTAGGCCAGAGTTGTTTTGGTCCACAAACAAAAGGAGAAACTACTTGTGGCAATTGCTGAGCTAAGCATTTTGCTTTCAAGACCAGGGCCCACACACAGAGTTACTGACTGACTCATTGTAATCTAGTAGACATGGACACTAATAAAGCACGTTGCTAAAAAAAAAAAAGAAATGCCATCGGTTGCTTACAAGGTCACAATCAAGCGGGACTTGAGGAAGCAGCACTCACCAGACCACATTTACACACATACGAGACCCTATGCACAAGACAGCCGTGAGCAGAGTTATGGAGTCCCCCTTATAACCAGGAATATTTACAAGAGTTCATTCACCAACAGTGAAATCAACAATCTGAACTCAATCTGAATCTGAATTCAGTTCAATTCAATTTTAATTAAAGTCAGTTGGTGGACTTGTGCCCATTTGCAGTGTAAAGCTTAAAAAGAGTTAATTCTCTGGATTGTGTTACCAAAAAGTGGTGTCAGAAAACATCCTTTTTTTTTTTAACTTTCATTTTTTATTTTGATGTGACTAAAATGAAACCAATACTGGAGAACCCAATATAAGCAAAATACTGTCTCTTAGGACCTCTTTACTGTATAATGTTCTTCCTCATCTTGAACTGGTATAAATCATTACAAACAATGGTATTAAACTATTTTTTTTTCTTTTTTGACTACAAGAACGTTACTGCAATTATATTGTTCATTATTAAAACATCTCCTAATGCACTTCAGAGGCCTTTCTATAAAGACTATAATTATTTGTCAACATTAGAGTTAAATACTATTTCAATGTAAATATGGAAGAATAAAACAACAATAATTCAGATTTCTTTCTTTTCATTTCATTTAAATGAATGAATGAATGAATGAATGAATGAATGAATGAAAGAATGATTTTTAAAAAAGGTCTAACAATACTTCAACGAGCAGAGCTGAGTTTTTGTGCTGCCTTCCCGCCCACGTGTGTGATTTCAGATTGCATGCCAGTGTATTTGCAGTAAATCCGCCTGTGGATATCCAGGATTGTAGAATAAATTGCAGACTGATATTCTGTCCACACTTTTGCACAGTGACCATCCAGTGACCGTCAACCATCCAGCTATATTCTGGCTTTAGCTTTTCTACATAAGAAGGATGACATGCAGCCAGATAGTGACCCATGTCAATTTTAAAGAACAAAACTTTACCAGTAAAGCCCCTCAAACCAGCCCTTGGTAAGGAGTCAAGAGTGTAAAAGTACAAAAGCACTGGCATAACGTTTGAAACTTGGCAAGATTGTCATTGCCTCCCTCCTCACAGAGCTGAGAAGCTGTAATTCAGGGGTGAAGCCATAAAACCACATGTCATGCTACCACAGAAGGGCAGAGTTCCCGCCATGACTTAAACCAGAACAAAATAGAAACAGAGCCAGTTGGATAAGTTAGTCAAGTTTAACTTTTCTCTCCATGGCAGTAAATTCAGATTGATGTCCTTCATCAATTATTTAAACAGGAGAACTTCCTAGACTCATTTTTTGAGGCAGGAAAAGCCAGAGCTCATCCCAGGTGGCAGGACAACAGCTGGTGTGGAAGCAAAGCCACAATAACGAACTGCACAGTGTTATTTTCTAACAGTGAAATAAAGTCCAGGGAGGTGTTGAGCACCTTACAAGACAAACCAACGGCTTCCACTTGTCTCAGAGACTGAAATCAGGGAGGTTTTCCTTCCTCAAATCCTCTTTGACATACTGCCTAATGAGAAACAGAGACGCAAATTCCCAAAGAGAAGGATGAAGCAAAGATGTTTGGAGCTTGAATAAAGGGTGAGTTCAATTTGTGAGAAGTGACAGAGATATACAAAACAATAAAGGGATATGTTTGGAATGGGTTGATGATCCATCTGTCACACATTCTTGTTTAAGAATATGAATGTGTGAGTTCACAACAATGACAGCGGCTGGTCAAGCATCAAGTTTATGACATAATGAGTAAAAGAAGTAAAGAGGCTACCAAAAAAAAGTGAAAGCAGCATTTCTTATTGGAGCACTGCAAATGCAGGAGGCTCTGCCACATCACTGCTTCTGCACAATAGATGGAAGGTACAACTAGAGATTTAGAGATTTATTCAAGACTTACCCTACTTCCTCCCTTCCTGTGCATGCTGTAGCCCATATTTATCCAACCGAGCTCCACCGCCAAAGTCATCAAGAACGAGATTCTGCACAGGGTCAGTTTCGTCTTCATCATCGTCTCCTGACTTGGTTTCTTTGAGCAGCGATGCGAAAGCTCTCTGGAGCTGGCTGAACCTCTGACGCCTTTTTTCCCAGACCACACACTCTGTCCTCACAGAGCATGTGTGTGTTTGTGTGTGTGTGTGGGTGCGTGTGTGAGTAAGACGTAACCTGTCACAGCAACCCAGACACCAATGAGCCAAATGGAGAGGAGGCTTTAAAATACAAACCCACTGCTTTGATGCAAAACTCGAGGTGTCCAGTTAAAAAACAAGCCTCTAAGATTGTGAGAACTAAGCTCAGTGAAGAAACTCTTGTAGAGTGACATAAAAAGAAAATAAAAGTCTATAAGCCATTATTTCAGGACCTGTTTTAGATAATCTGAACGAGCTCTCTTATATTCTGACTTTACACTTCCTTAAAGAGTGTTCCTTAAAATTTTATTATCAGTAGTTAAAATCTCTGCATGTTAGGCTACTCCTGCCATTTGTCTGTTTCTTTAGATGTTACTGTGGTTTGTCAGTGATAAAAAGCCACACAATTACTTCCTCTGTGATGTAATTCTCAAAAGCCTGAGTGTGAGATTTATCTATCTTGGTCTGGTCCGATCTTTCTCCCTCCTGCTCATCCCGCTGCATTAAAGAGCCCTTTTTTTTTAAAATTGTGATTCTGTTTTCCCTTTTCAGATTTGGTATGTCAAGTGATCGTTTCCCGAGACCGTTGGATCCCTTGAGAGCGTCACTTCTGAATTTGCCAAACCTCACACAGCCACAAAAAAGGAGCATGTGTTTTAAATGTGATCCAGACCTCTATAACACAGAGGGGACACGAGATGCCAGCTCCACCCCGCCTCACAGACTCCGCCCCTACCCGCCCATCCCGCCTCGACGACTTAGGACGCAATGGAGAAAATATGAATTATATTCAAAAAGTGTGTTCTATCATATTCTCTTGCTTATTATAATTAGAAACATTTAAACATGTTTATTTCACGTATGGTGTTCTGTGCGCAATCACACATAAAAGTTTTTGTAAAACTCAGTAGTTTAGAAATGTAAAATGTTAAAGGCAGAAGCATCTTAAGCTTTCTCAAAAAGTATAATATAATGTCTTTATAAAGCATTTGCATGTATTGGGAAACAAAGCTTAATTTGATAGAGGCTATGAAAAAGAAATCTTCCAGAGGAAAAGAGCAAACAAGAAATACAAAAGAAATCAGTTGGAAGATTTATTTAAACAACTCAGTGCAGGATATAAGCTTCTTCGTACTCCTGAAAACATTATTCGCTTGATATAATATCTGCAGCACCTGAAAGCTGTGTGAGACATGACATTAAATCTGAAAGCTTCAATTTACAAAGAGCTGACTGAGACCTAAGGCACCCACGTGTTAATTAAAGCACAGACAGACGACCGACCCTAAGCAGTTAAACGCAACATTGATATTTCTGCTGTAACAGCGCTCTCTAGTGGTCAGTGTGACCACGACGGGAACTACTAAACAAGCACCGTGAGGTAGTTAACCGTTTAAAGGTTTAAGATAGCACTGGCTGACTGAATGAGTCCACAAACCATTAAACTTCAACATGAGATACTGCGTTGAAATATTTATTTCAACAAATAACCTGTAATTTTATTAACATGACTCACTAAACCATCATATAATATGTATTATTGTAGTTATAAAGGATCTCAGTTATGCACCATAAAACCTAATTATGGAAATCTAAGCACAATTGTCACAAAAATGATTACAAAATCTCCATAAATATGTCTATGTGCAACAGTCCATGATCAGAAAGAATTCTTGATTTTGGACCTCCAGTTTTTGGCCCTTTCAAACCCATTTTTCCCATTCTGGTAGTCACTGATGGCCTGTGTGATCTCCTCTTCTGTGGTCATTACAAATGGACCTGAAGGAAACATTACAACAATGAATAAGGTGTGTTAATCACTTAAACTTACTTGTTCCAAACACTGAGAGAATAAAAAAACAAACAAAAACATACCATGTTGTACCACAGGTTCGTTGATCGGCTCTCCAGCAACAAGCACAAAATGGGAAATGTCGGAGCTCTGAGGAAGGACAAAAGAGTAGAACAATATCCAGATTGTGTATCTTTGTGAAACAACTGGGAAAGTCTTAGATGAAACCAATAATCATCAATGAAACAAGAGACACTGGCTTTCCACTTTAAGAACTCTAATAAACATGAGCGGATGCAGGAACAACCCCGTTGTAGCCCGTTTCCACCGCAGTAGTTTCCACTAAACTCACAGGTAATTACAACAATCTAATGCAACAATTTTGTGATAATTTCAGCCTCGAGTTCACTTTTTAAAATGCAATTGGGTTCTAATAAAAATACCTGTTTGTTAAACAATCCTTCTGATATCTGCACATGACCCAAGTGGTTCATACACATTTCCTAAAAGTAAGAAATAACAATAATAATAAATAAATTGCAAACACTGCGCACATTTAGTAAAAGATCATAAAAAAGACATCAGGATATCCAATATAGCAATGTATTTTCCTGCAAAGAAAATCATTGTATTGATGGACCTGTGAGCCCCAACTGATACAGTGGACACAAAACGACCGACAGGTGGGTCGTTTTCTTTTACGTGGTTGCGACGTCACAGCTCTGAGCCACGTCCCTCACAGTCACAGACGTGCTGAGGAGCAGCACTGGCTTGAAGCTCAGGCACCTCTGATGAGTCGTGTTTTAAAAGGAGCATTCAAGTTTCTGACCTTGTTTTCAAACTTGACACAGTCTCCATCTTTGAAGACCACGGTGTGGTGGGGCTCCACCTGCTGCTGCTCCTGATCTGGGCCTTAGAAACAAAGCAGATAAATACAGCATTTCAACAAAAATACTTCCCTCACATTCATTCTTACTAACATCAAAACCTACTAGTACGTCACTGTACTGAATTACATGCCCAAAGTGGCTCAGTCTTTCAGATAATTGTTGCTCCTTCTCAAACAACCCAAGCTGTATTATTCAATGGTAGGGAGGGTAAAATTCTGTGAGGGGCCAAAACAGTGTAAATAAATGCTGTTTTAAGTAAAAATTAAATAAACATTTGCAGCAAAGCGGCAGCTAATGTCTGCACCTTGGGCAATCGACCTACATTTAATAAACTTCTCTGATTGGACTCAAAAATGTCATTGCACTTTAGTGACAATGTGGATTAGACACCCTGCAGACAAACTGAAGTCGTTTTAACTCAGTTTCCATAAAACCGGATCATTAATGAGATATTTGTGATCTAATAAAAAGCAGTTTAAGCGAACAAAGGCTGATTCCCCCCAGTGTTAACGTTAACGGTGATCTTCCGCAAAACTGCTTTGATTTCCGTCATTTTGGGGCCTAACAAACTCCTCCCCATCTAACAATACACCTTGGGTTGTTTTAACTCAGCAAGGTTCAACATTAGAAGAAAAATATTAAAAAACTTGACTCGAATTAGCTAAAATGCATAATGAAAAGCTGCAAAGTTTTAGGAAAACGTCCTCAAAAGTCACAGAACTATATTCATAGATGGAAAAACAGGGCTTTTACACCTTACCTACTGTTAGATTAGTTCATTTTTTTTTTGTATTACCTACTTACAAGCTGTTTGTGACCTCCTCTGAGCTTTAATAGTAATAACTTTTTCCCACAAATAATTTCTGGAGACAGCAGACCTTTGTGTCATAACCAAACCATCGGAGACAACATAGAAACGGGGATGTCTGCAGACATGCAGACATTTTCACCTGTTTTGGCTCGTTTGCATGCTATCACGCTTACTAAATACGAAATGCAGAGGAAGCCAGACCACTGTGATTTTGTTTGGCATCAATAATCAATGCCAGCTGCTATTGATTTGGTCAAACTACATGTGGAGCTGGAGACCTACAATTCAAATATGAAGTCTCAGCAGCCACATTCATCCTCTCGTGTCATCAAAACATCTGGCAGCAATTACATCCAGTCTGAGATCCTCCTATTTAACACTAGAGAGTAATCTAAACATAATGAGATTTTATGAAAGTATCCTATGAAGGGGAATTTTGAGTGAAAACAACAGGTTCCAACAAACCAATAAAGCCTCTTAAAATGAGTTTACTGTCTGAAAAGTGTTTGTTCTCATGCAAGAGGATCTTCTTGATCACACAGTGTCTTCCCAACAAGCAGCAAAAGGCATTTCACAGCGAGGCAGGCAATCACACTGATACGATAGTTACATCATGTGGGTCTGCTGACTGATGAGCGGCCAGGCAATGATACGGCCATATTTTATAAAGAGTTTTATTCCAGTGATGCTGGGTCAAGTTCTTATTGAGTTGCTGTCTGAAGAGAGCTGAATGACACAATGAATCCATCAAGGTTTAAAGTGGAACACATGAGCGTTCTGGCTGAAAGTAGAAGGGAAGCTGTGATTGGCCTGAGATCACAAACACATCGGTAACATGGACATGGCAGCCGGACGAGAAAGGAAAGAAGCCAGGAATGCAACTTTACCAAACTAAAGAAAGTCAGGTGTTGCCCTTTTAATCAGTGGCTTTTCTTGCTGATTAAAATATCTAATACACTGTATTGATTCCTAAAGGGAAATAAACTATTTCGTGCTGCAAAGTCAAATAAAAAGAGTGTCAAAGAGTGTAATAAAATGAACTCACCAACGTGAACGGTTCCTGATAGAGTATAGATGAAGGCTGTCCATCCTGACAAACAAAGAAATGTTATTTATAAGTAAAGAAAATGACATAAAATTTCCCTCTCTGTACAGTTGTTGTAAATGTTAAATCTAGCTAAAATATTTTTTGTACCAGGCTGATTATTTCTGACATTTTAATACAGCAGTCGGTGGAAAGTGACTTTTGTTAGCATCATCAGCTACTCTCAATCCACTCGTACGGTGTAAAGATAAATATTAGTCAATCTGAGGATACAGAGCAGGACAAAATTAGGCGTGGCTGTCCTTCATGAGCTTAAAAGTTAGAAAACTATCACATGTATGTGTGTGTGTATGTATTTTATATCCATGCATAACTACAGCTACCGATACTAGTGTGCAACACAACACACCATATGTAAAGAGGTGATAAATGTAGGGCAAGTACGTACTCCCAAATAGATGTTTGCACCGGGTCTTCAATGAGAACCCCCCCCCCCCCCCCCCCCCCCCGAGGTCAGGCCAGTCAAGTTCCTCCACAACAGACTCTGTCATCCAGGTCTTTATGGACCTTGCTTGTTGACCAATAATTTCCCAATCCTGGGATCAATAAAGTGCATCTTATCTTATTTAAAACCTTCAAAGTAGATCAATCACCATGTTTAAGTTCTGCTTCTTCTTTGTGTAACATAGAAACAACTCAGACATGATTTCAGAAGCAGGTCCTGCTTAAAAACATGATCCAGAGTGCAAGGACCCTGCATGCAAAAGACAGCCTGTCTTTTGCATGTGCAAGTATGCACAATATAGTGTGTTCAGAGAGCAACATCTGTTCATATTTAAATCATTATATTTGGTTAAAAATCCAATATTTATCTAAATGTCAATGTTTATCATCATGCAAGCACAAAGAGCTGTGATGCAATACCACCGATCTGCAAGCAATGTGAGAAACACAATAGGCCAGTCTGTGGTAGTCTGTGGTAAACAGAGTCACCTCATGGCAGGCATTTTTCAAAACACGGTACGGTTTCAATAACAAGAAGTAACAAACGAAGATGAAGATGAAGAAATCACTTACAAGGACATGTTTTTTGTGAAAGCATGTTTACAGACCACGATGGTATTCGTCCCTCAACCAACCCAATGCACGCACACACGCATCAGTGTATTTAGAAATGGTGTCCAACCTGAAGGGACTGGCTGCACGTGCACGGTCCCTGACAGCATTCTGAAGTCCAGGTACAAAGTTGGTGTCCTTGTGTAGACCTTAGACTACACAAACGAAACAAGCACAAGAAGGTCAAACGAGCATTGTTGTTTTGACTGTTTGTAGCTTCAGCAACCTTGTTCAGTGGTCTTCTACGTGCAGCATGTACAGTTAAACGTTCAGGTCAAAACAAGGTTTGTTTATGTTAACACAGCACACAAAAACAATATTCAAAGTTCCCATAGAGGAAAAAAAAAAATCCCAAAAAATAATTCCTCAAACTGAGTGCATGTTACACGTTGTGAAGATAAATAATGCATTATCTTAATAAATTACACGTGCCTTTGCAAATATATTCCTAACTGAGTGAGTAACTGAAGAGACCCAAACAGAGGCGTTTGGACGTAATACGCAGAGCACTGTTTTGTGACAACAAACATTTGATGGCACCTGCCAAGCACAGTGGTGGAGGGTGGTGATGGCGGCCTGGTTTGCAGACACGTGACCTGGGCTGCTTGTAGTCACTGAGTCGAGCACAAACTTCTCTGAACACTAAATTAAAAAGTAAAGCATTTTTACAATAGCTAAAGGTTGGCTGAAATCAAGTCAAAATATAAAATAACTCAGACTCTAAATACAACCGCGATTAAGACAGACAAAGAATCTAATGAGACTGTGTAATGTTTCATGTGTTGTTATTCTACTGAAGTTATATTTACTTCATTTTAAACTCTGCCTAATGATTTATTTTTTGTATTAATCATCTACTTGGAAATAAAACCTAAGATTCGAAAGAGGGTGTACGTCAGTTTCCAAGTTATGTCACAACCGCTGAGGCTACACCTAACATACATCTGTGTCAACCAAGATGCTCTGAAGGTCTTAATATCCAGGTTTTCATACTTCAGTCCAAATCTAAGTCAGCCTATCTCTGAAAAACGCATTCAGCCAGTTTGTCATCAGTGCTCGTTTCCTTTAACAGTCTCCATGCCAGCGTATCCTGATGCTCATATGTGTAAGAAAAGAACTGTGCCTACTTACATCCCAACCCTACCAAGTCATCTTTAGAAGCAATCTGCTCCTTGTTTACCTTTTCCTCCCTTCAGACAGACTTTCCTTATAGTCACAAGGGTCAAGCAACATGGTCAACAGGAATTCCCTTTCTCTTTTCCTCTCTCGCTCTCTCAGTGATGCAGGCTCATATGTGTCAGTTTGTTAGTTTCTTTTCTCTTTTCTAGGAGCCAATAAGCAGTGATCAGGAAATCAGATTAACAGGAAAGCTAACATTCTCAGTTTCCAAGGGCTGTTTTGAGTTTAGTTTGATTTAATGATGTGGAGTCATTTAAAACCTTGTGGAGGAGTCATGAAGATGCACGAATGGACAAAACCTTTGCTCCTAAAGCCTCTCCAGATATTACAGAGACTGTGACTCCTCCCTGGCTGGGTTTGGGGATTTCGGAGCCTTTAAGTTCCTGGTACGCCGGTTCCACCATCTTTTCTCGTTTTGACAGGTTCACCCACAGCTGTAAGCCCACCACCGGCTCCTCTGACACAGGCATCTCAGCATGGACCACCCCTCGTCCTGCAGTCATCCACTGGAGAAAAATTAAACGTTTTTCACAAAGACCAAAGACAGAATCATGAAAGATATACATACACTTGTATGCCAAGGCTTTAATATAATTCATGTCAATTCTCTTTCAGTTTTTACTGGAATACAAGATGAGGAAAATATTTGATATTTATATGGCATAGTAGCAGGAATTTTACCAGGTGTCAGATATGGCACCAGGAATTTTATCATCATCATTTATGACACACAATGACACTAAAGTTGATTCATAGATTCAAAACACTTTAATTCTTATATTTCCACATTTAAAAAAACTTGTTTATGTTGTTGTAAGAAAGGTTCCTGAAAGTGTGATTGCAGTGCTGGCCAGTATTGACGGCAAAACATCTCTGCTCTCATTCAAAAAAGCACACTTCAATTCTGTTTATGTGCTCTTTCAACTTTAAGTGGTATGGGTAGAGCACAACCCAAAGGTTGGTGTCTCTCCTCTGTGTTTTGATTGGAACTGGAGACAAATGGTATTGACATTAACATCAAAGTGAGTGTAAATGACTAATGTTCCCTGCTAAGGAAGCCATTACTACTGAAATCCGATCACTTGGTGCTCCTCCACATTTGACCACTTTTGAGGCTTAAAGAAGATCGACTGATGGCCAAATGCTGAACTCAAAGCTTTAAAAACTGTAGTCTCCAAACCAACAGATGTTTTCATTGTTGCGGTATCCATTTTTCCCACGCGATGTGATGGGAGCACTATTGCAGCACAGACAGCTGTTCTTACAGCATTTTTGATTATTTATTTGATTAATTAATTTTCAATTATCCAAACTTACAAGTTGGGGCATCAAAATGAAGGAGGCTAAAAGTTATTTTCAGCCTACATACATGCATACATTTTCTAAGTTTCCAAATATTAATTACAAATCATAAAAAAACAAAGACGTTTTGGGAAGTGATTCAAAAAGCTGGATGAAATAACAAAACAGATGGAAATTTCCACTCACAAACTTTGCTTAAATGTTGTTGCTAAGTGATAATTCATCTTTTACAGTGTTTTTTTTTTTTTTACCATTGTGCCAGATATTTATTCTCAGGTATAATAAACCATGTGCACTACAGTGGAAAGCAGAAGAACAAGTAAGAGAGGAAGCACAGATTTCTATTTAAAAATAGATTTTAAAGGTTTACTGTTATACAACAAAATATGGAAAATAAATAAATTAGCAGCACGTTTGGGTCAACAACGTCTTTTGTTCTTTTTTTTTTTTTTCTTTTTTTTTTAACCCTTGTTTGCATATATATTTATGGTTGATACCATGTTGGTATAACCGGAGTTGTATATATGCATTTTAATCTGGTAACCAAGGGTGTTTTGTGTGTGTGGGTGAGTGTGTGCAAGTGTGCTACCTTCACCAGCCCTCGTAACAGTAAAACTTATATTTTTATTGATCCCTGGAGAAATCAAACAAGTCAAACACGTCTTTTGTTCTAAAAACATGCAATTCCCTGAAAACAAGAAATGATCACATTACTTAAAAGTTGGGGGTTTTTTTTTCAATTTTCTGGACAAAATTTTCAGATTTCTGCGTGAAGAGGTTAAAACAGAAACTCTGAATTTGTTAACTGACACATACTGATCACGTCATCTTGTGATATAGTGCCTCGAGGTCTGCTGTTAATGAAACCCCACTGTCAACGGAGACAGCGCTTTCAGTGAAAGATGAGCAGACGAGTGTTGGAGCATCTGCAGCTCCCGCGGGGAGCCCGAGCTCCGCAGAGGGCACACATGGTGTGTTAGAGCAAATTCAGCTGAACTGACTGAACCTCTGCTCCAGAGAGAAGCTGAGTCAGCAGCCTGAGTGTTCGCGTGTGTGCATGTGTGCGTGTGTGTGAGTGTGAAAGAGAGAGAGAATATAGCTTTACTGCTTTAAAAACACAGGAAACAACCCACAGGGCATAATATCCAATTAGTGTGAGTGCATGGCATTAAGATGCTTATGCATTGACGCGGTGGGGACTTTCTTCCAATACACTTCAATCTCCTTCTGCTTTATTCAATTTTTTATAAAACAACTGAATGATCCTGATTTAAGTTAAAAAAAAATCTTTAAATAAATTACATTTAGTATGAGAGTTTTAGATTCAAATTTTGTAATTATATCTAATAACTGGTGTCTAATTTAAAAAAAAAGATGGTTGCCAAAATTAATGGAATAGTTTTGCAATTTGGGGAATGTTTCATGAAAGCTTGTCAGCTTGTTATTTATATCCTGACAGGCAGATGTTGTTGTGTGTGGGAGCAGTGTAAGAACTTGCTGCTTCTTCACGTTTCCCTGTCAGCACAGTACAAGCGTGCAACGTTTGAACTCTCTGCACGAACTTGAGAAAGTGAGGCTCCTGATATATCAAACAAGTCAACGATCATGCAGTACTTGCAGGTCTCCAGGTCTCAGAGTTCCTGAATGTCCACAGAAGTCCTCGTGGGCTGTGACCCCTTTTAAAACATACGTGACCTGAAATGCACAAACACACTCCAGGGTTAAACACTTATCTCATACAGATGACCACAGAAAAAGAAAATCTTAGATTTCAAAACAAATATAACAACAGTTGAACTGTTCAACTGTTTGCTGCGTCTGTGCTAGAGTGACACCAATGAGTGAAAACAAATTCCTAATATGTCTGTGGAAATACTTGGCCAATGAATCTGATTTGGATTCAGATTTAATATTCGGTTCACTGATGCAGTGCTCAGACTGGACAGGAAGCAGAGCGCTGAGAGTGCAGTCACAACCTCAAAGGTGAACATCTGTGTATGGTAGGGAAGCTCGGGCCCATGCCGGGATCTGTACGCGATCTGTCTCCACAGCTGTATGATACTGAAAGCCATGCGGGTGTGAGCAAATACACCTGCTGAAAAGCATGCTGGGAGTGCAGCCTAGTCTCATCCACCCACACCAAGAGATATAACTTCCTCTGCCAAATCAAACATTCTTGGGGGAATGTCTGGCAATCTAAGGACAATGTCTTGGCTTTTAAAGTTTCAATTTAAAGATCAAAGTCTATCCCGCCAACTTATCCTCATTCATCAGTTGAGGCAACAGCAGTGATGGATACCCCGGTATTGAAGAAGTGAGAAAAATCTGTATGTCTACTCAAACATCAACTGTTTGATTTAAGATCTGGTTAGTGAGTGAATTGCAACAGGTCCTGACAAATTACAAATTGAACCACGTCCTAAAGGTTTATTTCCGTGAATTTAAAACCCATCCATCCATTTTCATCCGCTTATCCGAAACTGGGTTTTGGGGGCAGCAGTCTAAGCAGAGATGCCCAGACCTCGCTCACCCCAGACACTTCCTTCAGCTCTTCCGGGGGGATTCCGAGGCGTTCCCAGGCCAGCCGAGAGACATAGTCTCTCCAGCGTGTCCTGGGTCTTCCCCGGGGGTCCACCTCAGGGCCTGAACATCACAAGGACTCAATGTTGTTTTCAGTCTTGTCCCACATGCACAGAGATTTCTCCAGATTCTAGGAGTCTTTTGTAGAGATTATTTACTTGATTCAGTTTTCAAATTTAACACCAAGGAACATGATTCTAAAATTGTTGCACAATTCATTGATGCGGGTTTTTAAAGATTGATGAATCTTTACTTCTCAGAGTCTCTCTGTCCTTTAGATGCTTATTTTATATCCAATCACATTACTGCCCTGCTGCAAATTAACTTTATTACTTTAGGATATTCCTTCCTTTTAATTCCACTTTCTTTACCAGCCTTTTGTTGTCTATTTACCAACTGTTCTGAGATGCATTGCTGTCATTAAATTCAAATAAAATATGGTTTTATGAGATCAACAAATCATTGCATTGTTTTATTTTTGTTTTACACAGTATCCCAGCTTTTTTTTTTAAATGTGCATACAAGTCACAAATTAAGTACATATTTACATACATAAATCCAGAAGTCAAAAGCAGTAAAGATTTTGATCTGTTAATGAGTGTTTATAAGATAAGCAATAAACAGATAGGCAACGTAATTTTAAAAGCATAAACATCAATGACATAAAATGCAGAACAACCAAAAACAGATGCATTAAATAAATTGAGGACAGCTCCTCTGTTTAGAAACTGAGGATTTCTTCTTTTTAAGTTGAAATCATTAAAATGTTTAACCTGTTGCTTTCTATGTTTTTTAAGGAGTTTGTGCGCACTTGACTGTTCCAGCTAATAAATGTAATACTCATGTCTTAATGTGTGAGTTTTAAGCCTGGTTTCACTTTGGTCTGCTGCTTTTACCCTGGACACTCTTAACGCCATCTAGCGGTGCAATAAGGTATTTCATCTGTCACCTGACAACACTGCCCCATATTTTAGCATTTTATTGCATTTTTATCTGTGTTAAAAGCCTAGATAAATTAAATTTAAAAACAAAAACAAACAGAATCCTCAGCAATAATAGTAAACTGATGGATCTAATTACGTTTAATTCAGTACTTCTAAATACTCGTTATTTCCTGAGCATCACTGATAATCTATATCCCGGCTTTGTTTATATACTATACTATAAAATATGGAGAAACAGGAAGTGTTCACCCGTGAGAAACCAGAAATGACAAACGCTGAACTGATTTGATTTGATCATTTTTACTTGTAAATATTCCAAGTTCGTGTTGCCTGATCTTACCGTCTCGAATCCTCTGTGAGGATGGTCGGGAAAGCCTGCTGGCTTGCTCACTTTAAACTCATCCAACATCAGAAAAGGATCCAGGTTTCTCAGCTGGGAAAAATAAATGTAGACTATAATCCCAAATAGGGAAAGTGTTATAAGAGCTATGTTGTTTTTTTTTTTTTAAACTTTGACACTTGAACTAAATTCATTTGTGAAAAATCTTACTTCCTGTCTACCGATGCTTCTGCGGACCCGAGCACCAACTCCTTCTCCTTGCTCCACACTCAAAACTGTTTTTTCCACCTTCCTCACATTCATGTTTAGTGGTAAAGGTTTCACTTGGCACTGAAAACACAAAGTTCATCACAGTTCGGGAAAAAGGTAACGCTGTTTTTATGCCATTAGAAGAATTCAAAGAACAAAAGCGTTTTATTTTAACCTCCCAAGACCTGGTGCAATTTTATTTTTTTGCTTTGGACCCCTACTATAAAATGTAATATTATGATACAGATAAAGTGTGTGATGTCCACATACGTTGTGTACACCAGGTCTAATGAGGTAAAGAAATAATTATCAAGCAGTATCAGGACTGTGCTGCTCCGGTGGCAGCCTGCAGTAGCCCTGGTCAACTTGAGTATTTCTCTGTTTCTTTTTTTTGTTGTTTATTGTATCTTCTATCAAATCAACAGCCAATTATCAAATTATGATTGATCATTTTAAATACATTGCATCAGTGTTGTGCTATTCAGACATTTTCTTGTAAACACATTATTGCAATGAGAGCACTTCTAGTGAATGAAAGGGTGGAAAACCCCAATGAAGCACAACATTCAATTGAGAGTTTCAATACAGCTCCAATCAAAATATTTTTTTGTCTTTGCATTTTTTCTTGCAAAGAAAGTTTTGTTGTTGCTTATTTTATATACGTTTAAACTCTTGCTGATGCTACAGACAGACCGTGACAATCACATAAAGAAGTTATTCTAAAATAAATATTTCAAAGTGTCAGGATATGACAACATATTTTGAAATTGTACATATTTGGGGGGTTTTCGCGATTTCAAAACACTGATCTTGGCAAACCGGTGGCTTGTTTTGACACCTTCAAGAAAATGTGAATGATTTTAATCAACCTGACGGCAGCGATCACAAGACGCGATCAGCTGATTGTCAGCTGTTGCTGTTGTTAATGGCTCGAGGACACAACTCGGGCTACATTCGCGTTATCTATTATATTTACAAACTATCTACTCAGGTCAATTCTCTTCCTCATTGTTGTTTACGTCTAAGGAGCTACGTAGTCGCATGATACTTCCGCATATGCGTTGCCATGGCAACGGCACGGCAGCAGGACTTTTCTCCATAGTTACCAGCCGAGTACTCGTAACTGTTATTACATCACCCAGCAACTGTCACAAGCACCACATTTAGCTTTTCATTTTTTTTTTTTTTTGTATTACGGTTGTTATAATATCACATTTTCAGTCTGCATAAATTCTACCTAACGCAGTCCGAGATTTCCACAGACAGTCAGACAGACAGACAGACAGACAGACAGGTGTTTGCACTTCACATACACTCACCTGCCTGAGTACCTGTAAGATAACCGGTGATTTTCAGGTGATTTCTGCTAAATGCGGTTTTAATGGCAGCACTCCGCCACCTCGGGTAAGCTTGCAAGCCGGAAGTGGAGAAGGGGCGGAGTTATGACAGAGAGCAGAGCTGGAAAGAAGGAGGGACGCGGATGGGAAAGGAAAGTTTCCTGGGGGAGGCGAGCTGAGAGCATTCCCGTTTAAATACCCAAGAACTACAGAGAAGCTGCAGAGGGCTTTATTTATGGATTATCTGTCATCAATCTAAATCTTGTAATTAGCTATCAGACATGGAATAACTACACAAGGTGATTTATTAATAAAACCATGCGATATTTACTTGCAAAATATTTCTGAAAAGAGACAAAACGACCAAGATGTTAGGCAAACAACCACAACGTCGCATAAAAGAGAGAAAAACAATGAACTATGAAAACACAGAAAATGAAGGTTCAAACTAGGACATATAGTATATATGTATGAACACCAAGACTACAGAGGATGAAATTAAAAAAAAAAATTGAAAATAAAATGTTATGAGACATCTGTAAGTGATGTTCCACAGTACCTAACAACTTCAAGTCAACTGGGACTCAGCTCCCATAAGGGTTTCTGCCTGATTCTTCAAACTGAGAGCTCTGTGACTACTGTCTACTGCAGGTAAGATACAAGATACAAAACCACTAAAATAATAATAAAACCCCAAACATCCCTTTAAAAATGCAGCTACATAATTTTCCCCTTTCCTAAACTACCTCCATCCATCCATTTGTGAGTATTTGTTTGTGATTGTAGCCTCTGTACCTGGGTCACCTGCTCAACCAGGCAAGCTATCTAGCACCCCGAAAGATATATTTAATTTTTTTTTTTAAGTTTGAAACGTTTGTATTGACAATATTAATTGAAAGACTCAGCTCAACAATAACATGCTCGTACACTAAAAGAGGTTCTGAGTTCTCGGAGTAAACAGTGACATTACAGCCACAGCAGTCCTTGCATCTGTTCAATATAATCCTCCGTTTTTAATTTGCCCCCCTTCGTGTCAGAAGCATGTCTGTTGTCCTGTTGCTGATGGCGCATGAGGTCCTTAGCGATTCGTATGCTGGCAGCCTGTCCACCAGCCAGATTCACTGCATGAGGTCCAACCTGTGTGGGTAGATGTGAGACAGTAAAGTCCTTGTACTTTGTAAAATGACGACACAGAGTGTAAGTAGGGACAGCTTTGCAGTGTGAAACACTTGTATAGTCCCCGATTGTGGCATACCTGAAGAGCGGTGTACTGTCCCATCAGGTAGAGCGGGCACTCGTCTGTCCACCGTAAGCTTTCTGTTATGCACGGCCATCCGTCTATTACCTTCACAGGGGAAAAGTCAGAAATATTTTATTAACGTGAGTATTGTCTGTAACGACATCTACATGTTTATATCATGAACACCTTGCAGGAGGGTAAGTTTGAGGAAAACGTGCGCCTTTATACAAACATACACAAACTATTACAGTGCTGAAAACAATTTTCTGATTAACCCACTTGAATTGGAAATTCTTTCATCACATCAGTAAGCAGCGGGTCTTGTTTAACATCAAGCTTGCAGCCGGTGGCAAGCCAGATCATATCTCCTGTCCAGAGGTCCCCAGTGCTGAGAGCCAGACTCCAGGTCTGATTCCTGTAGCACCAGCTGGCTTCACTCACCTGGACAGTAACAAAATATTCATGGGAACTTTCCTCACATAACTTCACATTTAACTTAATCTCTTATGTAAGATTACTGAACCCAGCAGGTGACATCTACACTGGTTTGTCTTTTAACTTCTCACTTATTTTCATTGGTAGAGTATTAGGGACACTGAAGTAAAAATGTACAATTCTGAGAAAAAAGTCAGAAGTCTGAATTCTGACTTTTGTTTTCAGAAATGTGTCTATTTTTTTTGTTTTGTTTTTGTTTTCTTCAGTGGCCCTATTGGTTTTCCGAAAGTAATTCCAAGTTGTCTGTAGGACAGAGGGTAAACATGTTTGGTTGTTTGTCTGGTCTTATTGAGGCCCTGTGAATGTCACATGACCTGCCCAAGGTGTGTCTTGCCTCCAGCCCTGTGACAGGCAGGTGTAAAACAGGTTTAGAAAATCAAAGGAAACAACTGGAACCCCGAGGTGTTCCAAGCACTTTGCGTTTTTGCATTTAAAATGAAATTCATTCATTTTCTGTAACCGCTTCATCTTATTCAGCCTGCAGCCTTTCCGAGTGCTCAGTACGGGAGCATGCAAACCTCCAGGAGCTATGACTACACCTGCCAGTCATTTGATACGAATGGCACTGGCACACACCCAGGTTTATTTCAAAATAAAAACATAAACTTAAACCAGTGATGCCCAAATTCTATGAACATGTCAAATTTCGTACAAGAGTAAAAAGCACATGTGACTATGTGCAAAATCAAGTCTGGGCTCAAGGTGTTGCCTTGTGGTTTCTTACTCCAGCATGCAAACATGGTCAAACCAGCAGGACAAGACAGATACAGGTGGAACCATCATCAAGCATTCATCATTAACATACTTATGTTTCCTTTTTGATATGGATATGGTGACCGTTGCTTGTGAGCTGCATCAGTGGGAGCATGGTGAATATGGAGTGTTGTTTATTTTTACTGAATTGTACTATGAGCATCTTTTGTGGCAGTTCATCTTAACGTTCCTGTATCTTGTTTTTTTACACAATAATAAAAGTATCTTATCAAACCTGGTCACCTCCAGCTTGAGAGAGAGACAGAGAGGAAAAGAAGAATAAGATGACAATGACCAAAACGTGAACTCAAGGATTCATAACCACTTCTTCTACATTCAGATTGTTACAACTGTTTAGTTACAACCTGCTACTGATAATTCTCACACAACGTCTCCCTGTCATACTTATTTCTCTTTTACTACTGTGTATGTGTACTGTTACCTGACAATATGTCTTCAGTTCCACTTTTCCATTCATTATGAATGGTTTTAGGTGGATGTAGGCCTCTGGGGTGACTGCCCCTCCTTTCCTTGCCTGCTGAATCATGGCTAACCGTTTGTGGAGACGTCGTTCATTATAGAACTGCCGTAGGTAGGCTTGGCCATCCATCTTGATACCATGCTCCACGTGAGAGTATCGACCCACCAGGCTCTCCACATCGCCCACGTCAAACTGTTTCAGCTGCAGAGGAAGCAACGAATGCTGACGTGTGTGGAGATGAATCTGTCTACAGTGTTTTTTGCTTTGTTTTGTTTTATGGTTGATGCACATGCTGTTTCACACAGTCACTAGACCTGCAGGTGCTTTCTCATGACCCATGTCACATGGCTGGCCCCTTGCTGCAGGGCAATTGAGACGACATGAGCGCTGGTCAGACCTCCACCAACTACCATTACTCTCTGCCCTGTCTCACACAATACATACAATCCTAGACACACACAAGCATACAGCGCTCGTAAAGGAAGACCTGACCTAAGGCTGGGTGTTAAAAGGTCTCTAAAGTCTTAAGAGGTGAAGCGTAGAATATGCTCATAAATGGGTAAATATGTTATTTGGATTTTATGCCTACATACGAGACGTTTTTGAGAGCTGTATTAACTAACTCTGTCTTTACAATAAACTTATGATGCTGCACTCCTGAAAAATATTGCTTACCTTGAGCAGAAAAAGTCTCTTTCTCTTTCTGACAATTTGCTTCTCTGAGCTTTTGCGTAGAGTTTGGCAACTGGTGCATGAGATGGACGGTGTGTTGCAAACGCTGCTCTGGATAGCTCTCTCCAATACTCCTCACCCATGCAGGGATGTTTGCCATCTGGGCACGGGTCGGACCTGTTGCCATAACAACCTGACGAGCCTTTATGATATCACCTTCTTGAAGGTGGACTGAAAAATATTTCACTCGCTTCTTTGCTCCATCTCTCTTCCCCTCAGAAGCGCTGGTGGACTCGCCCTCTGCTTCCTGCTCTTCTTCCCCATCTTTCTCCTCAGTTACCGGAGTGATGTGTTCCACTGTTCCCTTCACCAGAACTTCACCCAACTTGTACCTCTCCACCTGCATGTTCAGATAAATAAAGTCAAGCAAATCATGAAACAGCGAGATTTTCAGCGATAACACAGAGTTTCGAAATTACATGAATGTGCAGTTTTTTTCTGGGGTGCGATTTAAAATAGTGAAAAGTCAAAGTTAAGACCAAACGCTGGCTTTCTGGGAGTTTGTTCCAGACATGTGGAGCATAGAAGCTGAACACAGCATTTCCATGTCTGGTTCCGACTCTGGAAACTGATCATAAACCAGATCCAGATGACCTGAGGGGTCTGGAAGGTTCATACTGGGTCAGGAGGTAACTGATGTATTTTGATCCTAAACCATTCAGAGCTTTATAGACCAGCATCAGAACTTTGATGGACAGGCAGCCAGTGTAAAGACCTCAGAGCTGGACTGATGTGGTCCATCTTATTAGAATACTCTTGCAAATGTGGTGAATAACAACCTGTAACAGGGAAAAGCTTGTCTCACCTGCTCCTTAAAGAAATCCACACTAAGCTTTGTTCCTGGCAGACTGAAGGATAAACTCGTCTTCAGCGTGGAGCTGATGTTCAAACGTTTCCTTTCCTTTTTGCCGAGCCGCATGTCATTGAAGAAAGCGTTTTCATCCAGGATATAACCACGGTCTGGAAGACTGTGAAGCTCTGCTGAACGCTCACACTTTAAAACAAACTCCTGAAGTGCTTTCTGGCAAAGACAACATTCACCCATGTGCTCATTTACATTTATACTGTAAAAGCTCCCTCGTTTCTGCGCCGAGGGAAGGTGATTATGTTTTTTACCTTGTTGAAAGGGTCTGTGTGCACCAGTGTGTGTGAGCGCAAGTGGGGGATGTTCAAAGCTGCAAACTGGCTCTCCCACAGAGCGGTCCAATCTCCATACGTATCCACCACTCGGAGACTAAGCGGAGGGCAAGTGAGCCTTTCTGATTTTGTTAACTTTCCTAGTTGCTCCTCTGTTGTCTGGCCTGCAGAGACAAACCAAGGACATATATGATTGAAGTTAGTTCGATTGAGATAAAAATGAACAGTGAGTATAGTTGCAAACGGACGTTTAAACACAGTTCAGAAAAAGAAAACCTGACATCATTTGGCTGTCATGTCTGTCATGTCAACGTTGAGGAAACCTTCCCAGTTTTAGGTCAGTTGGAATTCCCCCTTTTTTATTTTTCAAAGTAAAGAGAGGAATAATCTTTTAAAGATCATATTTCTTTCTTCAAAGTCAGAGGTTTTCATACACCCAGCATTTAATTGAATTCCCTTTAAAATTGTTTTACTTGGTTCAATCATCTTGGACAGCTTTTCACAATATATTTCTGGAATTTGGCCCATTCTTCAAAGAGTGGTGGACCTGGTCAAGTTGAGGGCCATCTTGCATGCACATGCATGTCACAAAATTTCAATATTTGACATTAGGGCTCTTTATTGACCTTAAACCACTACAGCTAATCTTGAATGATGCTCGAGAGCATTGGATGACGGCCTATCCATGTTCAAGTTTTAAGGTTTTGGTGGAGGTGGAGGTGTTAAGATGTTGTCCCCCAAACCCCTGACAGGCAATCACCCTCCTCCCCCTACCAGCCTTCCTCCCCACACCTGAAATTCTCTGATAAGATGATGGAGCGAGTCAACGCTGGGCTCAGATCTAGTCCCCGGCCCAATCCCTTTTTGTCCCCCATAAACCCACTACCAGCCTTGTAACTCATCTGACCATAATTAAATAATCACATTCTACCACCGGGATTAAAAAAAATCAGTAATCTTTCATTCAATCAGACTGTGTTCTACACTAACATGTGCCAAAGCCAAAAAGAGAGGTGTCCGGGTAAGCAGATTTTAATTTCTGGAGACGTGTCCTGTGGGCTGATCAGGCTGAAACTGAATGCTTTGGTCATAAAGATGATCATCATGTTTAGAGGAAAAAGCGGGGATGGCCTGTCATCCTCAGAGCACCACTTCAACTGGGAGGGTACCGGAGTATGACGTATGACTTAAATTAAACAAGTACAACGTACCAACTGTGGCCCTCTTCTTCCTTGTGCCGCTGCAGCGTCTGTTGCTGGATGTTTTGGGTTTTGGCTGAGACTTGTGTGGGTCCGAGTGGTGGGGGGTCCGAGGTGGGTCAGGTCCACTGTCAGAGTTTAGATCAGGGTCATGGCTGGACAGCAAGCTGGCCAAGGTCAGGGCATGGGGCCCTCCTCCTATTATTAACACGTCGAGCATGGCAGCCTGAAACACAGGAGGAAAAAGGGTTGCAGCTGCTCATATTGAGAACAAAAACCCATGTGTGTGTGTGTGTGTGTTTGCGCATGCGTGCGTGAGCGCGTGCGTGCATGTGTGTGCGTGCGTGTGTGTGTGTTTGTATGTGTGTGTGTGTAGGTGGGGATCATTTAATTCCTGTTTTCTAACCTGAGTTAGTTCCTCAAATGGAAGCACGTTGTTCTCACTCAATAGTGCTGGTTCATGTGTGAACTCTCTGGATTTGTAGTTTTTATTTCAAATTTAATCTGCAGTGCAAAAACAATCAAACATATTTATAGCACAATAACAAACAAAAGAAAGCAAATACTGTTCATAATGTAAATTTATTATGTACACATAGCAAAAGCAAAAGAGATGTTAACCTTTGGTTAAACAGTTCCCATGAGAACTGGAAGTCTCGATTTCCACCTGTAGCAAATCTATGAACTTGAAAATATTTAAAATCAGAAGTACACCAACTGACTCACAAAAGATTCATCTTGGTCTTAAGTAATTTACAAATCTTTAAAAAGCTTTTGCAAAGTCATCATTTTTTGGTTCTGCCATGAGGTCATGAGGAAAATAATTTGAAACTGAAGTTTTAACATAAACAACTTTCTCTTTCTTCTCTTTCTTTCTTTCTTCTTTCTTTCTTTTTTCTTTTCTTTCTTTTCTTTCTTTCTTCTCTTTCTTTCTTTCTTTCTTCTCTTTCTTTCTTTCTTTCTTCTCTTTCTTCTATTTCTTATCTTTCTTTCTTTCTTCTTTCTTTTCTTTCTTTCTTTCTTTCTTTCTCTCTTTCTTATCAACAGTGTGTCCAAGTGAAAAGGTTCAATTATCCCCGTGCTCACACATTATCTATGCCTGCTTTTTCCTAATATGGTGACGGGCTCTGCTGGAGCTTATGCCAGCTGTCTCTGAGTGAAACATGACGTATCCTCTGGATAGGACGCCAGTCCATGGCAGGGCATGCTCACAGTCTTTTAGTAAAATGAAACAATTCTAAGCACATTAAAGAAAACTCCTCACGCTGTACTGTACCTGGTCAACTCGTCGGTTTACGGCAGCGTGGTGGAGACACGTTCCGTCTCTCAGCTCTGATATGCTGTGGTGGACGTTTGTGGAAGTGACCGTGTCTCTCATGTAACTCAATCCACCACCTCTTCTACTGATTTAGATGGACTTCACTGGCTCGGCAGGGAACGCTGGAAATAGCGTGACTGTAAATTTAGTAACACATCAATCCCCCTTAAACATGAAAACTGCATGACCTTGAGAGATGCCACACACCAAAATCTGCTCTTTCTTCTGTTTAACACGGACGGTATTTTAAAAGTGTGTCAACAACTCAAAGAGCTACATGCATTTCCACAGCCTTCTGTGAGACTACAGAAGTTTAAACAGACCATTTCACTGCTTCTAGACCAGGCTTTTTTTTCTCACGCACACTCACACATTAATGAACACATCAATTCAATTCAATTCAATTCAATTTTATTTATATAGCGTCTATTACAACACAAGTTGTCTCTAGGCGCTTTCCAGAGACCCAGAACATGACCCCCGAGCAATTATTACATAAACAGCGGCAGGTAAAAACTCCCCTAGTGGAAGAAAAACCTTAAGCCAAACAGTGGCAAGGAAAAACTCCCCTTTAAGAGGGAAGAAACCTTGAGCAGGACCTGGCTCATGAGGGGCGACCCTCCTGCCGAAGGCCAGCCGGGTAGAGCAAGAAATAAGAAAGAATAGAGACATAGAGACACCGTCAAAGGTACAGATAGGATACATTAGTAACTGTCCTTGGTAGTCCAATTAGACTTCTGTGAATATGGGTGATATATGGATAGACGGTGATACAAGGGGATGAGGACTGCAGGTCGGGGTGTCAGCAAGCATCCAACAGACATCCACACATCAGAGACAATGTTGGGTTCAGTCTTCCCAGAGGACACATCAAAACGTCAGCAGGTGGACTCACAGCCCGGAAATAAAACCCCTAACTTTTTAGCAGAGAACTGCTCTGCCTCCTGCTCCAAAACATCTAACCCCAAACCAGTATCATGTATCATGTCAAACTGGAATAAAAGTCTCAGTGACAACAAAGTACCTCCTTTTAATAGAACTTTTTGTTTTATTTTTAAAATCTTATCTTTTCTTCTCGCTTATATAGTACAAGTTCTGTATTCTAAGAAATTACACACTAAGTTAGTTTTCAATAAGCGTTTGCTTGAGTCAGTTCCTCTTCAGACAACCGTTCCCCATTTGCAGCTGGCCAGTGACTGCCTGTTTGAACTTCCCCTTCCATCCAACAGAAGCACAAACACAATCAAAGCTTTAAAGGCTCCTGCTTTCACTGCCAGTGACTACAGTTTTTGACGTTATCAGTCACAGACGCTGACAGCCGAATGGACCTGAAGGTGGGTGTCTTCAACATTCAGCACTACCGAGTATGAGACGATGATGACAGTTGTGGATATTTGTAGTGAGGCGTTGATGTTTGTTTGTTAACTTTTTTATTTCAGGATTCTGTGGTAAATGGAGGCGTGCTGATTGTGCACCAAACCCATGACGGGAAGCATCACTATGAAGTGGAAAATGTCGTGAAGTACAAAAAAGAGAGCGGGAAAAAAATGTTTGTGAGGTATAAGCATAAGTTCATGACTCTCACTGATATTAAACAATTAAATGACAAATTGCTGATTGAACAATGAGGACGTTGCTCAGGGTATAAACTAAATGACAAAATCAGGAGCTACTGCGGTTGTTAGATAAAAGACTTACATCGCTAATGAAAGAAGAGCTTTAATTTTTTTTTTAGATTTCTAACTATATCCAAAGTATGAAAATTCAAACAGTTCATATCAAAAGAAGTCTCTTTTTTTTTTTAAGTACAGTGAATATTTGATAGTCTGGCTTGTATTACAAATATTAAGAGTCATTTTACTGTCTGTGTTGTTTGTTTTTAAACGGTTATAGTTGTTCATTTTATATTGTATATCTTGTTTCATCATCTGTAAGGATTTTTAGTAATCGTGAAGTTATACATCACATTGTACAAGCCTTTGTTTTTCCATCTCACCTCACAGGCTTTTTCACCAATTAGATTAAATCAAAGAGGAATTTTGTAATAAATAAATATAGTAAAACACAATTTTAAAAACATGAGCATGCTTTTGTTTAAATTTTAAGGGTTTTGGAGTTTGGTTTTGGATAGCCACATCTAAATTCAAGTTCCTTCAAATGATGGTTAATGATGGTTGTGAAGTTTCAACACAATAATCAAATCCTGTATGACACATAATGACACATTAACTATTGCATTTCACTTTGAACGAACTAGCAAGGACAAACTGTTAAAACAAAAAAGATCATCTTTCTTAAGAGCTGTCACATAAATTAGTAAAAACTGCATTTTCTAAAGAGTAATGTCTAGCTTCTTTTCAGTTCTATTTCTTTGGCTATACATAGATAACATAATTGCATTATATTTTTCTTTTTCAGGAGAGGGGACAAACTATTGGAGATAAACGGCATCAACGTGCAGGAACTCACGCCTGAGGAACTGGCCCAAAAGCTATCAGAAAAGAGTCCTGTGCTGGTGAGTTCAAGGGTTAGGGGGGTGTGACTTGCTTCCAGGTGTAAAGTTAGTCTGTGTTACTGTTTCATGTTACACAGAGAAGTCGTGTAACTGCAAATGGAAATGAAAGTCCAAAGATGGGAAAATGACAAAGTGAAGATCCTTAAGTCTGTAATATAAAAAGAATTGCATTTAACTGCCTGGTATTGATATATGTTTACATTGTGTAGCCAAGCTTTTATAGAAAAGACTTTGAAAAAGTGTCTGTATGAGTTTGGACCCAAGCGTGTTTAGTTTGCTTTTAATATATCTTATTACAGTCACGTTTGTCATATGTTTGTATGTAATAAAAGTGAGCCGAGACCTCTCTCCTTTCTGTCTCTTTAGACAATGTACAATTCTTGCAGGAAACTCAAAGACGCTGAGCAGGCGGTCCCGCAAGAGGACGCCTTACATCCCGTCTCCAAGGAGTTAACGATGATGAGTTTTTGCTGGGAGATGATGAGGGAGGAGGAGGAGGAGGAGAATAAAGTCCCACAGGAGCTGGAGGAAGGGGGGACAAATGGTGATGAGGACAATGTCTGCCAAGAAAGCGAGGATGGGGGGGGGAGTGAAACGCTGCTTGTCATTGAGATGACGAAAACTAGCATTTCCTTGTTGAGGGGCAGGGGCTGCGATACTCAGAACCCCTGTGAGGGGTGTCACGGGGCGGGATGTGCCATCAATGACATTGTGGTGGTTGCAGAGTCCAGCATGGTGACACTTGGTGAGTGAGTTGACTGTAACTCTCCTGCCGTCACACCTTGTTCTTTCCCTGAATCATCATCTTTTACCAACAGCAGTAGTTACTCTGGTTGTATTTACCAAATTCTTTGTAATTGTGGTTACTTAACTAGGAAGTATAGCATCATATTAAATGTTTCCAGAGAAACAAAAGTACAGTCTTTGACGTAGTCTTCTAACTTTGTTTAATGTCTCATTAAGAAATATAAGAAAAAATGACTAAAGAAGAAGATTTGTTCAGGCAATATACTTGTCATTGTACAAATTAACTTAAAGCCACTTAAAAATCTGATGTATGCAAGTATTTGAAAGTACATTATACAGACAATACGTTTCTGTAATTGATACATTTCTATAGAAGTTTGATTCATAAATGTTGAAGAAAAAATGTGTGTGTTTGGAGATTTGTAAATTCAATCTAAGGAGTCATATTTAGTGTTATCAGCAATTCCTGAAAATGTTTTTGTGCATAAACACCTCAGTGTCGTCACTTTGGATTCCCCTGTGATCTGGCAGGGTTTTATATTGCATTCTCTTTGTGTTACTTTCAGTTCCTAGAGGAAGCGGAAGTATAAGTTTCAGGCAGCAAAAACTGTCTGAAGCTTTAATCAAACACGAGCTCTCACATCGCTACCTCAGAGGTATCTGCTCAGAAAAAGTGCTCTGTTCTTCCCCAAATCCAGGTTAGTCATTAACAACAGCGCCACAGCAACTTAACTGATTCCCTCTTTAGTACTGCACAAACACTCTGAGTCATTCTAGCAACCGATTTCCATGTTTATGTTTGACTTTCTGTTCTGTTTTGTTTTGTTTTTGAGTTTAGAAAGAATCACCATCTATTACTACAAGTCAAATAGTTTGGCGAGGCCTTTCAGAGGAATGCCAGTGGTCCTGAACTTTACCGACTCCAACTGCTTTATCAGATGCTGCAAGAAGGGAGAAAAGGTGCTCCTTCAGGTGGAGGTAATAACGAAATAATGCGCTTTTGTTCCACATATACAACCAAACCTTTGAATTCCCAATGTAACAGCTTCAAAGGTGCTTTCACAGCAACAGGTTGATTTTTCCATTCTGGTCCAGTTCATTTAGTTCAGTAATCACACTCGGTTACGGACCAGAACTGCCAGACTGAGAACCCCAAAAAGGGTGATTTCAGTTCCAATCAAATCACACCAGTTACAGGTTGATGTGTTGAAAAAGAGATATCAACCAAAAACAAGAATGAGAGCTTAAAAATTACACAGTTTTGGGCTGTGATTTATAGATAGACTTTTGTTTCTGGGCAGGAGATCTTATGCTGAAGCATTTTTACCATTAAACTGGAAATTATCTTTACAGACTGATAAAAATGACAGTAATCAAATTTTATCATGAAACAACAGAAAATATAAATCATTTGTGCAAATGACAAGGTTTTCAAAAGTGATTAATCGCAATCCAATCATTGTGACCCAAAAGAAGTCACTGGAGTGTTGGCATATCTGTCAAACTCTCCTATTCTTCAGTGGCCAGGCCTTATATCCATGTCCTTTGAAGGTGGGGCTTCAGAGGCAGGTCGGAGTTGTTGTATATTTTCAAAGTCTTGTTGACTCTAACTGTTTTAGTCCAGCATCTCCAACCAAACTTTAAACTCTGAGCTAAATAATGTAGTTCATAATTCTGCTTTATGAATGGAAACATGTCAATTTCACACAACACGGCATCAATTGAGCATTAAATTTCAAACTAGTTTTAAGCCCCTATGTGATGTAAGAAAGTCTTATATGCTCTTAAACCCTTTTGCTGAGTTGCCTGTGATTTCACCTAAAGATTAACCTTGTTGTGTCCTCATAAACGTTCATATCAACCACTAGAGATCTCTTTTTTACTGCATGTTTGATTAAATCGGATACAGGTCACTATTAACCAGCGTTTAAAACCATTCAAAACCACCACTGAACAAATGGGGCCATACAGGGCTGCTGTGTTGAGAAAACTACATTACTAAGTGGAGAGGGTGCAGCATGTCTTATAAATTCACTTTGTCCACCTAAAGATGCACTTCAATGTTTCTTACAGCAGGTACTCATGTTTTCTATTATGTAGACTAAGCTTACTTAGCTCCATGCAATTAGATAATCTGTGAGGTGGCCATTTCACATTTATTCACCATTTTACTTATCTTCCAGGTGTAGCTGGTAAAACGAGATTAGTTGCTGCTTCTAAAAGAAATAAAGGACTGAAATACACATTAGAGTGCACTGTTTTTTTTGCACCAGGCTCATTACACAGTGCAGGCGCAATTCGCACCGACTGCTTGGCAAAATGCTTTACCCGCTCTATCTGAGCCATCATTTCCTGCAGCAGGGTTCAAGTTTCCAACGGGACCTTCAGTGCTAATAGGATTCCCCTTTCATGTCTTATCAGTCTGAGAAACTTTAATTGTCCCTTAAAGTGCCCATAATTAGATGATTGACCATAAAATCATCACTTCACCTTTTAAACACAGTAGTGACACAGAACAGTTAGTGTGTGTGTGTGTGTGTGTGTGTGTGTGTGTGTGTGTGTGTGTGTGTGTGTGTGTGTGTGTGTGTGTGGTGTTGTGGTGTGTGTGTGTGTGTGTGTGTGTGTGTGTGTGTGCTATACTTCCAGTAATATTAGACTGATATGTTTGGTAAATTAGTGAATGGTGATGATTAAAACTTAATGACCACAATAATTTCCTTTTGTAGTTCCAAGTTCTAAAAAAATGATTAAAGGATTTCTGATACTTTTAGACATGTGAGAAGCAGAGGCTGAGGCAGATTTCCCAGAGCGACGAGAACACCCTCGCCTTCGTCTTCTACATGAAGTCTGACCAGACGAATCAGCGAAAGTTCGAGTCAGCGCTTCATCAAGGCTGGTTCATGTGTATAATCAACACAAATTTGGTGGAAATGGGAATGCTGGTTGGAGGGAGGGAAGACCCATCATTCCTCTTCGTCATTCAGAAGTGAAGAAGACAGGTTTAATTCATGCTCAATTTACCATGTAACATTCTCTTACGAATCTTATCTGTGGCTTAAATGCTGCAACCTTAGGTCTGTTATTAAAGACTAAGGCATATAAACTTTTCAATTTTGAGTGAGAATGGAATATATGTTTGCAGCAAAATGAAAATCCTTCTGGTTCCTGTCACTTCTTTATAAGTTGGTACAAGTCAATTAACAAATGTCACACAAACTACTGTCAATTGATGCAAAAGGAGAATTGATAGACTTCACTTCTAGTAATTGGCTATTTTGTCATAAATATGTAAGTACTGATCCAGTCATATGCACGGAGAGGCAATAAAGTCTCTTTCAGATGCATCTGTAAAAAGTGGTTTCCGCAATATCATTAGTTTGCTTGAGGAATCTAAACAACAAAAGTAACAAACAATTTGAATGCACTTTCTGTACACTTTTACAGTTGAAATGACCTCTGTGTCTATGCAGGCCCGTAACTTTCATAGCTTTTATGGACAGAATTTCTAGGGGCAGACAAGGGGTGGAGAGTGTCCGGTTCAGCAGTATCAGGATTTCATCTCTGGTTTTTTAGAGATGATGTGCTTCTGTTGGCGTCATCAGGTTGGCATTTTCAGCCCCCCCTTGAGCATTTAGCAACCATGTGTGAAGCAGCTGGGCTGAGAATCAGCACCCCCAACCCTGACACCATAGTCGGAAAAGGGTCAGGGATGAGTTAATGGCGCGAGTGGAGAAATTGAAATATCTTGGGGTCTTGCTCTCAAGTAAGGACAAAACAGAGGAGACAGACAGGTGAGTTGGTGGCGCATCTGAAATAATGTGGGCTGAAGAGAGGGTTGAGCACAAAGCCAAGGCTATGTTTACTGGCTGACCTATGCTCCTGCGTTTCACAACATCATTAGTTGACTTGTACAGACGTATAACACAGTGGCGGCAACCAGAAGGAGATGCAAAAATAGTCCTTTCCGTTGAACTTTCTTTTCACGTTCTCTCTGTAGGAACCCAGTCCACACAATCGCTTAAATAATATGACAATACTGAGTCCTGTCAGAAGCTTAAACTAGTAATTTATTTTGACAGAGCAGATTTTCACAAGTGCTACCATTAGTTGCCATGTTGTTGGAAAAGCATATATTCTCCTGTCACTCAAATGCTTGGCCTCACATCCTTTTAGTCCTGAATAAAAGCTTGTACTCCTTAACATCTACTAATATAACTGTTTGTTTTTTTTTTTACTTTGGGAATGTAGCTTTTTATTTTCAATGTGACACTATTTTTAGTATTAATTGTTGTATGATTTTATTTGAACTGACTGTATTTAAACAACATAAAATATAAAATATTGTCTCACTTCTCTCTTTGCTGGGTAATAGACGTTCTGTAGTCCTGGTAACGTCTGTACGCTGAGTCACGTACATATGAAAGTGCTGAATCCTGAATGAATATTGAATACTGGTTTTCAACTACTAATGTGAGAAATGCAGTTTTTTTTAAATTATTATTTCATGAATCAAAGCTCTATACCGAGTATCAAAGATTAAATAAAAACATTTTAGGTACAAAAACACTTCCTCATGAGTCTATATTCCAAACACAAGATTCAAGGTAGTTTATTTTACATTTACAATAAAAACATTGTGTTCAGGAAGTTAAAAATCCCAGTCTCACAGAAAAAAAGTAAATTTAACTCATGGTTGCTCAATAAACAATTTAAATAAATTAAATAACTGTCTGACTGTCTATGTTATCAATATATATAGTATTTTTTTATAATAAGTGAAATTTCCAATAGTATTGGCTACACATTTTTACTTTTCTGCTCATGTCTGACACGGTCGGAGCCTGAAATATAACTTAATTTTACTTAATTAACCATTATAATTTAACCATATTACTTTACAGCTTTTATGGATACTAAAATATTATTGACATTAAAAAAATCTTTCATATCAACTATATTTGGTATCAAAGACATTTAAAAAAAAAGAAATGCTGAAAATAAAAACTACGGTTGCTATATGTTTTACAGTACAATTTAAAACCATTAACATAGAAGAACACAGTATAGTGCAATTAATCTCGTTTTTCTCTTTAATAATGATGGTTTTCACTATACAATAGTGAGGTCAAAATATTCACATTTAACAGTCATGACAGTGTTGTTTAGAGGTCATACAGCACTAATGAGAAGCAGACAATGAGACTACTATCCTTGAACGCCGGTCTTCCGTCTGAGCTGCAGGGACTCAGAGTCCAGTCTGTTCATTGTCGCTGTCCTCGTAGGCTTTGTTACTGTGCCCATCGAAGTCTAGACTGTAAGGATTCTCAGTGGCCACATTAGCGGGTTTCCTGCAAACACAAGAAGCATAAGCACCACCAAAGTACTTGACCTACCGTGCTAAAAATTCGGGTGAGACAAGACTCACTTTTTGCGAGCTCTGACACCAGAGACGACAAGGTAGATGCCCAGTAGGACCACAATACCCATCACCACACCGAATATCACCAGCCACACTTCCACCTGCTGCTCGATGGGTGGTTTCAGTGTTGGTGGGACACCCACAAACTCCAGTGTTTGGTCATCTAACTGGAAGACATCATTGATTCGACCCCGGTTTAATCTGCAATGGAAGAAGTAGGTTTGTCATTGAATGTGGGTAGGAAAAGGTCATACTGAGCTCCTGTAGGAGATTTATTCATATCTGTGAAATGTTATCATGTGTAGCTTAACTACTTTCAGTAGATTATGAAGCATTTTTATGGTTATATAATAAGCTATTTTGAAGTCTATTTATCTTGGCCATGAATTGCTCTTTATTAGTTTGACTTAGACTGTGACTCAAAGAAACCCGTGGTCGTCTATATCAAACAGCCTCTATTCTCAATTTTTACAGTGCCTCTCTGAATCAAACTTTGGAAATAAGAAAAATAAAGCTCCTAAATTGAACACTAGGGACGGGCTCCAAAAGCGAATCAGTCACCTTAAACCCTACACATTAAAATGTAAAAAAAAAAAGAAAATACAACCAAAAAAAACAAAAAACAATTTAGTTTCCATAGTTGCAGTTCTGGGTTGACTTGGAAGGGTTCAGGGCCAAAACTTAGCAAAGCAGCCTGAAGGAGCCATCTTCACGGCTTGTTGAAAAGCCCATAGCCAGGGCCAACCAGAGGATGCCAGCTGGACTACTTTCTCTTCTACCTTTTCTTTGTCTCTTTCACTTTGTGAGGTATATAGCTTAGTAAGTCAACAATGAGTCTGAAAAAGTTGGATTGGTGCATCCCCATTTGACGTAAGGACATCAAGACAGATTTGATCAGCTAGCAGAAATAGTTAATTTGCACGTCCTATCCAGTTTCCAGGCTTGGTTGGTGTCTACGTGTGGAGTAACCAGATTTAGGTGGTGTCACAACCTGACACCATGCAGTAAGATGAAAAAGAGGCTTTGAAAGCACTGCTTCAGAGAACCTATGTGGACGTCACAGACGGCTTGTCCAGTTCTTTATACACAGTCTAAGAAACCAATTAAATATAGACTATGGCGGGGCCATCAGTAGTAGTTCACCATGCCTCATTCATGGGCACAAAGCAGTAACATTGATGGAAAGGCTGTTTTGATAGCTAGGTGTATTACAGATAGATTCACATTGACACTTATGCATCACCTGATGGATGCCTCCAACTCTTCTCTTGGAACGAATTCAGTGCTTTTTGTTGGGTTGGTCACCACAATGTAGAAGGAAATCCTGGGAGTCTCATTTAAGGTGACGATGTTGTCTGCTCTGAAGGTACAAATAGATCAAAACTTTAAAACAATTGTTATGAAGCACAAATTCAAAGTGCTAAAAGAGGCATAAATGATGTTTGTAGGATTAGTCCGCAGGACGATGCGGGTACACTGACGTGAAGACCAGTGTCTGGTTCTTTTGGCTGTAATACTGGCTCATAGCGTAAGCAATGGTGGCCTTGAAGAGGTACATCTCGTTGTCATTCCACGAATACTGAAAAAGATTTTAGTACAGCGATCTTTCACTTCACTTCATCAATGCCAAATTCATGTAATATTTAGCTACAACCTGATGACTTTGTCATACTCACAGCAGCATCACCCATGGCAGCTTTCAAACTCAGTCTTACTTTAATGGAAAAGCCTGGATCTACAAAAACCAACAACATCATTTAATAATGAATTGTAGTTATTTATTTATTTTCATCTATGTCATTGGGAGGATGCTGACCCCATATTGCCCCTTTTGCAAAAATGTTGTTTACATGTTTGTAACATGGCACTGTGAAAAAACATTAGCTGAAAACAGTTATCATTTAAGTTCTCAAGAAAAATTAACTTAAAAATGATAAACTATATGTCATGAAAACAGCACCTTGAGTATTTTTTTTACTCCATTATTATCAATGTTACGTAATGTTGCACAATTGTTAACAATAGTTAACTTACGGCTTTGTAAGGAGAATTGTTGTAATGTTGACCAAACATTGGTTATGTAAGATGTTTTTCTAATTGTTTGCAGAGAAAAGTCTTGTTATTTCGTTAGTTCCTGAGAAAAGTCTTGTTATTTCTTTAGTGTCTGGGAAAATCTTGTTATTTTGAGAGTAGAGCTGGGAAAGGTTCTGTTATTATGATAACATGTCCTGAGAACGGTTCCTGGTTCGGACAACATGTTTTGCACAACAGGATCTGTGACAAGAGCAAAGTTTCTGGCTTTGATAAATATATATATATATATATATATATATATATATATATATATATATATATATATATATATATATATATATATGGATATAGGGTTTGGGCTGACCAATGTGCTAAAACTGAGCAATAGCTGTACTTTGCAGCATATTTACCGTGACAGCGGTGCTGAATTTTCCTGTTTCTTTTCTAAAAACGAACAGTGTACAACTATGGAGATAATGCACCAGTGTAATCTTTTATACTCACATGGTTCTTGATTTGTCTTGGTGTTTTCCACCTTCAGCCAGTCATAAAGCTTCTGGAAATAGTCTAACAGGGGTTGGGCATCCATTCTAACGTCTCCAGCTATTGTTTGCAAAGCCCTTGTCCAGGACTGAGACCTTCCCAGTTCCAACATATGTCTAGGAAACAAATATTAGTCTTAAAAATTGATGTATACACATGTACCACAAAGATGGAACAGGGAAAGGATGATGTGTTTACTTCAGCTTAGCTCCAGCTACTTTGGAACCAGTGATGTCGCATGTAGACAAGGGTCCTATGTGGTTGGCTGCATCACATAGCGCTTTCTGGAACTGGAACTGGTAGATAGTTCTTGTAAAGTACCTGTATGAAAAAAAATACAACACGCAAACACACACACACATACATCAGCCAAAGGGATATACTAAAAAAAAAAACTAAAAAAAAAAACTTTTCTTGCCTTTGAGACAAAATATATGGGTGTTCGGGGTGAGTACAACCTCAGAAATAACACAACCCTGTTACTTTGTTTGGGGCTGTATGTGATACTGTAAATATGTGAGCATTTAATATTTGCAGGTTATTGTAACATCACAGAACCATATCTGGAATCATCCTCTCTTTTTTTTCTCCTCTCAGTATCACATCATGTTGCATTTGCCGTACCCAGTGAGATGCATTTGGTCTGCTCAGGGGGCATGATCCCTGAAGAATAGAAAGTTGTAGTTCCTCAACTAAACACTAGGGGGTGTCTTTTAAAGTGAATTAATCTTTATTGATCCACATGTTAAACTGTTAAAGTTTACAGCAGAAATAAACATAATTACACCCTGATATAAAGAGTGATGTTTGTCTTCAAGAGACCATGCCGAGACGTAGCGCCGGGAACCAAAGACCACTCCGCGGTCAGTTAGCTGAGTGTCGGCCAGGCAGGGGACCCAGTGGGACTCGATCAGAGCTGGAGCTGGTCTTCTTTCAGCTCCAGCAGTACAAGTTTCAAATGTCAAAAATGAGGATGGATGGAAGTCACCAGTGGTCCATTATAATGGAAGGTGCTTTTATTTGTATGATAGGCAACCTGACAGCAAAGTGTTTACCTGATGAAAGAATAGTCTCCAGATACATGGAACAGAGCAGCTGGGTCACAGTAAGTTTCATCCCTGGACACTGGCTCCATAACTCCTACCAGCTCCCCCTGTTAAGACAGCACACCATCAACACTGGTGGCGATCTGACAAACTGCCAGCAGCTGCCAGAGTGCACAAAATATAAACATCCATCCAGTGTCCAAATATTGCTCATAGTACTCACTAACAGTGAACACGTGCTGACAGTTATGCTTGTGAATTTACATTAACAGAATTAACCAGTCGGCTCATCCTAGACCCCGCTTACTTCATCTGCCACCAGTGCTTCATCCATTCATCTTTAGAGATATTCCCTGCAAACACTTGCCACCTCCACTCCTCCAGCATGTAAGTAAATGGCAGTGTGGCCACAATGGTGAGCGCCTGCTTCATCAGGAAGTTGATCTCGGTTTCTGCAGACAAAAATCACAACGTGGACAATAAGAGAAAAGCTACAGGAATCATTTTAGTTTTGAAGTTTGCTTGCAAAGCCACTCGATGCACCACAGTTGCATAATATAATCGTGAGTTTGCTGGAAACACTGAACGTTTCAAGCAGTTCATTTGCTCTTTGTGAGCCCTTGCAGAATCAGTAAATAAATGACATATTTTTAAGCAACTATCAGGAGGTTGAAGCTTGTGTTATCCTGAAAGCCCCAGGTGGTAAAATTATTTTTAATTTGGATGCTGCTCCAAGGCAGATTTAGATCCATAGACATACAACAACACCTGAGGTAATAATAACCTGCTTATCTGATCAGGTCAAATTTTAATGTATAGTATTTTGCATAGACTAAAATAAATGTTTATGGATTTAATTTAATGATAATATCCTATTTTCACATAAAATGTCAAAAAGATGCCACTTTTCCATTTAAGTCATTCAAATTTGTTATCTTTTTTATGACTCAGGACCAGGCACTACTCATAACCAAGGAAAAATAATTTAACACAAATAACACAACAAAGCCAAATAACAACAAAGAAAAACTTCTGGACCTGCCTGACAGGTGCCTCACATTTAGATCTAAAAGATGGTAAATTTGGTGCACAAAGGAAGACTGAAGTAAAGAAGTTACCCTTTCCAGGTTTGTTCGGCACTTCTCACGTTTGCTCTATTATTATTAAACTGTTGACTTTGGTCGTACCGCTGTCATAAATGAAATCAGGAGACAGGAGACCCAGGCTCTGGAGGTGTTTTGGAGTAGCAGCAGAGAGAGACATGATTTCTCCGGCAGCCTCGTGGAAACCCTCGTTGGCTCCATCTCTCAGAAGGTAGGGGAGATTGCGATAAGCCATCTGGTACTGGTTGTGACCCATCTCATGGTGCGCTGTGAGGAAGTCATCCATGTTGACCTTGGTGCACATTTTAATCCTGTAAACATTGGAGGAGTGTTTATGTCAGCATTTATATTGAGTGATGCATTAAAATCAGATACACTGCACCAATAAAAGACTCAGTGTTCCATGGTGAGCTATATTTCATAAATATTAACCCAAACTGATAAAAGATGGGCCATAAAACGTCCTATTTTGTAACTGGGCAAACTTTGTCCCTGCAGTCAGCAGGGTAATTCTGTTGTCAAACCTTTTACAACCGAGTATATTTGATCAGTCTTTATCAGCAGGAAAGAATGACTCAAAGATTAATCCACATCACAGTTTCAGCACCTTTATATTTACGACTGTTATAATTATGAACTGCTCAAAAGTGAATTTACAGTTCAAATCTTAAATGTACCTAATAAAAGAGTAGGACAGACCTGTGTGCGTGTTCAAACCTTTCACGTTCTTCATGTTTACGTGGATTCATCGTACCTGAAGTCTTCTCTGTTTCCCATGTCCCAGGCTGTGGGGTGACAGACCACCTGGCGTCCATCGTTGGGCTTCACCAGCATGGAATTATTCCAGAAGTTTTCAAACATCTCGTACAGGCCTACAGACATGAAAAACTTTTCTGCTTCTTCAAAAAGCCGTATTTCAGTCCAACCCTGAAATTCAAGGTGATATTTGGTAGAGAGGATTACTTTATTGCTCCACATACGAAGGTGAAAAGCCAGCTTCAAATGCATCTTATAACATTGTGCGTTTTGTTTTTTATTGAGCAGCAAATTGCAGTTTACCTTCTCCACCATAGTTTGGCTGACATCGATGTCTGGTTTGTCGGGGTAGGGCACTACCAAAGAGTACAGGTTGGTCCAGAATCTTCCCCACATGTCACCTGAGCAGACAACACAATCAGTTGACGTTTTTGACTTAAAGCAAACTTTAGGTACTCCCAATTCAGAAAAAGTTACAAAAAGGAAACACAAAATATATATAACAGAGTAACTAACAGATTAACTTCACTTTATTTGTTAAGATGCCTCAATTCTCGCATTGAAGGCCAGGTGATAGTAATTATAATTTAGCATAAAAGACTGATGATCCCAAGTTATTCCAAAAAACTCAGCAACAATAAATAACACCTTAAAAAAATAAATTAAAATAAAAAAGCCACATCAGCAGTATTTTTCAATTTAATTATTTCCAGGAGGTTTGAACAAATTAATTAACGTACCCAGCAGGTGGGCAGGCAGAGGTCCCTGTGGATCGATGCGTCCCGGGTAGATCTTCATAAGTCTGGTTCTCACGTAGGTATGCAGCTCCTTGTACAAAGGCAAGATCTGTAAAATAATAAAAATAAATAAATGAGTGAGTAAAAAGAGAGAGAAAGAAAGAAAGAAAGAAAGAAAGAAAGAAAGAAAGAAAGAAAGAAAGAAAGAAAGAAAGAAAGAAAGAAAGAAAGAAAGAAAGAAAGAAAGAAAGAAAGAAAGAAAGAAAGAAAGAAAGAAAGAAGAGAAAGAAAGAAAGAAAGAAGAAAGAAAGAAAGAAAGAAAGATGAAGCTGCTTGTTCTCACTCTTTGATGCTGATGCAGTGAAACATAAACCCACTGACGCACACCCACCTGTTTGTAAATTAAACGGACATCTTCCATCAACTGATCTCTGGTGTACTTGAACTGAAGCTCTTTCTCCATGGTCTCGTAGTCATATCTCCAATAAGCTCCATAGTCTTCAAATCCTGAATACATGACATTAGTGTATAGCGAAAAATTGATGCAGGCTTAAAGGGACGTTATCATGCTGGTGGATATCATGTTACGCCTCAGGGGTCACTAACTTCTCTGTGGTCACTCATAACCACAGAAACCTGTCAGCCTCGTGCGCTCCCGTCATGGTTGTTTTTACTCATCACCAGTCAGAGTCCAGACCAGAGTCACCCTGAAGCTGCTCAGTTATTCAAACTCTGAAAGTGTCATTTTTTCTTTCATTCATCACCATTCAGTTTGGCGGCCTCATTCTTCAGGTCCACATATTCTTCGTACAGAGGCCTCATCTTCTTCCCCACCTCCTTTCTCCAGCCCTCCCACACGTGAAGACGCTCATCGTAGTCTTGGCTGTTGGCCATTATATGCTCCAGACCTGTAAATGGAGGAAGACACGGGTCAGAGACAGAGAAAGCCCCGCACTGAGTTGTGAGGAACATTTTGATCTTTCCTCAAATTTGTAAACATAGTCAAGCAAAGGTTGGTCCAGAAGTATTTGGATTATGACAGTGTTTTAGCAGGTTTTACATCACTGAGGATCAAACTGAAGGCAGAAAGGCTGCAAACAAGCCACAACTGAAGATGTTGGCAGTGCAGAGCTGGCAAAGCATCGCCAGGGAGGGAACTTATTAACATCATCTAGTCCATATAGTATGTAAGTAGTATATTATTGTATTCATTTATTTTGAGAAACCTCTGAAAGTAAAGCTTAGAGTCTACATCACAATCACAACTTGTTTTTATTTTTTTTTATTTTTCAGTCATCACAGTGGTGAATAAAAGCCAAATCTGTTCAAATACTTCTGACCTGGTATTTTCTTGACTACTGTATTTGCTTTTTAGTATTTGATGTTTTACACTCAGTTTTAGATGAAAATGTGGTGTTTCTTTTTTTTTTTGGTGTTTTATATGCCAATATACTGTTGGATGAACTGTAACATGTGCAGCCTCCTTCAGACATCGGTATATTAACCGTTCAATGTTGTCTGGCAAGAAAATACATTTTATACTTTAAGTGCATTTCGCAACCTTAAAGTTTTTCTTTTGATAGGAAATTGTCAAAAGCTGTGAGAATATTCCATTTTAGCTTCTCCTATGAATGCAAAACCACAAGTTTACTACTCCACGACATTTTGCAGTAAAACGTAGTGGAGTGGAAGAGTGAGCGGGTCAGTGCAGACAACTTTGAAGCACCAGGCGGCTTCCTTTACTGGTTTTAATATACTGGGTTTACCTGGCTCTAAGGTCTGGCAGTTACCAGGGTCGTCCTGCATACACACTGTTGATGTGCTGTAGATTGTACTCATGTCACTCATGATTTTACTCAGCTACAAGAAGATTTCAAGAAAAACACAAGGAGAAGACAAGATGATTCAGTCCAGAAGACAGAACGTGTGACTTTGACATTAGCACAAATATGAGTACAAGATATATTACATGAGATTTTCTGACATCAAAAGTGAGAGACTTTCAGTCTTACGCGTGCAGCTTTGTCTGGGGACAGCACACCAGAGCCTTTGCCTTGTAGGGAAATGAGCTGCAACTTGATTTCTCTGTCATTTATCTTGTCGATGGGATATTTGCCGGACTCTTCAGACATATTCATGTAGAACGTGCTCCAAATTTTCTCCTGTTCTGACTTCACAGGGTAAAAAGAGCTATTATTTATCTGTGACTCAAACTCAAACTAATTAATAATGAAAAAATCAATGTTTCCAAACGCCTACCAGTTTGTCTGAGTTTTCCGTAGTGATGTTGGTGTTATAGGCCCACGATGCCAACGAGTACTGGTACATCTGCTGGGTGGCCTCCTCGTCAAACTTTCTCAGGAACTCCCTCGCCTCAGCCTCCACGTCCACAGTGGCCTGCGCGGAAACAGCCCAGGACACAGCCAGCAACACTGCAAGGATCCTAGCAGACATCTCGGCTACTGCAGCTTCATCCACGAGCACAACGTGACTAAGGAGGACGCTCACTATGCTGTTATAAAGTTTTGATAAGGTTCAGAGCTGCCTTGGCCTTTGGACAGCAAAGCCATAAGTAAGGGTGTATGTGAGCTTTCATTCACGGAAACGTCTCAGCAGAACATTGAACGTCACTTGGCTGTCTTCACACAGCTGGGCGTCTGCGTTATACTTTGATACACTATCAGTCATGAAATAGACACGTATCTCTCTTGGAAGACATTGTTTTTGCTTCTTATGAGTTCTTTTGATAAGGTCTCTCATCGTTGTCTTTCAACCTGTCGCCATGATAAAACAGAAAATGTTGTTGTAAACTCCAGGTACACTGGTTTGAGCCAGAAAGCAGAATGGACAAGTATTACAACATGCATCTTCTATTTAAACAACAACAACAAAAAAGGAATTTATTTTAAATGGTTTATCTTAATCATTTATTCTTATTTGCCTCTTACCTTTGAACCCACTTTCATATATTTTGCTCAAGGCCATTTAGTGTTACATGTGTTGCCCGCAGGTGTTTTTTTTTTTTTTTTTTTTTTTTTTTTTACTTCTGATTATAAGTTTGATTGTTTGAGGACAAAAATAAACAATAGTTTCATCTGATTCTCCGACCTTGTTATCTGTTCATATCAGGTTTCCCACCATAACATCTTAAATGTAAGTAGTCAGCTCTTTAAGGTACTGATAGGTAATCAGTCATGAGGCCAACATTTAATGTTAACATTTATTATCCAAGACAGATATCATCTAATTTGCAGTTTCTTTCTGTGCTACAAACAATCATCTACTAAAATTACAGTCAAGTTTAATAAATAAAAAAATAAAAGTGGATTAAAAAGCTAAGATCAGTACAGGAAAAATATTTAGATTACACATCTTTATTGTCAACAATCATTATAATGGATTTTTTCATAAAGTTTATCTTGCAACATACTTAAAAAGTGCATTACCGAGAACACATGAATGAAGTTGGTGTAAGTGCGCCCTCTTGTGGGTGAGGCTGGAGTCACGTACTCATTAATAAATGGGCGCAAAGCTCTTCAAGTCTGCTACTGTAAAACTCGACTTACATTTTAATATCTACATCTACGAAATTGTCTTACGAGTAAATTGTGATTGTAAGAAACATTTTCATTAGTAAAAAAAAAACATTTGGAATTCTGTATGTTGTGACATGATTGTTTGCCCTCAGAGGGCTGATGATGCAAACTTTTAGTATTCAAGTCAGACCATAAAGTAAAAGTAAAACACTGAGAGTCTGTTTGAAACAGATACTGAAAAACAGAACTGGAAGGAAGAAAATCCTATTATCAAGAATCTTTATGCTTATGCTTTACGTCATTATGCTTCCACATAATGAAACCTTAAACAAAGTTTTATTAATATTTTAAAAGGCTGGGAAAAAAACGTTCATCTCTGCAAACAGTGTTTTTTTTTTCCAGAGTTTTAGTCTCCTTTCTAAAATAAAAACATACATACAAACAAAAATGACTATTCCTGTTTGCTAGTTATTCCAAAGATATACAAAATAATTGGCATCTTTGACACGCCTGTGGACAAATCTATTGGACACTTCACTGTGTGTATTCTTCTCATTAACCACAGAGGCTTTAAACTGCTAAACTGCAAAGTTGCCAGAAAAGTTCACCTGCAGCAGGAACCTATACTGTAACTAAACGATGTCCAGCAAATAGATTTTTTTTTTTCTGCTGAATGGGAATTTCCAGTGTACAAAGCCTGGCTGTTGTCCACAGTGATTCACAGTGATTACCCAGTAGCCTGTAGGCTCTGTCTGTACATAGACATGTCTGCAGTAAACTTGCAGTTGCAGCGGATTTCAGGCAGAGCAGATTGACAGTAACCTGTAATGGGCCTCACTCTGCAGCGCCAAGAAGACAAATGTTGGACCTCAGTTGTTTCATGCACGTTGTATATTCCAGAAAACAATCAACAGTGCTGTGACAATGCACTGCTTGCTGCAGCATGCTTTTATCAGTAAGAAATTTGAATGTGTAAGAAAAACACCATAAATGTGAGGCGTACAGATCAGTTCAGCAGTTACATATGTGCCTTAACCATTAACTGGGGACATTTTCCTCAGTATCCTATATAATTTAAGTTTTTTTTCTACCAATGTTGATGTTTTCAGTGGCTGATTAAACCTTCAGTCACTTTATAATTGCTGGTAAAAGTTCAATGTAATTGCATTCCTGCTCCTATGTTGTTTTTGTTGTTTAAAGTTAAGTTCTTCCCTCTGAATTAAAATTATAATGTGATGTGTACTGACTATATACTGTAAGTCAGTATATATGGGATTAAATCCATGACTTCATTCAAACCTGAGTAAACAAGGTTAGACAATTTTGAGGCCAGTGTTTGAACATTTTTTAAGCTTTTTGAGGCTTTCCCCCCATTTCTCCAGTTCTTCTGTTTCAGTGTTAAAAACGGAACCGCAATGCTGCCAAAAACCACGACTCAAAAGCTTGAAGTCATGCAGGCAAATCTCAGAAGAGTGAGTGTTTCACAATAGAGATTCACCATTTCAAAGTTCAAAATGTCAAGGTTTCACATCGTTTCTTCAAATGTGTGTGCAGCCTTTTTTTTTTCACGCGCAACGTTTCAAACTCAGGACACAACGTAATACGGTGGGGGGCGGGGCCACATCTTATGACGTATACTCAGTGTGCTTATAGTTGTGGATGTTTTTTGGTTTGTTTGTTTTGTTGTTAATTCAGATTATAATAATATAATAAAAAATAAACTGCACTATAATACATTACAATACAATGAAGAAAAGGGGACATTTTCATTCAATGTAACTTAACAAGTACCAAAGTTGTTTGTTTAAGTTTTTTTTTTAAACTTATGTTGGATGAACTTAGATCATTTACTTGTACCAAGTCAACAAGTTCATATAAGCTGGTTAACAATTTTAAATGACAGCTCTGTGCATATTATGAAGAATAAAGAAAATAGGAGCATCATCAATGGAGGAATAATTTTCTCCATAAGCTCTTTGTTTTTGGTTATTTAGGGCAGTGAATGTGGGACACTGGGATATTTATAATATATTGATCCACAGCATAAAACCAAAGTACAAAGTGCAGCTTTCTCTGAAGTGAAAAAGTGAAGACAATTGTAGTTCCTCGAGCAACCACTGAGCGATGGCTCCAAAACGGAGTTTTACAGGCTAACTGACACCTCTGTCAGAATCCTCTGGGTCTGTTGGATCCTCCTGCATAAGTCTTCTATTTTCTGTGTGCTGTAATGTTCATCCTGGTTGGCCTCCCCACTGCTCCCTGCTCACTCTGGTGTTATCGTGTTACCTTCTTAAACCGTTACTGGCAGTCATGTGCCATGGCAACAGAAGCAACTGCAATATGCCCTCCCAGTTGTCTGCATATATATATATTAATGGTTAATACCAAATTTGAAAAAACCTGAAAGCATCATATGTAAGCATCATGGCTGTGTGTGAAAGTGTGGTTTCGTCACCAGCCCTCTTGACAGTCTACCATATGTTATTGACAGCCCGGCAGCAGCGCCACCACTCCCGTTGCCCAATCAAAGTGAGAAGATGATGGTGAAGAAAAATCAGAGTGATGTGACCAACCCCAGAAGGACCAAGATGCCCACCACCCCCAGCCCACCATCTTCAAGCAACCCAACAGCAGTGGCAAAAGGGAAGGGACAGCCGACACCCGAAGGCAGCTCAGTCCCAGCTGCACAGCCCCTTCACCCCCCAACACGCCAAGGATGTGCCCAGCTAGTGACTAGTCAACACCCTAGCCCCAAAAAGGCCCCTCCAGAGGTTGCAACCAATGAGGCCCACTAAAGTCCTGGAAGGTCCCGACCAGAGGAGCAGTACTTAACTGCAGGGAAGCACACCAAACCACCCAGGCACCCAGCTGTCAGATTCCTGGTCATAGGTATTTACAGGTGTGTTGTCAGGCACAAATGAACACATGTGGATCAGTTTGATCAACAGTTAGACTGTAATATTCCTTTAATTTTTTTACTTTTCATGTTTTCATTACATAAAGCACATCACCTACCTACTGCAGCAGAAAAGTACATACATGAGAGACAAAGAGAGAGAAGATGCAAAGAGAAAAACAGGTTCTTTAATTCCCACATGAAACGAAATCTTTATTAATATAAATGCACGTATCTGTCTGGAAGTATTTACTTTAAAACCAGTTAAATGTATATGTGGTTATGAGGGAGATCACATTAAATACTAACTTTTTCTTGTAGTTTTGCCATGAACATTGTGTGAATTTATTTTGTGTACATTTTATCTCAAAGCTGACAGATATGGGTTTTTCTGTGGCTGGGGCTATTTATTAAAATGGTCAGTAATCCACCAACTGATTCATCTGCCAACTGATGAAGTGGTCGACTGGTAATATGATCACTAAAGATCCTGCTTACATCTGAACAGAGTCTGCAAATAAAATAAAAAATATGGTAAGTTTAACTTCAATAAAATAACAAATAACTAGGGGTGCCTAAAACTTTTACAGAAAGGACAGAAATCTGAAATGGTCATACGGTTTTTCAAAACTAATAAATAAAGAAACCAACTAGACAGGATACACGTTTTGTTTTTTTTGTCTTTTTTTTCCAGGAAGACTTTTCTTTCACACAAAAATAATTCACAGACTTTAAAAAACATGTAGAACAGATTTTCAGCCCACAAAAATAAAACCTTCCTGATAAATGTTATGCTTTCAGACGATATGATTGACAAGAGTTCTTCGCGATCCAACAGGAGCTTCATGGAAATGATGAGGTGAGGTTGGGTTTTGTTGTCTGCCCGTCCAAAAACGTAATATGAAAATTAATGAACATTTATCTTTGGTCTTGTTTATTTGTGTAAGGTCTAAGGTTGAATGAAGACTAAGGAACAAGTGTGTTTAGGGGTGTAAGTGCTTCTCCATCAGTGTGTCCTGAGTTGAAACTTCATGACCATCCTCTGTCCAACATCCACATGTCCGGGTTTTTACCTCAGGCTTCTTATATTCTGACCGTTCTTCAGGCCACAGATCCAGGATGCATCAATACCCCTAAAAACAACCACAACCAAGCACGAACACAGGAATCGGACTAAATAAAATAAAAGCTCGGGATTTTTAAAAAAATATTCTTACAAGATAACGCTGGATCATTAAAAATAAAACGGCAGTTATTGTTCGTATATGAACCAAATCTCTATATTGTAGTCTACTATATATTTTGTAAGCCCTTCTTGTGACGTTAGTAACCATCTTACTGGACCCAGATTCTTATTCTGAAATCTTTGAGCGACATTTCCTTTTGGTTTTGGCTGAATTAACGCCACACGGAGGCAACCCATGATCGCAGACTCAACACGCATCCTCACACCACTGTCCTGGGCTTAGCCGTGTCCTGCATGTGTGTGCATGTGTGTGCATGTGTCAGAGGGAGTGTGAGTGATCCCCAGAAACCAGCAGCAGGATGGAGGATCTCAAGGAGAATCTGGGAACTTTGGATTGACGCCCGGGGATAACGCGCGGTCGGCCCGAACCATATCGGGGCTTCTCGTGGATTTACATATTTTGGATGTTGTCTGTTTTCACCGTTTACCCTTTTCTTCTGCGCAGTGGGGATTTACACTCAGCTTGCGGTCTCTATTATTTTTGGCGAGCAAAATGCCATTCGCCAAACGGATTGTGGAGCCGCAGCTTCTGTGCAGACACCCGATCCCCAACGATGAAGGGCTGCTTTTCGAGGACCTGTGTGCCATCAGTAACGTGGTTCTTTCCCGGACCTTGCGACAGCTGTCCGACCTGGCGCGGCATGCCTGCTCCTTATTTCAGGAGCTGGAAAACGACATCATGAGCACCAACCAGCGAGTCTGGGTCCTCCAGAACAAAATAGGCCAGATCCAGCAGACTGCCAGTGCCCTAGACCCCAAAAAGGAAGCAGTGCGTAAGTAGACCACCGCAAGTGTGTGGCTGTACTCTCGCTGTCTATCCAAAAATGATGCTTCTTGTGGTTTACATCCGAGCCGGTCGAGATTTTATTCATTCACATCACATGTGCGCCCACCTCTAAATGTATATTCCAATAAATACACATAAATGTATTATTTATTTATTTATTTTACCCAGCTGCCTGCGCTCATGCCGTGGACCCCCCCACATATGTGAAATGTGTCACAGGAACGCGTTTGCACATCTGACATGAAGTAACATCGAGAAGGGTTTTCGCAGCACAGGATGGGCTGACTGCTCATCTGTTTGGCGGTCCAGACTCGGTTGTGTGCATGTGCGTGTCCGCCGTCGACGATTCGGGGGAATAGAGGGGAAGGGAAGGGGGGGGGGGGGGGTCCAGTTTAGTGTCTGTGCGCGCTCAAAGGGCGGGCGGAGCGGAGGGGCGTGTGTTGGCGCTGCATTGGCTCAGCATCACTGCGGGTAGCGCACACCTGAAGCACATTCAGGCGGTGGTCTCTGGCGCAAAGAAAGGCAAATAAATAAACGCCGGCTGCTTTCATGTACGAGGGGTGAATATATTAAGCTTGGAGTGCAATATCTGTTGTCAAGGGTTTGCGACGCGTGTGCGTGTGCGCGCGCGCGAGACAGATAGATGGGCTTCTCACATGCAGGCGACTCCCCGTGCGCCAAAACCCACCCTTCCCACATGCAGTGGCACCGACACAGCATCAGCAATGAATCCAGATGTTCGCGTTGCAGGGTAAACGTGGACTGGTCGTCACCAGATGTGCAGGTGTTGTAATAATTGCAGTGTTTCGCCAATCAAACAAGCTTGATTGGCGGGAATGGGAGGCTCTGCAGTTCGCTGTTACAGCGTGTTCTCAACGACAGCTACATATTATTTATGCTCTCTGCAGTCCCTTCCGCCTATCTCTTCAGATTTTAGTCGAAGACTGGAGAGATTTTAGTTGTTTTTTTTGTTGTTTTTTGTCCAATGCGATTCAGTTGTGCTTCAGCACATGGTAATCTGGGACAAAACTGCACAGTATTTGGGGGTCTTAATTGGTGGCTCCTGTATACCCCTCAAACCCGTCACATACAGGAGCGTACGTGTCCGTGAGGCAGCCATGTCTTAATTACAAAAAACAGTTCCTCTCTGTTGCTCTGTTTAATCTTGTTTGCTTTATCTCTGGATGACTGAAGCTCTGATGTTGAAGGCAACAGGTGGTCTCTTGCAATTAAGCTGGACAAATCATTCAAGTCCGAGTCTCACCAAATACACAACAGTAAATTTGTCTCGAAGCAAGTTACAAAACTAATCTAGAAATGTGTCTGTTGCACTTGTTGACCCTTCAAAGTCCTATTAATTTGCCAAGCAGATTGTCTTCATGTGATTGTGTAGTCGGTCAGAACATCTATTACTTCTCAACAACATTCAAAATATGCAGCAATGGCAGAGTTTTTTGAGTCATGAGCATTCATCAAATAGGACAGGTTTGAGGCATATCTGGTTAAAGTGGAAAAGTTCATTTCAGATCATACTGCTGAATCTCCTCTCCATCCTCTCTGAGCTTTTTCAGGGGGTGATGGACTCTGGCATAAGCTTGACAAATAAGGTGCAAGGCATGAATCTTATTATATTCTATTTTTGTCCTGTCTTGATTGGAACACTGGGAATTACAAAATATCCATCACACAGTCTAACATGCCTCAGAATGGATTATAAAGTCAGACACATTGTGACCAGAAATATGTCAGATTAGTTGCAGGGAGAGTTTTAGTTCTGGTTATTGAATGGCAGCAGGCGTTTTGCTATTTTTAAGTCAGATAAAAGCGATGCAACCCCCCCCCCCCCCCCCTTGCTATCAAACAGCAGCAACAACCCAGAGGACTCCAATATCTGTGTTTGCACACGGCGATTCAGTGTCAGTGACAGCGGAGTTTCCCCACCTGATTGTGGAGTGTATCAAAATTCACGGCGGTCGATATGGAGCTCACTTGGATTGATCTCCAACAAGGCGGTGTTCAGATGGTGCTCAGACTATTTGTGTCTGGCACATTTATGAAAACAATGTGTGGCGTCAGGCTTTTATTAAAACAGTCTGTGTGGATAGTCATCTGTTGCTTTTCCATTGACACCGATTGTCCACAAACTGTAGAACAAGTTTCAGCTTGTCGGTGACCTGCTGTCAATGACATTCACTCTGCCCTGTTGTTTTTCTGGTTGCATCCTGGATGAGAAGAGTGCTGATATCACATTTGTGTATCGGGGCTCTGACCTCTTGTCAATAGGCAGGTGACCTGCAACTCAGTGCTGCTCCCGAACACAGAAGGCAGAAACCGCTGTTGTGCTGATGTGCTTCCTCTGCAGAGGCGGCGTGGACAATAAACCAGTCATGTGGTGGAACATTGTATCACGAATGAACACGGACATGCTGCTGGTTTCAAGATTTCAGAGGGGAGACGTTCCATACTGAAATGTGGACTGACTGGAACGTGGCATTTGTGTGATTTTATTACAAATTTTGTTCCCGCTTCAAAACGAAGTGAGCTCTGGCTGCTGTGTGAGACGGTGTACGCAAAACCTTAAGTAGAGTTGTCACCAAACCTACCAAGAAATGTTAAGCTTTCTTAGTGCAAACCCAAACCGAGTCTTATTTGATCTTCAAGTTGTTTTTTTTTTTTCACTATGACCGACGAGCACTAAAAAGGTCCAAAGACATTTAGTTTGCATTGACCCTTTAAAGGGCAAATGACCATTCAGTAACTGCAGTAGACCCACAAAGAAAAAAAGGCCCTTTAATATTATCCAATAATGAGTTGAAATTTCAGGCATCTTATTGACTTCCCTATAAAGAATTAACATAAGTGTGATAAAACAAAAAAAGATCATGGTCATCTAAAAAAAGAAACTTATGTGCATGGAAATGCAAAACGTTCAGCCTAAATAACATTCAGCCAGACCAGCAGACATCTTTTTACTTTTTCTTCTTTGTGTGCATGTTTTTTTTAATGATTTTGAGTAACTTCTTATAGAATCGAGATTATCATGCACACACTGACATCGCAAACGTTCCTGGTGTACCCATCAGCTGTACAAACCTGGTTTCTGAACAGCTTCCCATCGAAGAAGTTTCCCGAAGAGTTTATTTCTTTTCATGAAACTGCATCGGTGTGTGGACGAGACAGAAGGGGCTGATTATTTTTCGTTGTGGAGGTGCAGCCCGACCACTTCAAAAACAAGAGTGATGACCATCCAAATAAGTCTGACAATAACAGTTCACGCGCTCAGACGGAGGTGTGCGACATGCAGGTTCATGTAACAGAGAGTGTAAAATGTGAACTGAGGCAGACAGCAACCTGACTTCTGGCATGAGCACACGCTTGTGGACCCAGGCCCGTCACAATGATCACATTTTCAACTCTACTATACAGACATCAGCCCATCATTTTTGCTGATCTTGATATTGCCTGATTTGTTTATATGCGTGTTATACAAGAATACCACCTGAATGAAAATCAGGGTTTTCACTGTCAGACTTGGATGCTGTGTTTTAACCACACGAACCCAAAATAAAACCGCTTCTGCTCTCATAGAGCTGAAGGCTCAGGCAGCTCCTTCAAGCGTGCAGGCGCTGTAACGGTGAACATAACATGTTACTTAAGACAAATAGGAGTTTTCCCAGACAACAACATCATTCCAGTTGAAATGTTTAGGTAAAAATGAGCCTTAAGCTTCAACGCAAATGAAATAAGGAGAGGCAAAGACTGAAAACAATGACAGTTTTATCTAAAAGTACCAGCGGTGAAATTAACCCACAATAAACGCTGGACATAAAATTGTCAAATGTAATTATAATTACAAGCCTCTTCTTGTCCATTTATCTGATATCACATCTAGCCTGGCCTGCCACACCCAGTCACTTGATGAAAACTTTCTCACGTGAAACGGTTCTGGTGAATGGGAGGGGTACCAGACCCACAGACTCTTACAGGAGCATCCGAGAGCCCCGATTCAAAACAACCAAGCTGGCAGCAGAATGGCTAATAACACCTTAGATCAACACGTTATTCCTGCAAAGCTGACAACGTTTATTCAGCAGGGGTTCTTCCCCACTTTGAACCATTCTGGATGTTTTTTATTAATACTAGTGTGGCTGCTTTATGCTGTATGCCTCTTAATGGCTGTTTGCCTATCCCAATAGTTCTGCCCTCTTGAAGTCAAAGCTAAAGGAACCAGACTAATTCTCTGTACCAAAGAGGAAAATGATCAGCATGGCTGGCCAGGCTGGCTCATGCAGCAGAAGTCAAAACTCCGAATCCAGCATGTCTGGTATGACTAAAGAATAGTATTTCATAAACTTGGAGTAATGAACTCAAAGCAGAGTGACAGGTTTGGATTCAGGGGAGGAATCAGTGGGAATCCAGAGCAAACACTCTCATGCTCTGAGCACACATAAACACCATAAACACCACCGCGCAAGGTGGAAGCAAACTTTAATGCGGACATGTGTGTTTGCAACAAATATATTGCACTGATATGAGATCACGAGCTTCTTCCTGGCACACGATTGAAGTAAATTTGTCTTTGAAGGTTAATTTGTGAGAGTATGGCCTGTGGCAGCAGGGGACTGCTCCGTCTCGCTAGTCTGCATAGTAACAGGAAGGAGATGGAGGCCTGCTTTAACCTTTCAGCTGAGTCAGTCTCGCTCTATGGTTAGACATTTTTACACACTATTATTTGGATAACGAGCATCACATCTGGATTACAAAAGACTGTGTTGTTTAGACAATTTTAGATAAAATGATAGAGGGATACAGGCAGACCGAGAGCCAACGGTACGCAGTGTGATCCTTAGTGGTCTGGAAGTAAATGTGTTTTTCTTCCCTCTTTCTCACAAACATAAAAACTCATATGCATATTTACCAAGTTCATACTGATCCACTGGCCAGCAGCCCTAATGTGTTCAGCGTGTGTTTCTTTTAGTGGTAAAGAGATCTGGTTTCGCCTGCCCTTCTTTTCTATCCTCCATCTTTGCAGATCTGTGTCCATTCTGCTCCTCCTCCTCTTTACGCTTTCTCCTCTCCATCTATACCTCTTCCCTCACTGCCCTACTTTCCCCATCATCAGCAGCATGGAGAGACTTCTGCTTCTTGACAGCATATTTAATGTTTAATGCACTTTGATTTCCACCCAGGCACAAGTAGGAGAGGAAAGGAGAGGAGAGGAGACTGATAGTTGGATAAAACAAAGAAAGGGCCGGGTAGTACAAGGAAAGCATTCTGATGTAAAATGACAGAGAAAAATCAAATGATGACAAATGCAAAACAGCAATAATATACCTGGCAACAGAAACTGTGGACAAGAATCCCCAGAAGCAGTTAAACCCCAGGTGTTTACCACAAACAACAGTAAGTCTGCAGCTATGTTAGCAGTTAAATGAAGCTCAGCAAGCTTAAACTGTCAGTGGTGGCACGTTAAACCTAAACTAATACGTACCAAACGCTTCCAATCAAGATGCAATTTTTGCCGTCTTACTGTGAGAAAGACTTTGAGAAGCGTATTAAAACAGAGACACAATGTCACTGTTTTAATACGCTTCTCAAATAAGATATATATACTGTCCTCATCTCTTGAGGAGCCTCATGCTTAACACTGGGATGAGGTCAGGTCCATAGAAATGCCATTTATAACTTTGGAGAAAGTTTACACATAAAGGAAGTAATGTTTAAAGACTTGAAAGGAGTAAGCAAAGAGTAACAACTGGCTGTATTATTTCCAAATGTCCCAGAAAGAGTTCAGACATCTGCCTTGTGATAATACTCAAATAATAAAAATACAAATATATCTGGACCAGCATGACTTCATCTCTCGCTGTCAAACAAGACTCATTCAAGGTCTCTTTCAGTCACCGTATTCAAAAGTACAAAGGTATTTTTTTTTTTTTTTTTTTTTTTGCGAGATTCCAAAGTCTTTAATTTGTCTGTGAAGACTGTTTAAAGTAGCTTACAGTTTCTGAGCTGTAGGGTCATGCAGTCCGCCCGGTCAACATAATCTTAACGTTTTCGTAATTTGAACACGCTGTATAAGCAGTGTTTTTAGTTTTTAATGCTTACACAATGTTATAAGCATTTAAAAAAAAAAAAAAAAAAAAAAGAGAGACCATTCTGGGCAGTCATCCAGTGGCACCAAAAAACAATGATCCTTGTGTGCACATGCTAAGCTGCTTTAATTGACACAAGCACGCCTCTCATTAAATGTTTAATGTATGCATGTGAGCTCACAAGTGGGAATGGCACATCTTCTGGTGAGAATCAGCAAGCTCATCTGATGCGACTTAAAGGCTGTAAAAACAGTTTTGAAATTCTTGCTCAGGAGATATTCCATTAACTTATTCTGCATCTTCACACTTAACCGGTGTGGATGCAGTAGTACTTTAAAATACAAAGGGCCTCACGCAAAAACAGGCTTTTGAGGAGGGGAACTTAAATATCGATTGTTCTTTTCTCTTTTTTCTAATTACATTTTACATTATAAAAAGTGAAAAAAATCTTGTCCTTCATGTGGCATATTTGTTTTTTGTGAGTCTGTGTATACGGGGGCAGCATGGTGGCTTAGTGGTTAGCACTGTTGCCTCACAGCAAGAAGGTTCCTGGTTCGATTCCCAGTGGGTTTGTATGTTCTACCCGCTTGCGTGGGTTCCCTCCGGGTACTCCGGCTTCCTCCCACAGTGCAAAAACATGCAGGGTAGGTTAATTGATCATTCTAAATTGCCTGTAGGTGTGAATGTGAGCGCGATTGGTTGTTTGTCTTGTATGTGGCCCTGCGATGGACTGGCGACCTTTCGCCTACTATGTGTCGGGATAGGCTCCGACAGACCCCCGTGACCCGGGGACGGATTAAGCGGGTATAGATAACGGATGGATGTTTGTGTATACAGTAGTGAGCATTTTACAATTAATTTTGGCTTTGTTCACATAACCTTCATGGGGCACATTACTTAGAGAAAAAAAAAATCCCATAGGCTTTGAATAATAATAACAAATTTGCTATACAAAGTAAAAAAGTCAATTACAGATTTATCCCAACTACCACCAGCAAATTAAAGCATATGATCATTATTTGTTGGTTTTCACTGCCACAGAAAGATGTGGGTATGGCATATGAAGAAGTCGAGAGAAAAGGAAGTGACAGCGTTGCGTGTCGTTGATACTAGACACGCCAGGTGCAGCTCCACTTGACACACAGACAGACACACGAACACAAAAAGCCATGCATGTTATTCCGCTCCTCAGTCTCTTATGTCACGGAGAGTAAAATCGTAGCTGCACATTTTCTGTTCTCATGACCCAGTTATCGCTAAGCTAATTTTGGCTGAGGTGATTCCACTGCCTCATATGCAAAACAACACACACACGCACACACACACGTGTAGTTTACACACTTCCAGATCAGCCTTGCATAGTTTCAGGACACTTACTTCATAGAAACGTAAACACAGCCCGTGCAGCCCTGCAGGCCTGATCTTTCCGTTTCTGTTTGTGATATCATTTGAAATGCCTCCTTTTGTTCTTGTGTCTCTGTCTGCTGCAGCCTGCAATGAAGCATGTTTCTTGGTAATAGCAGGACTGCAGTCAGGTGACGGGATATTTGGCAGGCTTGTGCAAACTTTGTCCATATTTGTATAATTATTGTGGAAGAAATGTACTAAGAGTCTTCCAAAGTGAAGCACAGATTCAAGCAAACGGATACAGACACAGTAACATAAGCAGAAGCAATTGTCCAAGTATTCATGTTTTACACATATTTCTTCAGGATTATATCTATTATTCATAAATGAATACATTTTAATGCATGTGTACAACTGATGATGGTAAATTATTTACATGCATTTTTAATTAAAGCAACACAAAGGAACTTTTGTCTGTTTTTTTAGCCCTTTTGTGCTCCTTTTAGACAGATTTAAGTCATGTCTCCTATGTAATAACTCCATCTCGTTTCTTGCTTAAAGGTGATTTGAGCGGCACAGCTTTTTCCTTAAAAAAAAAAACAACAAAAAAACGCAGGTGATTTATTTTTGCAGTGTGTGAGTCATCTGGTTCCAGTTTTGTTGTTGCAAAACTAATCACTTCCTGTTTGTAGTTTTCTACAGGCAACAAAGAAATAGGATAGTCGTATTGAAATCTTTCAATGACTAAAATTTAAAGTCCTAAGGTATAAACAGCAACTGTTTAATCTTTGTTTTATAGCATTTTTATATTCTGTTTAGTATAATTATGTTTACATATAATTATGTACAATATTGCACTTTCATATACCACAGATGCTTTAAATTGGGATTTGTTGTGTTAGGAGAGCTCTGAAGTTTCACCATTGAGGTGGGTGTGTATATATGTATGTTATATGCACAGACAGATTACAAAATGTGACAAATTGCAAACTGTCACCCTCTATAATGGCCTAAGCCATTTTCTTCTCAACTTTTTCAGAAAAAAATGAAACTATGATTCACAGAATACAATATTAAACACACATCAGTAAATAGCTTTATACTTTTCCATAGTTTTCCAAGACTTTTCTGTTCTGTACAACCGTAAAAACCTTCATGAAATATGAACGTATAAGAAAATTACACAAATGTCCTTGGCACATGTCCAGCTTGCATTTAAAAAAAAGTTAGTTTTCTTCACTCATTTCAATGTGTAGCGTTGAACCTTAAAGTTTTTATTGAAATGCTTTTTTTGAAACATACATTATCAGTTTGAAAATGAAAGTATACAAAAAAACAACATTGAAATGAGTCATGTTCCTATGAAAGGGGAAAAAAAGAGAAAGAATCCAGGCCAAGTCATTTTCATTAGTTAATGTAGGGATTGGTCCCATAAGCATACGTCACCTTGCCATGGTGTAATTTACTCTGATGGCGCACTCAAAGCATCTGTGTACCGACAGTGCTGAAAGATTTATAGGTAGCTTGCTTTACAGTTCATTTATCACTCAAAACTCAACAGCTTGATTTATATAACAGTGAAAAATTGGGGAAGAAAAAATTTAAGGTTGAAGTTCTAGTAATATTTTGCTAAGTTTAGGCATTGTTTAAATTTCACACGATACCTTTCCATCTACCTGTAAGTCAGCTCTATGACTGTTTGTCCCTCATGTCTTACTGAACGCCTGTCAGGACCTTCAAAAAACAGGCAGACACAAGCGCAGAGTAACTAAAGATAGGATTTAATCTGAAAACCACAGGGAGTAAAGCTGCATGCAGAGACACAGGTAAGTTGATCATAAGATGTGTGAACCAACCAATACTACACACTGAACTAGGAACTGTGCAGTGTATAAATAGGTATGAGACCAGGCGCAACAGATGAAGGTGATGAAGGTGATGACGGCACAGGCGCAATCCATGATGTGGGGAACTGAGGAATGCTGGGAGTTGTAGATTCAGGACGCTGCAGTTTCAGAAGGCTGGCGACACTGATCGCAGTAGCGTGGGAGGAGCGGGCATGACAATGACAAGCCACTGAGGTCACGTATCTGCTTAGTAAATCCCACTGAGGATTGTTGGGATGTGCTGGAGAAGACATTATGAGTATCCCAAGCAATAAAAGACTTTGGTGAAAGATTACTGCAACTCTGGCTTATGGAAATGACGCCACAAGAAATGGTGGTTGTCATCAAAGCTAAAGATAGTCCAGTTATTTATTCATTGTTTTTTTGCTTGGCCAGGCAGTATATATTGTTGAAGACATATAGGTTAAGCATTCAGTGATGACAAAGCATACAGTGACAGTGGCGACAAGCAACTCCATCCATCCATTCTCTATACCCGCTTTATCCTTTGCAGGGTCACAGGGGTCTTTCGGAGCCTATCCCGACTCATTACAGGCGAGAGGCAGGGGTCCACCCTGGACAGGTCACCAGTCTATCACAGGGCCACATACAAAGACAAACAACCATGCACGCTCACACCTACGGGCAATTTATAGAGATCTCCACCCGGAAAGGGCCGGCCCGCGACAAGCAACTCCTGTAACTTAAATAAAGCAAACATTTGCCTTCATAGTGACTGCAAATATGCACATGCAGATGATAGACAATGCTTGTACAACTGAATTAGACAGAACAACAAACAATGACGAGCATATTGCACTGATACTGCGTGACTGAGAATGTGCTTGCATCCAGTCGGGCCTGTCCATGCACAAATCTCTCCCTGATATGTGTATGTTTGTCAGCCTCATGTGACATGCTAATCTGAACTGATTTGAACTGCTGTCATTGCTGACTGGACACCCCATCATCATCATCATCATCATCATCATCATCACCACTCATCCAAAATCTTTGACAGATGACTGGGGATCAAAACCAAAATATAGTCAGCACTTACATTTGCTCTGTGGGTTTGTGTTTATGTGTCTTCACAATGATAGTAGGGGACAATTTCCGTAATCTAATGTTTTTAGTATATAGTACATCATTAAGCAACTGTTTTCCTTCTGTATTAAAAAAATGAATTAACAGTCTTCAATATCAGGCTCTAAGGTTGCCACACCACACAAACAAATGATGCTCTCCGACTGATAAAAATGTTGTTGCTTCTTCTCGAACATCATTAACTGTTTAAAGAGTCAAAAGGAAATATTCTCATTTGAAATACAAAAAGAGATCACCTAGCTACTATTTGGATAAATAGTGAATCATTTTCAGCAATTTTTGGACAAAAGAAATGTAGTAATCCCATCTTCTTTAATGGTTTGTTTCCATTTGCTCTGCATCACCACATAAATGGGTCATTATGAATTAATATAAGACATCTCTCTTCAGTTTCTTTGCAGCGTTATCGATAGGAGCAGATTCAACAGTCTGAAAATCATTCAGAATAGCACAAAGTGCTGGGTGAAGTCCATCAACAGCTTTGCTCAGTACTGCCTTATCATGTTAAACCTGCCCCATCTTTGATTAATTGTTGTGATCGGGCCAGCATGAGTAAATCGAGTTAAAGAAAAGCCAGATGCTTTGTGCCAAAGTAAATCAAACAAGAGTTCTCAGATTCTTTTTGTTGCAAAGCGAAATGGCAGAGTGGCTGCTGCAATGTTGTGGTGCGAGAAGTACAGTTGATCACCAATCTTGATACGATCTTGATTGCGGTTTTTCCCAACCTTTATTAAAGGGATCCATGCAGAATTGATTTTTATGTTTATATTGTATAGAAAGGACTGGTTGGATGTGATTACCAAAAAGTGAGTCTTAATGAGGTTTTGATGTTTAGTTCAAGATAGATTTCTTTCATTAATTTATGAATGTGTCAAAGACAGACAAAGTAACATTTGTGCCAAGATGGGATCAACTGGTGAGAATGACAGGTAGGAGCGGTTGCCCACGCCCAAGAATCAGAAGTGGTCCCAGCATTAAACTTGGGGAACCCCTGTGGTTATGAGATATAAAGCAAATTTTATCATTGACATAATATCTTGAAAGAATGCCCACTGAAGTGCAATTTTAGGCAAGAGGTCCCCATTTGATGTTATCTATCTCAGAGACTATAGAACATAGGATGTGTTGATGGGGTCAAAAACTGCAGGAAGGTGTAGTAAGGTGAGAACCAAAGACTTTGCTCCATCTCTTTCTGTTTTTAGGACCTCTGTCACAGACAGTAGAGCTGTTTTATTGGATTAGTCACTATTAAGGCTAGAGTGACTTGGATAGAGGAGACTGAGATGGTGAAGCAGCTGCATTAACATGCCAGTGCAGCGTTTTTACATGTATGGATGACGGTGCAATACAAGGACAAATTAGGACAGCTGGTGGATATCAAGCACCACAGACATTACATACAACTGCTGCAACTCAGAAGGATTTTAGCTGGAAGAGGAAAAGAGGACTCACGTTGTCAAAGAATGATAAAAAGATGTGATAAATAGCCAATGATGTAAAGTGGACTGCTAGACATGTTTCAGCAGGACCGAGATTAGCATCCAGGTTTCAGAGGGTGTCAGCCATGAAGTGTAGTTTAAAGACTGTGGCAGCCTCTTCTTTTAAGTAGTCAAAGAACTGAACAGCTTTGACCAATAGGTTGTGTGTGGCTCAGTTTTGAATGAGGAAGAGATCAATTCTTAGCCACATGTTTGAGTTGGGGAGATACAAAGATCTTTAAAGATGAATGAGCGGCTCATGGATGGGAAGTCAGCAGAGCTATGGCTGTCTAGATGGGTAATCATGTTATCTAAGATGAGTACAAGAGAGGATTGCTGAACTCATCCACAAAGCTGCCCACTTATCCTCGTGGGCAGCAAATGACAAACACAGAGACTTACCGAAGAATCGCCATAACGGCGTATTACTCAAACGAGGCACGTTTGCTGGGAGGTAGCAGCGGTATCAACTGGACCAGCTCCACCTTCTCGCCCAGTCACACAGAATGTATGGAAGACTATATTTAATGGAGAGCAGAGCTGGGGTAGCAGGGCTTTCAGGATTGATCCGGGTCTCAGTGACAGCCAGGTGCTGAACAGATAGCAGCGATGAAGTCAGCTTTGTTTACTGAGGCTGGCAGTTTCATAACCCAACACAGAAGCAAATACCTGGGAGTGTCTTTTGCTGTAAAGATGGAAGATCATCCAGACCTCTTTGCCTTCTGGAAAAAAAACTTTTTGTATGAACCAAAACACTCCCTATTCCTGGTTGAATTTAACGAGGAAGTAAGATTAAGTGCAGTTCCATTAATGACCACTTCAACAACTCAATGACAATGTTAAAATGTCTAACTCTACAGCAGAAATAAACACATTAAAAATAGTTGTTGTCGGCATAGCTTGATTTTAAATCCATGAAAACGGTAGGGTGAATTTGTATGTACTTTATAAGGTAAAATTATATGAAGCCACAAATGAAAGGAATAATTAGGAGTATATTTTTTTGAATGTGTAGCTGTTATCACTTTTGCTTTAAAGCACTGTCTTCATGTTGACTCTGAGCTTTGCATAAAGACCTAACGGTGTATAATCATTTTTATTTTAAAGAGATAATATGGCTTCTTGTGCTGAAAACTGTACTAAGAGACCTCTGGGGCCGGTTTTGGGTTGACCTGGAAGGGTTCAGGGGTGCAAAGCAGCTGGAACCAGCTGGACTGCCTCTAGCTCATCTACTTCCAGCTCTCACAGCGGCTTGGTCCACCACTTCTGTTAGAAATGAGAACTAGCAGAGGTCTATTAGGACCTGCTGTCACTTGGCTCGCAAAGCTGTGCTGGTAGGCTTCCCCGACCGACAGGTGACTGCATCAGCAATAAAAAGCAGTCTATGCGAGAAGTGGTGATGTAGGAATAGACATGGATTAAAGTTGGAACCAACAGTTGCATGAGTTCAGGCAGTGGGAGAGTCAGTGCCTTGTTGGCAGCCTTGCCAGTGTAGGTTTCCACAGAGGGGGGGGGGGATACTCCAGTGAGTGCTACTGTTAATATTATGTGTGGTACAATTAAAGCCCCGGTTCACACGCTGGTTTAAATTGCACCTAGCTGAGTATATGCTCCCAATTCCCTACACAAGGTTGTTTTTTTTGGTGTGTGTGTGTGTGTGTGTGTGTGTGTGTGTGTGTGTGTGTGTGTGTGTGTGTGTGTGTGTGTGTGTGTGAGAGAGAGAGAGAGAGAGAGAGAGAGAGAGAGAGAGAGAGAGAGAGAGAGAACTTGGTCAAAGTCCCCTTTTCTCCCAGTACTCACAACTGTCCAATAATAATAAACAATAAGCCATGATAATTGTGGTTTCAAGTGCCATATCAGGGGAATACTATTGGATATTGTGGAGAAAGCACAAAAAGTAGCACTTGCATTGCAGCTGTTGTCACAAAGAGCCTGTGAGCTCATCATTGATCTTATTGGTTTAGGTTAACACATGATGGTGATTGACAGATGCTTCACCAGGTAAAACAGTAAAATAGTCTTCACAAACAACTTGACAGATGGCTATACCATCTGGTGCATCCCATTATCTAATTTTCTTTTAATTATATTTTTATTATACCATGTTACTCAAATTTGCTCTTTTTTGGGGAGACATTCTAACTCTGTAGTAAAATATTACTGTATATGTGCTGGTAGATAAATGGTAAATAATTAAGCACATCTGTCTGAATGTAGAGTTTATTCCACTTAAATTGTATCAGCCCATTATTTGTAATTCTACTAATTTGTCCAGTTGTCTTTCAAAGTGTTTTTTTTTCCTATTGGTTTGATATTTTTTCCTTTAATGTTTGTATTCCTCTTTTCCTCCCTCTCTCAATGATTTCTTTTCAGGTTAACAATAAAATCCCACGCTGACAAAGAGAGAAACAAAGAGAGCAAAAGTGTGACGTGGAAGGGAGCACGTAGAGAGGCTACTTAATAAGTGAACAAATAAGAGAATTTGTTTTTCTTGTTTGGAAAATAAATAGTGGAAATTGGACTTCAAGGTTTTGGTGTCATGGTTCATTCTGGCTTAGCACATCTGGTCTGTTGAAACTTCCCTCATGTCAGTTTTTGTTGCGTGGTACTAGGAGGCCAACTACAACTCAGGGCAAATCCAATAATTCAATTTAATTTTATTCATGTAGTGTCTATTACAATACAAGTTGTCTCTAGGTGCTTTCCAGAGACCCAGAACATGACCCCTAAGCAATTATTACATAAACAACGGCAGGTAAAACCTCCCTTAGTGAGAGAAAAACCTTAAGCCAAACAGTGGCAGGAAAACTCCCCTTTAAGAGGGAAAAAACCTGGATCAGGACCTGGCTATGACTACTAACCCTAACACACTAAAGTATTAACTATATGCTTTATTAAACAGAAACGTTTTAAGTTTGGTTTTAAAGGTGGAGGTGGTGTCAGCCTCCTTAACCCAAACTGGAAGTTGGTTCCAGAGTAATGGTGCCTGATAACAGGAACTACGTAGGAACTACGAGTAAACCTGCACATTGAGAACTGAGAGATCTATTACAAACACATGGTTCTATCAGGGCTTGCAAATATTGCACCGCTAGGACATTTTGGACTTTATACGCAAGTAATAAAATTTTGAATTAGATTCTGAGTTTTACAGGGAGCCAATGGAGGGAAGCTAAAACTGGAGAAACCTGGTCTCTCTTGTTGATTCCTGTCAGCACTCGCGCTGCTGCATTTTGGATCGGCTGGAGGTTATTCAGAGAATTACTTGGACATCCAGCCAACAACACGTTACAGTAATCTAGTGTAGAAGATACAAATGTGTAGATTAGTTTTTCAGCATAATTCTGGGAGAGGATGCTCCTGATCTTTGCAATATTACAGAGGTGGAAAAACACCGTCTTACAAACCTGATTAATATGCTGATTAAATGACAAATCCTGATCAAAATAACACCAATGTTTCACACAGTTGTACTGGAGGCCATCGCGACACCGTCCAAACCCTTCTAAGTTGTTTTGGACCAAAAACAATCACCTCTTATCAGAATTTACAAGCAAAAAGTTGATGGACATTCAGGCCTTAATGTCTTTAAGACATGAACGAGGTTTGGCCAATGGTTCTGTTTCATCTGGTTTCATAGACAAAAGCAGCTGCGTCAGCACAGCAATGAAAATTAAGGCCGTGGTTCTGGATAATACTTTCTAAGGGCTGGGAAAAATGGTTCACGCAATTGCAGAAAATGAATGAGTGAGTTCACGAGGCTACCAGTAACTTATCATTTGTTTTCTTTTCTCAGGTTTTTATTTTGTTACTTTTTTTGTCTTGTGAGCGTCATACCTTTCAAAAGATATCATTCAACAGTGAAGAAAAATTAATTGGGTGAATTTATTGTTAGTTCAAGAGTTCAATTTCAAAATATTGATATTTCAAAAGGGTGAATTTAGGAAGTGACTGTAACTTTGTAACAGAGGTGTAAAAAGCAAATGTGGGAGAACAAAGATTGAAAGAGAATCTCTACTTTGTTAACACAATTTGAGAGAAAAATCATTTAATTAAAAAAAAAACCAAACAATATTCTTCACAGGATTGTAAGAAATGTGCATATTTCTCCCACTACAATGGATAATATCAAAGCAAAGTTCATTTACACTTCACACTTTTTCAGCAAGACAATGCAAAACTTTATTCTGCACACATTATAGACTATAGAAGAATAAGAGGGTAGAAATACGGTCATGCCTGCAGTCCTGACCTCTAACTGACCTCCCAGAAAATGTGGGAAGAGTTTTAGGGTAAAAATCAGACGACAACAATCCTCTACTGTTGCACATGTTGGATGGAAGAATGAAACACGTAGTAGGTGCTTGGCATCATCTGTAGCAGAATATCTTTGAAGTTTGTGGGAATGAATGGTCAGCATGACACAGTGGTAAAAGCTTTACTGTACCAATATTTTTTTTTTTTTACATCAAAAACTAGATAGCCATATTTTTAGCAACGGAGATTATGAGTTTCAACAGGGAGATTTAAGGGCAAACATGGGAGATGATTTTAAATGGAAGCGCTTCTGGATGGACTAAGCTATCAACATAAGTTGGAAACAGATGGAGTCAGAAAAAGCTTAGATGAGGCTGTCTGCTGCTTGTTTTAAGGAATGAGCTGCTCTTAAGGAGCTCCTTAGAAACAGATTGCCTTTGTAAGAACCTTAGCACGCGATAAAGACGAGCCAAACCTAATTGGACTATTAGCAAACCCAGCCTCGAAGAAGTCAACGTGATTACCATTGTGAGCAGGGATGCGTACGCCAGAGGGAGAGCACACATTCCAGATTACATTTTTCAACAACATTAAAGTATGTGAACATACATTACAGATATAAAAAAAATAAATAAATAAATGAAAATTCAAAAGTGCTTTTATCCAAACTATAAAATCAGTGCTCCTAAAAGAATTTGGTTTTGGTTGAATGAAATTCCTAATGCTGTCCATTAAGTCGAGGTAAATTAATCCAATTTCACAGCAAGCTTTGTGAGAGGTGAGGACAGGCGAGCCAGGGCTGCACTAATTAGCCATATATCTGTCACAGTCGATTGTATCAGAGACTCTACCAAAACCTACCATATAGCTTTATACCACACAGACAACTGCAATAATGTACATGCACATGTTATGTACTCCTCGGAGCTTCAACCTGTTTTTCTTCAAAGGATCTCTCCTTTTTTAGGGAACTTCCCACATCAGAAAGACAAATGCACTTGCATACCTTACCAAGAGAAGGATTGTAGTTCCAGTATGTTCTGTGCGTAACTTTTGCATGCTTGGACTGTGTCCGACTCGATGAGTGTGCTAATGTACCTCTGGATGACAGACTAGAGAAGCGTTGGCTGAACGCTGCAGGCGAGCACAGATGTTACAGAAGAGAGGTGAGCGTGCAGAGAGCGAGAGAGAAGCGGGGAGGTGAGGATATTTCGGAGGAGAAGAAAAAACATTAATTCAACTATTGTTAAGCTGCATGATTAAGTAAGTCTGCAGACACGATATCAGCTCTGTTTGGTCTTATTTTAGTATTGTATTGTTTGTACATCGCCACACAGAAGAGGGTGCTTATGGTAGTTATTTATAGGCATTTAATGCAGTACATTTGTAAGTCAAATAACAAAGTCATGGAAAGAAAGAAAGAAAGAAAGAAAGAAAGAAAGAAAGAAAGAAAGAAAGAAAGAAAGAAAGAAAGAAAGAAAGAAAGAAAGAAAGAAAGAAAGAAAGAAAGAAAGAAAGAAAGAAAGAAAGAAAGAAAGAAAGAAAGAAAGAAAGAAAGAAAGAAAGAAAGAAAGAAAGAAGGCTTTGTGTACTTCTATTGCTGTGTTTTTCTGCCCCACGCCTGTTTTGACCTCTGCTGATGAGACCAGTTCTTTGTTCCCATCACACACCAGTTCACTAAAAGTGCTTTTTGCTTTACATTTAACGAGTCAATATATTTCATTTTACTTTCAACCTGTCTGCCTTCCCACTTCAGTCAACATCTGGCTCAACATTATCACACAAGAACTGACAATCACGTCTTAAAATTAAATAAATGCAACCTCAGATAAAAGCCAATGCATTTTATCTGGCATTGTTAGTTGTAAGTTAACAGGAAATAAGCCAAAATGCAGAAGCTATGCGTGAAAAATGAAGTATCGCCTTACTGCTACCAGAGAAAGTAAGAGTTAAGAAGGTAAGTAGCAGTCAGGCGCTGCTAATCTAATGCACTTTATTTATTGATCATCAGCTTATGTGACCACTGCTATAAAAACATTTATATCAGCTTGCTGGTCAAGAGCATTCAGCTTTGTCTAGACACAATGCCAAGAAGGAAAGTCATCAGCAACAATCTAAAAGAAGCAATAGTGTGTGGCCCTAAATCTGGAAAAAATAATTCACAAATTATGTAGTCTATCCTGAAACAGTTATTCACAAGAAAATACTATTTGTGAGGGTTTTCAATATTCCTAAATACAAATCAATTTTATTTATATAGCCTCTATTACAACACAAGTTGTCTCTAAAGTCCGGTCCAAGGTCAGAGAAACTGCAAAGCGACCCAAGAAATATTCTAATTAAGTCAGCTGATCTGCGTTGGCATGTTCAGCGTTATAGTTTATGACAGCACAATAAGAAAATAGACAATGCAAATATTACTCTTCTTAAAACCTGAGCTGGCATTGACATTGGATCAAATAGCACGACATCTGGATTAATGCTCTTTGGACAGAAGAGAGCAAAGTGGAGCTGTTTGTCCACAATGCACAGCACCTTGTATGGCGAAAACCAGACACAGTATCGGCACAAATACCTCAATCAAGCCGTCAAGCACGGGGGCGAGGTCTCATGATCTTGTTTTGTTGTTTTGCAGCCACAGGACTGGGGAACCCTGCTGTCACTGAGTCAGCCATTAACTCCCTTGAATGACAAATTATTCTTAAGTCAAAAGTCCAAAGCAAAACTTGGATGAACTTGAGTTATCCAAGAAGACGATTTTCCAAAACGCACACAGTGCTAAGAAGAAAAGAATCAAGATTTCAAGGTCCAGACTTCGACTCGGTCAAAATTCTCTGAAGGAAAATGGGAATTTTTAAGAGTAGTGGCTCACAACAACATGAAAAACTACTAATATCCCACAAAAAATGATCATTTCAACATATTGCGTTTCAGGTGATTCTACACTGAATCATGGTGTGAGCTTTATTTCTCACAAGCTACTTCTGCACCTTATAGTTTTTGTTAAATAAATTATTTTCTAATATGATTTACCACATGTTGTTCTTCAGAAGCAAAGTAGTTTTTTTGTGAGAGCTAAACTAGTTTTTCTTTTTATTCTTTGTAATGTCCTGATACCAAAAAAAAAAAATATCAGTACCAAAGTGCACTTTTCTCACGTGTAGAAATAATAATGTTTTTATAAACAAGAGACTAAAATCACCCTAGTGAGGCTTTGACAGGAACAGTGAGGACAAAATCAAAGCCTGCAGGTCTTCAAAGTCTTCATAATTATCAGCTTCTGCACCAAATTTCACTGTAGCTCTCAAGTAAGCTTGTTGAGACATTTCAATCTGGATCAGAATGGTGGAATAACCTTTAGCTCCGTAGTCACTCTGGTAAAACATCGGGAGAAATGTATGAGGACGGGGTGAAACAGAGTTATTTATCCGGTAAATTACAGTAATAATACTCCAGATACAACATGTGAAAAATAATTACAGTATCCTGACAGATTCTGCTCCCATTCTATGATCTAGTAATTATCACCACACACTCGAATAATTACAGCAGCTAGAAATTACAATTAACCAATCGTGTGTCTTACCGGGTACTCCTCCACACTATCGTGTGTGTGTGTGCGTGTGTGTGATTGAGCCTTCTCCCTCAGATTACTCCGCTGAGGCCAAGTCCCCACAGATGAAATGTGATAGCAGATTAATAGCCTATACCTAAGTCACATTCCCTATTATTTCTCTTTGTATCTGTGCTTAATCAGTTAATTTCTCACAGCTGATGTCTTCCTCGGCATGCAGAGCTCCTCTGTGTCATCTGCACAGTTATGACATATTAATCACAGTCAGTATGTTTACATTTTTAGTACAATTAGTTTCCAGTTAAGGACTTTAGGTAAGGTGAAAGTGATAAGATCAGATCAGATCAGATCAGAGCAGATAAGAGGATAAAGCCAGGCAGGTTAAACTTAAAGACCGTATTGTTTGACAGACTGTATTAAAAGACAGATAAGTTCATATGTTAATGAATTATCAATGGAGTGTGTTCACATTTAAATTTAAGATGTGTAAGAGACTTGCATAATAGTGTCACAGTTAGGTCCAGAAACAAATGAAGAGAATCATGGAGGTTGGAGCAGTAAGCTTTAACTTGGTAGACAAGAAAAAAAAGAAGAAACAAACTGGGAATGTGGGTAAACACAAAAGGAAGCACAACAAACAGACTAGCAGGGGAAGGAGGAGATGCAACTACAGTAAGCGGCAGGCATCGAGGGAACACCAGACACTTTCAAATAGAGCACAGGACAAAGAAAATAGCACACAAAAGCATCCATCATCTGTACCCACATCATCTACACCCTGGACCGGTCATCATTCCAACGTTCCACATAAAGAAGAACAGTCACACGTTCATCTATATGTTTTTCTAACCAACCAAAACTCTTAAACCATGATAAATACAGTATATGCTGATTTAAACAAGCAGTAGTGGAAAATGAGAAAGACTGTTGGAAAAATAAGCAGTAGACCCAGATACTGTTTTTCTGCGCAGTTTTAATTAGTCCAATTATTATTTTCTTCAATATTCTCTAAAACTGAATTGTTCACCAAGCGCTTTTGGCATGGAAACCCTAATATTAAAAATCCATGCACGTTTGAGTCAGGCTGAGCCATATGCTTTGCCGTGGATCAGAAGCAGTGATCCTGAGGACACAGCCCAGCTGAAGCTTTGTCCAACGCATTTGCACCATCTGATGTTTATCGCTGCAGTGTGGTCACAGCCCTGATAGCACTGATCACACACAATCATCTTGCTCATTATCACATATGGTGACGAGCTTATGCGTGTTGATATCGCTTAGGCATTTTGGTGCCAGTACGATGCCCTCTATTGAGACTCTCCGAAGAGAGTTTCTGTACCTTGAAAACAACATCTACGCGAGGGACGTTAGTTGCAGGTTAGTCTTTTTTCTTATCTGCTGATTGGAGGTTTATGTTTCCAAAGGCGAGGTCACAAGAGGAGGCCAGATGTTTTTTTTCTTTGACCATAAATGTGCAAAAAAAAAAAAAAAAAAAAAAAGATTTCTGCTCATATGGAAATTGACATAAATGCTCGTACGACACCAGACAAAAACCCAGATGCACAAATCCGTGACCAACGCTTGGATGTCCCACAGAAACTGGCTCTCCTCTCATCCTCCAGATAAAAGGCGAAATGATGCATTATACATTTTCGCCTCTTTTTAACTGCTCATTACAGTACAATCAGAGCCTCGCCTAAAAACAGGTCGTTCCTAATGAGACCAAACTTGCTCCGTAACGCCATCATTTTTGTTCAAGTGTAGCACTTTTTCCGCTCTCACATACTTTTTTCCCTGCATTTTGCTTTTGTAATTTCACATTAATATTAATAGCTGCAGTGAACAGCGTGCTCATTATTTATACCACATTACAGCTGAGTCTATAGCCTGTCAGGGTTGCTCTCTTGTTCTATGAAATGCACTGATGAGGTAAATCCAGGTGAAAACCATTAATCCTCACTGATTTATTACAGAAAATCTATACCTATCACAGATGCAGTAACTGAAAGTTTGATTAATTAGGTGCACATATTTTAATTTTGTTTTCATTTAGAAGTATTTCATGGAGAAGGCCTCCTGATAAGTGTCACATGGAGTTGTATTTAGTTTCCCTGTATTTGCTTTGAGTATTACAGTTTCACAAACAGGTGGCACAAAAAAAAACCAAAAAAAAATTTTCTTCAAAATGAGAGTGCTGTGATTCATAGTAAAACATGAAGTACTCACAAGGTCTTTTAGGAGAACCAGTAAAAAAACAAAAACAAGAAAACAAAACAAAATATCCCTTAAATCCAGTGGTTCCCAACCTTTTTTGAGTAAATGCCCCGACTTCATCATGATGCTCTTGTTACTCTTGACAGGTCTCGCTGCTGCTGATTGGCTTATACGCTTTTCTCAGGAGGTTGTTTACCAGTAGTTCTTGTAAAGAAGTCAGAAGAACGGCAACATGAGAATATTCTAATCATTCACACAAAGACATCAGAAAAACTTTTACTTCAAATTCAAACGAATTTTGAGTTTGAAAGTTATGATAAACAACTGATTTATGCCCCTCATTTTTGAATGATTGAATTTCCCTTTTTCAGCTGTGTTATAAAAAAATGCCAATCAGCACACCCCCTGGAGGGCCGGTACCACCCGCATGGAGGACCCCTGCTCTAATTAAATCAACCTCTGTGCACTGAGATCTCATGAAGCAAAGACGACTAATATATCGTAATATTCCAGGTGACCGGTGAAAATTCATAATGGGGTTAAAAAAAAAAAAAAAACTACCCTTTTTATGTATTTGCTAATCCTTTATATGGCTCAAAATGAAAAACACGTGTATTTGTTTAATACCTCCGTTTTAAAACCACTGCAACTTTCATTAAAACTTTTTTTTTTTTTAATGCCCACTGAAGTTACCAAAGTCTCCACTCAATAAAGAGCTGGAAGAGATAAACAGTTATGCACTTTATTCACCCGTGTTACTGTTTTGCTCATGTTCAGGTTTTGTTGTGTTCCAGTGTTCAAGAGCTTTGTTGAGCTCGATGTCGATCATCAACACTCATGGTGTTGGGATGGGACAGGAAGAAATGTTCCCACTGGTTTACACCTTATATGAGTTTGAAATCAATATTTGTTGCTTTTTTTTTAAATATTTCTATCATAGTTTTTTTAGGTTCTTTTTTTAGGTTTTCTTTGTCGCCTCATATTGTAGCTGCTGTTGTTGACAATAAGGATAATAAGGTAATAAAGATAATAAGGACAGGAGCCGCTGTGTCACACTGCAGTTTTTGCAGTTTTAATTAAATAGAAAGAAATGCATCTAAATGTCCTCCAAATTTGTACAAAGTACATTTCACAAATAGGAAAACAATTTAGCTGTGTAAATGACGTTTAAAAATCAGTTCTGAGAGAAAAGGCTGATAAGAAGTTAATAAAAATCAGTTTTTACAGTGAAATAAATATGCAATCTGGGTTATTGTTTCAAAGCCTTTTAAACAGATGTACACTAAGTACTTTACTTAACTCCACAGTCAACAGATAGATTGGGCATGACCGACACTGATACACTGATCTTATTAAGTTTTGTCCTTTGTGGGAGAAGCGGGATTGGGGGCAGGAACGAATGCGGAGCCTGGCAAAGCAGCTGTTTGGCACCACACCGTGGGGAAGTCATTTTCAAGTTTTATTGTTTCGTTTTTATTCTCTTTTGAGAGACACCACACATTTTATGAAAGAAATAGCAGAAGTTTTCACATTTCCTGTCAAATTCCAGTTCGTATCTATTACATCCATCCATCCATTATCTATACCCGCTTTATCCGTTTCCGGGACACGGGGGTCTGTCGGAGCCTATCCCGACGCATATCAGGCGAAAGGCAGGGGTACACCCTGGACAGGTCGCCAGTCTATCCAGGGCCACATACAAACAACCAATCACACTCACATTCACACCTAGGGAGAATTTAGAAAGATCAATTAACCTACACTGCATGTTTTTGGACTGTGGGAAGAAGCCGGAGTACCCGGAGGAAACCCACGCAAGCACGGGGAGAACATGCAAACTCCACACAGAAAGACCCACCAGGCCGGGAATTGAACCGGGAACCTTCTTGCTGTGAGGCAACAGTGCTAACCACTAAGCCACCGTGCTGCCTCGTATCTATTACATTAGAAGTATTTTTTTAAGTATATAAAAAACATCAATCTTAAAGTTGGTATCAGATTCCTGTCATTTCTGGTACTAAATGAAAAATACAACAACAGATATTTAACCCATATACTGTGATATTTTTGTTACACCTCCAGTTTCCAGGCCTGTAATCCGTGGATGAATGTGAAGTTTTCCTATTTGTCGGGAAGAGTGTGAGCAGACTGCATGCTTGCTGGCATGTGGAGACAGTTTCTGTTGCCTGTGGAGTTTTTTAGAGACTCACAGCTGCAGTTTGATTTGGACAGCCAAATTTACTTTAACTGTCTGACAGTATTAATAACTGTTTAGAAGGCTGAGCTCAGTACTTTCGTTGTCTTAAACTTGTCATTTCTTTTACTATCCTGATGAGACGTCAGATGTTTTAATGCTTTCCTCCCTGTTCCACAGTTGAACATATTGTGTGTCCTGATCTCTTGTGACTTGTTTCTCCAATCACAAGAAACACTAAAAATGCAAAGTTATACCAGCTCAGCTCTTTAGCTTTCTGTTTCCCTTTTTTGTCACCTACTTCAAAACAAACCTGTCCTATTTTTACTGTAGTAACCTGACATGAGTAAAGCTTGGGTTATACATATGCATGACAAAGATGTGTGTGGTAAAAATGGTATACAGGTTCCAGTCATCATTATTTTCTCAAACTTTAAACCCCCAAGAGGCAGTTGTGATTACTGTTGCCCTTTGCTCTTGTTGACTGAACAGTAAGTGGTCTTCACCTATATAACATCTTTTTAACCATGTCTAGGTTCGACAGTCCCAGTACCAATGTGGTTTTTATTCACTGATACACAAACCCTCAAACAGGGCTTCAAAACATTTATTAAGTCTGCAAAAGTTTGTCACGTGACCGACTATGTCACATCCAGAGATGAAGGAGACCGGCAAATGTGAAAAAGGTGTTTCCATTGCATTTTTGCACTAAACTGGACTGTTGACACTGAAAAACTAACTCATGAAAGTGCTGAAATGCTTTTGCAGCATTTTAACATTATAGGTACTTCCATTGCAGGTTTTCTTTGCGATATGTACGTTTTTCACAATTCCAGTGGTAATAGAAAGTCACTATCTGAAGTGGGAAGTACAAAGCCTAAAAAGACACGCCACTGAGGAGTGAGTGAAAGAGTGGCGTTGCGATGTTAACTTCACCCCTTTAAATCCGTTGCCATGAAGACAGATGACAAAAGTTAAAGGGTTTGCTTTTATACAGTACCTCTATGGTATTTGACCAAAACATGTCCCTCTTTAAGGCTTCAGAAGATTTTGTAAACTTTCAAAAAAGAGTGAAGACTGTCTTTCAACTTTGCATATTGAAAAACTACAATTAGTGCATTTCAAGTTGTGAATTACTTGCTGGATCTGATTCAACCACAGATTAGATTAGATTTCAATTTTAGGACACAAATCAGTAAAAAAGAAGACAGGACTTACTAATAATTGATGTTTTGAGGTTTTATTGTTTGTCACTAGACTGTTATTTAACCTGGTTAGTCTCATTGAGATTAAAATCTATTTTTCAAGAAAAAATAAACTGTTTCAGTACACAAAAGCACATGGTATTAAGACAACGACACAACAGACAACAACATTTTTAGATCGATAAAAGGGTATAGATAAATAGAATCATGTTATCAGCGGAAAAACCTGTAACTTTGTATGGATTCAAGGACTGTCTTAACCGTATTTTTGAAACTCTGCAGCTGGGATTAGGACCTGTAGTTTAAGATGGTTCTTGTAGAGGAGAGTCGGTTTAAATAAGCATGTCTTTTTCGTATGTTCCTGACGGATTGATCCTTTACCTCAGAAACTGAAACTTTTAAAAACAGGAGAAAATTCAGAGATTAATGGCACAAATTTTATGATTCACACAGGTACATGGGATTATGCAAACACGACAGAGGTGCAAACGGTATTTATAATACAACGACAGCATGGGTACAGAATATATTATAGTTGTCTTCTTTGTTCTGCAGCAGCTCCTGGGAGGAGATTTATAAAGGGGGCAGGGTGGATTTGATACAGCGGAGGCTGGAAATTTTCAGTAGAAAGAAAATGTGTTGCCTTTTAAATATCTACACTAAATATATAAATAATCACAAAGTTAACACACATTAAATTAATGGGTGCTGACACGTAAACACACACACACACACACATGTACAGAGGGTTACAGGGTGTGCCCAGCATCAGCGAGAGTACTCGCTGTGCTCGCTCTTGTATTCCTGGTGTCCTTATTGGTTCTTACTAAGTCCAGCCATCCAATCACATTAAGCTGAGCAATTCTGTGCACAGACTTGCAAATAATCTGTGGTTTTTGCAACAACACTCCACAACCTTCACCACCAGAATCATGTTTCCTCTCATGTTTTGTCACCTCCAAAAAGAATGCATGTCATATGTTGAATACAAACTACCAGCTACTTATACTTCTTAAATGTACTAGTTATCAGGATCTTTGTCCACCTTTATTTCAATTATACATCAATTACACAGCTTCACCATATTACATGAATTTAGCAGACTGTTTAATCTGAGTAAGTGACACATTGGGAGTTCAGTATCTTGGCAATGTAGTTGAAACAACTGGAAAAGTTTTTTTTATGATTTAGTGACTATCACTGTGCCTTCAGAGCTACAGTCATCCCATTTGATACAGTACGTGTGACATATGATGTACATGTTGTTATGGCTCTAGAAAATATCAGATAAAGCTGTGTGGGTTTTTTTGTTGTTGTTTTTTTTTTTTCTTTTTTTTTTCCTGGATCTGTTGTTTAGTGGAGCAGAGGCTTATAAAGCTGTAGTGAATTATTAAACAGGGTGAATTATGGGGCTGCAGCGAGTGAACCAGACAAACAGACAGAGAGAGAGAGAGGTCTGGACAAAAATAGGTCAACCTTAGCAGTGGCAACCCAGGGACGTAAAAATGATTCTCTCTCTGAGGAGGAGCTCTGTGTGTGTGTGTGTGTGTGTGTGTGTGTGTGTGTGTGTGTGTGTGTGTGTGTGTGTGTGTGTGTGTGTGTGTGTGTGTGTGTGTGTGTGTGTGTGTGTGTGTGTGTGTCACAGAGGCTGCATGTTTGTCTGCAGCTCATAGTGTAATGCTAACTCGGTTTAAAAGAGACCTAAAGGTTCACATACGAGCCATGAAAGGGAGCTAAATGTCATTACACAAGTAGATGTCTAAAAATATCAATCTAATCTGGAAACATCAGTACACCAATCATTTGAGGCATGATAAAAATGGCAAGTTTTTTATTGGTTGATTTTTCTACCAGTGATGGAATGTAACTAAGTACATTTATCAAGATTTTAATATTACATCAGGTTTTAGGAAATTACATCCATTTAACGAAACCACTTACTGAAAAACTTTGTCCAGTTCCTGCTTTATCAAATTTTAGAATATTTCTGAATACCGGTAATTATATTTTTGCACCTTACTCCAAGCGTTTTATTTTTATTGTATTTTAATCTAAAATAAGCCATATTCTCAAATGAAAATAAAAGATAAATAAATACTACTACTATTACTAGTAATAATAAAAACAATAAGAATGAAAACATTCTCGTGCATCAGAATTTTTTTCAGAAGTTTATCTCGTTGCAACTTTATAAAAATGTAAGATTTGTTCGTAAAAATGATTTAAATGCTCATTAGACTGGATTCCAGAGTAATGCTGTTAGCTGTCTTTTCTGAATTACTGCTAGAAACCGGCCAAGTCAAAGGGCTCTAATGATGTTTACAGGGCATCATGTGCTGGCGCTTTAGAGCAGCTGGGTCCAGATGCATACAACTCTATGTACGGTTCTGCCTACAACTGTGTGTTCGTGCAAAATTACAAATGTTCATAGTTAGTCTTTAAATAGATCTATAATACCGAAAGCCCAATGATCTCTTTTGTAAACATCAGTGATTGCAGAATTACATGCATGTGCACAAATCTCCAATTTTTAATCTTGAAAATGTTCATATATTCGCAATTTAGCTATTTAACCGTAAAAAAAAAAAAAAAAAATCATAACATCTAAAAAAGACATGAGAATAAAAGCAACAAAGTACATTTTTGAAGAAAAAAAGAAGTACAAATCTCTAAGTGTAAATAAAGCAAATTGGAATTATTTTGTGTCTCTGTTATGGAGTCACAATCAAAGTAAAACTACCAAATAGAAAAAAGGATACAAAAAAAATATCAACTAGCACTCTGTTGTGCTGATGTTTTGTTTAAATACAAGCTAACTTGTTATTAATTAGAAATTGCTTACCCTATTATTAATTTTAAAAAAGCAAGGAATGGTTTTTGCAACTTTTGTTCTGACCTGGACCATTTTTTAAAGTAACACCTGGATGAAAGGCATTACTGTCGCCATGAGCTGCAAGGTGTTTACAGCCTCTGTGAAAAGAAGGATTGCCAGCAGCTGCTGGGCCATCCTAGAAACAGAATACTATATTATGAGCACATATTGATTTTAACAAAAAGTAGTGCACACTACTCTGTGTAAACATGATTGCTCAATCTGCAGCATAACCAGACCAGATGGTCTCCTCCTTCCAGAAGGATTTCTGGTATAAAATTGACCAGTCAATCTCGCACACTGCATGGGCCAGTACAGTGAATCACAATCACAGTGGCCGCATGGCCAGCACCCACATATCTAGAAAAATAATGGTTTCTATGAAGACAAAGACAACAAGCGAAAGTAGCATAGACCTTTACAAAGCAGAACTGTTGTGTAAACGTAAATGCATCTGTGTCAAAGCAACTTCCAGACAAGTCCTGTCTTTAAGATGACACTCTCATACTGGCACATCGGCGCTAATGAGGGAGAACAATGGCAATAACGAAGACAAAGGCTCCAGAAACTGGGATCACAGTGAAGCACAGGGTGGGGGGGGGATAGTGTAGGGAAGTTTTCAAACAAAGTCTCTTATGTTTCTAGTGAAATTTAAACTTAATCTTTCGAGCAACTTTATGCATGATTAATTAATCACCATGGGGGGAGTAAAAAAAGCTTCACCTAGACTTAATTTGCATAAGAATGAACATTTCTGCTTCTAGTTCCACCTTAAGAGAATTAAAAAAGCTTATGAACAGAGTTTTAGGTACCACTGAGGGCATCCCGGTCATTAATATTTTTGAAATAGCTATGTTGACATGAAACGGAGCCTTTACAATAAGCCAGTGTTCTTCATTCCAGGTCCTAGAGGGCCACCAGTCTGCATGTTTTAGATGTTTCCCTGCTCCGGCACACTGGATTCAAATGAATGGATCATCTCAGCTCATCATCATGCATGGTACAAGTATGTTAATGAGCCATTTATTTGAATCAGGTGTGTTGGAGCACAGAAACGAATAAAACATGCGAACCTTGGTTGGAGAACACTGCACTAAACTTTCAACTGAGTTATTAAAATGTTATGAAATTGTTCCTCAATGTTAAAGTACTCTTTAAACACAGAGACATTCGGTGGTTTGTAGTCCAACATTTCCACAGTAATTCTTTTATACATTACATCTGTAAATTTAGCGATCATACGTCTGGTGTGGCAGCTACATAAAACTGATGTCTCGTATTGCTTTTGTTTGCGCCAAAATCCTTCTTGTCCTGTATCGGAGTATTGACTGAAGCAGTTCAACAAGAGTTCGACACGGCAGAAGTCTTTGTGTGTGTTGGTTTTTAGTTTGTAATATTTTTAACTATCATTATTGTTGTCAGTCATCAGCAGAGTAAAAACCTCATAGTGTCCTGTTTCACTGGGGGGAAACAAACCCACAGCTTGTTTACCAAAAACATTTTACAGTAAACAAAGAGCAGAGTTTCGCTTCACCTCATTTTAGACTTAGTCATGTGTTAATTAACTGTGTTTGTAAAAGAAAACCTTTGTGTGGCCCTGCTAATGTATTTGTGTTTATGTGGTAAAAACACATGCTCCCGCGTCTATTATCGTCTATTATCTGTGAAAGTGGTGTTCTTGTTTCAGTTACTTCATTAGGACCTTCTCTGGCGCAGTCGTTGCCAGGAACAGTCATTCTTATGAATTATGAATCGTGGCTGTGTTAGAGTTACGGTTAATCATTAACTCGGTGTGGCTAAGGTTAGGAACAAGACAGGTTTAGATGATGAACAGAAGTCAAAGCACGGTCCTAATAAGGATAGCTGTGCAAGCATGTGTGTGTTTGTGTGTGTGTTTGAGTGTGTGTGTGAGTGTGTGAGTAAAAGTGAGAGTAAGAGAGAGAAAGAGAAGCATGACCTACATTTGGCAAAGCTCATCGTATGAGCATGAAACTGCCTAACATCACCCCAGAGCTCTTCAGCACAGAGCCACACGATTGGCTGCTTTCAGCTCCAGCCTGACAACAGCACTGGCATCACCCAGGGGGAGGGGGAGGGGATCGAGAGGGTAAGAGGGAGACGAGGACACTCGGAGAAGGCACGTACATCAAATCCAGGAAGAGAATAAAGAAAATAGACGTTTCATTGAAAATAGATGAAAAATGCTTAAAAGACTGTACATTATGTGTGTGTGTGTGTGTGTGTGCAAAACACTCCCATACAGTTTTTGATGGTGACAGATTTCATCACCACCTGTTTGAGGACAAGAAAGTTATGTGATTATCAGCTATATAGGTGTGTGTTTATTATAGAATACTGCAGTGGTAGCTCATATGAATCAACTAATATAAATATCTTTCCAAGAGTATCTTTTCCCAAGAGAACTAGGGATCAACCCAGCAACCTCTTAAGTCAAAGACTACTTTTTAAGGTACAGATTCCTCAGAGGTTACATATTTGGTTTTGGACATAATTTGGACCACGTTAACTTTTATAGAGTCAGCATCAGGTAGTTGAGGCGATGCAGCCGATCTCGAAGCTCTGATACTGTGCCTTCGTTTCCTTTGAAAGAGGCACCGTAAGTCCAAAGTCAAAGAGCGAACTGGCGTTCTGGAGCCGCACAAGACACCAATGCTGCTGCGCTGCTCCGTTACAATCACGTTATCATACCTGTGATTGCTAATAAGGGCAACTAATTACTAATTACTAATAACTATTTTTATAGTCAATTAACCTACCAGTTATTGAAACAATTATTCAACTAATCGGATACAAAAACAATTGCACACTAACTTAAACCATTTTATTTAGCTGTTTTAAACTTGATTGTTCAAAGCATGTGCCATAACCATGACTTCTAGACTGTTAAAGGTATCTTGAAAATTCAAAAACTACCAGAAGTAAAAGAGAACATGAAGTCAGTAGGTGGGAGAGAAGAGGATGTAGAGGATCGGCTTAGATGGAGGCGGAGGATTTACTGGCGACTCCTGAAGGGGAAAGCCGAAAGGAAATGAAGATGGAACGCAGAGAAATGGACCTTTGCACGCATATACAAGTCTTTATGGCGCCTCCAGGACTTCTGAAGTACAACCACAGACAAGATTCATCAATGTGTCACACACGTATTTGCAATTTATGATCACACATTTGTAACGTTGGCTTCTCACTACTCTCCTAAATGGTTGGTGCAAATCAAAAATGTCTGAAAGCAGAAAAAGAGGAGATTTCAGAGGATGTACTGTATGATAGACTAGACATTGCATTAAATGTACATTAAGTGACCACCGGCAGCTTTGAGGCAGAGTTATGGGGACTTTTATGGAGTTTTGGAGAGCAATTCTGGTGTATCTGGGCCTCAGTCTCAGATGAAAAAAAAACCCAAGCATGTTTTTGGTCACGCTTTTTAAGTTTTCTCTGCTTTGTGTCTCTTTCAAACACACATGCGTGAGCTCGCAAGTGAGACACTCCTGCCAGCAGACAGAGAGCGCGTTGGAAAATATGTGGCGTCAACCCCCTGAAACACAGACAATTAAAAGAAACATAAACGCCATCATACTTTTAAGGAGTGTTGTAAGTTACAATACACAGCATTTAACAGACATGTCATGACGTAACCAACTAATAATTGATTATTAAGTTTGGTGGCAACTAATTTTGCCATCGATTTTTGTTGGCTACGTCGGTTATTCTTGCGGGCCTGATTAATGCCAAAAGCGTATCATTTCAGCGTGAACCTGTGATGTGGTATAACAGCGAGGCTTCAGCATGTGAATGAAATGGCACAAACACAGCCAAGCATTGCTGAAAATGTTGGTACCCCATCAAACAACTGTTGCCTTTAGTTTATGCTGTGCATAAGCTTAGGTCGGGGAGTACGTATATTGTGGTTATGGTTTATGACCAGTTTCCAGTGTGTAAGGTAAGCCAATGAAACGTCCCCAGTGAGAAACAAAAGCAGGTTTTCGTCTGTGTTGGCCAGTGTGTGCGTTTGCCAGAACTAAAGTTGCCCTGCTGCAAATCCCCACTTTATGGTGACAGTTCACGTGCGCATAGACACGCAACTCAGCATCCTTGTACATACAATTACTTTTCCACTCACACACACTCACATCCTCTTCTTCGTCCTCTTCCTCCATGTCCCACTCAGTCTGTCTCTCTCTTCTCTCTTTCCCTGAGATCCCCAGGCAGAAGGCATTATGGGAATCACTCTGGCACAGCTCTCACTCTTCGCAGCTTTAATCTTTAAGTTGTTTCCATAGAAACAACTATGTTCACTCAGTTCTGGCGAATGGCTTCTAAAGCTACAGAAGAATGTTCTCATCCAACATAAACCTCCCCCTCATCCCAACAACAGAGGAATTTCTTAGTCACTGCAGACTCAGTGATCCAGTGATTATATATAACAGAAAACTAGTATTGATGATTAATGATGATGATGCCAGGCATCCTGGACCATAATATCTGCTGACACTTTTTTATACCATGAGTGACATTATTTTGTTTTAAATGACAATTTCAGTGCTTAAGCCTTCCTCCTCATCCTTCAAGCCTTCATAAGAGAGATTAAAAAAAAAAAAAAACCCAACAAGTTCATGTTTCAGGCTGATGTGACCGCGGCAGAGCCGTTCCCATCAGGTACAGCATTTTGGTGTTTCCTCTATTGCCTCATAAGCCTTTTTCCATCTTCTCACTTCCCGGTCTTTCCAAACTCTGCTGCCAGTCTGTCAGGCTTCAAGATGTGTCAGCACATACAGAGAGGCTCAAGATTTAAGCGATGTGACATAATATTGTTAAATTATCATCCATTAATTTGTGCATCTGTATTATCAAGTAAGGTCCACTCCAAAACAATTTACACACTCTTGTACACACGAGCACACCATGCAGTCACACTATGACCAGCGGTAGGAGTCTTCCTCAACGCACGCCCAGCAGGAGACCACCCCCTCCCTGCATATGCGCTGGTTTCCATGGAGACACACAGTTAAAAATAACATGGGCGATGGCTTGTCTTGTGCCATTCCACAAACATGGCTGAAGCCTTCACCAACACACACACTCACACACACACACACACACACACACACACACACACACACACAGCAACAATTGGTACTGGCATTTCTTCCCAAGTGTGCTGATCTATAACGGTGATCTCAGATGATATTGATACTGATATTAATGTGCAGTAAACTTATTTGGAACTATATTATGTAAAATGTATTATTATTACTATTATTATTATTTTAAGCAACACTGGGTATTAGTTGAATGGCTGATTTACTCTGACTGCGTGAGTGCGAGCGTGCATACTGGTTTCTCCAGTCTGTCTCTGTGTGATCCCATGAAGAATCGGTGACTTCACCAGGGTGCACGCCACCTCTCCCACTACGACAGAGGGGAAAGGCTCCAGCAGACCCCCGTGATGCTGAATTATATTTAAGAGGGAGAAGATCATGGATGGATTTATCAACTAGGCTGGTGCCAATGTCTGGTGTTGCAGCATTTTGCCAGTCAGACCAATCATATGACAGGATTTGGATTTTTAAAAATTTTTAAGGGAATTAACATTCATTTTCTTCATTATAATCACTCGTCTAGTTCACTGAAATCCACTCGGGGTAATTTATGCAAGTAGATGAATGTAACGGGTGTACCATAGCATTTAATCCTCTTCACTTCTTCACATTCTGTATTTTATGTTGCTTGTATATGTGTCTGTTTCCTTAAATTAATGAAATAAAATAAATGAATTTGTTACAAACTAGTAATGTGCTCAGATACAGTGATAGGAATTACAGTGACCCCAAAAAAACCTACCAACATTGTCAAAGTGCATCTCTTTTTCTTCCCATATTTCATCTCATGATTAAAGCCTCTTTAGGAACAATGATGCAATATTGATAAAGACAGGGAGAGTATAGACGAACACAAAAAGGTTGAGTGAGGAGAGGAAGCCCTACAACAACATGAGATAATAAAACATTCATCACCTGCTGTCACTTCTCTTTGTTAAAATGTCCACAGAAGCACATTTTGAGATTTCTCCTTATTGATGCTTTTGTGTCTCACATTTACAGTGAGAATAGTGAAAATTTAGATACTGGAATGAAAAACTATTTATGGAATTTAAAAGATATTCCACTCTGCATTTCAAGGTGGACCAGCCACCAATAGGCCTTTGAGTTTGTATCTGACTGCTTGGTAAAGGAACTGTTGTAGCTTCATCACACAAATACATCTTTCCTGGATGCCAGAATTTAGAGAACTTAAGCTGTTTAGGTAAATTGCAGAGAAATAATGAGAAGAAGAAGAACTTTATTTTGTGAAGAACTAAGTTAAAACGCAGCTCCACAGATGCTGATGGACTAAACAACAATCCATCCATCCATGCATCCTTCCATCCATCCATCCATCCATCCATCCATCCATCCATCCATCCATCCATCCATCCATCCATCCATCCATTAACCACCTTATGAGAACCTCCATCTCGTAACATAAATAAGACTCTGCTTTAATCTGAATAACCTACAGTACGTAAAATGTACCCAACCTTTCACTACAAACGTTAGAGGACTGCATGCGCACTGACAGAAAAAAAGTTACTGGAACGAACTGAAGCTCAATGAATTGATTTTGTACAAAGCTGAGGTGATGGAGAGCTTAGGATCACCACTTTAACTGCCTGTTTTGCAAATTTAACTAGATTTCAATGCGATTGACTTATGCACATCAAAACTGGACTAACTCCCTTCTGGCACTCTCATTGTTCTGGGAGTTAATCTGGTCACAGGACATGTTTCCTCTTAAAGTGTGTGTAGCACATTTAAAGTTGTTAACCTAGTCAACATCTGGAATGAAATGGAAATATTTCACGTCAGGAGTGTGCATCTGTGCTATTTTGGTTTTGGTTTTGTGTGGACAGCGTGCATCCCTTTGTTGAAAATTTCACTTTAAACTGCATGACTGACAGATGTTAATTCTCAAAAATAAGCCCTTCACTGATGCCTCCCGGAGTCACAAACACACACAACAAGGTCTCTGACTCAGTGTAGTGTTCACGCTGTGCCACCGAGGGGCAGTACAGGAGCCCTTTTAATGTTAGTGGGCTAATACTGAGTGAACAGCGGGTGCAGCGCCAGGAAATAATCCCCTGAACATTTAACCTGCTGTTGTGTTGCTGACATTTTTTCTCTGTCTCGTCTGATCCACTGTGACATGGAGGAATTAGACTTGTTCCTTCCCTGTCATACTCTGTGATTCACATTACACACAAGTCTCACAGTGACAACACACACACCGCCACACATTTGTCTGACCATAGATGTTGTACAGGTTGGAGGGCAGGAGAGCGGTGGAAGGAGGGGAAGCTGAACAACGGTGCAGATGTGCAGATCTTGATGAAAACACAAGAGATTTTCTTTTCTTTTTGTTAGAACAAATACAGCCATCAAATATCATATAAACTTTTTGATTGGTTTAACTTAAATGTGCTATAAAAATAAAAGTGAGCATGATCCCATTATTAAAGCAAGTCTGTAAAAATGTGTTTAAGTAACTCAAATGATGATAAAGAGATTTGGCTGGAGCTCCTCTGGCAAAGCCATTAGGGTCCCATCCAAGACGCTCAGTTAATATGTGGTTGAAATGTCTGTGATCCAGTGCTGATGTTTCATAAATCACTCAATTCCACACTGACAAACAACCCCCGGGACAACAAGCTATTAGGAAACTCCCAGAAGTCCTATTGAGGAAATCTGCTGTGAATGAGTGAGACAAGCATCATTTATACATTTGTGTATTTAATATTCACAGCCAGATCCTCTTCTCTTCCTGCTGGCATTGACTGGTGTCGTGTAGCGTGGACACGCACGTGGTGGGCTTTTATGTGTGGGCAGACATCACTGGTGTGTCTGTGTTGTTTCTGAGCGCGACGAGAGATTGAAAGCTCCTCGAGCAAACTGTTGGCTCTGCCAGCTCTACTCCAAAGTCAGTGAACTGCCAGAGCTCCAGATTACAGCAGATTACCAGGCGGGGTGCTCTTATACACTCCCTCTGTGTGTGTGTGTGTGTGTGTGTGTGTGTGTGTGTGTGTGTGTGTGTGTGTGTGTGTGTGTGTGTTTGTGTGCGTGTGCTTCATTTTACAACCACATGGGAATGTTTACCATGACAAGGTGTAAACAAAGATAATGTTTCCTAAAGAACACCACAATACCAAAGACTTATCTGCTTTTTCTACTTTTATATTGGTGACTTTTTTTTGTTGTAAAATTGATCAAAGGTTTGATCAAGGTTCCAAAAACGTAGGATTTAAACATAGCATAAACTCCCTTTTAGGTCATCACTCTTTAGTAGCAGCAATACAAGGATTGAGAATGTAATACATATATTAATACACACACACACACACGCACACACAGACAAGCACACGTATGAGAGTTTGCATATTACTGCATCATAAAGAGATTACGGTCGATAACGGGCCATGCCCAGGCAGGACCCTACCATCTGACCCAGCCAGATGGGGGGTGAATTGGAGAAACAAATCAAATGGAACAAAAATGGATTTGAGTTTGTGATAAGTGTGTCATTCCTCTTAAATGTGACGTGGCTTGCAGCAACACCAGACTGGAGGGTCCAAATGCAGTCAAAAAAATATGTGTGTATATATATTTATATACGGCATGTTGGGTCAGCTGAAGGGAGGAGAGAGCAGGGATAGCAGGTTGGTGACGATGTGGAGGGGGAGGGTCTGTGTCTGCAGATGCTGTTAGTGTGGATGTTGGACTTGCAGAGGAATGCTTTGGCAGGACCTCTGGGAGTAAATGAGGTGATTCTACCAAACAGCAGATGACAAGAAGTGTGCAGGAAGAAAGGAGCAGTACAGGACGAGTGGATAGCTGCTGGTCATGGCTCTGGCTTGTCTCGGTCTAGGCTGCACCCCTGTCCCATCCAAAGGTATTGTCTCTACCATGTATGTGCATCGTGAAACCTCTGATTCCCTGATGAATTCCTGTTATTGTCTATAATCTGAAATACCTTCATTGGGAATACAGCAGCACTTGGGCGCTACGCTGTGACAAATTTGTATAAATCTACTGCCATCTGCCCAGACAAAATCACCATTTTGTCTGCATTACATAATGCAGAATATTCACTACAATTGTTTATTGTAAGGTTGAGTTTTAACAGATTTTTTTTTTTTTTTTTACTTAATTGTGTGATGAAAAGTGAACAGCGCAATTCCCAGTTATAAAAGTAAAAGTTAATTCTATATGCAGACTTCAGGATAAATGCTCCACTACACAGTGTGAAATTTTAAACATTTAACAGAATTTGCTGATTTTTCATATTAGATGTCCAGTGTAAACCTACTTATTTTGTTTATGAGATAGAACATGCGGTGGGCTGAACAACACGGATAACATGGAGTTTAATCGTTTGAAGCGCCGGCTGTTTCATCTACATGTTTAAACTTCAGAAGGTGTAAAGTGATGTCGGTGTGCTTTAGGAGGCGTTGCGTTCCCTCATGTCTGTTCAGCACATAAGCGGTTAATCTTGAAGTATTTTGGTAAAGGGTTGTGCAGTATGAATAAACTGAAACTTGCTTTCGGTTTTGCTGGATTTTTTGGATTTCTTTTTTTTAATCATTTTAAAGTAGCTCAAGGTGTCATCAGTTGAAGATTACATCGACTTTATTTACTTTTATTTCTACAAAAGTGTCTTATAATGAAACCAGTCTCTATTCATATAGCAGTTTAGCACAGTTTCAGTATGTTTCAGTTACATAAACTGAGCATGCGCGTGAACATGTGTCAGGGTGTGACGAATCACCTGGTCCCTGAGCGGGGCCAGTTACATCCACACCAAATGAGGGTATCACCGTCACTCTCTGTGTTTCCAGAAGTTTCAGTTTGTCTTTATCAAAAAGCTCCTGTTTTGTTTTGGGTTTGTTTTTTTTAATGTTTATGCACTGCACTCTGTGGAACTGGCCAGCTTGTGTTTCTTACATAACAGCTGTCCTGCTATGACAGGATTCTGCAGCAGCTACCACAGGGACTCTCTAGCTGCCCCATATACACCCCGACTCACAATGACTCACTCACATCTGGAAAGAGAGGGTGACACCGAATCATGTAGCTTTTTTATATGTCTGAAATGGCCTTTTTTTTTTGTACCCACTTATTCATATACAGAATCACAGGGGTCTGCTGGAGCCTATCCCAGCTGTCACTTGGCAGAAGGAAAGGGTGAAACTTGGAGACGTCACCTGTCCATAGCAGGGCCAAATACATAAAAGAAAACTGTTATCCTTTTATTAATTTGCTCTACATGTTGTCATTGTAATGCAACCTAACTAATTCATGTGGTCATCCACAGAGTCTTATGATAGAAAGTGATTGCAATGTTATTTTTTGGAAATTTCTAGTTATTTTTAAGATTTCTATCCAGCCAGCATCTACATGTGGCCCTCATCTGGATTAAAAGTGCGCTACTTGGGCAAATGGCAAGTGTCCCATATGGTTTCAGCATCATGGCCCCAAATGGGAAGTCATTTGGGGGTAAATATATAGGACATGTTTTCCAGAGGGGCATGAGAAACTGTGTAGGTCCCATCGAGCTTTAGTAACAGCAGAAAATGAAGCAGCTGGGTAAACACAGGTACGGTCACCATGAAACTGGTGTTTGCCCATATTTGCCCATTTTGTTTTAACATTTGGTGCAAATACCTTTTTTATACATTTTTTTGAATAAGAATAAATGTGGGGGAAAAAAGATACTTTCCCCCAAAAAACAGAGGGTTTTTCTACTTAATATGTGTTTTCAGAGAGAAAGAAAAGGCATTAAAAAGACGCTCTTATATTTTTCCAGAATTGTCAATTTAATAAAGAGATTGGCTTAATGACAATACAAATAATATCTGGCAATTGTTTTTAAAACCAAAATGTAGCTTTCAGAGAGATCAAAATTAAGTTCTACGGTTAAGAAGTTGTCACTGTAAAATCAGTGTCAAATATATGTAAGTTTGTCTCAAAAGCACTATTTGTGTCTTTGTTTTATTTTATAGCCTTCATGACTATTAATAACTGTTCGTACCATGTAAATGAGCTTCTTTTTTTTTTACCTTGTAGTCTTAAATCAGCTGTTGATCTGAGCTCACCAGTATAATAGGAAGCAAATAAAAAACTTTTTTTTTTACCTTTGTTTGCACATAATGGTTAATACCAAGTTTGGTAGAACCCAAGAGCCATATATATGCATTTTAATCTTTCAACAGAGGGTTTTTTTTTTCCTTTTTTATGTGCACATAAAAAAAGCAAATAAAAACCTTGATGAACAATGAAATGTTGCTTGGTTACAGATGTACAGTGTGGCTTTAAAGGGCACAATTGAAAATCAACTTAGAAGAGACAAAACAGGATGCATCGAAAGGCTCAAGGAACTCAGAGACCAAATAATAGGTGTATAATAACAATCCACTAATTTCTTGTCCTAATGTAGAAACTGTCATTTACATGTCATTTATGATTGCAGAACTTTTCTGTAATGATATATTTTATGGTGATAAAAATGAAGCTTAGTGATGGACTTAGCTGCCACCTGCTGGCATGTCATTGCTTTGTCACATGTATTAATGTGAAAGCCGACAACCTGAGGACAGGGATATTCCCCTATTGACATTTCTAAAATTATTAAAAAAAATTTTTTTTTTTGCAGCTGAACTTAATTTGTAGTAGAAATGTATTTTTTTTTATGCTGTATAACTGGAGGTAAACCTTAAGACTTTTGCTTCTGCTGGTTTCTTTCTGACACGGGCTGCCCCAGTTTTTATGTCAGCGGACAAATTTTTTATTTCAAAAACCATATGCATCCATTGTCTATCATCATATCTGTTTGTAATTTTCTTTCACCTGGAAAATATTACTTATTCGATATTTTTCATAAAGTTGAAGCACTGTGCGATTTCCACCATCTTACAGCAAGAGGGCTGCTGGGTGATATTAAATTAACAAGTATGAGAGTGTGTATTTATCTCTCTATTCGGCTGGTGACTTATCTATGGTTTGTCCAACGTGGCAGTGAATGGATGGATGGATATGAAAAGGTGTAGAAAGGGTTATTACAGCAGGAAACCTGCATCAGAAGCCCTTAACCTGCTGGTGGTAAATATGTGGTAAATGTGACATGAGGGCATGATTTATTTTAAATCACAGGATCTCTGAGGGTGTGTGATGTCTTGTCCCCGGGTCCTATGATTCTCATTAGTTGTAGAATTGGCACTTTTGGATCAGATTCAAGCCGCTACTTCCTACAGATGCTTGGCTGTTTTGGAATCGGGGGGTAAGGGGGCGCGACCCTGCCTTCCTGAAACTACCCTAACCCTAACCCATGTGGGATCTTTGTCATGCTCTTTAACGGTTTCTGCAGCATGGTGGAGGTGTGGGGTTTGTGTTGGAAATAAGTGTCCTGAGTGTAGATGCCACAGGGGAGTGCGTTTGGTCATTAACAATGCTTAGTTTGGTGGTATACATCGCATTGATATTCATATCTATGCTTAGATCTAAAGTTTCCATAGAAGCATAAACAAAATAACCAGTTATATGCATCCAATATCATTGGTTCCATCATAGCTGGTTGGTTTATGCTTAGACAAAGAGTTAGTACTGTATAAAAGGACAATAGAATAAAAACATAATTTATATTAGGACAAATCCTGAGAGTTTTTATCTCTGTCATCATAATTTGCTTTTGAAGTGGGATGATTAGACACGATGAGATCCATAGTCACAGAATCTAAAAAGATCCGTAATCCAATAAAAGAGGAGTTATTACAGCAACTCCCATTAATTTGATTCTTTCCCTGTTCTCTCATTTTAGCGGTGTCAAACCTGGATATCGAGAGCAAGCTGTCGGCTCACTATCAGGCTCCATGGCACCAGCAACACAACGTGTTTCATCCTTGTACCCGACCACCATGTCTGGAGGAACTTCACAGAAATGCTCAGCTCAGCCTCAGAGCTCTGCACAGAGGTGAACCGGGATGATCCTGGCTGAAAACTTTCATTATATTGTGCACCAGTTCTAAGGATTTAAAATGTTTAATTTCTGTGCTTTGGTTGCATAGATGAGCAACAGCATCAACGGTCTTCAAGTAGAGAGAGAAACAGGGTGACCATCTCTATCTCAGTGGCGCCTCCCATGCCCACCTTCCCTTCACCACACACCATCCGACGGCAGCAGAGGAGTCGCCTGGCACGAGCGGTAAGGACAACCCTCAGAATATGAATTTTTTTATTTGTGATCAGCCAAACGAGTGTCCAGAACACAACGGCAACCAGAGCAGGGACGCAACCTGCTACATAAAACCTACATAAAAGACTGTGTCTCACCAAGGTTAATGCCCCCAGATTTAAAATAGTCTGAAATAGCACCAAACAAAATTAATGGGTTGTCCCTTTGGATATGCTCAACGAACCTCTCTACCAAGGTTTCTTAGAACTTGGTCAAGTTATAAACAGAGAAATAACAGTACCTGTACAAAATGTTTGACAGCCAGGCCCTGAATGGTGATGAAGACCGTCGCCACTACAGTCATCTGCAGTTTTATGAATATTTTATACTAGTATTGTTCCAACAGATGTATCTGAATTTGCATAAAACAACAGAAGCATTAAGGAATATATACTCATCAGTCACTTCATTGGGTAGCACTCTTGAGAGGTCTTGATTCATATGGAGACAATAGCGTCACGCAGTTACTCAAGATTACTCCAGTTTTATTGGCTGTACGTCCACGACGGGAAGCTCCCATTCCAACCCATCCAAGAGTTGATCTACTGGATTGAGTTCTTCTGACTCTAGAGATGTCTTGAGTACAAAAATGTCATTATCATGTTCTAGAAACTATTTTGAGATTATCTTAGTATTGTAACATGATGCAGGATTCTGCTAAGATTGGCCCTGAAAATATAGTTACACTGTGGTCATGAACGAATAGACATGGTCTGTCACTATACTCGGCTCGGCTGTGGCATTTAACATCGCTCATTTGGTACCTTGGAGATCTAAACTGTGCCAGGAAAATATCTCCCACATCATTTCATCAGCGCCAGCAGTCAGAAGTATTCAAAGCAGAACTGATCCATAACGTCATGTGGGTTCACATATCTAATAACTCATCCGTACAAAAGTTGAGGAAAAAAACTGAGGAGCTGCCATTTGATTGGCTGAGCAGTTGAACAGATATACCTAATGAAGTGGCTGGAGAAACTATAAAGTTAACAGAGTAAACCGGATCTTCTAACTATTTACATAACTTTTCTTCAGATGTTTAGATATGTTTGAGTTGTTCATTTCTTATGCTCAAAGTACTCTGTGACAGTTTGTGAACTGATTGTTGGCCGTCTGTGACATCCCTGTTATCTATTTTACTATGGCGCAATTAGAAACAGCTCAAATTTTTAACAAAATTAAGCTTAAGCATATTTTCTACAAAACAGACAGACAGTTGCAAAAATAGCATGAGGCTCTAGATATTTACAGTTTTATATTAATGTTCAATGTTTTTTAAATCATTCATTAATTGGGGTATTTGGTTTTCTTTGTCCATGTATTGTAATGTTAAAAGCACTGCCTCATCAAATGGGTTCAACAAACTTTTTCAATATCTCATTCTGATGTTGTCCACACAGCAAGAGAGAGCAGAGAGGGAGCGAGAGTTGGACTGCCCACCCAGGAAGGTAAACTACATATTATTGTTTGTTGATGTATCCACATCTGAGGTTTCATGTAATAATCACACCACAGCACAACTTTGGGCCCCAATAAACAGCTTTATTTTACTTTGGGAGTACTGCAGCTTATTTACTGTATATATTTGCCTCTCCACTCTGACTTTTGTAACACTGAGCTTTTTGTGCCTTCCTGAAACTTCTGAAGGAGAGGGCTATGAGAGAAACAGAGATCCAGACCACACAGAAAAAAGTAAGAAGAGTCACACATTTCAGATATGAAATATTCAACTTGTTTTGCTTCTGTTTATCAAGCAGTGCTTAGTTGTAAAAGCGTCTTTCACTTTCAGGAGAAGCCGGTGAGAGAGGCAGATGTCCAGGCGATCCAAAGAAAGGTAAGAAAGACGTTTATTAAGCAATCCCTGCAACATATCGACTGCCAGCGGTGTAAAGTCAGAGCTTCCTCACTGTAGTGGTACACGATTTTAACAAAGCAACATTATTATTTAATAAAATGTACTTAGGGTTATGATGTGAAGAAATGAAACATGTGAGTTTATAATGACAGTGCTTAGAAGATTGTGAGAGGCAATGCAATCTGTCTCATTCATCTGTCATCTTTTTGCTTTCTGTTTTTATTCTTTTTAATTATTCTTTTAGATTACTCATGTCATAACATTTCTTTTGTTTTTCTTTTGTTGTATTTTGTGTTCATAGTTTGAGTGCTTTTACTCACTTGACACAATTGAAGGTTGCATCTTCATTCCATGGAATAAAAAGGTATCAAACTGTGTGTGTGGGGGGGTCAGTTTTGTTTTTCTAACTATAAATATTGTTTTCAACTTCATTTTGCATTATTTCTGGGTTAAAATACTTTTGTGCTGACATAGCTAATTATATTTGACAAATTTTAAAATACCAGCTAGCAGATATTTCTGGTATAAGTATTTTTTGAATATGTCATTTTTAGTAAGAGTAAAACTGTTGGGCAGTCCCAACATCTACCATCATTTCGTAAGAATTTTTTCCTGTGTCATCCAGGCTACCTCAACAGGAGATGGGGAAGGTAGCGAAGTATTGGGAAGCCACAGAGCAAAGGCCACAGCGCCCAGTGCCCCCTCGACCCAGGATAAACAAACCAACTGGTCGAAGGAAAACATCCCACCATCAGATCAGAAGACACCCAGCGACTCTCAAGCCATCTCCTCATGCATCATCCCAATCAATGTAACAGGTGAACTGAAACACGCACACGCACACACGCACACACGCACACACACACACACACACACACACACACACACACATTAACAGACCCAAAATGCACATCCTCAGGGCGCCATGTAACCCCATTGCTGTCGGTCCAAACATGAACTGTTCCTAATTTGGGAAGTGTTCGCAGATTCCCTGTGGACAATCTAAACATACTAAGGACAAACCCCTTGGCAATTGACAACAATTAAGATTATTGGAAGAAATAGCATAGCAGACCTACAAATATACACTGTATGGCTAATGTCTAGAGTACCATACCTGCTTTTTTTTTTTTAAATGGGTATTTTCTTTCTTTTTTATTTTTTTATTTTTTTTACAGTAACTGTAAGTACTGTGTTATTCTTTGAGCTTTTGTATGTTTAATGACTTCTTTGTCGTTAATGCAGGAGTAGGTTTTGATAGAGAGGCAAGTGCTCGGTGCTCGCTCGTCCACTCCCAGTCGGTTCTTCAGAGGAGAAGAAAACTGAGGAGGAGGAAGACTATCACAGGAATACCCAAACGAGTACAACAGGATATGGGTATGTAGTTTTAGTTCTGTGCACTGTAGGGGGATGGTCAAAATGACCAAAATCAAATGAGGCGCGTTTTTGATAAGCTCGTCCTGATTAATACTCTGAACAAAAGGCTTGTAGATGAGATTTCAGAAACTGGACCTGCTGTTTTCTTTTGCTTTCAGACTCAGATGAATCACCTGTGGCAAGAGAGCGCACAGTAATCATCCATGCCAACCCACACCAACTCTCTCTCTGTCAGGAAGACCTCTCAATTAGTGGTCGCCTACATCACACTCGTGATTCTGGCTGCCAGACAGATGATTTCCTTATAGCATGTAAGAGAACTGACAAGGATATTAGTTACTTATTGCAGCTTGTTCTCATCTGTCACACTCCCATAATTAAGATTTGAAATGGGACATGTACTAAATTAAATACTAGCGTTTTTATAATTCCTTGTAGAAGACTTGTACATTATTGCTTCAAGTCTAATCTTCATAGATGCCATTTCTATTTGAACAAGACGACGTTCTAAAAGCCACCAATATACTTTATTTGTCAAATCATAACCACTGATTCAAATGATTTATCTATTGCTTCTTTAATCTATTCTATACAGAAGTTAATTTTTAAAAAAAAGGCTCAAACATTCCGCTTCTCTTTGTGTTTTCCCTCTTTAGGTACTGCTGCTCCTTCCAGGAGACGTATCAGAGCTCAGCGTGGCCATCAGGGAATTCCTTCTGCTCTGTCCCATTCGACAGGAAACATTTCCTCCCTGGGTGACCAGTCAGACTCAACGTATACCACGGCTTCAGTACACGGTGGACGCTTGCGCTCGCGTAGCCTTCCAAGGGAAGGTGGGCGTCTGATGGACAGTGACGATGACGATGACAATTATGATGATGATGATGAAGACGAAGAACTGTCACCGTATGAAGCAGAGGACTTTATTCCACCCGGGCCCAGTCCAAGAATGAAGATGATGATGATGAAGGATGAAGAAGAGAGCACAGATGATCAGGCAGCTCCTGAGCCACTGCAAATTGGAAGCCTAAAAAGGTTACAGCGATCCAGCGAAAGAGACAGAGGTGGTGGAGGAAGTGGTAGCCCAGAGCACAGTTGGATGGAGAGGGGTCGCTCTCGCTTGCCTCGCAAGGCTGACATGGGAAGCTGCGAAATCTCATCTAGTTCTGATACTTTCAGCAGCCCTATTCATTCAGTGTCAACAACAGGAGTACTCAGCAGTCACGTGGACCACAAGGAAGACCACCAATCATCCAGCGGGAACTGGAGTGGTTCCAGCTCCACTTGCCCCTCACAAACATCTGAAACCATCCCCCCACCCTCTTCTCCACCCCTGACAGGTTCATCGCACTGTGATTCAGAGCTATCACTCAATACCGTTCCCAATGCCATTGATGAGGGATTCTCCCTTGATCCATCATATCACTCCGACCTCAGACCCCAAGGGCAAGGCCATAGATCAAGCTCGTTTACTTCCTCAGCCACAGACCAGCTGGATGATGCAGGAGTCAGTACAGCCAGCGAAGGAGAATGGACATACCCTCCAGACCAAGACCAGACAGATCCAGACCAAGATACTGACCAGACCCAAAACCTGAGTCAGAGCCATGGTTTAGACCAAGAATACAGCTCAAAACAAGATCTAGAAGACCAGACCTGTTTTAGTGATAAGACAAGCAATTCTGACAAAGAGCCTAGTGGTCAATACCCACTTGAAACAGAGTCCTTCTACTCATCCTCTGTGAATTTTGGGGAGTGTAATCAGACTTACAGAGGATACATGTATAACTATGCAGACACAGGGCATGACTGTGGTCAGTCCAATACAGTGGCAGCGCCATTATCACATGGACATAACCCCCGGCCGTTGGCAGAGTTTAGATCAGGCACTATGACAATAGGGAGGGCTTGTCGTCCTCTGAAGAAATCAAAAGTCAAACCTCCACCACCTAAACGGACTTCCTCCCTGAAGGAGTCCACTAGTAGTGTTGATGTCGGAACTGACACACAAGCAGACCAGGATCAGCCAAAGATGGTTAGTGAACAAGAAATTACATTGTCTTCCACAGATATGAAATTGGAACTGGACCTTGAGCTTGGAGGTGCTCCAGAGCCATTACAGACATCATGTCTAGGGGCGGAGCCTTTGGGAACTTGGGGCATGGGACTGGGTGAAACCATGGACATAGTAGAACCAATGTCCTTCAGCTCTGCAGATACACATTCCTTTAAGGATGAAGGTGCTGTGCAGTCTGACTATGCAGACCTGTGGCTTCACAACAACGAGCTTAAATCCAACAATGGTGAGCACACATCTATGTCCAACTCAAGTACAGCCACAGGTACCACTGTGATGGAGTATATCAAGTCACCAGACAGCTCTTCTTCTTCCACAGAAACACACAGCCAGACCATTGCCCAGGCTACAGAGACCAAGTCAACCAGTCCAATTCTCCCAGCTGGAGACTTCAAACTGGGGTCACCTGAGAAACTGGCAGGCCTAGCTTCACCATCAAGTGGCTATTCAAGCCAGTCAGAAACCCCAACTTCAACTTTGCCTTCATCTTCGGCAGCATTCTTCCCAGGACCGCTGTCTCCTTCAGCTGGCAAAAGGAAGCCCAAAGTGCCAGAAAGGAAGTCTTCGCTTTCCTCCCTGCAACACTTTCCTAGAGATGGAGTTTCCATTTCCTCTTGCTATAAGAGAGACCCCGACTTTCCACCTCCACCCTCTCAACTTGATCTCAATGTTCTTCATGGTGGTTATGTCAGACACACGTTATCTCACCGGACACACCACATGCACACGCTCCACCACAATAAACACAGAGTGGCAAATGTTTTAGCCACCGGAACTAAGACCCTGGCCCCTGACACACTAAATAGCAACCCACCAACAGGTTCAAGCTCTGCCTCAGTAATTCCAAGCTCAAATCTATTACCAATAACTCCACCAGCTTCTCGTTCAGTGGAGCACCATTCCGTTACTCAGTCAGATCAACAGAGCATATCCACCGCACACCAGGAAACAACAAGTGGAGCAGAGACCGTAACAAGACCCAAATGTCCTCCCAGTGCTTCTACTCTGGCTCCTCCACCTGCAAACACTAGGCCTCTCCCTCCTCGCAGGCCGCCTCCTAGACCACCATGTCATGACCACACCTCTTCCCCTGAGCATTCACAACTGCCACCACCTGGTCGTCATCCAGATGGACCTCCATCCTATGAGAGTCTGCTACTCAGGCAGGACCGCTATGGACCTGGAACCCTCTGGGCTATGACTGCCTTCAGAACTCGAATCGACCCATCATCAGACGTCTCAGAGGACAGCTCGCCATTACACAGACCAGTGCCACGCGCTCCCCACCCTTCACCTGTGGATCTACACACACATATCCACTCACACACAGAGTTTAGAGGACTCAGCCACTCAGCTAGACACTCTGAATTTAGGGTTTTGGGGGAGCGCTCGTTTTCCCAGGATGATGATGATGATGAGGAGGAGGAGGAGGAAGAGGAAGAGCAGGTGAAGGAGCTGCTGAGGGCTGCATGCTTTAGAGGAGGAATGCGACCTGACCACCCCCCACCTCCAGCGTATGAATATGCTGGGGGATCTCACTCAGACTCAGGGCCCTGGGCTAGTCCAATCAAAGTGCCTGGCAACACAACAGAGACATCGCATCCTTATCTAATCAGCGATGGAAAGAAAGGTAGACATGAAGTGCAGGAAGACGATGAGGAAGTGATATCAGGTGCTACCAGAAGTGCCCATCAACAGCAGCCACAGGACAGCAAAGATGACTCCACCACTCCTGACACTGAGGATTACTTTAGTAAAGGTAAGCTTTTAAATACGTGTGATTGGAAAAGGAGTTGTTGTTTTTTTTAAACATACAAAATATAACTGCCAACATAATTAAAGTCATGCAAAAAAAAAATAAATACACCATCTTTCAATCTTAGGGTTTTACTAGTTAGGATATGATTTATAAAACCATATGTTTCTTATCAGGTCTTCCAGCGAAATTACACAAATACAACCTCGACTGAACTACACCACATTTAACCATGTCATTGTTTAACAAAGGTTTAACCACTAGGCTGATGTAGTGCAACAAAACCCCAAGATTCAACAGCTTGTAGAAAGTCTTTCAGCCATAAACACATAAGGTTTTTGTTTTGCATCTGTATGACTGTATCGGTTTACATCAATGCAGAAGAATTTTGACCGATTCTTCTTCACCAGGTTGTTTCCGTTCATTGATGTTTGCACCAAATTGTTTTTGCACCATTCTCATCAGGTCCCACCACAGCATTTCAGTCATACTGAGGTGGACTTTTCCTGGGACACAGCAACACCTTGATTTTTTTTCTGCCATTCTGATTTGCTAGTTTGCTTGGGAACAACGACCTATTGCATGATGCATGACTCCATCCTCTTTGACAATTGCAATGAAGTATTTTTGCTGATCTGATGTGTTTTTGGTTTTCACCCAACCTAGTGCTGTGCATTATGGCCGAACACATCCATTTGTTCTTGCCTGTTCATAGAAAAATGGAAACTTTTAAATTTAACAAATTAACTGAGGTGTCTGAGATGCAGTTTCTGGGTTTTTTGCAATTTCTCACACATTGCACAGCTTGATGTTGTTTTTCACAATTCTTCTGCATTTAGTTTAGGTGGAGAAAAAAACGAAACACTGAAATGTATCATGTTGTTGTTCATCTGTGGTTTTAATGACCTAATTTTAGGACTTTGTCAAGGTCAAATCCTTTCTAAACAGGTCCTGATATTTAAAATCCTAGAATTTAAGCAGAATTCTCTTCATTTTGCATATTTCAATTTAAAAGGTTATGTAGGATTTTTATTTCAGTGTGTACTAAATGATCAGATGACATGTGATAGGGATGTTGTGTGCCGCAGATTCCACACCCAGTGACAATTCACTCTCCCCTCTGATGGATGACACCAAATTGGATGACGGGATTATTATTACATCACCCAACAAGACCCGAACAACTGAAGACCTCTTTGCCATGATACATAGGTAATTTAAATTTTGCATTGGTAGCCATTTCTTTCTGAGCCGCCTCCTCTAGCACACACGTACTGCTTGTAATAAAACACGCACCAGTTTGCTGGCTAGTGACCAGAATTAACCAATCTTAAGCTTGACTGCAACAAACTCATCAAGTTTCTCTTCTTTTTGTTGTTTTTTTTTTTGTCTACACATTATTATGCTTTTACGCATCACAATTGAAAAACTATGAAATCTAAATTTTCTTCCAGTCAGTAAATGTGTCATGCAGAGCCCTGACGACCAGACACATTGCAAACACTCTGAGTTTAGTAATATAAAAACAGCCATGTAACATAAAAAAAAGACAAAACCTTTTAGTCAACAAGCCTAAATCAAAACTTAGAGCTACTTTATTTTGCAGGGCTACAACTGATCACATGGGGGCAGTAAATTAAAAAAAAGGTAATTATTGTGTCCCCTGGCAAAATGCACCTGCAGGAGGACAAAGTGGTACCACGGGATATGCTGGACTGCTCCCGTTCATTTTTCACACAGGAGAACTATGTGCCCCCGTGTGGGTAGAAGTGGTATTATTACTGACCATTATATGAATATGAGCTATAATGACTAGGACTTTTACCACACTACAATGACCTGTATTTAATTGGAATATAATTGGACTGAACTGGACAGTATTCAGCTGAACGGCACTAAATCTGTTTATTTCTGTGTAAAGTGCCTTGAGCTGACTGTTGATATGAATCAGTGAATACACAATAACTAGGGCTAAAATATGCAGAACATCATTAACAGACAATTAATTAATTTCCCTTCAGGATTTAATAGTCTTTTTGAACTGAGTCAAACTGAATTATGATAACAAAAGGTAAGCAGCTAAAATAGCAGCCTCTGCTTCCTATCACTGAAATCAGCATTGGAAAAAGTAAATCCATTCTAAAAAAAACGCGCAGTATCAGCCATTTTCTGTAGTCAAAGATAAACGTTTCAAAATTTTGATTGATCTCCTAAGCCCAAAATATTCAGTTCTGGGATGTTCCATTATCATAACTGTTTAATTGTGTTTCATTCTTCACAAAACCTGCTGAAAACCACTCCTGGCGCAGCAGTCTGTTATATAACAACCATTTGGACGTTTCATAAGCCAGCTTGACCTCCATGTTGACATTTGCAAATGCCCAGTTTTTTTGCACCTGCTTTTTAATTTGTTTTGTTTTAGTTTTTTGTTGTTTTTTTTTACAGTAGAAATTCAAATTTAAACAAAAGTTTCCAAATCAATTTTGTAAGCCACTGTTTGTGTTTTGAAGAAAGAAAAGCTGAATGGGCCAAAATCTGCACAACCAAGGAAGACCTGCTGAATCAAATTGCAAATTGGGAGAAATTTGTAACGAATTAATTCCTGTTTCTGATCTGATACTCCTGATGCTCCAATCAGCTGCAACATTACCGCCAAAACAGTTCTTACCAGTCAGCGCATAAACAAATGAAAGTCTGGGTACAATGTCAAAAGATCTTTTGGACCCTGTGCTTTGGCTTCAGGTGGGCTGTAGGTGGGCTGTAGGTGGGCTTCAGGTGGGCTTCAGGTGGGCTGTAGGTGGGCTGTAGGTGGGCTTCAGGTGGGCTGTAGGTGGGCTTCAGGTGGGCTTCAGGTGGGCTGTAGGTGGGCTTCAGGTGGGCTGTAGGTGGGCTGTAGATGGGCTGTAGCTGGGCTGTAGGTGGGCTGTAGATGGGCTGTAGGTGGGCTGTAGGTGGGCTTCAGGTGGGCTGTAGGTGGGCTTCAGGTGGGCTGTAGGTGGGCTGTAGGTGGGCTTCAGGTGGGCTTCAGGTGGGCTGTAGATGGGCTGTAGGTGGGCTGTAGGTGGGCTTCAGGTGGGCTTCAGGTGGGCTGTAGGTAGGCTGTAGGTGGACTTTAGGTGGGCTTCAGGTGGGCTGTAGGTGGGCTTCAGGTGGGCTGTAGGTGGGCTGTAGGTGGGCTTCAGGTGGGCTGTAGGTAGGCTGTAGGTGGGCTTCAGGTGGGCTGTAGGTGGGCTGTAGGTGGGCTGTAGGTGGGCTGTAGATGGGCTGTAGGTGGGCTGTAGGTGGGCTTTAGGTGGTTCAGGTGGGCTGTAGATGGGCTGTAGGTGGGCTGTAGATGGGCTGTAGGTGGGCTGTAGGTGGGCTTTAGGTGGGCTTCAGGTGGGCTGTAGGTAGGCTGTAGGTGGGCTTCAGGTGGGCTTCAGGTGGGCTTCAGGTGGGCTGTAGGTGGGCTGTAGGTAGGCTTCAGGTGGGCTGTAGGTGGGCTTCAGGTGGGCTGTAGGTGGGCTGTAGGTGGGCTTCAGGTGGGCTGTAGGTGGGCTTCAGGTGGGCTGTAGGTGGGCTGTAGGTGGGCTGTAGGTGGGCTGTAGGTGGGCTTCAGGTGGGCTGCAGGTGGGCTGTAGGTGGGCTGTAGGTGGGCTGTAGGTGGGCTTCAGGTGGGCTGTAGGTGGGCTTCAGGTGGGCTGTAGGTGGGCTGTAGGTGGGCTTCAGGTGGGCTTCAGGTGGGCTGTAGGTGGGCTTCAGGTGGGCTTTAGGTGGGCTTCAGGTGGGCTATAGGTGGGCTGTAGGTGGGCTGTAGGTGGGCTTCAGGTGGGCTGTAGGTGGGCTGTAGGTGGGCTTCAGGTGGGCTGTAGGTGGGCTTCGGGTGGGCTGTAGGTGGGCTTCAGGTGGGCTGTAGGTGGGCTGTAGGTGGGCTGTAGGTGGGCTTCAGGTGGGCTGTAGGTGGGCTGTAGGTGGGCTTCAGGTGGGCTGTAGGTGGGCTGTAGGTGGGCTTTAGGTGGGCTTCAGGTGGGCTGTAGATGGGCTGTAGGTGGGCTTTTTCACTACCTAAGACACATGGGTTTTTTTCCTAATCAGTTTTCGTGGAGGAAAAAAGTTTAAGTTGGTGCAGCATCAGTGTAGAGGGATACTAGGATACAGGTTGTCAGAGTAGCACACTGCATTCTAAGAAGTGAGCTATGTTGCCATGGTTTCCGTGCAGCTGATCACTATAGATCTGACAGAATTCAAAAATGACTTGTATACTTCTTCATTTTTTGTATTTATAGTATTTGTTCTTTCAATATTCAAGTTTTAAAGAAGGCTAAACTGTGATTTCTTCATTCAGATCCAAAAGAAAGGTTCTAGGCCGCAAAGACTCAGGAGACCTAAACGTGAAGTCTCGTCTAGGCCCTACAGCACCAGTGACCCCAAACAATGTCTCCGCCGCCACCGTCCCTCCAGCTCCTCCTCTTAACTTTCCAGCTACCTTAGCCAACGCTGTTGGGTCACAAAGAGCTCCGGTGCCGATCTACCGCAGCGCTAAGAAATCCAGCACGTCCAATGAGGAGTTTAAACTGCTGCTGCTGAAGAAGGGGAGCAGGTCTGACTCCAGCTACCGCATGTCTGCGACAGAGATTCTGAAGAGCCCCATCACCCCGAAAATGCCTGGGGAGGCCCTTCAGGAAGGGCCCAATAAACAGGCTGAGGAGCCACCTTCTATGCTTCAAGAGCCCCCCGTCGCTGGCTTGGACCAAATCCAGATACCAGGCCTTTTTCCAAGGGCCAACTCTGAAAGCTTCACCCCAAAAACCCTTTCCATGTCTGCTGCATCTCGACAGGGACGTTCTCGGATCCCCCCGGTTGCCAACAGCAGTCGCTACAGTACGCGCAGTCGCCTCTATACAGCCCCCATGCAAGCCATTTCTGAAGGGGAGACAGAAAACTCAGATGGGAGCCCCCACGATGACAGGTCGTCCTAAACCACCTTGTCAGAGATGATGTATATTCTTAGCTTAGTCATATATTTGAAAAGGCCTCTTCTCCCTTTCCAATCTGCGTAATCAAAACACTTGGAGCAGTTCTCACAAATTAAAAGCCTGATTCCTGCTGAAATGCACCCATTTACAGATAAACTAATCCAAGGGTGAGACTTTTATGACATACTGAATTATAAAAATTCTGATTATGAAAACTTTGGTGATATACCTAATTTCTATATTATCTGAGGGGTTGCTCTCTCCCTCACAAGTGCAAGACCTGTTCTGGTTTAATCATCTCAAAAAGAAAAAAAAATGTCCCAAATGTTTTTAAAATTATAAGAAAAAATATGATGTGGACAAAAGTGTGTGTGTGTGCATGAAGAAGCACACGCAACTTCCGCTGATATTTCTACTTCTTGTGTTTTGAGTTGTGTGGAAGCGTGTGTGTCACTTGTAGACTGGTTTCTTATTCAAATTAAAAATTCTTAACATTTAATACTCTTTTAACTTATGGTGCCCAAAGTATCAGCAAAACTTCCCGGAGTCCATACTAAATATTTCTGCCAACAAGCAAGGTTTCCTTCGATGCAGAAGTTCCTAACAACATTTCAACTCAGCACCAACTTGTCTCCTATATTTCCATCTGAAGACCTGGTCTAGAGAGTCCGTTCGACAGAACCAACCTCCTATTTGTCCACAAAAATTACTTCAAAATAATAATAAAAAAAAAAAAAATAACATGATGCATGTATTTTTGTAAAATTGCGCCTCAGAACATGATGATAAGGTTTCACCATGTTGCATGACCTATGTGGAAACATCCCCTGGATCCTGGTTTCCATCACCATTCATGTGGTTCTTTTGTATTGTATTAAAAATTAATCTTTCACTGCTAAACATTTGAGTGAAATGTGCCGGCGAGCTAAATTGATTTTTTTAGGATTTGAGTTTCTAACAAGAGGGAGCAAGGGCTTGCACCTATTTGTCTAAGATACAGGTTCATTTTAGACAATCGCACAGTGGCCTTTCTCTAACAGAGGTGGTTGTAAGCAGGGCGTTTGTAAGTCCCTCGACATGTAAACGGAGCAGTCGCATGTTCCGCCAGAATTCAATCGTATATGTATTCAAACCCAACCTGGAAATCAGTTGCTTGGACTGATTTAAAGCTTTTCAAGCTGGTGGCCAATGTTGCCGCTCTGATTTGAAGCAGAAAAGGCACATTTCACAGCAGATACCATTGAGTGCAGAACGGTGAAAATGCTTTAGAAGGTCTTCAATCGGTTTGACTAGTGGTCAATTTGGAAAGGTTTCCCAGAACCAACCTCTCTTTTGCACTTAATAATTATTCAAGAATATTCCTTGAAAAGAAAATATATCTTAGAATGAAATGCATACATATATTTGTACTGAATATAAAAGTCATATCTATATAAAAATGACGAGCATACGTTTTATGGGGAATCAATCCGAGTGTAGCAAAGAAGAACAGGTCTCACTGACAACATTACACGAGGGTTTCTTAGCAGTGTACTGTTCTCTTCTCCTTGTTGCCTCTCCTTCATTTGCACTGACCCAGTAGCATTAGACAGGTGAAAGCTCAAAGCCGTGTTCAATAACCCTTCAAACCTCATATCTCACAAAACCTGACAGAGGACACAAGAGGATGAAAGGACTACTTAGAAATCAGCAATTTACCTACATTATTGCTGCAGCTTTTCCGATCCAACCTCGGGCTTTAAGTAAAATCTCTCTCATCCATCTGATATATGTTACACATGTAAGGCGTCAAATGTGTTACAGAAGGACACTCTAGTACCGGTGAAAGGTTTGAACTCTCACCTGCCTACCACAGCAAACACAACACGTATACTTCTTATGTTTAGAGACCGTAGTTCAATTGAAACCATTCACTGTATTCTGTGAATACCTCAGCAAGAATATTACTGTTTTATTGTAAATGATAGATAGATAGATAGATAGATAGATAGATAGATAGATAGATAGATAGATAGATAGATAGATAGATAGATAGATAGATAGATAGATAGATAGATAGATAGATAGATAGATAGATAGATAGATAGATAGATAGATAGATAGCTAGATAGCTAGATCGATAGATAGATAGATAGATAGATAGATAGATAGATAGAACAGAACTGTTTGATACTCAGCGAATCTCAATTGCAGAACTGACACTGTGTAAGATGGAGAGTAAAAAGCTGTGAACTGACTAGAATTTTACATTCATCATATTTCTGAAGCGCACTTGTTCCTGTCCATTGTTTTGTTGTGTTTTCTATCGCATGCAATAATCAAAGGGAGAAAAAAAATAGAAAAGAAAAGAAAAGAAAAGAAAAGGAAACCACTAAATCATTATTTTTATCTGCGGGATGTATCCATGAGGAAAAGATTTTGTATTTTCTCTTCAAATGTCAAGTTCAATAGTGTGTTCTATAGATGTACAAACTGTCTGGCTAATTCTGTTCTGTATAGTCGTGATCACAAACAGGGGTTTATCTTGTACTGTATATTTACTCACTGGACAATCATGCGTTTAAAGAGACTGTAAAGAAAATGTTATAGAAGCTGTCAGGAGGGAGAGTCTGAACACTTGTCGTGCTGGGTCCTAGTCATGCTGGAGCTTTGGAAATAGAAAATAAAAATGTTCCGGGGCAAACTGCTAATTGTGTTAAAAGTTCATATCTTGGCAAGTCACTTTGGATAAAATGTACAAATTTAAAAAAAAAAAAAAAAAGGAAAGATTACATTAATGGAAAAAAGAGATGTATTCATAAATACAGAAGCTTCTTTGATCTGATCAGAAAATCATTGTCTACTTTTGACTCATAGCTAAATATTTTTATTCCCATAAAATATTACTGAATATAATAAATTATTTAAAAAGAAATACTCAAAATTATATGACCATTCATTTTGTGTGATTTTTCCGTACTGTACCTGATACTATTAAGGTATTTCAAGACTGTTTCCTTTGCTTGTAAAAGCAGTGAATGGAGGATTTATTGACGCAATTTGATTAGAAATACCGACTACGAGGCTGCCATGCAGACCTTAAACCTAAGACCTGAGCAGCTTGGGAATACAACAACGCAAGAATCAGTAACTTTTATAGACTTTATTCCCAAACTGTGTGCAATGTCTGCGTGCGGTTTTGTCTGACGAGGAATTATGACAACAACCACTTGATATTTTTATTCAGAGGTGTACAGTATGGAATGTCACAAAATAATTTTTAAAATATGTGACAGAGCAGAAAAAATGTGGACACTAAAAAAATGTAACTATTTAAAAATAGTTCCATGTTTAAAACTAGCTAGGACTTAACAGATTTGAATCACTTTTGTATTTTTGTATAAATCTGTAAATACGTTTTTGAAGGAAAAAAAAATGTTGCAAATTTTTTCTTTTGTAAAACAAATCAATAAAAGATTAAAACTCAAAAATGTTTTTTTTTTTTCTTAAGTTTACATAATTTTTTCTGAGTCTTTGTATATTTTGGGGGCATTGCAACACCATCTTGTATTTATTCATTAAGTTTTGGGGGAAGCAGCATTACAACATTGTGAAAAACTCCATTATTCTCTATCTAATTCATTTCAACAGCTCATCAGGCTGCTTAATAACTGTGCATAGAAAAAGGCCAATAAATGTGATTGCAATGAAATTAAAAGCTTTTGTGTGAACATTCATTTTCGTTCTGTCAAAACAAAATGCACTGAGACAACATTTCCACTAGATGGCAGTGTTTCGTCGTTGTCTCGTTTCGGGTGTTTTAAAAAAAGGGACTGAGTAGATTCAGAAACTTTTTTCTTTTTTTGTTAATATTTTGAAAACTGAATTATAAACTACGAGTATTTACATAACTACAGCACATACTTTATTATGACAAAACACACCTTCTCCTCCATGACAATGTCATTTAAACCACAGACTGTATAAAACAAGTTGGAATAAAGGGTCCAAGCCCAGCTTCTTGAAAACAACCCCACACCATAATCCCCTCCTCCACAAAACTTTAAAATTGGCACAATGCAGTCAGTACCGTTCTCCTGGCAACCGCCACAACCCAGACTCATCCATTAGATGTAAAAGGGCCATTCATCACTCCAGAGAAGGCATCTGCACTGCTCTAGAGTCCAGTGGCGGCGTGTTTTACACCACTGCACTTGGCTTGGATGCAGCTGCTCGGCCATGGAAACCCATTTCATGAAGCTCTCTGTGCACTGTTCTTGAGCTAATCTGAAGGCCACATGAAGTTTGGAGGTCTGTGGCAATTGACTCTTCAGAAAGTTGGCGATGCGCCTCAGCATCCGCTGACCCCGCTTCATCAGTTTACTTGGCCTATTACTTTGTGGCTGAGTTGCTGTCATTCCCAAACACTTGTTCCTATAATACAGCTGACAGTTGACTGTGGAATAATTAGGAGCGAGGAAATTTCACAACTAAATTTGTTGCCCAGGTGTCATCCTATCACAGTCCCATGCTGGAATTCACTGAGCTCCCGAGAGCGACTCATTCTTTCACAAATAGTTGTAAAAACAGTCTGCATGCCTACGTGCTTGATTTCATACACCTGTGACCATAGAAGTGATTGGAACACCTGATTCCGATTATTTGGATGGGTGAGCAAATACTTTTGACAATATATTGTATCTTTAAAGTAGAATTTCATGATGAGTCAGATCCAGACTTTGCCAAATTATACACAGAGGCTGTGCACTTTTTTTAAATGATCTCCACCTTCACCGTGGCTAATAAAATAAGTTTCTATTGCACTCAACATAAAATCTATTGGAATAAGCATAAAGTATCCAAAAAGGTGGTACTTTATGCTTATTTTTTAGCCTTATAAAATATTAGGTTTTTATGCAAAAATAACACTAGTAATAACATAAATGTCAGATTTGTCACATCTTTAATGTGGTTTTACAACAAACTAAAATCCTGAAAAGAAAAAGAGAAATTAACAATTAAATTAAAAAAAGGAAAAAATGGCAACAGCCTGCTTGCTTAAGTCTGCACACCCTTTCATAGTAGATGCTGTAACTGTCCACAAGGTCAACATCACATTCAGAAGTGATGCTGTAGGGAAATGAAATGACGTACCACCGCCACGAATTAAAGTCATCCTGAATGAAACCATTAAAGTAACATTTTACATCCCAACACAACAATGACCCAAAGTACACATTAAATCTGCCAAGACATTTATTTTTGTTCTAGATTAATGTTTGTTGGAATATTGCATTAAAGATGGGTCTGACGTTTATGTTGATTTTATTTATGTTTTATATATTTTAATAATTTGCCATTTCAGAAGGCTTTTCTCCAACAACCATGGAAGACAGTTGTAGAGTAACGGGATGGAAGCACAGATCATTCTTCCCTGTGGTTTTATTGGTTTTTGTTTTGTTTTTTTACCTAAATGGGCATATTACAAAATAATAAATAAAAAAGTGTTTCAGAGCATGTGAATCCGGGTGTCTGGAATGATTACCACATTAAAACCTCAAACTTAGCATAAGTCTGTAGTTCAGTTCTGGCCAACCTGAGTCTGAAAATATGTCATTCAGTAAAGTGTACAGAGCTGGTTTCCCGGCAACAGGGAGGTTGGTCGACTATTTTTTTGGCCTGGTTACATGTAAAAATATTCCTGGACAAGACGATGAACCCTGCAATGAACAATAACAATAATAATGATCATGCTTATAATTATAATAATTATATTGTAATATAAGCAGTGATGATGTATTATAATAGTAATTATCACATATAATAGATCCAATTCTGATTTATACAGCCTCCTCTCTTTACTTCCACCTAACTACACATCGCAGCATTCTCTGGTCCTGTAACTATTTTTAAAAAATGCACATCCCTTGGAGGAAACCCTGGAGTCAGCCACTAGGCCTGACCTGCCCCGTTAAACCGGCTGCTATGAACAGAGTTTTAAAGCTTGTTGAAAAGGGAGCTGTATTACAGTAATCATTTTTGGTATATTTTTTGTGTGTGTGCGTGTGTGTGTCAACTTTTGAAGGGATTATAAAGATTACTGTAAAATCCACACTGCGGAGGCCGCTGGTCACATATTTGATCTCTCATTACACAAACGTTTTCTGATTTATCTTCAAAGAATGCTCATTACCTCATTCAAGTTGCTTTGAGACAACCTATAAAAGCAGCACATGATCAGAAGATCAACTTTTATGTAGTTCAGGCATCGCGCTTTCCTTTGGCAGGAATTTGAATTTGATTTTGAACCATTACTCATTTTTACTAAACTCACTGGCCAGGAGCCTCATGACTGAGAGTCGCTCATAAGTTTCTTAATTGTATTCATTGCGTTTGTTAAACACCAATAGTTGTCTCTTAAACAGACGCAGTCAGCACGTGCTTGTACTTCCTGTAACATTTGTATTATACCGACTGTTAAAATATGCTTAAATATGAAACCACATTCGTTGTTCCTAAAGAATCAGTGGCAGTTTAGACTTCTTGGTTTCTTCGACGATGACGATTATTCAACTCGCATACTCTAAAAAAAGACACCCATGATCAAGACCCCTAGGTGTCTCTTTCTCTCAGACAAAAAAAAAGAGGGAGAGAAAGAAGAATAGATGTACAAAAATGAAAACCTTCCATATACGTTTGTATTTTTCTTATCCAGGCTTTGAAAAATAAAACAAGATAAAATTCTTCATGCTGGTTCATAACCAATCTGCTATTAGCTCCAATATTGTCCGAAGATAATATAAAACACACTATGATGATGTAAAACAAATGTTTATTTGTGTGAATGCATAGCAAACATATTTTACAAACATCTTTTGCTGAACTTATAGTAAAAACTTGTATAGATACACGTTAAAATGCTACAGAGCAATAGATGACAAGGCATTAAAAATATACATAGTAGGTTATTGTGCAGTCCTTCTATGCTGTAGTAATGAACACAAAAAGCTATGATGGAAAACATTTTCTAATAAGAAGCAACCCTCACTAAAACCTGAGTTTCACATTAAAGCAAGATGGTTTCAAGGATCAACTTGTTACCGCTACAGGAGAGCAACAGTGTGAAATGCAGCTACGAGAGAGATAATTTGGTTTGAAAATGATTCTGAAATGTTCAGAAAATGACTATTTCTGCCATCAAAAACAGATAAACACTTTAAAATGTGAATAATCACTCAGACACAGTACTGTCCTTCAGTTATTGATGGTGCACACAAAAACTATTTCAGGCAGAAAAAAAAATGATTACACTTACGCTTGTTACAGATTAATACTTTCTTTTTTTAACAGTACAAAATAAAAGATATCGAAACCAACCTTATAGCTTAACTTTATACAAAACCATTTCTCACGTTCTCTCACAGGAAGGAGGGTTTCCTGCACGGCGCTCACACTTGAATGTCGACGGTGTCACTTTTGTGTCATGTTAAAACACTTAAAAGCATTGTGGTCACCATACCTGTAGGTTTCGCGTGTATTTGATAGCGTGGCTCTAAAACTATAACGCAGTCCTGCAGCCACATCCGTGTGCAAGCTGAAACAGGCAAGCAAGAATGCCGTCCAGAATGCCAACAGACACAAATCATAATTATTCAGTAGCCGGTTCTCTGGTTCACCATTTAAATGAAATGGGTGCCCACTTTCCTACAGTTATTATGTAATAATAGCAGGGACAAGAATTATTTATACGATTGACTTCAGCAAACAAGACTGGGGGAAATTCCAAATATGTTGGAAGAAAACCCTTTTTAACACTTTAAATTCACATAATTTGGGAGAGTCCCTGTTCTTTGGGGTCTTTTTTATTTATTTATTTTTAACAACTATGGTCTGGATTTACTGGCATGTATGAAATAGATCTGTCTGTATGCATTAGTCGAATGATGCAGCAACACATTCACTGCCCATATCTGATCTAACCTCCCCAACATTTAGTGAAGTGTGCCCATCTTCAGGTTTTGGAGCAAGGAAATAAATGTTTTAACAGCCGGTCATTTGAAAACATAAAAAAGGAGACGTGTAAAAGTGGCAATGCAGAATTACACTGAACATGACCGATTAATTATGGCACCCAGATATGCATAATAAGGCAAAAAAAAAAAAAAAAAAAAGGAAACAAACAAAATTCACACTAATGCTGAGATTTTTGATGATAATTGCTGCTATACACATTTACTGTAAATAGATATCTGCTTTAAAGATCAAACAAGAAAACGGTGTTCATGGCAGTTGCTAGCATTTTTTGAAATGGTGAGGTTGAAAAAGAAAATTTCAGTTTTTTTGATATTTTAAATTGTTCTTCATATGAACTTTCTCTCTTGAAGGGGTCGAAATTCTGATTTGAAATCTTCTCCACACTGGCATAAAAGAAAGTCGGGGGAGTACGCTGGAGTCTTTATTTTTCCAGCCTCGGCTCGTACGACACAGACCATTTATAGGATCTAAAAATGGACTATTGTCCTTTTAATAAAACCCTGTTCTCACAAAAAAGTACTGGAGACATGACCTCGGTGTCCGCAGTGGATTTGCGCTGCACTGCATCCCTGAAGAATGAAGTGTGTTTGACAGAGTACTTTTGCCAGTGAGAAAAGTGCCGTCATCCCCTACTATTTGGACTGTTTCAGCTTCTCAATGTGATGACACAGCTTGAGTGCTGGGCCCAGTTTCAGTCCCATGTACTTCATAATAACATCACTGCGCAGCAACATCAGCGCCTTGCCGTCAATTTCCTGCAGGGAAGTGAGAAGCGAAAAGCCAGTTTCAGTGCAGTGCTAAACAGGAAAACAGGGGAAACTCGCACACGTTAAATACTTACGTGTTTCCTGAACAGATCAACATGTGGGCCGAGAGTGTGGGGATCAGCCTCCTGGACGAACCGTATGACGTCTTCAACAGACCACGAAGAGGCACCGTTTCCTGAACTGTCTTTGTCCTGTTTCATATGATCTGGACCAGTTGTTGAGCTAGCTGCTGTTCAATGTGAAGGAAGAAAGAAAAAACTGTTAGTTCCCAGAACATTTGTCAAACAGAGGTTCTTCAGAACCACATGTTTAAAATTAGATCCCATTTTCAAATATCGATCATTTGAAACAAACTGCGGAAGTTATAGACGGGTCCTTCGTAGAAACTGAGAACTGTCCAAAACATGAGGTCAGTCTGCTCCCACGGGTGTGCGTTGTAAACCTTACCCTCCACTCGTCTGTGTGTGCTCATCGGGCCAAGTTCAGCCGGGTTGGAGCTGACGCGACGAAGGGGTGATGGCGTTTGCGTGTGTCCGGGGTAATACGGTCGCTCCCTCTTTGCTGCTCTGTAGTCCAACGTGTTGTTAAGGGGGTGTGAATCCTTTGAGGTGTCGTCATTGGACAGGCCGTTCTCAGTGATAGATGATGGTTCTGTTTCAGAAAGGAAAAACAAAACAAAACAGAAGAACAAACACATATCACACGCTGACTTATGGTTAAAGGGGTATATCATTCAAAATCTCTCCATAATATGGTAATGGAGAGATGTTTTAATTTTTCTTCTTGAGTATATATTTGATAGACCGGAGTAATTACCAAATCAAAAAATCTGACATGTCATATTCCTGCCACTTTGGTGATGCCGATGTTTGCAACAAAGATGTGATTCAATCAGACGTTGGAATTCACAGGATATTGTGACATCACAGACCCAGATCTGTTGAACTCTCCAGCTCCGGGTCTTTATCTTCGACTTCATGTCACTTCAAACGTGGACAGCAGAAAGCTGTAATAGTAATTTCAAAAGAGGCAGACCCCTCAAGAGAGGGGCGATATAGAGTTGGGAGTGGCTGCACTGCAAAACAGCCTGTGTAGAAATAAGTCTAGCATTCATAAATCCAGTCAGAATGGTCTTATATCTTAGCCAGTGGGGCAGGAACAAATTTCTCGACAAGAATTCTTAGAACTAAATGGCCAAAAATTGTCTTCTTATTTCCTTGAAACAAGTCTTTTTGTATTTTTTTTAGAAATTAGATTTTGCAGTGTGATTCCAGGCCCTGAAACTGGCTGTTTGCAATGTCTGTGATTTGAGCAAAGCAAGTCAAAGCGTTCTCAGGAAATATGATTAAAAAAAGAGAAAAGAAAAAAAGGGCGTAATATGTCTCCTTTAACAAGATCCAGATGTGTTTCCACTAAAAATAGTCTTGCTCCATCGACGTTATTGCTGATTCTTCGTCAGCTCCTACCAGGTATTCCCATGTTAAAATGTATTTGCAATCAACTTTTACCTTTTGGCTTCGCTGTTTTGTAATGTGATTAAACATTATTTTTTTAATAGTTATTGCGTTTATTATTTATTTAATGTCAGTTGCAAACTGGACAAATGCACACAACGGTAAAATTCAAAAGTCAGTGAGTGAGTTACAAAGAAAGTAACAGTTCATAGTGAGCTAAAAGCCTTTAATCTTCTCTTGTTTAAGACTGCAGCTCCGCACGGCTTCTACTGTAATAATCAGTCTACGGTCGTATGTCCCCACCTGACTTTGCTCTGTTGTAGAAGCGTGTGTTGTTGCTGTAGGGGTTAAAAGGCTGCGAGCTGAACAGACTGTCGCTCTCCAGATGTTGGCACATGTTCTCCAAGAACCTCAGCACAGACGACGCGCTGGAGGCAGATGGCAGCTTCACATAGCGGATACCGTGCTCCGACCGGACTGAGGATAGAGCAGAGCAGCGCAGCGTTTACGTATAACATATGTGCACACACACTTCTACACACATCATCTATATGAATTCACAATTGAAAGAGCAGATGGTTCTGGGTTACCACCCCCCCCCCCTTTTTTTTTCAAAAACCTTATTTTTCCCCCCATTCCCACCTGGCTCTCCACCCTCCCACCCAAGCCAAGCCCACACAAATCCACAAATTAAAACCCCTCTCCCCACCCGGCATCCCCCCGTGGCCTTTCCAATCCGGTGCCCCAAGGGGGACCAAAAATTCCAAACCAGGTTAGACGCACATGTCACTTCTGATTAGAGACACAGTTTTCACGTCAGCTGCTGCCACCGGCACCATCTTTTATTCCCTGCGTCCCGTGTTTTTTGGACCAGCACACATGCTCAACAGCCAGTTTCACCTGGCTGATTGCCTATCCTGGACATAAAGCAGCTTAACTGATGATTGACCGTGATTTTGTCATTTGATACACTTAATATTTGGAGAAATGAGCTTGCTCTTATTCTTGATAAAAATTAGATGCTGGTTGATTCCCATGTTTATGTGGCAAATAGGAAACAACATTTACTTTGACTTTTACTTCATTGCAGACAGTATAAATGTGATGTTTAATTGTTTTTGTTAGTTTCATATCAATCATTGGTATGGCTATACTTATTTCCTAAGGTGCCCAATTCATCAAAAAAAAAAAAAACGTCGGATATGCGATGGTCCACACCAGATGCCTCTGAGCCCAGGGACAATGAAGCTGCACCTGGACAAAGTTAAGTATGAAGTGGTTTTTGTCAGTGGGGCTCTCTATTTCCATGCTTGACAAAGGTTAAGCAAAGTAATCTCATGTTCACTCATGTTGTTATATCAGACATTGCTGAATTGGGGTTTTTGATGCAGTGCCGTCTGAGATTAAGTGTCCAGCGGAACCTTGAACTCTTGTTTGTTCTGCAGTTCCTTTAATCATTTAATACTATTATGTACTGCAGAAAGAGAAATACGCAATGCCCTTCCAGTCTTTCCGTGAGGAACATTTTTTTTTCCATTTACTTGCTAAATGTCAGGTTTTTCTGGAATATGTTACAAGTATAAAATGCAGTAATGATTATAAACAAAAATGTGAAATGAAGTCGATGGGGAAAAGTAAATCTTTGGTTAATACTGTCTGCAGTATGTCAAAGTAAATAGGTTTTCAGTGTGAGTGTGTGTTAAAATTATCAGGGATGTATTTATGTTTTACAGCATTACAAGAAAACTAACACCCTGAAAAATTTGCTTTTAAGCTTGTAGTTTTGTTTTTCATGTTAAATCAGAGGGAACATCATGTATTATGTGGTATTGACTTCATTTACCTCTGATGACCTCTCCTCCTGTATGAGACTGGCTCTGCAGAAACGACAAAAGCACCGAGGGCTTGTACGTACAGTCCACGCAGGCCTGCACGGCCTGCTGAAGCACGGCGTTGACTGGAGCCGGACCGAAGTGGTCCGGCAGCTGCTGCACTAGTTTCCGGTCGAGATGTGGCCCGTAGTTACCGTGCTTGTTAACATAGACACACACTGAGACAACACAAAGACGGGGACATATCAGATGACTTTTGATGTTTAGTCAAGCTGGATTACTACTCTACCAAAGAGGTGATATATCCCTTCTTTTGTTTATAAAATATTTTCATCTCTTACTTTTTACACACTTTGTGTTGTAATTTTAAAGTTAAAACCAACATTTTCGCATCAATTTACAGATGAACAATGATGACCAAATGAAAACACACTCTTACTTTTTTTTATTTTCTTTTTATTTTAGGTGATACAAAGCGTGCATTTGTGGATTTTGACAGGGTATAAAAGTTGGTTTGTAGTGGCTCTGTGGTTCAACACAGTGTCCCGGTGAAAGATGAACCACGTAGTCTCCAGACTTTGGTCTTTTAAACAGGTTCTCTTCAAGGGCATCTCAACATTTCACTGCACTCACGTTGCCCTCATTTACAGCACCTCTGTGACCCTGTCGCTCAGACGCACACCCATGATATGATACTTCCACTACCGTGCTTCACCATATGGATTATTAGCCAAGTTATCAGTGGTGCTTCCTTTTTTAAATAATTTAATTGTTGCATTTAAGATCAGATATTTTTCTTTTCTTGGTGTCCTTTAACTGCTGTAACAGTTGGAGCATTACATTAATTTTACATACCTATTTTTATTTTATAAAAATATAAATGGATAAAGAATTCCTCTTGCGCATGTGAATCTGCACCTGATAAATTATAATAAAGCATTGCTTCATTCAAAGAAAAGTTTTATTTTCATGCGTTTAAGTGCCACTGTACCTAATGATAAAAACATTGATACCATGAAACCATGATATTTATGTATTTGTATATTACACAATGAAAATCTCATATTATTTTGACCTTTTGACCTAATTTAGTCAACTTTAAATCGTCCAAGAAGTTAACCTGTTACTCTTGCTGACAATCATTATTTCTGTTACATGAATATATTCATATTATACTACCACAATTTATTTTAACACCCTTTTCTGGTAGTCTCTTATGTTACATTATTATTTGCAAAAAAAAAACAAACAAAAAAAAAAACCCTTACAAATCAAAGCAAAACTTACATAATTTAAATGAAAAAGTTGATATGGAGAATAAGCGCGCTGACCTGAAACCTTGTTATATTTTCTGTACATGTACCTAGGTACATTTTACCAAAGCAACCCATGTTTGTTCCTGACCAAAGTCCTAATTATTTCTTTGCTCATTGTGGTTTGATGACACATGGTTGGAAATGTCTTCCCTGTACAGGCCAAAGTCAAAATTTTAGCATCAATGTGCAAAAAAACCAAGGAGATCAACATACCTCCTACTACACTGTATAATGTATAATTTTATGTATTATATTCAGGCACTAAAAACAGATTTTTTTACTCACCTGTGCAAACTACATTTGAGCTGTTGCTAAGGTGATTGTCCACTGAGACATGGCTGATGCTTAGTCTGGTCTCTGGAGGTGGAGTTGTAACTGGCGATGCCCCCAGGGATTGCCCTACCCGAGGCTTCTTCTGGAGCGAAGAACAAACAAACCCCTTCTCATTAACTCACGGCAACCTGAAAAGGCTGTTAATGATTTATTAATAGTAAGCTTTAACTGTGCTACACATGAATGCCTCTGTGGTAGAAAAAAACAAAACTAAAGCTGTTGACTTAAGTACATTTCTTATCAGGGATATGCCTACAAAAAAATATCCTACCTTATTCCCTCAAACAGTCCCCCTTTCTCTTCGTATCCTCATCACTAAAATCATTTCTGTCATGACAAATAAAATACAGAATGGCTGGGTCACTGCCCAGCGCATGACAGATTATACGTCTTGTGACACCTCACCTTGCCCTTGGGTTTGGGCCCTCTCTTCTTGTGTGGTCTGGGGGCCAGTGGGGTCTCTGAGCTAGTCCCGGCTGGGCCCTGCGATGCTCCATTTACTGCCGCTGCCGCCGCCGCCTCGGCCGCTGCCTTCAACAAAGCAATAGTCTGGGATTTGGGACGACGACCTCGTACGCCCTTGCGAACGGGGAGCGGCGGCAAGGGGTTGGGCAGCCGGTATGAGGTCTGCATGGAGGAGGAGGAGTTGAGGGATGAGCGGCGCGCTGCTGAGGTGGAAGACACCGGAGTGAGAAGCGCCCCGGGGAGGGTGACTGGGTTTACGGCGTGGAAGAGAAAGAAAGACAGAACACAGATTACGTTTACTATCACTATCACGGTGAGAGGAGAATAGTCGGCTTTTCTTTGGGAAATTTTAAATCAATAACATTTATACCCATACAAGACTCCGACCGATAATTATTTTCATTGTCTATTAAACTAATGACAGCTTTGTCAAGTATTTTTTTTTCAGTTTATATAATTTATGTTAAAGAAAAATATGATATTCCCAAAGATGAGACGGTACAACTAATACCAACAAGTTTTGCTGTTCAGTTGTCAGCTATTTTTGATTTATTACAGGAGCCGATGAACTGACATGGGTTGATCTGCTCTTCATCCATCCAAGCACACCCACAGGCTTCAGATGAAGATGTGAGGAGCAGGGGCGTGGAAGGGGACGTTTTCAAAGACAAAAAGGGTAAATGACGCATGAAAATGAGTACCCGACTGATCCTGCAGAGGAGATTTGTTTGACATTTTTAGAGTCCTCTGAGATAAACTGGTCCTTTTTATTAAGGCCCTCCCTAAACTTTTTATTAAGGCCCTCCCTACACTAAAACAGGAGTCGAAAGTCATGTCATAATTCCTTGCAAACTGACTTTCTATCCCATAATATTTCAAAAGAAAGGACTCGTACATGCCGTTAAAAAAAAATAAAATTCAGACTCAGACATTATGCAGTGATTTATTGTTACTCAACCATTTATTGGCTCATGTAATATGGATCGATTTAGTTGTTGGAGTCAATAATAAAAATATCGACTTACTCGGTTCAAAAATTTGACACCCAATGTTTAGTTTATGCAGGAACAATGCCTGAATTACACTTCCCAGTGGTGTTTCATTGCTCAGGTTTAGGTTTTTCAAAGGTTTCTATGTTGCTTGTCACTGGCAAAACATTATGTAAATGAACCCAGAAAGATAAAAAGCTTTTAAAGTCACCGAGTCTGGGATATGCTGCAATCTGCAGAAAAAATAAAAAACCAATCACTAGTGTGTACTAGCGTTAATTAGGCCATGACATCCCGGTGGCCTGCAGGAACTGTGATGTCCCAGAGTCAGTTGAGACACTGAAAATGTTTTTGTGTTTTATTTAAAAAAAAAACATGTTTTAAAAAAGTTGGGACATGAACGGGTTTACAATTTAGTTGCATCAAATTTTTTAGCAGCTGTTTTGAAAGCAAAATGTATGCAAATTCTGGTTTGATGTCAGATTTCAGCTATCAACGGCCCTCTTTATCTACATTTTCTAGTTTTATAACACCTCAAAGGTTTACTGTTGATGACAAGTCTGGACTGTATGCAGGCCATTTTGATATCTTTTACCACCTCTTTTCTGTAGTTAAAATAAAAAGTTTTCCTAAGTAAAGTCAATTAAGTGGCTGCAAATGTTGCTTCAAATAGTAAATGTATAATTTAGCATTAATGGTGCCCACAAAGGTCTGATTACAGGCCACTTGGTCCTTTGACTCTTCCGTTTAGAGGTTGTTGTTTCTACTATTCTCAGAAAGAGTTTACAATTTTTATTTCTCAAATGACAACATAATTTCCCCGTCACCTCAGTCCAAAAAAAAAGAAAAAAAAGAAATTTTTTTAAGAGATAACCTCTGCGTTTTATCTTTAAGATTTTTACACAGCATCCCAACTTCTTCTGAAAACACGAGTTTACTTCATTGCACCCTGTTAAGCATAAACAACCTGAATACATAAACAAACAAAAAAAATATTACTTTGAAATGATAAAATGATGAAGATTTAAACAATAATAAAAGACAAGACAGTGAGAGGAAAGTGGGGGAAAAAAAGCAACAGCTGTGACAAAAAGAAAATATAAAGCAGCAGCACCACGACCCCTCAGCATCTCTATTAGCCTCAGTATGACACTGATGCGATTACATAAATATCGTAGTGGATGTGTGACAGCCGGTTCAAAATGAAGGTGGATAGAGAAAGAGAGAGATAAGCATCTTCTATTTCAATAACAATGTATAGCTTAGTGAGAGCAGGGGCCTGAAAGTGCATGCTGACACTCTCGAGGGGCCAAAGCTTTCATCACAACCTCCTCACTGAGGCAATATGGAGGCAACTATGGACGCTTTACAGTATTCTCTGAGGGGCCGGCCGGGGCACAACGAAAGCTGCTTAATTGGAAAATGAGTGAAAGTGGGAGAAGAATAGAGCAGGGTCTTGTTTCAGGGGCAAGGACTCAGCAGCAGTGGCCAGACAAAGCGTGGACACGGAACAACAAAGATGCCAACCTGGAGAGTTCCACTTATTTACGCCGAACAAGAAACACTAAACTCTCCCAATGCAGATGAAAATGATTGGGACCCAGTGAGGTTTTCACCAAAGGAAATCTGAGAAGAGATGTTTCTCCCATCATCCCCTGTAATCCGTTCAAATAATGTGACAGCCCCCAAAGCGACACATACCACATCCATACTAGTGATTAATGTCATGTTCTACCCAATATTTGGTTTATCGTCACATTTATGTAAAACAGATGGAGCACATATCTGGAATTACACCCTTCAAAGAAAATCTCCTTAAAAATAACTTTTCATCCAACACTCACAGCGATATAATCATATGAGGGCTGTCAGCTTGTCAGGTGAGGGTATAAGATGCTCAAATACACACAAAAAGGAAGGAAAAGAAAGGGTCTGTGAATGGCGTTTCATGTACACCGATTCACTGCAGACGTAATAACAGAGGAGCCACCCAACCATAAGGGCTGCCAGAAGTAAAGCTTAAACTGTGCCAGATACGTTGTAGAGTTTTAGTTCAGTGCCTTAAATGTGTAAAATCACACATATTTTGCTCTTATGAGATTGTTTTAATGCAAGTAAATTGTGATGTTGCTTTTTCTACGTGTAATAATACTCTTAAGAGTTGCATTTCCTGGCTGCGAGCATGTTTTTTTTTCAAAACTTGTGCATAAAGGCTGTCGGTGATCAATGACACATTCAAACTATCATAAATGCCCTCTTCTGAATTGTGATCCAATAATAAGCAGGCAGATCAGATTTCATATTTTATATATATATATATATATATATATATATATATTTTTTTTTTTTTTTTTAATAAGCTCAGGAACAGGAGAGTTGGCTGTAAAAACTACACAAATCAATTAAAAAATACATTCATCTTTTTTCATGGAACCGTTTCTAACAAGTCTGTATTTTATTTGACAAAAACGGATGCAGGAAATGATAAAAGAAAACAGTAGAAATGACCAGCAGCTTGGTTGTACAACGGTTAAACGTGATTCTAAATAAAAGTTAATTTAACATGTTAAGCAACTAATTTAAAATAAATATGAGCTATATTTATTTACATGAATATGAGCTAAATTGCTATGCACACATCTAAATCTGCATATTTTTATATAAGCAGTAAAAAAAAAAAAAAAAAAGTAACTTAAGTCCTCAACTAGAAAACGTCTGAAGAGGAAATGAGAGACATGTATACCACAGAGACATATGGTACTGATCACCACTACAAAATTCCAGGTCGACCTGTTGACCTGTGTATGCCATGGTCTGAAGAAAAGTGCGTGTCCATGAGTGTGTGTTCACACACACTTGAGCTCAACACTGCTGTGGTGGGAGTCTGCTGTCACGGGGGGTTCGGGGGGGAGGGGCTTCCGCGGAATTACACCCCAACATGGAAAGTATTCTTGAAGCAAACTGCCCATTTACACACACTTTTCTTTTGACCAAATTAAACAAATACAGAAGCTCAGGTGTGAGTGCGTGCGTGTATAAAGCAGGAATAAGAAAGTGAAGTCGTTGTAGTCACAATGCACAAATGCGTTAATCTTTTTATGGACACTTTCTCCAACTTAAAAGCACAATAAAATCTGTCTTGTTTTCCAGCTGAACTGGCCATTTTTTCCCCCATACGAGAAAGACTGAAATCTACATAAATTATTTGCAAGCTTGTTCTTGATGTTTCACATTTAGAAAAAAAGACGTGATCAAAAACACATGGAGCTCCAAACTTAATTGCTGCCAACAATGCTGTAAAATCTTTCTTTTCTGCCATTCCTCGCTAGTCTCTTATAATAAATTTGAATAAACGCACATGATTAAAAACACAATTTCAGCTAAACAAAGCGAATGTGTTAAATGATTTATAGCCAAGAAGGAAAATCTAATTCCGAGACAACTTTCATCTCAACTGCAGATATCGTGATCGCTTCCTTTTTTCTCCTTTTGTTCGTTTCTACTTAGTAACATATAATTGAGCTTTTCAAAGACAGTTTTATTTGCCAGTTTTTTGTTGTTGTTTTTTTCAAATGCAAACCTCTTACAAACGAAGCCCACTTGTTAAACAGAAGAAAATACTATCTGAATGCAGGATGTTATCGCTACATAATCAGAAAAAAAAAGATAAATATCATCTAGATCCTCACAGAAATGAACCGTGCATAAAGTTTTGGTTTAATCTATGTCAAAGAACAAAGCTGCGACACTCACCAGGAAATCCCAAACCAAAAAAAAAGCAGAACTTCAGTGTTGTAGTCTGGCAGTGAGCCGCGGTAGCAGTAGTAGCGCCTTTAACAATACGTCACTGCTTCCTGGATCTTCTGTTCAAACCACTCTGCCTCTTCTAGTTGCTCCTAATTTTCCTCTTTTGCTTTTATCTTCCTTGTCAAAACTTTTTTCCCCTTAATGTACCCTCCTCGTCCGCAGCGTATTGTCCGTATTTGTGTCTTGTATCAGCTGCGCGTCTCCCGTGTCTTCACTCCCGGCAGAAGCCCATAACAAAGCCCACGCTGAAGCGGCTCATGCTGCTGGCGGACGCCGCCGCAAAGCTTCCCTCCCAATGAATGAGCAGGAGGTGGAGGGCAGACGGGGAGGAGGGGGGGCCACATTTACATAAGCGGAAGGGGCCGGGAGGGAAGGAAGAGTGGGTGGGGAAGGTGGCGATGGCGGTGGCGGTGGGGGATTGAACCTTTTATTAATGTTATCTGTAGGCCATATCGACAGTCTACATCAGTCACCTGCTTCTAAGCCCTAGTCTGGGGGAGGGTGGGAGAAGGGGGGAGGGGGTTGTTCCAGGAGCTGATGGGGGATGGGAAAAGGGTTGAAAGGGGGGTTAAACTGGATCAGAAGAGTCCTGATTGAAACGGGTGAAAGAGGGCAAACTCCTGGAGTTGGTGCACACACAAGAAAGCTTCCCTTTCAATACGCAGACACGCACACACTCTCTCTAGCGACCCCAAAGGGGGTCGGCCTCTGTGAAACCCTAGACTATTCAGAAATTCCCTGATGAAAGATGGCCAGGTCCAGCATCAGGAAGTAGTGGGATAGTCGGATATCACCCAGCCTCTAGAACAATACAGAATAGACAGAGGAAGCCATTTCACTGACATCCTGCATTTTAAAGTCCTAAATGTGAAAATTCAATAATAAAAGTCATCTTTGATATAATTTTGTGCATCAATGTGTTACAGAGATGTCAGACGAATTTGTTTTTTCCTCCATCTGTTATGAATTTTCAAGTCCAGTCTAGTAACAATGCCCACACCAAAAGCACCATTAGATTTACACGGATTATAAGTGTGTTTTCTTCTTTGTGTAACCTCGTTACGACCTGTTTTGTTATCAATATTGAATTTACTGGGGCATGTAGTCCTGGTAGGTTGAAGCCCGGTCCTACGTAGCATTGACGAGATGAGATGAGGTTAGTGTTAGACATAAACTGGGAATAGATAAGGTTGGTGGCTGTAAAAAATGATTAAAAATCATAGTAACGTTCTTTGTGAGCGTGGGCTGTATCTTAGTAAATAATCTTACTAAAAACCATTTTTCTGTGAATTTACATTTTGAATAAAGATGTAATGTAATTGATAGTATTTTTTTTTAAATGTGCATGTTTTTTTAATTTACAGAATATGAGACAGCAAATAAAAAAATACGTTTTTGTCTTACATAACCATCACAGATACAAGCTTTACTGTTTCTGCATAATTTAGATGTCAGAAAACCCTATTCTCTTTTTAGATTAACATTGAAAGTCTAAGATCGAAAATTATTTTCCTACAACAGAAAAAAAAAAAGCTCACTAGACACTTAGAGATTTTAAATGTAGGACGGTAGTAATTACCGAGTCTGTCGCTCCTTTTCTCAACCTGTTCAGGTAATAATCAGCTCATTAACACCTCTACAGGAGCCTGTTTTTTCACTTACATTAAAAAAATACAGCAACTGTCTGGAGATTTTAATTATTTTCACTGTGATTTGGCCATTTATTTTATTTTGTTTAAAACAAAGGAGCCACAAATATTTCAGCTCCCACAAGCAGCTTGATTTAATGCGAAATGTAAAGAGTTATCGTGAACTGATAAGGAGCCAATAAGCCATGCTCAGATATCAGATCTGAAACATTTTTTTTTTCTGCATCAAAACCAAAGTCTTTAATAAACAAGGCATTGATGTCATGTTTGCTGCCCGGGCACAGAAGCTCTGTGCTTTCTTACAAGCAATGCAGGGCAGCGTTATCCAGTCCCTGGTCGCACACACGTGACACATATTTGAACATCGGGTACAAACCCACACACTGAAAGCTGTTGACCTGTTGACCTGTGACTGTTCTCGACACCCTGCGAATGAGAACTGTTGAGGTCTGATGCTGATTGCTGCCAACTTTACTGGTTTAACTAAATCAATCCTTATTTATAAAGAGTTAAATATTCCCCATTCCGCTGACTGTGACACAAGCTTTATATGCTTTGTATTTTGTGTACGGGTACTCGTGTAGGACATTTCACAGGTTTTGTTGCAGAAATGTACCAGGCTTGTTTAGTTTCCTATTGCAGTCTTGATTCACTCTTCCACTCCTAACTTCTTCGTGAAGTTATACACGGTATTGTTTTCCTGAGCTTGACTGCTAATCTTTTAACAGGTTTTTTATTAAAATGATGCAAAGTGAAAATACAACGACCTGAAGATGCTTTGCTTTTGTCTGACAGAGCTCTTCAGCTTTTGTTTGCAATCACTGCCGATTGTTGAGATGAGCTTTGAGATTTACATCACCTGGATTTTCCTCGCGGCGTTTCTGAATCGGTCATAACCCTGAGATGCAAAGTGAGTTGAAGTAATTAATATAAGATGTCTGTAAGCTCAGATGTTGTGGGATTCCCGTGTTCCAGGCCTTGAGAGTACGAGGAGCCACGTCGCTGAAGCTTTAGCAGGTCAACTGCAGCAGTGATCTCTGCTAACACAATGTCACTTTACCAGCAAATAAACATTTTCACGCCAAGAGCTCCTGTATCAGTTTCTGTTGCAATAGTAATGTTTTTGAAAGCGATTGAAAGCAAACGTATCACCATGCTGATACTTCTACTTGCACGCACCCTTGTAAAACTAGACATCCATCTCCTTCAGGATCGCTCTCTGGCTCAAACGTTGACACTAAGTCATCCAAATAACCAACTGGACATAGAAAACGGAGGTCATTTTGGGCAGATTAGTATCATTTGCTGCATATTCATGGATCCCTCGATTCACTGAATGAAGAAAAATGCGCGCCGCAACACCCAAAGCCATTTTTAAGGCAATTAGACATTTTCTTTTTTTATTTTGGTAGAAATACACCCCCGGTGATCCGGGTTTGCTAATGAAGCCCTGTAATTTCCACTAAGCCCATGTTTTAGTGATCTTTTGTTGTGAGGTGTGCATGCGATTGTTTTTCATCACACGTAGACATTTCACAGTCACGATCACACCATGAACAAGTCAGAAACTGACAACGCCAATATGACACTGAAGCCATACAAGAACAGAGACACCCCGGGGTTGAGTCCGATAGGGAGGATCTTTAATTTTGTTAAACTATTCTGTTAAACTATTTGCAGCGTGATACTAATCTATGGGCGTGAAACTGCCCTGAAACTACAAATTATTCTAAAACAACCTCTTTGTTTGAGGAGTGAAATGAGCCCCGGATGGAAGCTTTAAACTTAATCGCGTCGCTCCCTGAGGGCTGAAAACATACTCTGACACGTAGCTGTTGTCATCCATCCACTATGAGGAGAAACCCAAACAAAATCGCACACAGGCATGTACATCCCATCAATCACAGCTGCTGGCATGGGTTGTTTAAAGTCACATGACCATTGACCAGCAGTCATCAACAACAGGATAAAGGTGAGAACTTGTTAAATGGACTAGATTTCTTACTTTTTAACCCTTATATGTTCATATAAGGGTTGAAAAGTAAGAAATCTGGTGAAGTCGCATAAAACTTTAGCGTCAAAGGTGTCAGAATCACAGCACAATTTGTCAAAATATTTTTGATAAATGGCAAATTTCTAAATATCACACAGAAACAAAACCCTAAACCTTAAAGATAAAGCTTTAGAGTGAAATCCCATGGCAACGCAGTCCGAACCACTGAGCATAATTACAATATTCCCGCAGCCTTGTTGAAAATGAATAGTTGACAAAAGCTCAATTTTTCACAAACATCTCTGAATGTTTTTTTTCAAGTTTACTTGTCCTATAAAAGGTCTGTAGAAAAATTAATAGAATACAAGAACAAGCACCAGAAAGCAAATTAATGTTAATCTATTTGAAGCAATATTTAAATTCCTAAAATTCTAAGTCTAATTTTTACACTAAATCTGCATAAAGTCAAAGAGGAAGAAACTGACTTTGAATCATTCACAATCAAAACATATTCCAGTTGGATGATTCCAGTTTTAATAGTGTTAATAATAATAATAAGATATATGGATATGAAGAAATGGAAAAAAATATATACAATGCAAAATAGAGCTGTACCCTGAGTGACCTAAATGTGCATGTGAATCATTGTCAAGGTCATGGATAATGAATGAAGTATACATTATTTATCCGTCAAAATTCAGGGTTTTTCTTAAAAGGTTTCAATTTTATAGCCACAAGTATCTCAGTGGTGTTATTTGTTGTATTTGCAGTGTGTGCCCTCAGTAGAGAAAGAATTTATCAAATGAAGCCACCTTATTTTACTCCAAATACTCTTCATGTGCAAGAGTCACATCCTACAAATGTAAAAACCAATGCACTGCAAAACAAAGAAACAAATAAAAAAAATACCAAAAATCGCTGTCACTTCATCAGTGGGGGCAAGAAAACACTGAAACACTAAAACATTTAAAATATTCACACACTTGGACTAAAAAAAGGTAAAGATTTTTCAAAAAAATGTATCTGATGTAAGTGCTTCATGACGATAGATAGATAGATAGATAGATAGATCTGAATGTTGCAGACACATTTAAGAGTGTTTGATTTATCAATAAGTAGTTTAATACTCCAACGTACCACTGCACCTGAAGCCTGCAGCTCCGTCAGCTGGTATTCCTGTTGTGTAATTTGTCAGATATGCTCAAGAAACATCTATGTAGATTTGTTTTTTTTTTTGTTTTTTTGTTTTTTTAATGGAAGACTTCTTGTATGGTTGATTTATGAAGCCACTTCTTAAGCAAAAAATAATCTGGATGTCAAAATGTGCTCCGTTTATGCTTTTATATTTTTCTTAACTTTGTATTTTGGGACAAAATGAGCAATATGGTTCAGGATTGAGTCGTCACATTTAATTCTGTACATCAGCACTAAAGTGTGGCTCAATGTCGCTCTGTTTAGTTATCTTTAAAATCAGACATAATTGTGTTTAATACTGCTGCGTGAAGAGTGAGGGGATAACTAAACATGCAACATGTTAAGAAACCCACTGTACCTCTACTGTGTACTTTTGCTGCGTTTACTAAACATATTCATACGTGACAAAATCATTTGTAAGTTATCACCGTATGTTATTCATATGAAGCAAAACAATTTAAAAAGCTTTCTTTTTTTTTCTTTTTCCAAATTGTTGTTTTCTATCTACTTCCAGCCATCAAGTGCAACCATCTTACTTGAGGCTCGAGCAGAACTAAGATTCGTTGCAGTTCCTCGACTGGCTCCAAAAGTGAGTCAGTCTCCTTTGACTGCCATGTTAAGTATGGAATCCCATTTAATTCATAATTAAATAAATAAATAGAGACTCAAATTATTAAATATTCAATTAAATAAATGTGACCAGGAAATAATACAAAATGCATCTTAAATGTATAAATATTCAAAAAAAAATGACAATGAAATCAATACAAAACAAATAAAATCTTTATTATATTATTAATGAAATTTTTATTTCATAATTGTATATTTATTTATTTTATGACACTTATTTTATGACACCTATTTCATAATGATATATTTATTTATGTCATGACCCTTATTTCATAATAATATATTTATTTTTATCATGACACTTATTTCATAATGGTATATTTATTTATTTCATGACACTTATTTCATAATGGTATATTTATTTATGTCATGACACTTATTTCATGATGATATATTTATTTATGTCTTGACACTTATTTCATAATAATATATTCATTTATTTCATGACATTTTTATTTCATAATGGTATATTTATTTATGTCATGACATTTTTATTTCATAATGATATATTTATTTATGTCATGACGCATTTCATAATGGCATGGACATAGGAGTCGATGGAGATTGACTCGCTTTCGGCGCCAGCCTCTATCGGTCAGTCGAGGAACTGCAACATAACGTAGTCCTGCCTGAGCCTCCATGCAGAAGTGAGGTGGTCGGCGCTTGACTTGCACCAGCCTCACCAAGACCCCAGAATCCCTTTCCACAACTCGGTTTATCCTGATTGCAGGCCAATGAATCAATTTTATAATTATTAAATTAATTATTGAATGTTATGATTCATAGCCTAATGAAAAATTAATGCCATAAATATTAAAATAAAGATTGTATTAATTAATTTAGTATTCATTTCATCCTCATTTTTTTAGATATACATTTTGATTTTGATTCTGCTGTCGAGTCGACATGTTAAATGGTTTATCCTGCTGTCCGACATCAACTCTGCAGATGTTCAGCTGCAGATGTTCAGCTGAAGGAGCTGGGAGCCACGTAACTGCACTCTGTACGAAGAAAAACGGCCTTCAAAACCGGTCACCAACGGGTCACGTGTCCATTGTTTTATACACTGTGATTAGCACTAAAGGCTGTATTTATCTTTAAGAGATCAAATAACCCATCTGTTTAAAAAAAAAAAAACAACCTCTACAATAGAATTGAATGTACCACATAGTTTATGCCAAAAAAATGACATTTAACAGTGAGTAAACCCTCTATTAAAAAAAGTTAAAATCTTGTCATTGTTTCTTTTCTTTTGTATTTTGTATAATTGAATGTCTTTCCAATTTATTTGCTCGTTTATTTAATTTTATGCACAAACCAAAGCCATGATTAAAAGTCTATTGTGTACATTTGATAACTTATACATGTGTATATTCTTTACTAACTAGTTAAGCATCAACTGGCTCTATCCAAACATCCAATTAAAAACGTATTATATTTATATTATATTATTCCCGTCTTTTCTTATCCTTTAAAAAGATTCATGCAAACCATGAATACTGCAAAACCAGTCCAACCAACTCTACAACTTATAATTACTGTTTCAACAATAAATTCTGAAATTCTGAATAAAAGTTAATCTGATGAAAAGGGCATAATGTTTCAACTCTACACAAACAAGATGCGCAGAACAAGGCTTCGCTGTGGCTGTAATGCCTGACGCTCAGCCACCGCTGCTCCTCACAGCCGAACAGATCTACTTCACCCGGGATCAGGTGATTACTGAGGGATGAAATCACCGCTCAATCCTCCTCTCAGTCATTCACAACGCAATTCTGCGCCTCTGCAGTCTGTTGCGTGCACGAACATAACATCCTGTCGTCAGTTTGCACCCTACCGCCCTCTAGTGGTCAGAACTTAAAACGTCTCTAAATGAATAGACTAACAAAAAGAGCCAAATGTATATCGATATTCAGCTACATAAGGATCCTTTCTTTGAATAATGACATACCTGCCACATGTATGGTAGTACTTTCATAAGAATATACATATATATGAACAGACCTGTCTCAGTTAAGCCCGAACTGCAGAATAGGAATTGTAGGTAACATGCTGGTTAGACTGTTAAAGTGGTACGTAACAGAGTGCCTGTAGCAGAGGGCGTGCTCACGTTGGACTTTTGTGCTTCTCTTTGTGGGAAGCAGATTATTCTTGTGATTTGGGGTCTTTTTACAGACCTCAGAATCAGTCCAATCCTTGAAAAAAAAAAAGACTGATGAACTGGAAATGGAGTTTAATGGGTTTACAATTTTGTCTGAACTCAATATAGGTATTTAGGGCTAAACAAACAAAACTGAACTGGATCTAAGACAATGTTCTTTACATTTAACTGCCTTCTAAATATGCATTTAATACTAACGAGAAAGGCAGCGATTTGGCATTAAATGAAAGCCAGAGGTGTCAGGAAGAGTTCTAGCAGCAGTTCACTAGTTCACTTTTTCCACCAAAAGTCCCAACCAATAAAAAAAGATTAATCGAAACAGAACTTACAGAAGTTTCCAGGCGGCTGCAAGCTGTGCTTCGTCAGGGAACACCAGCCGACAGGGAAGATGTCTCTGGAGTCGAAGGAGCACCAGTAGTCGAAGGCGCCTCTCCAGCCGTCAAACATGACAAAAATCTCCTGACCTCTGACTTCTCCCACTGTGGCGGGACAAATGAGGTAGGGGTTTTTCCTGTCCACCGCCTCCAGCTTCATGCCGGGCTGGAAGAAGTTTTTAGCAGGGCTGGGCGGTTCCTGGACATGCAAGCACACATACAAACACATAAATGAGCAAACCTGAGAATCTTAAGCCACTCTGCTTTTATAACAAATGCTGGACTTTGTATTAAAAGGAGCAATGTACATTTTTACTGGTGCAGCCTAAACTTTCTCTTTATTCCAGAAAGTCAAATCAACGTCAAATGTTCTTTTATATTTGTTTATGTTTCTAATCAGTTTTTGAACAAGAATTGTCACATTCCATTTTTTTACGTTTTTACTTCTAAAATACTGCTTTTTTTTGCAGATGCAAATGCTACATGCATCTTCTGATATTGCATTTGAAGCATCATTTGTGATGAGTATCCCCTCCCGGTGGTTCTTGATGTGCATTTGCTCGGTTTGCGATGTTTCATTCCTGCAAGTTTTGACGTCTTCCGGTTGTCAGTACCTTCTTGAAAGCAGAAGCCGGGGCCATCTCTGCACCGCTGAGCGTCCGCAGGAGGAACATGGGCCACGAGGACGCGTTCATCCTGAAGCCTGTGCACAAGTCAAAAACCACACTGCTGAAAATGATTCAACAAACACGTAAGAAACTCATTTTACACCTACTTCTTATCCTGGAACAAAGATTCGGTTGATTCTAACAGCATGACTATGCTGAGAATTTCCAAAGATTTCCTGATTTCTACTATTGAGTAGAGGAAATATGACCCCGTGCCCACAATTATCACAGACTAGTATTTAAAACCAACCTCAGCATTTGGCTGACGTGTCACCACCTATAATTTTTCCTGTCTTGATGTTCTTTTATGTGTTGCAGTCATCTCTGTAATACATTTCAGTATATAGCTGGGCTATAACGGCCCAGAAGGCGCTATATAAAGAAGACACTGATCCAGCTCCATATCGTTTCATTCCAGATGTTCCTTTTTCGCCTCTGGTCAGGAGCGCAAGTGGGATCAATTTCTTCCAAAAAAGATCTAGAATGCTGATTGGTCTGAGTGCGATCCATGTTTCCACTGTGTGATGGCTCATCCCAGATGTCTCTGAGCCCACAGATGTTATTTCTAACTCTGGAAGAGGTCAACATCAGGCTTCCTTTTGCACAGTTGAGTTTTGAGTGACAGTTGTGAGTGTAAGTCCACATTTAAGTCCTTGAAATATGTTTCCAAAAAGAAATCTCTTGCCCATGTGGTCATATCAGCCACTGATGAATTTGACAGAAGATCATGCAGTGCTTTCTGAGGGATCGGAGATCACAGCTGTCCAGCTCAGCCTCCCCTTTATTAAAGTAATGTCAGGTCCTGAATTTGCGACAGATTTCTTACAATTTTACCAATATAACGAACTGTAGAGGCAGAAACATTAAACAATTATTTTCACCTATTTCTTGAGGAATTTTTAAAAACATTTTAATGACTTTCACAGACATTTCATGACTAACTGGAGCTTCTCTGCTCGTCTTTGCTTTTCATACACTAAAACTTAAATTAAAATATTTCTTCTTCACTCTTGTTGGGAATGTGTTGCAGCCCAAGATGCAGGAAATGAAGATGACGAGATGAAACATGGAATATTTATGGTTTATGCTTTTTTAGGTGGTCAAGACTCCAGGAATATTCGTAACTTTTATAAGGCTCGTCATAACACATTTTAAGTTTAGTTTAAATGATGTCTTAAGCATAAATTACAGAAAGAGCAAAGAAGCTCTTGGCTCAAGAGTATAAAATCCCTCACCCAGTGGTGGCTGCAACATATCTCCATTCCTTTCGCAAGTTCCTATTGGCTGGATGTCGGACGAGTCAACCAGCCGCCAGAAGTCGTTGGTGTTGTCGCTGCCATCCAGACGCAGCCGTAGACGAGTGCCCATCATACCCATCACGGTGGCGATGCACACCGAGTTAGAGTTTCGAGGATCCCTGGCCTCAAGTTTCATGGCTGCTTTGAAGTCATTGGATGGGGGAACTCTGGACTGCAGATGGACACAAACACACCGCCAGTCACCTGAAGAGCGATCTTTGTCGGGTAAACGGTAACGCCTGCTTCATGCAGCCGTGTCTCAGTAACAACAGCAGAGAAAACATCTACAACCTGTCTGTTTCCTTTGCTGGGCTACCTTTTAGGAAACAGAACACGGTAGGAAACAAAACTCGGTTTAACTGGATCTAACGGGATTTTATTGGAATTGGAGTAAATAAGATGAACTTATTACCATTTATACAATTGATCTGACTCATCTAGACTATCAATAGACTGAATTGGACTGCATTGGCAATGCACCCTGAGATGACTTGTGTTGTGCTGCTTCATAAGTAAAGTCGACCAAATTACAAATTAGGGCGTGAAAATGAACAATCAGAAACCTTAAAAGTGCATCTTTGTGATCAGCTACCTGTTTGAAGCAAGAAGGCGACGCTGCGACGGACGACGTTTCTCTCAGATACTCCTCCCAGCTGAACGGTTCTGGAAACAAACAACAGAAGCAAAGAGATCGGTCAAAAACGGACGGTGACGACATACAGAAAAGATGCTCAAGCCAAAACGAGCAAACCTGCTTTTAAAGTTGTCATTTTTTGTCCTAAGAAATTACACATTTTCCAACACTGACTATTTAAGTTAAAAAAAAAAACAACCAAAAAAAACAGTAAAACAAATTAGATTTAATGTTCTACATTTTTTTATACACATCTGTCAATTCTACACATTTTAGTAGAAATGTATCCACACATTTTCATGGAAACAATATTGGCTGAATTGACCAAAATGTCAGTCTACAGTCAACATTTGAGTTGTTGAATTGAGCGACACCAGAACCTACTGAAACAACAGTAAAAAGGAAAGATCACTGATAATGCAGGTGGTGACACAGATGAAGTTTTTTACTTATAAAAACTTTTAAACTTGTTAATGAAGAGTAGAAATGCAGGTGTGAACAACCAACCGTTGGATTTGTCGAGGGCGGAGCCTGCTGTGATGCTGCTGCGTCTCTCCTTCTTTTCCTCTTTTTGATCTGAAATCAAAACGGTGATTGAACTGCTCGAAGGGATAAAAACTGACTGCAATCTCTTAGAAAAAAAGGGAAATTTCATGATTCGTGTTGTTTTTTAATTATTATTATTATTATTATTATTATTTCTAATCAAGCTGGGCTTGAATCTACGTGTACATCTGAGAATCAGTCGAAGTGAAACGGCGACAGGACGAGCAGAAGCAGTACCTCTCTGCGGTGTTCGTCCCATGATGACGCTCTGCTGCAAACGAAGTCAGACCAGCAGCAGCCTAAAAGGACACTGGAGAGAAATATCATATCTAATTAAACAGAATGCGCTGCCTGGTTCAAAAACAAGATCTGTTGAGGTTTTTTCATGTGATTTACTTCTCTTTTTTTATAGTAAATCAACATGACCTCTGGGGTAAATGGTGTTACAGTATTGTTTTGTTGTGTACACGTCTACTAATGTCACCTAATACAGTTCTTTTGCCTGTGAAATGTTACATGTGGAAGCATCTATTCACATTTTACACTCAGTTCTAATGTTAATCCCTTCTTTACTCAAACCTTTTCTTTTTAAACTTGTCTTACTTTGATTGTTCTGACTTACGCCTCCTCTGTAAGTAAATGTTTTAGGCCTTTGATGAGTTATACTGAGCTATTCTCACAAACATACTTGAGTGGCCTTTTTTTTTTTTAAATATATATGATAGAGCTTTATCTCCTAAAAAGCACCAAGTCAATGTTAATATGATCCTACGAGCAGGTACCAAACTGTTCAGCATGAACGTGCAACAGCTGGGTTGAGGAACCAGGTGACATGTTCCTTCATTACCTTGAGCCCATGAACACACACACTAACTGTTGTCTCAGTCTCCAAACACAAAGAAAGAAAGAAAATACACTGAACAAACACACTATTTATTTGTTTGTGTGATATTTGGCGAAAGCTATGATAAAAATAAAACTTTTTGGCTCTTTAAAAATAAACTAGATGATGCAAGAGGCCAGTTATTGTTGGTGACTAAAATAAAAGATCAGAAAACCTTCATCTAAACATTCCCTCTTGCCACATATTGATTATTACTATTACTATTTTCCTGAGTCATTTGGTTCCATATTTAATCTGGAAATCATAACATAATTATAAACAAATAACTACAACATAAACGGCTAAAAATCTATAACGTACATAAATACACAAATAATTATATAGATTAAAAATACAGAAAACCTGAGATGTTAGATCAAAATTAAAATCCAGCTAACCCTATTGACAACAGGTCAACAATACTGTGTTGTAGTTTTGTTTTAAAGTGTTACTGCATCATTAATGTTTACCCTCAAACAGTTTTGGTTAAAAAACAATTGTTACCGCACTGATTATGTTGAAAATCTGGCACAAAAATCCAGATCACAGAAACTGTCAGGACAGTCCTCCTCACGTGGGCCCTCAATAATAATCCACAGCATCAGTATTCAAGGTTAAAATGCCTCCGGTAGCCAGACGACGTCTTATTAGAAAGCCTTGGCATCTCCCTCTCTGAAGACTCTCCGTCTCTGCATTAAAACCCGCTGAGCACAAAGTAGCCATAAAGATTCCACGCTGCCATAAAAAGCCATTAAGATGCGCAGAAGGGACGTCCGATGGCCAACTTGAAAAGGATTCCAGCTTCTCTGCAGACTCGTGCTCAGTGTTTGTACGCGTCCGTCCACCTCACTCAGAGGGGTCAGACGAAGCCGCCCTGTGGACCAGGAAACACTTAACTTTTACTACCTCCACTTCCACTAGCACAGCCGCCGATCTGGAATCAGTCTAAAGTTCAAAACCTGAACGGCGAGAAGTCCCAGGACAAGGCCGGACACCTAGTCACAGAAAAAGCGGAAACAGGAGATGGCGACTGGATTTGTTCCATGTTGAGGGACTTTTTGCTTCTGATTTTGTAAAACTAAACTATTTTATAATCTGAGGGTAAATTCATGAAAGTATTTGTTTTTGTAGCCGATGAAATGCTCATTCTTATGTTGATATTATTTTCTCGAAAACAAAGTAAAAATGGCTTTTATTTTATAAGCAGATCATGTTTTACTTTTACTAAAAAGAGAAAAAAAGACATATTGACGACTAATTTTGCCTTGATTAGTGATATTTTTAATGTTCCTGCAGCCTTCCTCCATCTAACAGAGTCTGGCTTAAATGTTTTTTTCCAAATTATACATCCAAAGACTTATACACATCACTGTATTCTTTCTGATTTAGTAAGCTGCATGTCACTGGATAATCACAAGGGAAACTGTCGGTATATTTTGCCAACAAGGACTGCATACTCCCAGTTTAACTCTGCTGCTTTTATCGTCTCAACTCCAGCAGTCATCAGTTTTGCTCCGCCAGGCTGTTGCTTTTTAATGTTTCCAGGATTTAACAAAGATGGGGGGAACTGCAATTTCCTACTGTGCACCTTGTACGTGAAATAATCTGCAGAAGAAACTCGATTTAGAAACTCTCACTCCTCTGTTGAATTTAAAAGTTGTGCAGAGAATATGGTGAAAGAAGCGTAGTCGTTATTAAAGAAAGGTCACTTCTATTTTCATGCAATGGTGCAGGTTAAAAACAATATCGTGTGCAGGTTTCTAAAATGTTCAATATGTGTTTCAAGTTTCATTTGAATATTTTTGTATAACTGCAGCTTATTAAAAAAAACTAACTTCTATAAATGATCAGTTACTTGAATCTTTAAAGTGTTGGATACTTTATGACAACATTTCAAAACCTAAAGTTAAAAACACACTCGGGAGCTGCTAGTTCAGAAGCTTAACTTAACCAGGAAATTTAAGAAAAAAACAAAAATCAGAAATTGTAACTGATTTGCAAAGCTGCTGTAAATTAATGTCACTAAACAAAAAAAAAAAAAAATTCAACCTTAGCTAATAGCATTATGATGCGTTTAAAGATCAAATTAAGATCTTCACCTGTAATGTGAACAAATTCATTTTCATTGCTCAAAGTCAACCTCCAGGGCTTCTGTGATGTAAGACTTCAGTCAATCCAAGAATAAAAAGCTTAAAAGGGATCTTGCAGGGCTTACTCCGTTCTCACGATTACTTTGACTTACATTAACAGAAAGCTCTCAAAAAAAAGAAACAATAAAAAATATAAGTTCGTCACTGGTTTCTGATCCTTGGGAAGCACATACATGTTTTCATTCGTATGATGCTGTTTTCTGGATTTGTTCATGATCAATAAATTGTTGGCATTGTAATTTAAGGCTGAAAATGCATCACAGTTTTTCTTTTAGGCTCAAAGTAGCTCCATCAAATTATTTTGTTTTTTTTTTTGTGCAACGAGCCAGTTCACAGCTCTGACTGAAGTGAGCCTCAAAGGAAGGGCTTCTTTTAAACGATTACTAAACTAACTATTATTAAACTACTACAGAATTAATTATTTACAGACAAAATGTATTCTGTCAAGAAAACTGGTAGCAAATTTAGAAAAACTGCAGAGCTGTAGTGTCTGCAAAATCCTCACAAATAAGCACTTCAGAGTTTCTTTCCCCAGTACTTCTTGAAAAATTGCTAAATATTAACACAAATCAAACGTAAAATAGATGAAAAAATGCAGACTGTCACATTTGAAAAGCTAAAGGCAGCAAATATTCTGCAATTTAGCATAACAAATGATTAAAATGATCTTCTAATATAGTAGTTTTAGGTCTGACTGACAGAAAATGTTCACAGAGGTTTAATTGAGAGGGTTTCACAGATTTCATGCATCTAGTCTTCAGCAACCCTTCCCTGGAGCTGGTAGGGTGAATGCACGTCCAGAAAGCCTGCTGTTGCTCGCTCCCGGTGTTTCCCCTGACATGCAGGATAGTTTGAGTGAAAAGCTCATCTTTCTGCAGCTGAAGAGTGCGAGTGGGTGTGAGCTGCATGGGCGTCACCTCCACGATGGTAACTTCAAGCCTCTGGTCTCGACTGACTGTCATGACATAATCATTTTTTATGCAGTTTTCCACAACTTAAGAGAGAGGCTTATACGTGGATCTATCATGCTCCATAAATTAGAATATAACTGCTTCCCCTTTGTTGGCTGTGGAAAGAGCAGCAGGGGGAGAAAAAAAAAAAAAAAAAGCACAAGATCAAATAAAAACGTGGAAAAAAAAAGTGTGTGACGCATTTACATTTGTGTTATGGGCACATTTTGTGGGCGGGACAGTCGGTGCTTATTATTGTACGGGCTAAATACTGCAAAACAATACACACATGATACAGCGAGGCTGCGGGCTGGCGGAGAGCTGCCTCCTTGGGTTGCAGTGCAGCCTTCTGCAGGAATCCAGTAAACAGAAAACACTGGAAAAATGTGCGGAGTTGAATGTGGCAGCTGTGAGCAGCGGCGGGCTCGAGTCTGCGCTGAAATCGGCATAAACACGCGCGGATTCTCTACCTCTGCGTGGAACGGAGGGGCAGGAAGGCGACTCCCGATCAGCAGCCACGGACAGCCGCGAGCCGGACGCGCCGTCGTCCGCGGTACACGACAGTATCGACGAGACCGGTCGTACCAACCGTGAGAGCTGGCTGTTTTGATGAGAGACTCCACACTTTCTATCGGATGCAGGCCGCCATGTTCGCTGCAGCTCCGCGCATGTCCGCCACACAGCGCTCCGGCTCACGCGGGTTGACCGTCTCCACCGAGGAGGGCGATTATTACTTATCCGAGGCACACAAAAAAATAAATTAATAAAAAAAATCGTTTGGTGTTGGGCTTTCATAATAAACGCCAGGTTGCGTGGAAACGAAATCGTTGCTGGATGATTTTTGTCCCTCTTTGCACCCAGAAGAAAGTGACCTGGCTGAGGTGACTTGGCCATCAGGTGTGCCAAGGTCACGTTTGTGACTGGCAGCTAGAAAAGGAAACAGTGGTGACTTGGAATGGAAAGAAACAAAACGAACAGTCTCACAGGAGCTGGTTTGATTTAAGTAGAGGGATAGATGACTAGCAGACTGCTGGAGGATGAGCCCACATCTCATCCTGTCCGGTGGACGACTAAACTAACTAGAAACTCCGCTGTAAAGACCTCGCTTCCAAAACTGCACAGCAAAATGAATCACTTTAATGTGTAGTCTTTATAAAGTGATCTGCAATGTTTCCCTTTTCATAAAACGTATTTATTGTGATGTACAAATATAATGTACCAGCGCCCCTTTACTGGTGATTCAGTTCATTTCTAATACTGTATGTAGAGATGTTATAGTTCTTTGCTTATTTTTCAACACAAGGATTTGAAATGGTCCTTTAAGATCATTCTGGTTGCTTTTAAAGGTCTTGCCAGTAGCCTATACCTGCGAAAATATAAGTAAATTACAGGTAAAAACTTTAAATGATCTGTTTAGTAACGCAGAGTGTGGCACACAGGATTTAAAAATGCACCATTTCTGTTCCATGTCTTGTGGTCTCCAATAATAATAAGAAAAATCAAGTAAATATCTTCTGTTACATATAAAAAAATGTCCTGACTGTTGTCTTTTTACGTGGGCATAAAAGCTAGACTATATTTGTACCTTCTCCTGAAAGGTACAAGAAAATATGTTGGGATGACTTGTACATTTTAAAACTACAGCCTGCACCATTGCAACAATATTTGTATGTTCAACCTAAGAGGCCGTCTACATCATAGACGTCATTGTCCCATCCAGCCTGTATTCTGTAGCAGTAAACTTACATAAGTAACGTATAGAGACTGCATGTTGTGGCCTGCATAAGATAAAATGACCTCACCTAGACATATGCGACAGGTAAATACTCTTATTTAAAAGTTGCCTATAAAGTGATCAGTTTTTATTAGTTTAATGGTGCATTTTCATATTGATAACTCTAGATGAGGTTATCTGCTTTGCAACATTATAATTAGGAATAACAAAATCTTACAGTTCACAGAACTTAATGTCCAATTATATAATAAATACAATTGCAAATTAAATTAGCAATTACCAATTCATTCTACTTCAATCCAGTTCAAATTAATATATTTAACATTTTTAAAAATCAGAGCTAGGCTTTGGAATCAGTTGTATTTTAAAAATGCAGGTCCTGTTTAAGTTTGTGGTGTATTGAGATTTATGGGGAAAAACAATTTTCCGTTTTTAACTTTTCAAAAGTAAAATGATAAATGTTCCTTTTTCATTATTTCATAAAACATTTGCTTTTAATTAACTACAATATTACAGTTTTGTGACACTATTACACATCATTGAACTTAAGACCAAATAATAATAATGGTAATAATATGGTCAGTTTACCGATTGATCTTTTGAACATTTTCTTTTTACTATTAAAAAACCCTTTAGCTGTGTCCAAATTGCCCCTAAAACCTGTCAAAAATGCCACTCTCACGATGAAATAATAAAACCGTCTGTAAAGAGAATCAGGTTCATCCTGTTAAGTTTGTTCACGGTCATTTCTCATGTGAAATCTATAAAACAGCTCTGTAACTTCAGTGAAGGCACTGATTTCTTCTATTAGTGCTGTAATAAAGCGGGAGGTGAGGTCAGAGGAAGATTATTAATCAGTGGGTTGACCCAAAGGATGCAGCAGCGGCCAAGCACTGACATCATAAATCCGCTTGAAGTTTGAGATTTTTTTTTCTTCTTCTTCTATGTATGGCATCTAATAGTTAAAATGAATAATGCAATTGATGTAATATCCGTCCCAAAGTTTAATTTCATGCCAGCTCACAGTGGCAGAAAAAGCACTGCTGGAACGCGCAGACGTCCGTGTTTCTATTGGCTCTCTGCAGCGTCGCTCAGAGGAATGACGATTTTTGCTGCTATAACCATCTGATGCTGAGGCGATGAACACGGAGCCTCTGAAGAACTGTTGACGCTTCACTGACACCCCGTCGTCGGCGTTATCCCTGCAGGGTCGGTCTCATCTCCATCCAGAGACCAAGTGAGGTGGATAATTGATCGTGTCACGACGCACAGCCCCGGTTTTTGCCCCTCGTCTCTCCACACGATGGTTCTTCGTCTCACCACATCAGCATTTTCCTGGGAATGATGCTCCGTGCTTTACAGACTGAGCTCTCTCACCTCACACCTGCAGGTTGGTTTCATTTAACCACAAGCTGGTCATGTTTCTTCTTTTTTTCCTCCCAGATTTCATTTATAGTGCGTGTCTGCATTTATGTCTCGTTGCGAGTTCATGGGTGAACGCAATTTGGTGGATCTTGTTGTGCAACACTGTCGTGAACACGGCCCGCGGACTACGTTGCAATGCGTGCTCTGGTTGCCGTGGAGGCTGAGAAACGCGTGGACATCCGTGGAATGGTGGTGCGCTCCGCAACGCAACGACGGGAGAGACGCAGTTCGGTGCAGAGAGCAGCATTACTATCCCCCCCACCCCTCGTCCTCTCCCTCCCTCTCACCTCATCCACTGGCGCGCAAGCGTTCACGCGGAGGCACGCATGAACCCATTACATTCGCGCTCTCAAACTCACTTGTTCCCCTCCTGGATTTCTTTACATTCACACTCCGGCAGGCGTTTCGCTCAAAGATGCATTTCTCCGTCCATTCTCACCATATTTTCAAGAGTTTCTGGGTTATGCTTTTCTCTTTAATTCCATTTGGTTGCAAGGGAAAGCTGCAGCTGTTCCAAAAAAGAAAGAAAAAAAAAGACAGTGCTTTAACCATTTTGTTAGCACAGGTATGACTTCATGCACTTGGGTAGCTCCAATTGCAGCCCTATGTGGCACACGAAGTCAAGATGCAGTATGGATCCCAGCTCTCCCTGTGCAGAACCCTGTTCTTAAATGACTAGGCATGGATGGCCTCCACATCCACATTATTTCTTCCCCCTGGAAAGACTGAGCTGCGTGGAGTGTACCCTGCATAGAAGAACGCCCACACATGGCACATGAGCCAAATCAACATTTAAGTGCTTTCTCACTGTTGAATAAATCAAGTGTTATACAAATGAAGCTGGACGGATAAAGTGAGAACCGTTGATAGTCCAGGTCCAGCAGCATTTCACATAACAGAGGCTTTTTTTTGCTTCTTTTTTTTTTTAATGCCTAAGTCCTTAGATTAAATTTGCGTCTGTTCTTCCCTGTACTGTCTAAGCAAAAAACTGACATTGTACGAGTAAAATTCTGTCAGGAAATAAAGCAGAAATTTAAAGAAGTGTTTCGGAAAACAAAGCATTGAATCAGGACATATTTCAACCACAAGATTATTTCTTGTGTTCAGAAATGAGTAAATGCAGTCAAACATATTGGTAACGTGCTGAGTACAGTTAACTTCTTTCATTCAGTTCAAGCTGCTAAAACTGAGTTAATATAAAACACAAAATACAGTTGGAAGTGTGTGGCGTGCCATTAGCTCTGCACATATTTGTACATAAAAACTCCTTTTTATAAATGATGCAGGATGCATGCAACTCTAACACTGAAAAACTCACTTGTATTGATAAAAATTAATTAGCTGGTGGGCAGTTTGAGAAAAAATGCCCACGAGTCTCTGGAATTCTCTTTTTAATTAATTAATTTTTTTTTGCACAATGGATATCTGAACCTTTTTTTTTTTTTGTGGCAGTTCATCCAAAAGCAGTCAGACACAAATATAATAATGTTCTGGGAACCAGCTCTGACCAATCCAGCTGCTTGACACATTCCCGTCTAAACTGCGGTTTTAATGATTAGAAAATACAAAAAGGTACAGCTGTGGAAAACAGAACCAGCATCATGCTTTCTGTGTTCATATGTAAAATACGCTAAATGTGTTTTATTGGACTCAGGCCAGAGGGCAAAGATTGTCATGCTTACTCGCTTCTTCTTTAGAAACTATTATGTAAGTCTGGCATGATGTTTTGGATCATTACGCTGGAATATTCCTCCTCCAACAAGTCTCTGGAGTTAGTAGTATGGCAGATCCTCAGGCATCTATAGTACCATCAGTACATGTCGTTTTCATCTTTTAGTCCAAAGCAGGCCCATATCACCACACTCTCACCTCTGTGGTACGCTGTCATAGCAACACATTCTTTGTTGTAGGCCTGGATTCACATATTCCAGGTCTTGTCAAAAACAAACATTATATCTTCGTTCTCTTTAACCAAAGAACGTCCTCATAGTATTTTTCTTGACATGCTTCATTTCATGTTTGTGACATGTTAATTTTTGTAGTTTTTTAAAGAGCAGATTCTGACACGCTGCAACATTCTAACTTTGCCTTAAACTCACATTTGCATCAATAACTGCTGCATGTGCCAGGTCTTGAATCCCTTGCCCGTCTCTGTATTTCAAAACTAATTATTTAATTTAAAACGACGGTCAGCTCAGCAATTAGAGGTACTATGACTCTCATCTGAACCTCAGGGTTGCTGCTGCTCTTTCATTCTCACCAATTTGTTGTTGGTCGCCTCGTATCATCCCATATCCTCTTTTGTCTTTGTGAAGTCTCAATGGCAGATTCATTCCGGTTAGTTTCTAAAAGAAGTGATGCAAGATGGACTCGTCACAAGGATGAAAGTTGAGAACATCATAGTGTTCACTCTTCAATGACAGCATTACTTCACCCTCCATACTGATGTTTGGATGTTTTTATGTGATACGACTTATCTGGAAATCCTAATGTCATCATCTAGGAGTTAAGTTTGCTATGGTCATATCAACAAGTCCACAGAATGATGCCATACTGGATCTTGAAATGATCAACACGTAACATTATTTTAACACTTCTCCGTTGCCTGTCTTGTCTTTCAGATGTGCCTGCGTGGAGTTTTCGATAGAAGTACAAGACCGACATAAAGAAATGGAATAAAGGGACATTTTTAAAAAAAATATTCCATCTGCTCCATAAATAAAAGAACATAAAAGAACTAAAAACAAAATTTAATTAATCTAAAGGCTTTCTGGAGGAAGCAAGAGGCTGCAGCGGAAGGGGAGTGAAGATGACACCTGGTAAGATGGTTGCCGTGTTTCTCCTGGAGTCTGCAGTTCACTCCACCAGCCGCCGGTCCAAGCAGGAGTCTCCTTACTAAAACTTGAGCAGCACATTTCACCTGCTGGAGGAGACCCCATACTTGGTGATGTGATGAATAAGTTTGAAGTCCTTGGCATTGTGGGAGAAGGTGGGTGGTTTTACTAAGCTGATTTTACAATACTTATAGTTGCTAATCTAATCTAATCATGGTGATCTGGGTGACTAAGGATACCGATAGGTGAACAAGTCTTTTATTTAGAACACACTTCTAAAATATACTCCATGCAGTCTTCAGATGGTTTATGTCCCACATTTCTGCCTCTGAAGCATTTGATAACAGTGCAAATAGATTTAAAGACATTTATAAGCCTTAGATGCTGGATAAGTTTCCATAAAGATATAATCAGAAAATGTCAACACTGGCTGTTCATATATTTGAAGATAGATTGTTGGTACTCTATTTTTACTGATGGGAAAATAACATTTTATTTGTGACAGGATTATTTATTATACAGTCCTTTCTTGTTTGATAACCACACCTCGTGTGGTTTTAGTAAGAAGATGCAAACTGAAGCATCCTCCACGTTAACCTGATTTAGTTTCTGCAGCTTCATCCTCACAAAAGTAGGGCTAGACTGTCATACTCAGAAATAAAAGTGCTTGTTCCAGACTGTTTCTCCTCTGGAACAAGCACTTTTATTTCCCCAACTTTTTTCATTTGTTTTCATTTTATTCAAGCAAGCGCCAGCAATCCAAGATTTGCTGAAACTGAACATACTGAACATTTGCGCTTCACATTAAATGTCCTCCGAGCTCAAAGTGCATGTTCCACCCACTTCCAGCTTGGCAAGAAGTGTTGAGTTTCATGGGCAGTAACAAAAAGCACGCTTGAAAAAAGCTGCAGCTATGTCAAGGAGGGAAATCAAAAGCAAAAGAATGTGATTTAACTTTGTGGCTGCGGCTATTTTTTTGAGCTATCAGAGTTTCTAGGTTTAGTGGAATTTTTGTATTTCCACATAAATGTGAACGAAGAAATCATTTGATTTTTATTTAGTAGTCAAAGTGTGTTAAATTTACAAATGAGATGAAAAGATTCTATTATGAGCTCTATGTATATATATATATATATATATATATATATATATATATATATATATATATATATATATATATATATATATATATATATGTATATATATATATAATATATATATGTATATATATATATAAACTATACTTCATTACATACTGGTGGTATTCTGCGTCTGACCAACTTCTACACATCAACTAGAGGAAGTTTAAATTGTTGGTGGTTATCTTTAAACAGACAGCTTGAGCCAGCTCTTACTAGATGATATTTAGTTATAACTCTTTCTGTAACAGTCTTGCTGCATGAGCCACTTTCTCTTTAGATTCAGTTCACAGACAAATGTATTTAAATCATAGATTGTATAAAACAATGGCTGAAGCAATAGGCCATGTGACCCACTGGTTTCTGAGGAGCGGTTTTGAACCGTCTTTTTCTCCACGTGCGGCGCGGCAATGTTGCTCGGGTAGCCGACGGGAACACGCCCACCGTATGTCAATCAAAGTTAGCTTTGGTTACAGGCTCCTTGAGCAGGTTCTCACAGAAATATCTCCAGAACTGCCGACAGACATTTACAGCAGAATATACCATTTAACACGTTCACTGGAAGTTAGACATTTTAACAGAGGAGTCAATAGAGATTTTTGCTTATAGTGGCGAGTCGAGGAACTGCAACAAATCTCAGGTTCCTCATGAACCTCAAGCAGGAAGATGGTTGGAATTGGGTTCAAACACAGCAAAAAGACCCCTGGTCATGATACTACAACCACTATTTTTTAAATGTGGAATGCTGCGTTCATCTTTGTCAAAATGTGAAGCTTCTCATTTAAAGCAAAAAGTAAATTATACTCTTATCTGTTCAGTCTGTTAGTTTAATTGCATGCAGTAGTGCTCTCCTTGCAGCCTAGACTTGCACACCGTTGCTGTTTAGTGTTCACCTGAACTATAATATTAGTCAGCATATGGTTGGCCACCAGATGGTTAGAAGTTTAACACACCATTACACACCATGCTCTTTGACTAATCTCTGTTAGTCAGTATGTTTACACGCACTAAGAAAGTCGAATTATTGCCTTAGTCCAACCGATACTGAAGTTTTAAAAGCCATGCATACACATTAGTTGGGTTGTAGTTGAACCGAACTGGAGTTCTTGCAATCAAACTATTAGAACCAGATAATGTGGTTCTAAATCGAGCTATTTCGGCATGTCTATGCAAACAACGGTGAGCTGAGCTCTCGACTGGCCTGGGACTCCCCCTTCCGCAAGTGGCGAGAGCTGCTGCATTGTTGGCGTCCATATCTTCCACTAACCGTTCTAACTAACCGGTTTGCAAAAGGGCGTGTAGCGCCACCTAGCGACGCGGATTTGAACGCACCTCACTCACTTGGCATCCTCTTCCCGCCCATGTATACCCAGATTTCTCGGGAACTCCAGTTAAATCCTTAGCTCAATTATCGCCAATAGCTCGATTTAGATGTGCATGTAACCGTACTGAGTGACTACTGTGGCTGGTAATGAACATCATCAACTGCTTTCTGAGATGCAAGAGAGATCAATCTCTTTTTTGTACCATGATAGTTGTCTCATTGATTGAAAACAAGTGAGTCTATTCTTTGCCTTTGTGATTGCATTTCGGCAGCACGGTTGCTTACGGGTTAGCACTGTTGCCTCACAGCAAGAAGGTTTCTGTTTTGACTCCCGGGCCTGGCAGGAGTTTGCATGTTTTCTGGCTTCTGTGCTTGCATGATTTTCCTCCCACAGTCCAAAAACATGCATGTTAGATTGATTGTAGTGTGCATGTGCATGGTGGTTTGTTATTGTATGCGGCCCTGTGATAGACTGGCAACCTGCCCAGGGTGGACCCCTTCTTGCCTATAATGAGCCAGATTAGGCTCTGGTAGACTCCTGTGACCCTGCAAAGGATTAAAACAGGTATAGAAAATTGATGGATTTATTATTGGATAATTTCCCTAAAAAACATCTTGAAAAGTACTAAAATAAAATTAAAAAAAACACTGAACACAGCCTCAGCTTTTCTGTATATGCCATCAACTCAACCATATTAAAATAAGTATTCTAAAATGAATCAAAAACTAATTTCAGGCAATGCAGTGTATTTTTTGGATTTTGAAAGGTACTAATAAACAAAATCACCTTTGAACAGGGATGTTAGATAAGAAAAGCTGACATTATGGTGGGAAATAGTGCACATTCTGGAAGGCAGGAGGAAATCAATTAAAATGTAGTTTTGAATAGAAAACGATGGCATAATTGTTCATTTTATCATTCATTTTTTCAGAACCTATATGTTCATATTTAAAAACCAAACAAAAACCTGAACCATAGTTTTAATTGCATCATATTTTACCCTTACAACAACGCTTCTGAAACAGATAAGCCTGCATTGTGCACATATTGTATGTAGATAAATACATCTAGTTGCCAAGCGTTATTCATACTGGTCCCATCCCAGTTCAGTGTTGTAAATATTACTTGAGTTTTATCAAATGGAAATGCTCCAGCCCGTTTATGTACTGATGACCTGTCCAGGGTGTCCCAGCCCTCTTCTGATGACAGCTGGGACAGACTTCAGCCATCCCCCGTGCACAAAGGGACAGATTTTTGCAGCTTTTTTCCATTCCAGTGTTTTTTAAGGGCATGTGTTGGAAAATTTTCAGTCACTCTGTGAGTTCATTTTGAGTTTGCTCAGGTCAGACCAGCATTGGGTCAGTGCAGTTTGGCTTTAACTCTTACTCGGCTGCTAAGATGATGTTTTGAGAACTGGATGTTATTTTGTCTAAAGAGCACCAACCCCTGTTCTGTCAAACCGCTGTACTGATGTCAATCCTGCATTGAAACTTGAGATGTACGTTTTGACCCTTTTGCATGCAAAAGATAATTAAATAATTCACTGAGTCAAGCCATATTGCCAAGTCTTTATTTTAAAGTACTATTATATTGTTTCAGTCTTTTTCGGGTATTGCAGTCACCTAGTGGTGAAAATGTGTTTATACAGAGGTATTAGATACCTTTTTTTCCACACCAGGGAGTTTTCCCCTTACTGAGTACAAGATTTCAGCTTGAGAGTTTTATAATGAATCCTGCAATCTGGTTTCCTAAGGTTTGTATTGTGGTGTAGTGTAGTTTAGTCCGAGGATCACTCCGGTTTTCGGTTTATTTTCTGCAATGGCAATCTTTGTATAAATTGAGGGGTGGAGGAAATAACAGTATGGGTATGTTTAATCAGATTTGTTAGGTTTTAATTGACTGAATCTCTGGACTTCAAGAGATGATTCGTGGTCATTAGCCATCAGAAATCAATTTCTTGAACCTGAATACTAGTCTTATGATAGTATATTTATATTTTTGTAATGACAGTCAAGAATATTGTTGAAATTGAAAAACAGTTTTAACAGATAAGAAGGGTCATGATTATGCTTTTCCGAGTTGTTACATATGTGCGTGACAGCACTTGTATTGTTAGTACAGTAATTTACCCACTTCTAATGATTAACAGGTTTCCGTGGTTACGACCTCACTCTCATTAACACAGATCTTGGTAGATTGCTTTGCTCTTTATTCAAATGAGTTAGATGCATCTCTTCACTGATCGGCACAAGGTCACTCTCACCAGCAAAACTGTCCCAGAAATTACTCAGTTAAAGTTGAACAAAAAGTCTTGTCTTGGTCTAAAATACAAGGAGTCACAGCATTAATCCAGCACAGCAGTCTGAAAATACATTAAAATTGTTGCATGACAGTCGGTTGGAGAGGGACGGATCAGCGGTACTGATGGCTGAAGTGATGGCTAATACAACCCTGTGTAAAATCCTCGAAATACAGATCAGCAGATCTGATGTCTGGTGTTTTGATGGTCAACCAAATCCTGCTAAATGGACACAGTCCTCTGTCTCTGCAAGACAGAGATCTACAAGGTCATTTCTGGTGCATTATTTGTGAAACGTATGGGCCAAGTGTTTGTTGAGTGTGTGGGAGAGTATCTATACAGTACAGCACCTCCTCCTCACTTAGTAACTGTTGTTCCTTTGGAGGTTCTCACATTCTGCACTGTTTTTATGAACTTTTCTAGGGTTGGAAGCCAAAACATAATTGCAGTGTGAAAATGTAACAACATGTTATTGATCTGTTGTTTGTTTCTTTCTGTTTCTTGCTGTCCAGGAGCATATGGAGTGGTGCTTAAGTGCAGGCACAAGGTAAAGCTTTTTCATTGTTTTTCTGTATTTGTGGTATTATTGCTATGGTGCATTTCCACTCCTAAATGAAAGCAGAGTAATATCCACCAGTGATAAAGCTCTGAAAATATGTCAATTCTTTTGGCCTCATTGATCTTCCAGTTCAAGGCTGATCTTTCACAGCAGAAGAGCATATAAAATGTATTTTGGATTGGTTTCAAAAATTTCTATTGCTTTCAGTTCATAATGTGGACAAGTTCCATAGTGACATTTTGGACTGCAGATCTACACCATTAAGCTCAGCATTTGTGGGTTTGATAAAACAGTTGACCATTTGACAAACTAATAAAAATATGGGATGTATAAATTGTAAATAAAACACCTCTGAGCGGAGTCTCTCAGAAGTAAAGCTAGAGAGGGCTCACCAGTCTGTGAAAGACTGCAATTTAGCAATATAGGAATACGATTTCTCAAGTTTCTTAAGTTGCAAAGAGTTGATTTTTACATAACATAACAAGAGTTCACATTTCTTAAAAATGTATAGGTGGTGCCATACACGGATTAGGGCATCCACCTGGTAGTGTGAGGCATCAAGGGTTTATTTTACTTTATTGCATGTCTGTTACATGCATATGTGGATTTTTCTGGCTGACTGTGACGTCTGGAGGATTTACAGTATGTTTTTTGAGAGCTGGAATTCTACTTTTGGTCGACAACAGATATAAAACCTAGTCCCACATTAGCAACTATGCTTGCTTCTTTACATCTGCATCCATCAACGGCATCACGACTAGTTCAGTCAGACGGGAACTGGGTTAATGGGAGATTACTGCCACTGTTATGATCACTTGTATTGAGGTCTTCATTAATAAAGTCATTTTCAACTAAAACTTTAATCTCAGTGAGTGCTGCAGTTACTGCAAAGGTGACCTTTATTTGATCGTTTATTGTGGGTAAAATATGACCGCTCACGTATACCATCCTTCATTTCACATAGTGCCGTATTTAATAAAATATGCTGCATATTTGAATTAACTGTTGAATTAGAGGGTTTCATTGTTGTGATTAAATATGTGCAACAGCTTGGAAGAAACAATGAGGCATTTGGATGTTAACTTTTTGTAATTTTCAGTTAAAAGAAAATGACCAGAATTTAAAATTTTCTTTTGTAAATTGCGCGGATGAAATGATGGTCTGCAGTTCTTAGAGGTAATGAGCAAGTAGAATCCGAAACCAGTCAAAACTATCAGAATGATATCACAGACAGAAACTAAGTCATTGAGCAAATGTTTCCACACATGAAACTCAGATTTAATTTGCAATTTGTCAAGAATTTTCCCTCCTGTGGACCAAGCACGTGCAGGAGGTGCTGTAAAGGTCTGGAGCTGTGTGGACTGGGTCGCGGTCTCTGGCAGAGGTCTGATCTCAGGTTGCTGAAACTGGCGTTAGGGACATCCAACATCTCTTTACTGATGGGAAACACCCCGAGCATGTGTTGGAGGTAGAGCGATACTGACTAGATATCATCATGCTCACTCTGTTGCACAGCATGGGTTCTGGAGAAAGGCTTGACTTTATTCATCTCTGGGATAATCCATTTAAGAGATGACAAACAGGGATGGATTAAATTTCTGTCCCCACTTCAACTCCAAATGTTTCCCCTGTAGCTCCTCTTTTGGTTTAGGGATCAAGCTCTGACTGGTCTCCTCTGGTCTCTCGGTGGGGTGCTGAGAAGTGCACTGTCTCAGGAACCCTGTGGTACATTTGTGGGCTATAATGCTGTTTTTGCAGCAACAGTGAAGCTTGAAGAGATGTGACCAGGAGGGATGGGCTGCTCAGTCTTGAAGAGACACCATGTTCAATGGACATTCATTGATACACCTGACACCAGTTACACCATTAGTTAAAAAAAATCAATGATTTTGCATCACTGTGTCCATATGTCACCATATGTCACCATATGTCACCATATGTCACCATATGTCCGGATGTAGCAAAGCATCCCCAGAACATAACTGAGCCTCAGACATGTTTCACAGTGGGTTTTACTCCTTATGTGGATCTGTTTCTTTTTAAAATACCGTTTCAAAAAGAAAAACAGACTAATGTAGATGGAGCCTAAAACTGAGGGCGGCGAGTTCTTTCAGGACCTGGATGCTGTTAAGACTGTCTTGGCTGGCAGCCCAACGTGGTCCAAAAAAAAAAAAAAAAAAAAAAAATCTTTTGATTCTGTTGTACCATGAATATGTTATTCTCAGCAAATCCCCGGTGCATGGAAAATGTAACCAGCAGCTCACATGTTAAGCAGAGAAATATTTCCTTTTCTCTAACTCAGTAAAAAGTGTCTTGCGACTTGTTTACCAATCTGGTAAAAGTGCACACATGTAGCACCAGAGACTTGGACCTTGGCAATAAAAGCATTTTTAGATTTTTAGCAAGAGAGCAGCTATTTTTACTTTTCTCAGCTGGAAGCAGGGTGAAAGAGAGAAGGGTGGCAGAAAGAGAAAGAAAGAAGCAATGAGTGTGTTAGATCGTGCATGTGTGTGTGTGTGTGTGTGTGTGCGCGTGTGTCTGATGATGCAGAAAGAGCTATTGAATACTGAGACTATACTGTTGGTAAATGGGTCACCCTATTAGGAGTCGACAGCAGACCTGTATATGACTGAGGGAATAATAGGACTATAAATGTTTGAGCCTCACTGGGCTGAAACCCAAGCATGTGACACAGTAGGCTCCAACTGTACCACAAAGAATAAAAAGTCATTTTAAATGTGTGCTGCTGTGCAATTTAGATATACTTTACAGCGCGGTCGGTGTATGTTCGACGCAACATTTAATTAAGCGAGCGCGTGTGTGCCAGGATTTTTGCAATGTTCTGCCACTTTATGCAAGTGTTGTTTCAGTGTATGTGGGTGTTTATATGGAGGCTTATGTGTTATTTTATTTTATTTATTTTTTTCAATTTGTGGTTTGGGAGTGACAATACCACAACCTACACGGTAGCCTGTCTACTGGTGCCTGTACGGTGTCTGTGTGGTATTAGAGTGCTGAGAGGATGTGCTAATTAATTACCAGCAATAACTGATAACTGATGATTTTCTGCAAAAAAGAAGCACCAACTATTCATCGATTACCGGTTGTCACTTTTATCTGAGAATGTGCAGCATATACAGGATAATGATAAGAATTATTAATAAGTGGTTGAGGCAATTTTAAGGTGTAATGTGCTAGGAAGGAAGTTTTGCCACAGCTCTGGTGGTAAGATTTAAAATATTTGAACAAAAAACAACATTGCTGGGATTAAGAACAAGCAACCACAAAACGGTCACATACAGACCATCTCACTCCAGGACAGTAGCAGCATTTGCAGTGAAAAAACATAATTGTTTCACATTGTTGTTTTGCTGCCATGGCAAAACACAGGGTTTTTGTCCATTTCTTTTAAGGACAACATTCAAATGATGTAAAAGTGAGTTTTCAGTTCACAGTTGTTTATAGTGTAATGGTATGTGTGTGTTATTCGCTGCTTGTTAAGCCTGCCAGATTGATCCTCACACATATCCCTTTCGCTACAACATTGTAACTTCAAAGTCAATATATAGTGCCGTCAGAGCCGTAATGTAAACCCAATTTTTTTTATCTGATTTTGCTGCTGAAACAAAAGTGTCTGAGCAGACAACTGTGCACCCAAGTCAAACAATTGGCTTTTATAAGCGAGAGAGAGAGAGAGAGCTGTGTCGGTGACATGCAGCTCCTCATTGTGTCGCCTCCTCCTAACACATCGGTCTGACTCTGTTCTCTGAACCGCTGAAGCCAAAAGGACAAAAGAGGAGCGCGAGCGTAGCCGTGGACGCTGAACTGCATGATGTAATCCCCTCCGGCCTTCTGTCTTCACACATTACAGCCTGTGGGTACGACATATGATAGAAAAGACAGTTTTCATATTAAATCAAGGATCTGGCCGCACAGTGACTTCATGATAAATATTTTCGATGATGATACTATTTTCCCCACAATTTTAATAATCTAAAACATGTTGAGGGACGATGTGTGAGAAATAGTTATCAGTGGCAGGTATTCTTTTCCTGTGGCTTTGTGAACGCTGCTTACAGAATTATTCCCAAAAAAATCCGTAGCTCCCCCAGAATAATTTCTTTACCTCAACAATGTTCCTTTACTTGACTTCTCAGTTTGGTTGACCCTGCTCTCGTGGAGTTGTGTAGCCAACCCAGATGGGTCTGTACATGTGAAAAAATCTTAAATCAGCAGCAAAGGTCGCTAGCGGCCAGCTGGTGGACGCAGTGGAAATTTTAGCAGCAGAAGAGGCAGACATTTCCTTCAGTTAGAGAAGATCAAAATAAGAGCTAAAAGAAAGTGAACATTCAGAATTATGTAACAGACCTCAAAGTCAATGGTAATGTTGCTCAGTAACGGACGGGTGTGTAAACAAGACGCTGTTAAGCCAAAACGTTCAACAAATTACCTCAGAAACGATGCAATGTTATGGTCATGGATTGTTTCTGCTGCTTCCAAATGATCAAGTAAATAATTTATTATCACTTGACATGTCTGATGGCATGCCAGGATCTACTTTTCCTATAAGCTGCTATAAACAGATTTCCTTTAAAAACAGCCTGCCCAATGAAACCAACAGATTGCATCAAATTTTTACTTCCATCCTAAGCATGGTGATGGCGAATGAGGACAGTCCAATTTTTAGTGGACTTCTGTCACATGCTGGTTAACAGACTGCGAGGAGCAAAAGACTTGTACAACCTTGGCTGAAATTCAGAAGAAGATGAGATGATGCTGACACTGAAATTATTGGCATTCTTTCTACAGCCTCTCAGTCAGGTCAGAAGCAATCGAGCTGGTTTAAGATTTCAGCATTCAAACCACAGCATCAAGTCTAATATTTGAGTTGGAGTTGTTAGTCTCAGACTCAAAAAGATCGTACTGATGTCCCTATGTTTTGGAGATGCAGACACTTGCATGTGTTGGTCTGGTGATCCTGGACTCACCTGTGTGCACAAGCGGATTTTTATGTGCATTATTACCATTTTTCCATCCGTTGTTATCCACCTTTTGTTCAAAAACATATTTTTTGGTTTACACTTCTTGTCTGATATCTTTATATGTGTTTATCTTAAAAAGCAATTGTGTGCTTTAACACGGTGAGCTATTGTATTTGTTTTAAATAAGACTCATATCCTTGTGTCTTCACAGGAAACTAATGAGCTGGTGGCCATTAAGAAGTTCAAAGACAGTGAAGGTGAGTCATACCAGGGATGGTGGAAAGGAGGGAGGCAGCGGAAGTGCGCTTGTATTAGATCAGTTTTTCATTTCTGCACAGAAAATGAGGAGGTTAAGGAGACGACTCTTCGGGAGCTGAAGATGCTTCGGACGCTGAAGCAGGACAACATTGTTGAGCTGAAGGAGGCCTTTCGCAGGAGGGGGAAGCTCTACCTTGTCTTTGAATATGTGGAGAGGGTCAGTTTAATGATGCTGTCACGATTGTTTCACTGAGTCTGCCTGCTGTGCACACATGCTGCAGCATCTTGCCTGCTATAAAGTTTCAGGATGATGAGACTGCTTAGTTAACCATAGAAAAGTGTCACCATGGCAACACAGAAACCACTTTCCTGTTAAGTAATGGTATTCCCTCATGTGTTGCCAGTGTTGCCAGGGGAATACCAAGAATTTATTTTATGATGGATCCGTGTGTGTGTGTGTGTGTGTGTGTGTGTGTGTGTGTGTGTGTGTGTGTGTGTGTGTGTGTGTGTGTGTGTGTGTGTGTATCACACTAGTAGTATTCATCTACTCATATTACCTAGCATCTACACACTCAAGCTCCTTTTACATATAATTTCTTTTTGTGGTTTGCAGAACATGCTTGAGCTATTAGAGGAATTTCCCAATGGTGCACCGCCTGATAAGGTCCGCAGCTATATCTATCAGCTAATTAAAGCCATCAACTGGTGTCATAAGAATGAGATAGTGCACAGAGGTGAGGAATGTGATTTTATTTCTTTTGTTTCTATCTCAGCTGCAAAAATATCAGTATCACCTGATCTGGTGAGATGTGCCAAAACCATACTTTTAAAAATAGAAAGAAATGTCAAGTCGCGTGCCTAACGTCACAAGCTTTTAAAGATCCACCCATCCATTATCACATCCACCTCTTTCTGTTCAGGGTCACAGGGGTCTGCTGGAGCATACCTCAGGTCTCTTTAGGTGAAAGGCAGGATACACCCTGGACAGGTCAACTGTCCATTTCAAGGCCATACATCCAGACAAACAACCACACGCTCTCACACCTATGAGCAATTCAGAATCACACAGTTGTTTTTGAACTGTTGGAGGAAACTGGAAGTACCTGGAGAAAACCCACACAAGCACAAGTGCAGCAGATGAGATTCGAACCAGGACAACTACCAAGATATTGTTCTGCCGTGTTTTCAAACTGTTGTTAAATATGCAAAGAAATGACCTCTATTTACTCACCCACAGAAGAAACAGACTCATTTCTTAAAATCAAGTAAAGGATATTTTCCCATTCAGATCTGTGCCATGATGCATGCCACATATTTTCTCAGCAGTTTGAACAGTGTTGTATTGTATTCTTTAAGTGCCTTAAAATGACATTCGGCAGGATTTGCCGCTACATAAATAAAGCTGAACTGAAATGAATTGAACTGAATAGCTAACCTGATTCAAGTACCAATGGATATTTTATTCCTGTATTTCTAAGTCGGGCAGCTCAATCAGACAGACTGAAACATTCCCGAGAGCCTGGCAAAGCCATGGTAAATGTCTGCTGAAATCAGTACTAAAGGTGGCCCAACACAATATTAGAGTGTGATTTTTTTTTAAGGGGGTGACGGTGTATTACATATGAAAAAAAAACTAGCAGTGTAATGCTTTCTTATCATCAGTGAGCCTGTGTACGTTGTAAATAAAGCTGCTTTGTTCTGGAGGTGCATGCACTAATAAACAAGCAAACTTAATAATAGCTACATTTTTTTGTTTATAAGCTTCTACTAAAAACCCTTTTTTCTAATTTCCTAACAATAGATAATATGACCTTCTTGGGGAGCTTCAACTTAACGTTCACTTTTTTTAGACTGACATTCTTGTAATGTGAAATCCAATGGTTTTGGACAGTTACGTCTAATACCAGAAAATAATAGGAAATTAGGGAACCCAATTACTTAAAAGTAATTTCCTTTATTTGTGTCATGTGTCAGGATGTGGAAGCCAAAACAAGACAAATAAAGAAAAAAGAAAGTACCTCTGACAAGATAAGTAAATTGGAATATTGTAGCACAGTGGTTGAAATTATCCACTTGTCTTTTTCCAGATATCAAGCCAGAGAATCTCCTCATCAGCTCTGAGGATGTTCTCAAACTCTGTGACTTTGGTGAGTTTTTCTTTCGTTTTTTTTTATCCATAACCATCAAATTTAATACAGTTGTGTCCAGAAGTATTGGGAGCTTCTTGGAGAGGAGAAACACATTACTACTATGTAGAAGATAGATGTATCGTTGTCCAAATCTACAATCAGAAGATGTCTTAATGAATGTAAATATAGGTGGTTAATAACACGACGCAAATGGCTGATTAGACTTTTCCAGAAAGAAGGAAAAAAAAAAAGCTCCCATGTTCTGGAAACAGATTCTTTAAAAACCAGATTGTGTCAGATGGATTGGAAGAGAAAAGATGGACAAGGAAAGGAACAGCTTCTGATCCAAAACATAGTAAATCATGTGTCAAACATGGTGGAGGCAGTGTTATGATATGGGCAGAAAGAAGCACAAACAAGCAGCCACTGAAGGTGACTGCAGTGAAGTTCTGGCAAAACATCTCCAGGGAGGGAACTCTAATTTTTGGTGACGTCTATGGACGTTCATTAACTGCAATGTGGAACCTTTTTTTATCTGAAAGTTAACACTGTGATTACACCTTGAATGTTTTATTTTAAATCAGTTGTGGTAGTGTGTAAAGATGAAATCATAAAAAGTTAAATTTACGGACCTAACTTTAGATCTTTCTTCTAGAGTTGAAGAAAGTTCAACCACTTCTTCAACTCTGCAGTTACATTTTACTGTTAATGAAGATATATGTATATCATATATTCTTAAGTTAGGGAGTTTAAGTTCTTAATGTTTTAAATGGTAAAACCACAAACAGTACTGACTTTTTTTTCTGCTAAATAATAGGTAAATGCTTGTTTTGCTGTAAAAAAAAAAAAAAAAAATATCTGCTTATAGATCAATTCTGCCACTGGAAAGCTGCCAGTCAATCTGCCAAATTTGTTTATCAGGAAAACTGTGTAGATGTTGGAAACTTTTAAATACTCATAAATTGTATAGCTACATAGATTGCATAGCTTCAATGTTTCCTTTTCCCAGGCTTATATTCTACATTTGGATGCATATCTTTTTTTTTTTTTTTTTTTTAACATCATATGGCAAAATGGCTCTGCATAATTGACTAATGCAATTAAAACTGAGTCAGCTGGGGTGAGATTTATTTGTTATTCACTGTTGGAACTGGCATTGCATTTATGACGACTTTTATGCTTAAATTGGACTCTGTACACAAGTTATCTAAAGCACAGTTTCAGATCGCCTGCAGTGACAACACTAATTAAAGTGTGGTCACATGGTGAAGACGACCATGTTGATACTGTATCTATCCAAATGATCTGAATGTTGAACGGCCTTTCTTGTTATTAATTGGCCATTTAGGCTGCCATCTGAAAGACTGTGAATTCTCTGTGGATTATTGCCACACACTCTGTGCTGACAGAATCAGATTTACTTAATATATTAATTTTATTCTGCATTTGATTAAGGTTTTGCTCGCAACCTGTCTGAAGGGACAGATGCCAACTACACCGAGTATGTTGCTACAAGGTGGTACCGCTCACCCGAGCTGCTGCTGGGGTAAGTCCCTGCGTGTCCGTGAGTGTGTTTGTTGAAAACTCAGTGAGAAGCAGGAACTGAACATAAGGATACTCTTTCTAATAGGCCATTAGAGCTGACCCCCCCCCCCCCCCCCCCCCCCCCCCACCACCACCACCACCACCACCACCACCACCACCACCACTCAGCAAGAGACGTGTTGCATTTTTTTAACAGATTGAATGAGATGTTGACACCCACAATCTATCATTTCCTCTTATTTGCTTTCACGATGCTGTTTTCAGCACCTCAGTCCAAATCCAGCATCGGTGATCTAATTTTCCTAAATTTAAAACCTGTCAAACTAATTACAGTATTTTAAACGTACGATACTGTGATAGCAAGCATTTCTGCAACACTAAAAATGAGAATAATGGTGTCAATCACTGAGTTTTATAATAAAACGCAAGAAACTATGAATAACCAGAGTGCCACTTAGTTCAAACTGATATCAAAGTCTGTCAAAATTTTTAATATGCCAAGCTGAGTTTTCAGTGAAAGAGATATAGGATAATTTAATATGACTGAACTATGCAAGCTAGAAGAATGGTTGACTCCTGGTTCTTACTATATCCATCATAAAAGGAAATAATGAGTACTTTTACTGATGAACAATGACTGATTTGATTGGTGGATCCCTGGCAATTTCACTAAATATAAATGCCAGTAAATGTCATTAAACAATAGCACCTGGAGCTGGAGGTTTGTTAACAGACCTCCGGGGGACCACAAGGGAATCAGCGGAAACAAACAATCCTGTTAATTCAATGACTCACACAAAGAGATGCAGAGTTGGCCATCTGTCTCACTAGATGACTTACCCCAGACATGGTAGAATTGAAAAAAATTACTCTATTTGGAAACTTTTGTAGGCATACATATAATAAAACAAACAAATATAAAAAAAACAACTACAAAGGTAAAATAAAGTCTTGTAAACGTTTTCCATAACCCTATGGGACTGGATTTTTAGGTAATGCTGTATAAAAGGTTAAATCCAGCGCTGTTGTCTTTTCAAACAATGTGTCTCTAAAACATCAACTTCACGTGAGAACTAAGTGATGTTATTTTATTTCCTAGTACCTACAACCCTTTTCTGTCATATTCAGTGAATATCTCCTCACCATAGCTTGAGAAAGTTCATGGAGGGATTTGTTTTCCCGGGTTCGCTGGAGGAAAAGAGTGGGAGGAGCTTGCTGTCAGTTTTATTGATGTTTTGTTTCAAAATGTGGTCACAAAATATGGAAACACATGGATGTCATTTTATATACAAATATCACTTTGAACTAAATTTATGGCCTTAATTACAACTATTTTCTTCAGTCGTCAGTCGGGTTACAATACTTGTACAAATTTTGTTTAGCAGTTTATTGTCTTTCCATTGATATCAATTAAACCCCTAAAACTGTTTGCAGTTTATTAGTCAACAGAATTTTTTCTTTTTACATAAAATCGTTTTTTGCCTAGTAATTACTCCAATTTAGTCCTACCCTTTTGCCTTATTAATTAATCTGGAATCTGTGAATATGCAAATGAACCCCACATCTCTTATGTGCCTGTGCTTGAAAATACTGTCTGTTCTGGAGCACCTGCATGTGCACACAGTCTGCTTGTGTTGCAGAGAAAACAACACACTGTGGGACTGTCTGTGTAACAGAGTGGGAGATGAACACAGAGGTGCGTTTGACCAGATGAGACATAACGTCACCAGAGTCTACAGTTTATGCGTAAAAAGACAATTCACAGACATTTACACATATGCACAGCAAGTCTGCTCAGTGAGGAGCAAAACATCCTCAGAGGTTCCTCAACCTGGGCTGATATAAAACAATTAATCACTTATTTATAGGTGACCCTTGTTTCCAGTGGTTTCCAGCTCTTCAGCATTACCACTACCATACAAGTTGGACAGAATTGCTTTCATAGGTTTGCTATATATGAAAAACTGACGGTTTGAATTCAGTGTTTGGAGACTGTTACCAGTCCACTGTATAGCCAAAGTGGAAATGCTCAGCCATGGGGTTGGCTGCTCGTTTCTTTGATAATATGTTCTTAAGCATATAAAAATAGCATTTGGCAGCGTAGTGCTGTACCAGTGTGTGCTCTCAAATTACATGCTGGTGCAGCTTTACAAGAGTGACAACAGCATTGATGACTAGCACTGCATGTTCAGTGCTTAGAGCTCCATCAGGTTTGTTGCTCCATTTAGCCTCTGTAGCTCACAAACATAACAACAAGATGCAATAAAGAGAGAGACGTAGCTGTCCTGCCAGAGCGAAAAAAACGTGTATAATTGATTATTATTAACAGTCATCTAATCAATTAATTAATGCCTGAACTCTTGATGGAAGAACATTGGGGAAAAAACAGAATTGCTTTAGTCAGCACGGTGAATGCACAGTTGTTTTACAATAAAACATAGCTATGTTTGCTCGTATCTCCAGTGCTACAATACCTGCTTACAAACAAAGGTTGTAGCTTCTTGTTGGGTGAGAACGATGGAGAAAAATAAAGGGACTGTGGGTTTTCTACCTGTGTTGCTCAGCATTCAGTAGACTAACGTCATCTTCCACATCTGTATATATAATATTATATATTATATATAAACTTCAGTATGACGATGTTTCCCTGCATAAACCCGCCTGACTCTAATTGATGATCGTTATCAGCTTGTCGTCAGGGTCTGAACAACACTGTTTCTGACACAATCACGGTGTGATTCAACAGGGAAGCATCTAAAACATGCAGGACAGTAGATCTTAAGGACCAGGATTAAGGACAAGTCATGTAGAAAATAGCATCACATGGGGACATGTGTAAGGGGAGCATTGTTATTTTGACACCATATTACCATAATGTAAACCACTAACAAATCCTCACCAGTCATCGTCATGCTACAAAGCTTAGAGAATCAATCGGTAACTTGTACTAACCCATCATCGGTTAAACGCGGTGGACATTTCTGATTTTGCCACAGAAACATCTGCAACATAAAATTCCCCTGCAAACGTTTGCAGGCAACTCCAAAGAGCGAATCTGGCGTAGATCAGCTGAAGAAGCCAGTAGACACAGTTAACTTTAATTGACATATGGTGACTGCGTTCCTGCTTGCTTCCCAGCCCGGTTTGTTCTGCCCATTTGAGTCATGGCATCATGCAGTATGGGGCAAAATAAGCTTCATAGGTGCTCTTCAGAAAACCTATAAGTGAAATCCCCGGGGGGGGGGGGGGCTTGTCCAGTATTTGTATGTTCTTTAGTTTAAAACTAATCCCAGCAGCAGACAGCAATCACAGTTTCTACTCATTCTCTGGCATGGTATGTAGCAAAAGACTATGCCAGGCTTGTTTTCATTGACTTTAGCTCGGTATTTAACATTATCATCCCCAGCAGACTGGTAACAAAACTAAACAACCTCGGGTCTCCAACACTCCACCTGCCTCTGGACCAAGGACTTCCTCAGAAATCGACCACAGAGAGTCAGAGTAGGGCTTCACCTCTCCACTGCAGTCAGCCTCAACACCAGCTCCCACAGGGATGTGTGCTGAGTCCCCTGCTCTACACTCTCTACACACATGACTGTACCTCCACTCACACAAGCAGCACCATCGTGAAGTTTGCAGACGACACAACAGTGAACTTCACTGTCATCACAGGGGGAGATGAATCTGTATACAGGAACGAGGTGCACAAACTGTCATCATGGTGCAGCATAATAATGGACTTCAGGAGAAACAGATCTGACACCCAGCCCATAGGTGTGCACCTGAATGATGACCTGACCAGAAAACCAACAGCACTGCGATGATAAAAAAAAAGGCAGACCCTACTTTCTGGTGGTCTTCAGGAGCAATGCTCTGGCGAAGGAGCTGCAGGTGTCCTTTTACAGATGCTCCATTGAAAGTGTGCTGGCACACTGCATCCCACTGTGGTTCTCCAGCTGCACTGCTCAGGAGAAGACAGAGGGTCATCAACACCGCAAAGAAGATCCCCGGCTGTGCTCTTCTCTCGTTGGAGGAGCTGTTCAGGTCCCCCTGCTACATCCTGGAGGACACATCCCACCCAGGACATTACCTGTTCCACAACTGCTACCCTCAGGAAGACAGTTCAGGACAATAAGAGCCAAAACAAATAGACAGAAAGACAACACGTACCTGAGGGCAGTTGCTTTTTTTTCGTTGTCCTCCGGTGCAATGACGGTTAAAAATTCACTCATTCTAACTTGTGATGAGCAAATGCTTCATTAAATCATCATTTTTTTAAATGTAATTCTCTTCTTAGAAAACGTTTCTTTGAAAGATTTATTGGATGTGTCTGCGTAACAAAACACCTGGTACAAGTCATTTTTTTGACAACTTAGGCTTATTGAAGCATACAACTTCCTTTACGTGTTATAACCTGGCATGAACATTATCCTTTTGATAACTGTTATATTCTGATAATGTTTTGTTGTGATGATTTATGTTAAAAGGTTGATGCCTGTACACAATTTTCACAAACCATTTCAATAATACCAAAAAGAAACTGAAAGCTGAGCCCTGACATAAACCACTATGCACTCAGTGTATCTTAAATATATATATATATATATATATATATATATATATTTAAGTTATGATGTCGTTTTGGTGTTTTTGCTGCATCAAATGTCAATTCTAGCTTGAAGCTGGATGTTATCTAGCCTCACTGCTGTGGCTTGATTTAGTAAATGCCCTGGAACATTTATTGAGACAGTGTTTGAATGCCGCCCACTCAAACACTCTCTCTCTCTCTCTCTCTCTCTCTCTCTCTCTCTCTAACACCAGCACGCCTTTGCTTCTCTGCTGCCACATCCCTCGCCATTTCTCACCAGACTCCTCAGCTCTGTTCTCTCAGAAATGACCATCTTCTTCATGAGCATCCCCACACGAGGCATACAATCCATCGTCTTATTTAACTCAACCTGTGACCACAATAAAATAGCTGAACTGTCTTGTAATTACTGCCACTTGATTTGATGACGTCATGTTCAGCCTCTCATTCTACCTTAATTATCGCTCAGCTATTGAATTCGAAAACGTTCTTCATGAGGGTTTTTCTTATCTTATTTGAATTATAACGTCAACTTGTTTTCGTCCAAATCAGAGCTCCCTATGGGAAGGCTGTGGACATGTGGTCGGTGGGATGTATCCTCGGAGAGCTGAGTGATGGACAGCCTTTGTTTCCGGGGGAAAGCGAGATTGATCAGGTTGGTAGCGGTGCAGTGAGTGGTTGATTAGACAGGAAGGTGGAAAAAGAGAAATACTTTTAATTATCAGATATAAATCTGGTACGTGGAGATCCTAGCATCGCCCTTTTTTGATTAATTGAAGTTATTTTTCATTTCAGCAGCTTTACAGGAAAGACTTCTGTTGCTAAAGAAACTACAGCGTGGGCAGTTTTTTTTTTAATGTGGAAAAAAAGGAATACTTTAAAGTGAAAGTTTCTTTAAAGATCCTATATTTGAAAAATAAAGTTGATTTTCCTTGTCATAAACCCACAAAAAATGGGCTTGCCTTGAACTGAATGGACTTGTTTCTATTGTTCCTGTTTTAGGCTTCACAATTTCACTCAGCACTCACTTCAAGAGTCATTTAGCTCGTGATGTAAACAATATTGTCAATATTGTTTGTGTTGTGCTACTATCATTGTACTGTTTTACAGATTTTTAAAAACATATTTTTTAACTGAAGTTTCAAGAAAATTTTTTTTTTTTTTTTTTTAATTTATCTATTTTTTTTTTGCATACCTTGGAAATGGCTGTAGCCACCAACCACTTCCAAGGTATGAGGTTTGAGGTTCAAAATCCAGATGACTTTTTACAGACTCTTCTTTTTGATGTTCAATAATATTACAAAAAAGTCCATTTCAGATAATGTACTTGTGTAAAATATTTAATGATGCACTAATGACCATGATGCTACATCTTTTTGTCTCTAGCTCTTCACCATTCAGAAGGTCTTAGGGCCACTTCCTGCAGAGCAGATGAAACTCTTTTACAACAACCCGCGATTTCATGGAATAAGGGTAGGAAGCATTAACCGCAGTCCACTACGTTCTTCTTCTTCTTCTCTGCCGCTTTTGCGTCTTTTTTTTTCCTTCATCCTCCACCTCTCTGTTTTACCTCCTCTCGTTCCCTCTCAGCTCTGTCTCCTTCTATCTCTTCCTTTTGTGGCAGCGTTCCCAGCACCATGACTGAGCGGATTGCAATGACTCATGAGATAGGTGGTTGGTGTTCAGTTTAGCAGCAAGAGAAAAATGTCCCAGAAGGCTGGAAAAAAAGAAAAAAAACATGAAGAAAACTCTCTTTTTGTATGTTTGTGTGTATGTGTTCTTGGTAGTTGTTGTTTTTTTTTTCAGTGAGATCTGTGTGATTTGAACTGAGATATACTTTTTGTTGGCAGGATCGTCAACTGAATGTTGGAATTTCTAACAGTAATCTTTAATAAACAAAAAATGCAGGATGGACACAAAAATGATCTTTTGTTCACATGTCTGCGTTTTCCAGTTTCCCTCAGTCACTCATCCTCAGACTTTGGAGAGAAGGTACCAAGGCATCCTGAGTGGATTGATGTTGGATTTGATGAAGGTAAGTTACAAGGAAATGTTCATTACACTAGGTCTTTCCTTAATATAATTTGTAACACAAGAAACCGGAATCTATCCAGCCATTTACATGTGCGCCTCTTCCCACCAGAATCTGTTGCTGTTGAACCCTACTGAGCGCTACCTGACGGAGCAGAGTTTGAACCATCCAGTCTTCCAGCCTCTGAGGCAGGCAGAGCGTGAGAGGCCTTCACCTGCATCTCCCAACCCGCCACGCACTTCCAAGAGGAAAACACATCATCATGGGGAAAACACAGTTCCTACAAGGTCTGACTGCAGATTGTTGCAACAAGTTTTAGGTCACAGCTTTGTGCGGATCCCTGTAGTATACTGTTCAAAATCATTTTTATTTTTTTTTTTTTCTCTTTTTTTAGATCATAATTTAAACACTATTATTTTTTAAATGTATTTATTGTAAACTGTGTCTATTAGGGATAACCTTACACCGTTCTGCCTTTGTGACATTCACACAGCACAGTGGGGTGGAATAAAGGTGTTACAGTGGCAGAACTAACTGGTTGTGTGGATGGGGCTGTCGCATCACGTGGAGGAGTTTAAGTATCTTGGCGTCTTGTTCACAAGATAAAAAGGGAGTGGGGGATTGACAGGTGGACCAGTACAGCATCTGCTGAAATGCAGACTCCTTCTGGTTCTGGTCTGTTGAGGTGAAGAGAGAGCTGAGCCAAAAGGCAAAGATCTCTGTTTACTGGTCGATCCATGTTCCTGGACTCTCTCTTAGAGATAAGGGACAAGTTCAGTCATCCAGCAGGAAATTGGTGTAGAGCTGCTGCTTCTCCACAGCCAGAGTGTATAAGTGCAGCTTTGTAATTTTGTCCTTTGTTTTCATTATTCATTTTCACTGTCGTATCTACACGAGCAAATGTGTGTGTGAGTGCGCATGCACCTTCTTTTCTTACAATCTTTGGGCTAATTTATTTAAAGACCTGCAAATTTTTCACATGCTCAAATACAACAAACCCCTTTATGTGTTTTGAGACATTAAAATAACATTCTACCAATAATATTAAATATTTCTAATGATTGTTTATAGCAAAAGCATGTCATCATTACACTATTAGGTCCAGTTTTACAGATTTTTTTTTTTTTATATACTTGTGGTAGCTGCAGGATCTTTGAGAGCGTTTACAAAAATAGAGTTTTGGTTAGACTTTAATAGGACGAGTAATTGCGTACCCTTTCCTCTGGCCCTGCAGGAGTCACAGCAAGAGCTCAAGTCGTCGCTCCAACAGCAAAGAATGTTCCAGCCTCCCTCGCCATGGAGACCTCCATCACCTCAGCAATGAGAGCTTTCTGAATGGTAACAAGCCGGCTCCATCTAGTTTAAGTCCTACGCTGCACCCCAAGGGCCAATACATGTCCCAGACCCTCAATCGCTCTGCCTCATCCAGCAAAGACCTGGCCAACAACAACCTGCCACACCTCCTCAGCCCTAAAGAAGCAAAAAGCAAGACGGAATTTGATTTCAACTTGGGTCCCTCCCCAAAGTTGCAAGACCAGGGGCATGGGGTGAAGTACAGCCACAGCAAGCCAATTTCCTCTCGCTCTCAGCAGCAACAGCAGCAGCAGCAGCAGCAGCAAGCCAGCCGCCATACTTTTTTGGAAAATAAAACTAATACATTGCAGTCTGGAGCAGAGAAACAACACACCCGGCATGGCCACAGTATGGCTGACTCCGCCCATGGATCCATGTCCTCATCCTCTAAAAGTTCAGCTTCCTATCTCAGCCTGTCCAAGAGCCACAGTGCCCTCAGCGATGCTAAATCTGTGGGAAATCTCAGCGATGGCCGGCTTCACCCGGATGACCCGAACTCCAACACAGCAGCTGGTGTAGGGCCCAGTGCCCGCTTCTTCCCTACCAGCTGTTTAGATCTCAATGCCCCTTCAGGTCCTCCAGGACCCCCTGGCAGCCCCTCTGCTCGTCACAGCGATCGATCTGGGCACAGCCCCGCCTCTCGTAGTAGTGGGAATGTCCGCATGGAGAGCAGCACGCTAGACTCCTCATCCAGACACAAATCCAGACATAAAGCTTTAGCACCAGGTAGGATCAGGCATAAGATTTATACATTTCATGCTTTTTCTGATTAATTTTTTTTTGTTTTATTTGTTTGAAGGTAAGTGCATTCCGTACTCCATTGAGCAACATAAACAAAAAGAACAATTAGGAAAAAAAAACTAATTTAAAAAGAAGCTGTATGACATTCATAGTCCACACAGACAAACGTACCACTGTTAGTACTTCAAATGTTTTATTGATTTATTTATTTATTTATTTTTTTTTTTTTTACATTGAGTCTATATGATGAGTACGTTTATGGATTCTAAAAGGCTACTTTTAGGTGTTAGGATTGCAAACACATATTTTATTTTTCTCGTAGGAACTTTCTTTATAATAGACTTTCTGTGTGTATTTGCAATTTCAACAGCAGTAGGTGGTTTTATTGGAAACATTATTCAAGTAATAATAGCTCATGAAAATGGTAAATCTGACCCGACATCTTTAAAACGAGACGGAAACTTTTTAAGTAATTCCCACAGAGTTATATATATATTTTGGGTTTATCGACACTGAATTTACTTTTAACCGGAAACAAAAAGAGCAAAATTAAAAGTGAAAACTTTTTTCAAATTAGAAGTGAATAAGAGAAAGCCACTAAGCTCTGCTCTCTTCTCCAGAAGATGCTGGACCTCCAGAGCTCTTAGACCCAGGAGGAGCGGGAATGCCTTCCACTCACACCCTCCCTTCTCCACATGAGTCTTATCATTACGGCCTGGGCTATACCTCCCCATTTTCCTCTCAGCAACGACCTCAGCGACACTCCATGTACGTGAGAAGGGAACGTCACCGACCACACGGGCCCGAGGGTGGAATGACGGGCTTGCCTGCGCCTGGGCAGGTGATACCGACACGGGCCAGTAGCCTGCAGCTTCTCTCCCCCCAGCTGCAGCACCGGACCACCCTGACCGGGCATTCTGTGAGCTCCTCCAGAGAGGACTGCACTGAAGACATAAGCAGGGTTAGACAGACATTTCTGTAGTTCACTTCAATAGTTAACATCACTGACTCCCGTTTTGTATTATTGACCATTTGAATCCAACCTCAACATTTCACTGTAATGCAAATTTGGGCGTCTGACATTTCATAACCCTCGTGCTAGCACGCTGGAACAGTGGTTCTCGGGGTTTTTACCCGTATGGCCCGCCATACTCATTTGCTTTGCGTAAAGAAAATCTCTTGCGAAAGGAAGCTGATATCCCCTCTCATTTACTGCCATTTCCACTGGTACAGAATGCACCAGACCAATTACAGCAGGATGGGGGCGGGCTTTATGACATGATACATACAGGAGGGTCAGCATCAGTCTCAGTTACGTAAATTCGACTACTTAAACATTCTCGGATATCTCACTTACAGGCTTGGCTTTTACTTGTTTGCACCACAGGGCTAAGGAATAAAACACTTCAGAACCAGCGGAAAAGATGGTTTGGCTTTTAATTACGAATTAACATAAGCTGCTTAAAAAACTGTCAGTTTCTCATGTGGTGGAGGATAGACTTTATTCCTAAGGCTGATAAATGTATTGATGTTATATTTATGGCTTCCACAATTAGATATGACAAAAATAAACATAAAGGAGCGTCATAATTCTTGGAGACTGGGCAGTAATAAGATGTTCTTCTCATGAAGCATCTGAAAGGCACATGTCTACTGTTACTGCGGCCAAGCAACTCGTTTCTTATTTAAAAAAGACCTGGTCTAGATGGTCATTGATACACTTTTGTTTTTTCTTTAAAGCAAATGCTTTTTCCTGGTCAAATTCTCATCCAGGTCATATTTGTTAATTTTTTTAATTGGAGACGCGTTCAGTTTTGACATATTTTGATATCTGACTTATTTTTAAAAAACATTATTAATAGGATGGGATACATGTCACATTATGATTATCACTCCTCGATAAAACATCAAACCTTGACTATAAAATTACGTGGTCTTTTTTCAATGGTCTTATTAGTTTATATGTCTGAATAATGTAATTGTGAGCAAATGTCTACTTTATTGTCTCCTAGTAGGTGCAGTTTGACAGAGAATAAGATTTTAAAGGTCAGTTATATCAGTAGGATGTACTTATTAGTTATTAATAAAAACAAAAATCACTGCATTCATTACCAAATGTGAACTTCTTCACTTGCACGTGTACAATAAGAAAATCCGACAAACCATTTTCTCCTCCTGCTACCATCCGGTTCAGGGTCACAGAAGAGCTGGAGTCTTTTAAACAGTCAATGACTGATCACAAAAATTACAATAATAACATAACAATCATTTTTAAAAAAGTCAACTGGGGCACAACCACCCTGCATGATAATATTAAACACAATAATGCATAAGGAGTAGACTTTGGCTGTAAAGGAGGCAGTAGTTTCCATTTAATTTAAACATCTGTGTGCAATAGGTCAGCACCTCAAGGCAGATGTGGCAGGTTGATGAGAAAAATCACACAGAAATAAATACATGCTGAGATGTATTGGAGCTCACTTACTTGTGATATTAAACTATGCAAATCACCCAAAACATTATTTCTTTTCCATTTTTTGTTTCCCATGTCTGCAGTGAAAATGTGTCAGCGTGCGTGGGCATGGATATTTCAAGAGTCAATGCATGTTTGTTGGATCTGTCGCTGTCTCACATTAACGTTGCCACTGCTTCACGCTGCTTCTCCAGTCTGCTTTGACCTGCACCTGTCCATCTTCTCAACAGAGTGAGCAGTCCCCTAAAGACATGAGCCACCCTTGTGCCCCCATCAAAGACTCTGCGAGGGACAACACAGCTGCTTTTCATACACAGCGCTCTAAAAATGAGGTCCGACCTCCTGATTCCTCTTTACTGTACTTCCAACTCAGCCAACACAGACAAGCGGCTCCTTTTTCTTTTACTTTTTCTTTTCCCTCCTATTTCAGCAGCTTCACTGCACATTGTTGCTTATATAAATGTAAACTCACTGGCAAACTCTAAGACTGTCCTGACTGTGTTGTGACAAATGCCTGTTTAAAAAATAAAAAGATGGCTAAATTCAGTAAAAATAAATTGGGTTATGAATCAGAAATCTGAAGCACCTGAAGAATTGTTTTGTGTGTGTTTCTTAGGTTGGTATGTATCACGACCCGCATGTTGATGATGGAGGTTCCTCCAAGGAGAACCGGATGATCTTCACTGAGTCCATGCCTCGGAGAGTAGGCAGCTTCTACCGAGGTGAGGAGCAGGACTCGCGGGGCAAAGTCTGCGCCATGTTAACATTATTAAACATTGTTAAACTACAACTACACAATTCAACAACAAGGTGATTCAAAGTGCTTTACAGAGACATTAAAACATCACATAAATAAAAAGCATGATTTAAAATGTAAACAATAGAAAGAAAGAATAAAGACCATTAGATAAAATCAGGGGTTCAAATGTAATCAAGTTTTCAAATTTAAGCCTAAAAGAAAAACCGTGTGGATTTGTGTCTTTATTCAAATGCAGCTGAGAACAGGTGAGTCTTCAACCTGGATTTAAAAAAATGGGAGTTTCAGCTGATCTGAGGCTATCCGGGAGTTTGTTCCAGACATGTGGAGCAGAGAAGCTGAAGGAAGCATCTCCATGTCTGGTTCTGACTCTGCAAACCGATAAAAGAACAGATGACCTGAGGGGTCTGGAAGGTTCATCCTGGGTCAGGAGGTCACTGAGGCATTTTGGTCCTTAACCATTCAGAGCTTTATAGACCAGCATCAGAACTTTAAAGTCTATCCTCCGACGGACAGGCAGCCAGTCCTGCATGCTTGTCTGCTTCATTTATGTTTCATTCTCATCAGGGTTTTGTTGTTGTTTTTTATCTCCTCTTCTCTTTAATTTGCTTCCTCTTTTTTTGTTCTACAATTTGTTTTTAGTTTTCAAAGTGCATACTGTGTAGTGCGCATTGAATGTCGTATACAGGATCTACTGCATACTGGTCTTCTGCTGTAAATGTAACTATGGCAACAAGTGGACGCCTGTCACTTGACTACTGCTGTAGCATAGACTGTGTAAAACATTGGATGAAGCATTAAGTCATGTGATCCTCTGGTTTCTGAAAAGCTGTTTTGAAGCCAGTTTTATTTCATGCAGGCACGGCCGTGCTCCTTGCGAAGCTGATGGGAACATGCCCACCACACGTCAATCAAAGTTTGCTTTGCTCCCAGCTCCTTCAGCCGAACCCTGCTGAAATATCTGCGGAGATGTCATCAGATGTTTTCATGTTTAACCCCCTCAGAGTGGTCATGGGTTTGAAATCAGACATTTGAGACCAAAACAGGTTTTTGAACCAGCCTGTAAATATATTTATTTCTGCTCTAAAATTGAACATTTTAACGTGGGAGTCAGTGACGATTGACTCACGTTTTTCAGCCACTAGTGGCCAGTCGAGGAACTGCAACAAATGTCTGGTTCCACATGAGCCTCAATGCAGAAGTAAGAACTTTCGGGCTTGTGCTGTAGTTGCACATTGTATCATGGGATGTAGTAAGTGAAGTAGACTGATCACTTGCGCAGTGGACATTTTCCCGGAAGTGGTGCACCAGAAGAGTATTTTTTTGTGCAGTGCACAGTAATTGCATGCTGCATAATGATTATTAGAATTTGACAAAAATCAGTATGCACTAGTCGTATAGCAACAGTTTTGAAAAAGGCCTTGTTCCTTTGGGCATCCGTTCACATCTAGGCTCCTTTACTTATTGTCACCTCTGCTTCATGTTCTTCCTTCCTCTCTCACCATTTACACTCTCCTGCCAAATGGGCCCCAAGGCCCGTTTGTCTTTGTTTGTCTTTGTTTGTCTTTGTTTGTCTTTGTTTGTCTTTGTTCAGACATAAACCTTCTCCTTTGTACCTCCTCTAAATGTGATAGTTTGAACAAGTTTAAAAGAAATTGTTTGAAAAAAAAAATCTGATTGCTTGAATTAAAAAATTAGCAAAGCTAATTTCAACATAAAAATAATCCAAGTACTCTAACGATTAATTTTGACATTGCATCTAATTTGGGTTTCTCCCATCTCATTCAATAATGTCATTTTGTTCTAATTAGTAATGGTTTCCCACTACACCAATCATTTTAGCATTGTGTCCAACAACGAAATGGGAAATGGAAAATCCAAAAGAGAACAAGCAGAAATATGAGGTCAGGTGTAAACAGAGAGATGTGAGCAGAGCAAGGGAATTTTCTGGAATCCCGTTTACAGCGTGTTAAACAGAACACAGGTCAACCAAAGGAAAAAATTCCCTTCAAAACGAAACACTTCCTATTGACATCTGTACAAATGTAGTTATCTTATTTTTAATTGTTTTATCTCCTTTGTTTTTTATTTCAGTCCCCTCTCCCAGACCAGATAACTCCTCCTCTTTCCATGAGGCTGTTGGTCAGGGTCGAGGACCGGTCGTACCCGTTGTAGCCGGTGACCCAGTTGCCATGGTGAACCACTCCAAACGCCAAACGGCTTTTGACTGGTGAGAATTCGTGGCATGTTCAAACAATCGGGACATTATTTAGCTCTTTTCCCGCACAAGGAGCTAAAAAGACAGTTGATCCACTTGTGGATCAGACAGACTTGTGGATCCACTTATGGAACCACTATGAAAAATTGTAACAACATAAAAAGATTTAGAAAAAGTTTATCTTTTTTCTGCATATTTTGCTTTTTTTAACATAGAGGTCTTCCACTATGCCAGTCCATCCATCCATTAACATCTGCATGTATGGGTTCAGGTCATGAGAGCAGCAGCCTAATTAGACCTCCATGACCCTCCCCAACTCCTCCAACTCCTCTAAGAGGACACCCAAGCATTGTCCAAACAACTAAGAAATATGTCCTGGGTCCAGTGTGTCCTGGGTCTGGGCCTTTTCCTGGTTGGATATGCCCGAAACACCTCCCCAGTTGACAGCTTAGCCCCTCTCTTTATTAGTGTCCAAAACATAAAGCCATTGGCCTGATGACACAACTAAAGAGTAAATCATCGAACCGTGGCCTTGACTGTCCTGATGACACGTGCATTTGTGGACACTTCAGTTGAACATGGTGTTCCTGTGGGGTCACCACCTGCAGGAGGGAAGGGTGCCTTTTGGTTTTGGTAGCCCCAGAAAGTGGCCAGAAAGTGCCTTCGGCACATGGAGCACTATCTCTTTGATGGGGAAGGAACATAGAAAAAATCGGGCTCACCTTAGCCCACAGTATGGAGGCATTCAGGACCGTAATTCCAGGATTCATGTACATTTGGCTTGAATAGTTTTGCCACTTGTTCATACATCTACAGTATTTAGGTTCTTCCTAGATTTATATGACACCCCACACTTGAGAGGAAGTCCCAATTTAATCCTGTTAACCCATGTTCTCTGCAGGACTGCTGCAGAAGCGATGGTCATGAATCCTCCCGAGCCCACCAAAGAAAAGGAAAAGCAAGGCTTCTTCAGAGCCATCAAAAAGAAAAAGAAGAAAACACAAATAGTAAGAGTTTCACCATTCCACCATCAACTCTATACTGTCCACAAGAATGATCTTAACCACAAAGAGGGCTGAACGATACAACAATTTAGATTTTTTACAACATGGGTTTTAGTTTCCGCCATCATTCTTAGTGGTAATAATAAGATTACACTCGGCTACTGGTTGAAATCTGGTACTAAATTAAAATATATATTAAAAAAAAAAAATAAATATATATATATATATATATATATATATATATATATATATATATATATATATATATATATATATATATATATATATATAATTATATATTCCTTCCAGTGACTATCAACCAACAACAAAAAATAACCAAAAAATTGCAGGCAATAGAAAAATTTGTAAAAACAATAAAGTGTATGAAGGTCATGAGCAAAAGTACTGTATATACAAACATTATCCATAAATAGAACCAGGAATGCATTGGCAGCAAGTTAAGTTCTGTAAACCCACATGAAAAATAATTATAAAATTATTTATCAAAAAAACTCAGGCCAACCAAAATTAATGCAAAAGTTAATAAAGATGTCTGAGAATACAAATACAGAAATACACATTTTTATCTCTTTTTCTAAAAATGCTGGAGAAGAAAAGAAACAATGACATTTACAAGGTTATTGTCAAATTAACACACTTCCAAGTCCAGTCTCCAGTTCTCTGTGACAATAAACAAAAATCCGGTTGGAGTCCAAGTCGAGTCCCCTATTGATCCAAGTCGAGTCGATGTTCTTATTACACTGAGTAGCAGCTGTTATTTTAATCAAAGTAAATTACAGTGAAATCAACAAAACGTACATTACCTTAAAAATAAACAGCTGAACTGAAAGGCCAGCTGCACCTCTTTCTCCATTTGAACCTCAACAGGCTGCAGCTACAGTTGCAGCTCTGCATGGGAGCAGCAGAATAACAGACCGTAGAAAGAATTCAGCATAAGTTAGTTTCAACTCTGGTTCATTTTCTCCTGGACTTTTAGCACCTTTGGTTTGTTCCTAAAAAAGATTGGACTAAAATTGGTGGCATTTGTGAACATACATCTTGCACAAAATTAATATTTAACTCTTTGTAGATATACCAAATCATTATGGTAAATGAAATAAAATAAAATAAAATTAGCACATTTGAATGCAATTAATGAACACGTCCGAGTCAAAGTCGCTCGTGTTCATGTCTGCGTTGAGTCACGAGTCCTTGAAATTAAACTTCTTTCATATTACGTTGCCTTATTATATTTTAACTGTAGAAAAAACATTGTAATCCTTAAGTGTGTGGAACCTCTCTTGTTTACCCTGAATGTAAACCAAATGTACAACCCAGTAGGGACTTTTCCTCTTTTGTTTTTGTTGAAGTCAGTGTCTCCTGTTCAGTTGTACTTCCTGATGACTGAGGACCATTAAGCATCAGCTGCTGCTGTTGCTTTTCTGTCTGCTATCAGAGGTTTGTTTGAAAGTGTTGGCTGTGCATCTTCTGCTCCACAGACGGACATGGAAGACGGGAGGAACCCCAACATCAAGAAAAGCCTTTTTCCCCTTTTTAGCTCTAAGAATAGCTTAAAGCACAACTCAGCTGTCAAAGTCCTACCTGTTGTCGCCTCGCCCATGGTACAACACCAGCCTACCGTGCCCTACCCTGCCTCACCAGTAATCTAACCTCAACACTACAGCTGCATGTTAACTGACACTGCTCTCACCAGACATGCTTTGAAATCCTCTCAAAAGTTCGACGACTGAGTGTGAAATTTCTCAACTTAAAAGGATTTCAAATGTGGCTACAGTTTAAAACTGCACGCTTTTTGTGCATCCGTTTGTCTTGCTGTAGTTTACGTCAGATGTAATCAGCTTGCGCTCCCATTGCTTTTGCAAGGCATCGATTCCACGCTGCCGTTTTTTGCCATGCTGTTTGTGAGCTCGACTCCTTCACATCATTGTTTCACAATAGGGTCATGAGCATTTTCAGCACAGAAAGAAACATGCCTGCTTCATGACGTACACATTTTAATGAAGTTAAATCATGTTTTATTAAACGCATTTTGCAAAATGCACTGATTCAATTAGTCACTAACAGCTAGATAAGTTGCGATGAATGAAATGAAGAAAGGTAGGTAGGTTCAAATGTTGCAAATATACATATCAGCTTCTCGAAAGCTTATTTCATTTGTTTTCACATGTTGTTCAGTTTTTATCAGGATGGTATCATATATTAAAAAATAGAGATATATAATTATTTCAAAAGAGAGGTTCACAAGGTTTAACATCTAAACATCTCAACATCCACATTTAATTGTAAAGTTTGTTGTTTTCCTGAAAAAGGCCCAATTTGTATACATGTTTTACGAATTTTCAGAAGAAACCCATTTCAGAAGTTTAATATGAGCTTGATTTATCCATTATGAAATCAGTATTGACATGTTTGTGGTCATTGTGCAAATTACCAAAATACAAAGCGCGATGGCAGCATCAGCAGACCTATTCTGCAAGCAGGAAAAATAGACCTTTGAGAGTTAAATTACCTTTTTTTACATCCGTGATGATGGTATGTAAACATCCACTCCAGGAACTATAGTTTAGTCCATGTTTGACTTGTTGATCAGACAAAAGATCAACTTAATGACTCACTGACAAGCAAGACAATGTTTAACACATTATGTATTTGAGGACTCAAATTTGTAGCTGATGACCCAGCTCCATATCCTCCCCGTTCACCCCCAGAAAATAGGAGTCATAAAAGCACTAGGGGACTAGCACATTTTTTTTTTCATGTAAATGTCATTGCAAATCATGATCACCACTTACTTTGGTGTGCTTTGTTTGTTGCTGCCAGAGGGGTGCATGCATGCAGAGCATCGTCTGGATTTTAGATAAAACTACTGAAACTCTGTGCTGAAAACTGACTGTAGAGACCTTTACAACTTTCACAAAAGTAAATTATTTTGATGTTTTATAATAATCCTGTTTTGTTGTTTTTTTTTTTTAATTGAATTTTGAGGTTAGTGGAAACGGACAAGACCACCTGTCCCTGCAGAGGAGCTCCAAGTCGTCCTCTCACCACAGCAGCCGACGAAAAAACCGAGAGCGCTCCCGTGACAGAGACCGGGACCGGGAACAGAGCCGGGACAGAGACCGAGACAGGGAGAGAGAGAGAGAGCGGGAGAGAGAAAGAGAGCGAGAACGGGAGAGAGAGAAGGAGAGAGGGAGGGAGAGAGAGAGAGTCAGTGACTGGCCACCGGACAAGCAAGTGGACTCACACTCTCAGGTACGATTTTACTTTAAATTTGAGTTGAGGTACTTATTAAAAGTTGAGGTACTGATCAAAATTTAAATATAAAAAGCATTGGATTTTTTAAACTTTTTTATGTATATGCTAAATATGAAATGGATCCCAGCTGCATGTTAGAAAAGTGTGTGGGTCACAGCATAAAACTGTAGGAACAGTGTAATTGTAAAACCTGACATTTGACACCTCACAGTTAGTTAGGTTAACTGACAAGAGGTTGGTACACAAGATCGGCTGCGAAAAGACATCCAAAAGAGACAGCATTTGAGGAAAAAAGGTTGATGGGAAATGTACTGCTTTATCAGCTGTTTTCTTTTACACAATGAAATAACTACAAGGGAAAACACAAATCAAAAATACCGGTTCAAACCCATGAACTGCATCATCTCTGGTGCGTAATAGCATTTAAAGGTTGACAAGATTGACCGAAAGTGGACACAGGAAACAAGGGTGAAAACCAGTAGTAATGGTCAAAGATCTCCTGGCTATCCGCTTAAATTTAAAAATACAATATTCTGTTCAGAAACACTTTTGAATACTGTTATCGATGCGCACAGATTGTCTTTGCTTGCTTTCTGGACTAGTTGAGGCTAAAGCAGGAGGAGAAGGACCATCTGCCTGGCGTCTGTGATGGTATGGAGGTACATCAGCACATATGTCAGGACGTAACTTACACATCACTGAACGCAGCAAGCAATCACGTGAATTATATGTTCATGTTTCGGAGCAACATATGCTGATGGCATCTTCCCCAGGGTAGGCGTTGTGTATTTCAGCAAGACAATGTCACACTGTTCTGCAAACACTGTTATCCCACCATGGCTCTGAACTAAACTAGTCTGCTTGAATATTGTGAATCAATAAGTCAAGAAATAACTGCTATTGAGTCTATAGACTACTGTGCAACTCAATTTCAGGCAAATATGTAAAATCCATTTATTTAAAAAAAATAATAATATTACAACTATATGTTTCCTCAAATCCTGAAAGCATGCAGTGTTTTTAAAATTAGAGGGAATAAAAAAAATCAGCAATAAACAACACTGTACAACATTTTTAAACATTTTGCAGGCATTACATAAAAAAATGTGCATACATTTCCTCTGCATCAAAACTGAAAAAAATATGTTTAATACTATTATGGCCAATAAAATGTATTATTTTCATTCATTCTGCAGTAGTTTTATTAACATTTCAAAATAAAGATTAAGTTTTATGCCAAAACTCTAGTGCAGACACAGTTACTGTTTTCTCACAGCTAGTGGGATCAGAGTTCAACTTTCAAGTGGGGGCTTTCCGCCTGGAGTTTGTATACCATTCCTGCACTTCCAAGGTTTTCTTCCAGCTATTCCAGCTTCCTCATACAGTCCAAAAATATGTACATTTGGCCGACTGGTGGTTCTAAATTGACCCCAGGAGGGAGTGTGAGCACATGGGGATTTGTTTCCCTGTGATATCCTGGCGACGCGCGCGGACATCTCTTGCCCGTTGACGGCTGGGATGCGCTCCAGCAGAGCCCTGTGACCCTAAATAGGATTGTAGCGGATATAGAAGATGGATGTGATTTGCATTCGCACAGCTTCCCAAAGTTTTTTTGGAAAAAGGGGACGTATCATCCACGATGACTTGATCTTTACTTTTATCAGTAAATGACTGTACATATAAAGGAAGTGAAACAAGTTACATAAGAGCTATTTGTAAATGAGTCCATACAAAGAAACAGATACTTATAATCCCAGCTGGGGGCTGAAAGGTATAATTAGTCTTGTAAAAGCACCTTCTCCACTATCTTCACATGATACTCATAAAAATAAACCTACTGAAAGTGTTTTTATGAAATAAACCTCATGAAATTCTCATAAAAACGTTAACCAACGGTATCATTGTCTCGTCTGCCAGAGCCAGCCACTTAAGTCACTCCGAAGGCTCCTTCACCTCTCCCCATCTTCCTCAAACCAAGGACAGCCTCCTCCTCCCCCGCCTCCAGACCTGCGCTTCCAGGGCCCCCTTCCCAACCCTCCTCAGCCCTCAACCAAAGCAGGCTATCCCGAGACTCGAGGGCACCCCGAGAGCAGGGGACACTCAGGGGTGAGCACCTCAAACCAGGCTAAGAACCGCAAGGCTAGCTACCCCCTCCCCGGACAGATCGAGTCCAGCTGGCATGTGTCCGCTTTACAGCGGGCGGAGGGTGCTCAGTTTACGCCTGAACAGCTGGGAATCAAACCGGGTCAGAACGGACCCACCTTTACCCGAGCCTCTCGCACCAGGATACCAAACTTGAACGACCTGAAGGAGACCGCCCTGTAACACCTTTAAAAACCAGACCACCTCCGACACGGCTCCATCCTGGAAAGGTCTGCTGGATGCAGACAGCTTTGTTCTGGGTTAGACGTCCACAAGAGAGTCTGCTTCACTGGATCAAGTCCTCGTTTCAGAAATGTAGTCATCTGATGATTGTCATGTCTCTGATTATCAAAACATGTACACATTGACAGGCCAAACACCAGTCACAGTGTCGTTTAAGGACAAGAAGAGGCTGGGAAGGGCCCAAGCCGAACCGCAACGCCACACCTGGATCAGCTGTCGTCTCTGCACCCCTCAGAATCAGCTGATCGTTCCTGTCCAGGAGACACTGCCTACATGGCCTCTTTGCTGCCATCTTCTTCTCACTGAACACTACTGCAACACTTCAGATGCCAATGTCACACCGGTGGCCAATAAACTCAAATGTTTTTCAAGCTCTGATATTTGATAAAAAAAAAAAAAGAAAGATTTATATCAACATTATTTATTAAATATTTATTTGTTTTAAGTTAAAGGATATAAGCTATAAATGACACAGTATGTAGGCTATATGAGAATATTATTGTATAAGATAATTTAGGAATAAATGTGTATTTGCAAGAGCTTTAGTTTCAACACAAAGAAATGCATAGATATTTATGTGTTGGTAATATAATACATCACAAGGAATATTTAATAATGGTGAATGTCTTTTTCGTTCAGTATGATGTTATTAACAGATGTTTGTTTTATGTCATTTTTACCCTTTATCTGTTTGTTTTATCAAAATGTAAAAGGATATATATATATATCTATAGATATAGATATATATATATATATATAGATATAGATATATATATAGATATATATATATATATATACAAATGAATACAGAAAATATCTACATCACATCTAATACAAACCTGCCCATCACCTTCATGACATCAGTTTTGAAGTGTTGTGACAAGTCGGGCTATTTGTCAGCAGAGTTTGGTAGCAGATCAACCAGAGTGTGACTGTAAGGCTTCGTGCTTTACATACAGTTATTGTTGATACACTTTATGTCCACTTCTGGTGTTGCCATTTTAAAATAAGCCCCAAATTCAGTCCTTCAGTTCAACAGCTTTCCAGCTCCATGCTGCCATGTTGGGTTTGTCCGCAGCCTTAACAGCAATTTACAGGCATTTCTCTCCCGATGAGCTCAAGACAGAGATTAGCCTCTAAATCCGAGGTTTAACTAACATAGGATTACATGTTTTAATGTCTTAACAAAACATTAAAAAAAACATATATTTAATGTAAGACCTTAAAGGATGAGCCTAGTTATATTTCTTATCTTTATAAATTCCTAAAGGATTTTCTTTGGAGCCAAAATCTGGCCTTAGGAAAGGAAAACCTTAGGAGTTCAATTTAATTCAGTATATTAAAGTTTTAAGATGTTTTAGGATGGTTTATCCTCTCCAGTAACCACCAGCAGGCCGGCTGGCGATAATGAAAACTGAGACCTTTTTATTAAAATCAAGGTTTGTAACAGCTACAGTAGACCATTCTCTCACCACAAATGCTCTATGATGTTCATGATATGCTTTCAGTAGCACTGAATTGTGTTTTTGTTACCTTGACCAGCATTAATTCAGCCACATAGCAAAGCCAGTAAGGTTAAAGATACTGATCACGTCGTAATTCTGCTATTTGGAAAGTAGTCACCACTCAAAATAAATAGGAACCATATTAATTGTATGTAAAAGTCTTGATTTTAAAGCCGCTCTATGTAGCAGTACCACTTCTGACCAGTTGGGGGCGTACAGCTCTGCTGTGTTGACAAAACAGCCACTGACAACGCGACGCTGATGAGTGGGGGATGGGCTAGCATGTCGTGTAATACCACTTTGTCCCACTAGAGGTGCACTTGTGCTTAGAAATAGTAATGCTACATCGAATGCTTTGAAATTGTAACGTTGACTGTCACATAAATATAGTGCATCAAAAAGGTGCAACATTCCTCCTAAAATGTTAAGTAAGAGAATTAAGCAATTTAAACTCAAATTCATTTTCAGAAATTGAAATAAGTTTTGAGTTCATTAAGGTACACTTCCTCGTTGATACTAAAGGTGGTTTTGTGCTTTTCATTGGACTTTAAGGGCAATACAGCGTATATGAAATAACACTAGACTTATCCTATTGTTTATTATTGTGTGTTTACAGCTTATGTATGAATTTTTAAAGCTTACAGTTTGTCATTAAGGTTTTTGTAAACCCTTTTGTAAACTTAATTTTCTTGTTTGCACCACTTTCAGTATCGGCAGTCATAAGGGATGATTTTATTTTGATGTGATTATTTATGAAAGCATTTACTTATCCTCTGACATGTGAATGATTTGACTAAACTGTGTAACACCTATTGAATTATTTCAATTTTACCTTTTTTCTTTCATTTCTTCTTCATTTGTGGTTCGAAATCTTAAGTCATTTTCTGTTCCTGAAAGAACAGATAAAGGTAAGGGATTACTGGTTTTTTATTTTTATTTATTTTGTCATTTTTAACCTTGTGGACTAGAATGATTACATGGCTTACTGAAAGCAATAACTTTGAGAAAGGAAGTGACGCAGCCGGTGAAACCATAAGTTAGACTACACCCAAACATGGTACCACGGGGGATTTTCTGCAGCGTATTGTGATTAAAACGATGGAACAGTCCGCATAGTATCAAGATGCCATTCTGCTATATATTTATTTTTGCTCTTTCTTTTAATATGACCCATAACACCTGAAACTGCCCCATGTTGTGCACTATAAACCCCAGTCACTAATGATTGTAAATGACTGCTGACGTGGGTTTGTCTGTATCATCATTGGACAGAGCGATGACGAAGTTTGCCTTGCCAGTGACCCAAAGCCTTACATTAGCTCACTGACTGTAACACGTCAGGTGGAAATGGAGGCGTCGACCCCCAGCGAGTCACACACACACTGAGAAGACGACGTTTTGTTCACAAATATGAATGTGTTTCCTGAAACATCATTTCTTTCTTCTTCTTCTTTTTTTCATTAAGCTAATTACCACTTCTGACAGGGTGTAAATACAGATAAGAGTGAATCTATACTGACCATTCTACTTTAAATATGATAGGTTCTCATAATAAATGCCAGATGTACATTTTTGAATGGCTCACGTGTTATTTGTTGTTGCAGAAATAGACACAACATCAATACAGATATGATACATGGATGAATTTAGTCAGTGGAAATAGACAAAATAAAGAACACAGCTCCTGGTACATAAAAATCTGAAGTGGTTTTCCCGACGGTCCATTTGGGAAAGTGGTCTGAGATGCAACAAAGAACAGAAACGCACCATTACCACAACAAATTGTAACAGTCTGGCATGCTTCAACCTTTACACTGCAGCTTCACATTTTTATAAAACGTGTCTAAGGTACAAAAAAAAAAAAGATGAGTAAAAACACAAGCCAAAGGACACAGGAAGGGTGGTTACGCATGTTTAAAGACATGATGTCACATTCCTTCTTTACATGATCAAATCCCAAATGTTGACTGACTGTACCGTTAATGGCTGTAACGACTGAGATGTTACTCCTGGCACTGATTTAAAATGGGCTCCAATGTTGCTGTTTTATGCCATAAAGGAACATGTTTCTTATTGCAGCAGTTGGTTAGGTCCATTTGTGTGTCTGGAAACACACAGAGAATGAAAATAAAGCAAAAAGCTTGCCAGGTCAGGCTTCGGGAGCAGAAATAATACTTGTTCAGTGTGCACTTTAGTCTTTTAAGTCTTTTAATGGGATTTATTAACTGTATAAAAATGTACCAGCTCGATTGTGAACATGAATAAGACATACATGCTTTAAGGAGTGGAACAAATTCTCTGTTATAACCACATACCAGGAGAGGCAGAAAGAATCTTATATCCCCATGTAAAGTATCACTGAACACCACAAATGTTTTAGAAGAGTCGTCTCAGACCTGTGGCTACAACCCCCTCTAATTATTGCTTTGAACTTATGCACATTGATTGCAAATGGAGCGATCGGTTGAGGACTCTTCAAATTAAAGCCCTCAGTTAGAGGCCGGTTTCTCACAGACAATACAGGCTGAAGCGAATAAAAGCTTGTTGTACATATCAAACACATCTATTTTAATGGAATCAATCGAGTTGCAAAAAGGACTCGTGCTGAATGTTTTAGGGTCATGTTGCTATTCGGGCGCCGAATCTGTGAATATAAAATCACACAACACACGTTTTTGAGACGAGGGCTTGGAGATGGCAGGAGGAGAGGTTCACATGCATCTGCTCATGCAGATCAGCAACTCCATGCGCAGAGCGATGCGCGTGTGCCATCCCAGAGGGAGGATGCGGAGATAGCGCGCGACGATGGGTGGCCGCAGGAGGTTCTGGACAGACGAGGAGCGGTCAGAGTTCCCATAAAACACCTGATGAAGTACAAAAAGGCGAGGTTAGGTTGTAAACAGTCGCTGTGTGCCACTTCTGATATTGAAGCAACTATTGCCAGTACTTCCATCTATCCATCCATCTTCTCCCTTCTTCCTATTCAGGGTTTTTCTCTGTTTTGTTTTCAATGACATCAGCTAACCTTGTTGTTTCCAGTTTGGTCCTTGTAGTAGATCCAGTTGAGTTTTTCGTCTGTGCGGTACTGAACACTGTACTTCGTGATCCACTCTTCAGCGTCGCAGCGGCCCTGCGTGAGGATCCCTGATACCACCATCACCTCCTTCAGGTCAATCTGCAGCCACTGACTGTTGTCCTGAAACTTGGACAGCCAGGCACACCTGGAGGACGGGCACAAACGTAAACAAAACAAGTGAAGCCAGCTTGCGCCATAATTTAGGACTCTGTGGGAGGAATTTTTTTAAGTGTCAGCATATCACTGACCGCAGTGTCCTGTTTATGTTTTCATGTTTTTAAGTAAATGTATTCAAATTCATTCCTCAAAATGAGTGTGTCACACAGTCTTCCTCACATGGGGAGAGAATATATTTTTGTCATCTTTGTAATTATTGCTGTTTATTTATTCAGTTAGTTTTAATGTTAAGCACAAGCTATGTGTAGTAAAAGTATTATTTTCCATGTTCACAGTAATGTGACGAATTTAAGCCGTAACAACCTTTATACAGTAATAATGTGCTAATAATGTGTAAGTGGGTCTGAAATACGTCTCTTTCAAGATGCTGGAGTGGACCTACCCAAAGCCCTGGCTGTTGAGTCTGGCCTTGCTTGGGAGCCACGAGGAGAACCAGCCAGTGTACTGGTCCTGGTTGGAGCAGGTGAGCTGGTCTGGATCCATGGATCCGGCCTCAAATCCAAGAGGCTTGTTGTATGGACATTCTGCCAGAGAAGCAAAGACCTCCATTTAATGTCTTTTGTTGTTTTGTTTTTCCTTTGGAAAGCTTGTGGATTGGATGAATGACTTATGAAGAGAGAGGGAATGCCGACATGTCTGCCACTGCATATAAGCGGTAAACTGCTGAAATGTGACCAGTAAATGATCATCCCTAAACCTCTCTGGATATTTTACTCTCCCTGCTTTCTGCTCTTCCGTCCTCTCCCATACCTAATCTCATCCTCAGACTCTCCGGATCCCAAGGCCCCTGTGGTTATCAGCCCGAGCCTGACCCATATCTTATCCTAAAAGCCTGCAGTTTAATTCTCCACACAGAGAGAGATCAGTGAAGTCCATTAGGGTGGCAGGCAGACAGATGGCTATATTTTGCTCTTCACAGCTTTAACTGCACGTTGCGCTCATGTTTTGAGCCACCCTGACCTTTGGCAGCTTACTAAGTACACTCTGCTATGTATGAATGAGAGAGGGAGCTTCGTGCGAGTGGGGAAAACATTTTAGAGGAACTGCATGGGATATAACCGGCTGCTCTTTTGTTTACTACTGTCTTAAGCCTATGTGGCAAAGGGTCGCATTTGGTGTAATCCCAGCAATACAACAAGAGAAGTGTCTGTGTGAGACAGGAGATAAGCGTTTACATAACAGTAAAGCGAATGTCTTTCAATTCCTTCCTAATGTATTTCCTGGAAAACTAAAAGAGGTGAGACACAGTGGACTGAGGCAACATATTTAATGTGATACAGGAAAACAGTTTTCACTAAAACTTTAAAATACACCTGATTCTTGTAGAGGAAATCACTGGTTTCTGTGACTATGTGATCAGCACAGTTTATTAGAAGCCCCATAATCTCTGCATCATGAGATAATTATTATCTGCAGCGCTTCTTTTTTCTCCTCATCACTAGTTGCCATGTAATTTGTCATTCAGTTGACACACACTTTTTTTCAACCGTACATCAAATTCTTTGTTCTTTTCATCTTCAGGTCTAACAAGATCTTTGGATCAATTGTCCATTGAGCCTGCTGTCATTTTATTTATACTCGCTTCTGAAATACTGATTTACTAAGATTTACTCTGAAGTTGTACTGTGGACAAGTTTTACAGCAGAGCTAAAAAAAAGTAAGATTGCCGTCCGCTGATGAATACCACAGGAAACAACTGTGATGACAATTTGGCTGATGTCTTTATCTATGTGCAGTTCCAGGGTTGACAGTGTGAAACAGCGTTTTTGAAGGGTTTTGAATTTATGTCAACGAAGAAAACCTGTAACATCTCAAAGATGTCACATGTCAACTTTTTATAAAATACATATCAGATGCACATTTATAATGAAACCGTGACAGAAGAGAATAATGCCGCCTTGGCTGAGGTAGTTTCTGTTTCTTTTCATGGCTCCATATGCATCATCTTCTCAGAGGATGTCCAGTGGAGCATGCCCACCCTGTGGTGTCAAATCTGGAGTCCAATTCTCTCAGGATCACATCATGCATGTAAATTAAAACTCTCCATCCGTCTGATTGCTTACATGTGAATAAACCGATGTGTTTACTTGCAGGAAATTAAGGTTTCAAATCAAAGTGCAAAAACAAAGAAAAAGTCCTAGCTGTTATGCCTCAAACTCTCAAATGTAAAAATCTTACATTTAGCTGTTCAAAGCAGCATGTACCGCTTTTTATTCTTGCACACTTTAGCATTTACATCATAAGAACAGCACTTAACCTCTCATTTGATCATTTTAGGAGCAAAACATATGCTAAAGAGATGGTCACTTTGATCTCCGCAGAAATTAAGAATGTGTTTAGAGAGAAGAGTGTGAAGAGGCTCTTGCCTGGCATGCAGTCCACTCCTTTCACCATGGACCCAGAGCCAAAGGAGACAAACTTGCCTGGAGATTCTTGTCCTTCACAGTCACATTTGCAGGTTTTACTCAACGCCTCAGGTGCCTAGTTATAAAATAAAATACAACAAGCATTTATCATATACACAGAAAACAGTACAGTCAGACTCATAACCACGATCTATTTATGGATATAACTGTTTTAAAAATATATAAATAATGTCATGCATCGCTGAAAAGAAAGTGGTGCAACTATTAACTTTACAGCACTTTATTTATACTGAAAATCCTTTCATATTGACCAATGGCAATATGGATGTAACATTGTGTAACCCTTTATCAAATAATTAATTCCATGTAAATTTCAAAACTCTGAGCATGAAATAATCTATAATATCTTGTTTTGTTGCCAGGGTTTCTTCATACCTCTTGAGCATGAGCCCTGATGAACACTGTCCAACCAGATGGATACGGTGAAAAAAAACGGCAGCCGACGAGGCACAGAAGACAGAGAGGGAAAAAAATTAGACTGTTGGACAAAACAGTCACCCAGTCTGGGAATACAATCTGTGCATCAATCTGTCAATTTAACCAAATTAAGATAAAGTAAATAAATACAACACAGACACACTGAGTTACTGTTGCTGATTCAAATGCTGACATCTTACTTAAGAAGTAGTTATGGATTTTTTTTTTTAAACAGAAATAACTTTAAAGATTTCAAACTTCACCCTTCAAACCTGAGGTTTGGGTTTACAACTCAACAGCTAAGTAAAGACCTTGTTGTAAAACTGAAATCGTACCGTCAGCTCCAAGAAGAAGCAGAGCCAGCAGGAAACGCTGCACGTTGAGAGCCATCTTCCAACCCGCTCCAAACCAGCCAGGACCGACTGAAGACTGAGTACCCAAGCCAGCAGTGATAGAGAGGCTGGCTTACAATAATCCACAGGACACTAATGGCCTTACCTAATGCCATCCTCATCTGACCAAGCCCCTCCTTCAGCTGTTCGGCAACCACCATCAACACCATCAACAACATCAAAATCACTGAAAAAAAACATGCTGTCAAAGGGGTCACAACAGAAACCCTGCAGGAAAAAACACCAAACAGCCAGAGTTAAGTGGCAGATTTTTAGTTGTGTGTGTGTGTGTGTGTGTGTGTGTGTGTGTGTGTGTGTGTGTGTGTGTGTGTGTGTGTGTGTGTGTGTGTGTGTGTGTGTGTGCGTGAACATGAGTTGAGTGTGTACGAGGGTAACGCCAAAGGAGCTGGAAGTGGTGATGCTTATTCTGGGCCTTGTGATCCATATGGTGAGACAGAAGGTCTGCTTTTGGATGACTGTAGGGCTCACATAGACTTGGAATGCTGCATTTGCTTTTACATGATTATTTTCATTTTAATATGGAATTAAAGTTGCTCACATCCTTCAACTTGCATGTAACAAATCTTCAATCAGAAATAGTTTTTTTTTCTTTTTTTCAGTAAGTAAATGCCAACTAATAATAAAAAGCTTTTATTATACATGCCAATAGGATGGATTTTTGATGGTAATTCCTGAGCTCATTGTATTTTTCAGGTGTATAAACTATGACACAGTCTTATCCAGCTGGTTTTAACATACCCCAGATTACATCTATGCAGCGCTAACCCCCGCCCTGCTTCTCTGCTAATTACACAATGCATTTTAGGTTGTTAAGGGAAAAAAGAGTTAATTTTTTTAAAGGTGTATTTGCCAATCAAGACTGATCCCAATATGTTTCACAGGGAAATATATGTATTAGGAATTAGCATAAGTGGCATAGTGAAGACTCTTACTGTTTGTGTAAATGGCACAAATCTACGCTACAGTATACAGATGGAAAATAACGTGATTTTGGTTGGACACACTGAGATTAGACAACATACAGTTAGATTATCCCGCATTACAAAATTACAAAAAGCCTAAAACAGCCTAATATTCTAAAAATAATCCCATCATTTTGATTATATTTTTATTCTCGCCCAGTTTAGTGACATCAGAATTGGATCTCTGCTTTTTGCAGATAATGTGGTTCTGTTGGCTCTTGCTGGAGGGGTCCGCGGTCAAATGTGAAGCGACTGGGATGAGAATCAGCACCACCACATCCCAGACCCTGGTCCTCAGCTAGAAAAGGGTGGAGTGCCCTCTCCAGGTCAGGGATCAGATCCTGCCTCAAGTGAAGGAGTTTAAATATCTCAGAGTCTTGTTTACGAGTGAGGGAAGAATAGAACTGGACACTGACATGCAGATCGGTGCAGCACCCACAGATGCTACATCACTCTGTCGTGGTGAAGAGAAGGAGCTCTCGATGTAATAGTCAGTCTACATTCCTGCATGTTGCAGATGTTCCCCTGCATCAACACACCTGATTGGTCTTTCTCAGCATGTCGTCAAGGTCTGTACAACTCTGTTAATGACACAGCTACTTGTATCAGAGCGTGCTGAAGCAGGGTAACAGCTAAAAGCTGCAGGACAGCGGCCCTCGAGAACCAGAGTCCGACACATCTGTGTTAGAAGCATAGATGCAGGACGGTTTCATGAAAAGATGTACTTGCTCTCTTGTCAACATCTTTTAATCAAGTAAAAGTACCAACACAGTGATGTTAAATTTTCCATCCCTGGTAAAATTTCTAGGAAAATCCAGCTTTAAAACAGAGTAAAAGTGTTTGGTCCATCTGACTAAGACTACATTACTGATTTAAGAGCATCGGTGTGTATGTAGTTTTAAAAAGGTGTCACCTTTCAACTACTTTATATAAAATTTTATTTAGGAAAACTGGAGAAACCTGGCCTAAAAAACACTGGAAAAATAGTTTGATGATAAATGGACCGGCAGGGAGGAAGACAAAGTAAGATGCAGAAATCAGTTTCAGTCTTTAAAAGGTTTTTTTTTTCTAATATTTGATTTTTAACAAGACATTGGGTTGCTTGATTATTAACTGACTGGAAAACATCTAAGACGTTCAAAGGGGAAAGAAGAAAAAAAAACAAAAAGGAAAATGTGAAATTGAGCCCAACCATGTACAGATTTTTGATAGAAATGTAGAAAAAAAATGCAACCCACAGCTATAATTTCTATTGATGCTTTTTATTTAAAAGTGTTGCTGTAAAAATTATTAAAGTAAAGTAACCAAAGCAATCAAGGAAATGTAGTGGAGTGAAAGTCTCAATAACAAACTTACAGTGAAGTACCACAAACCTGAACTGCAATGCACTAATAGATGTACTTTGTTAACTTTATCTTATAAAGAGTAACATTTGGTGGTATAAAGTAAAACAAACAGTGGTACTAAACATGGTCTGTTTCTTTCAGTTGAGCAGATTTTCAGGACGTGACAACTGCTTATAAACCTCCTTTGCCTTTTTGAAAACAGTACATTAAAAGAGGCATAGTAGATCATGAAAAAGGCAATAAATGTTATCACCTACCACAATTATAGCTAAATGATCTAATGGCATGTTATTGTTTTTATTTGAGCTTTTTTTTTTTCCTCTAGGAGAGGGCCCCTGAACTCCACAAAGGGCTTTAGAGCCAGCCGGGTGAAAGTAAGCCTAATTACGCAAAGCTGTTTCCAATTTGCGGTCATTAAAACTTCCTTTTTCTCCACTCACACACCGTTTCTTCTCCTTTTTCCTTGTTTAAGTGTTTTAAATTAAATTTAAAAAAATAGCCTCTTTTTATTTCATTCTTTGTGATTAGAATTTCAGTGAACTTGACAAAAGCAAAATGAAAGCACCTGCTCGAGCAGCCCGAAGAATTCCTCCACAAACAAAGAAAAGGCTCCAGGGTTGCTCTGCTCTCCTCTACAGGGCTCATAAAGAGGTCTGACCCCTTTTAATCCTTTAGTATTTCTTGCCTCCTTTCTTCAAACAACTTAAATATTTTATTTTATTTTTTTTTTTATCTGTCTCATTTGGGCTGTTGTGCAAGAATTTTGCTTTTCTCACCTCTCCTGTAGGTTAGTCTAGCTGGGATGAGAGGTCTGGACTTCCTGGCTAGTCGACGGATCCCTTTTCCCAGACCAGTCCTGCTCAGATTGGTGGGCTTGGAGGCTTTTCGGTTGTCAAAGACCAACAGACTAAAAGTTGTGACTCTACAAGAGGTTGATGCTGCCCTCACACTTCTACAGAAGAGAGGTTGCTCTAAAGCTGCAGCCTGAAATGAAGGACTTTAATCCAGATGTGGATTTACTTGGATTTTTACTGTTAACAATAAATGTTTGTTTAATTTTACAAGTCTCTTAAATTCACATTAATTTCTTTCTTCCTTTGCCAAATGCCATACGAAGGTGCTGGCAACATGTTAGATTACTGATTTTGAATTACAAGCGTGTTGGTTGAGTTTGTCAGGAGTTTTGGAGGTTAATTACACTGTCTTACTTGGCACCATCTTTACTACTTTATTTCTTCACACAATCTTTAAGGTTTTCTCTTGTGCAAAAGGGAGAAAAGGGCAAGAGCACATGAGGCTGTTAACTTGTTTACTCAGTGTGGGTGGGGTTCAGAGTAGCCTTAATTTTGCTCCTAAAGTTGCTTGTTCTGGGTCATAACACCCCAAAGTGTCTCTGAACAAGAGACTAAACTGCACATTGAACCATCCACTGGTATTGTCAGGTTTGGATACATGGGAGGGGGGGGAACTGATGTGGAACGAGTCCTCTGTGTCGCGACCCCAGCAGAAGGAAATTCACGCCATATCACAGTGACCCCAGCTGGGAATAAAAGAAACAATCTTATCCATAAGTCATGTCAGAGATCTGCACTGTACTGCAACTGATCAAACAAAAGTTAAGACCCTATTGTGTTTTTTAGCCATGCAATAAATGGAAAAAGCACTATTAAAAACGTGAAAGATTTTGAGATGAAATGTGACAGTGTAGAAGAAGTTGTGTTACAGTAAACAAAGGCCTCACTAGTTAACCCAAGCATGGAGAACAGGGTGGCCATCAAAAATACAAAAGGCCATCTCGGTTTGTCCTTTACTGGTTACTGTAGAAACGCAATACTGCACCAAGTTATGTTTACTGATTCACTTTGAGGTTAGAAATGTTTGAACTACAATTTAGGAAGTCTAAAAAGAAAATTGATCTAATGGTGCCCTTTCATAATTTCTCATATTTGGGTTCCTGGTGTGCTGTTATGATTCATAAATTAACAATGCAAATCGATTATTGCAGTTGTCTGCAGGACAACTATTAATGATCAAGGCGGTAACATGAAAAGGTTTATGTTAACTTCACTGCACATCTGACTTAGTAACTTCGTGTTAGTCTTGTTCAAAATGTGTTTCCCCCCAGGGATTCATAAAAATTGAATTTTAGTGAGTTATATTGAGTGAGGCAGAATAATCAACAACTATAAAATACCAAAAACTGAGTCGCATTCTGGAGTCCACAAGTTAAAAAGAGCCCAATGTTTAGTCCGGTGAGGATATCGACAGCAGTCACAAGCCATCTTCGTAGTCGTATAAATGTGTTGTCTAATGGTCTTCATGACCTAAACGATCAACACGAGAACATAATTTTTGAATCGCATAGCGATAGTTTCCGAGTAGCGTCTCCTGAACCCACGCAGCTTTGATGCCGTTGAAGGTGGATGCGCGGGGAAACAGCGACCCCACTGCTGTGGACTGCTGGTCTGTGGGTGAGTCCGTCCAGCTGCTGAGGATGAAGCCTCCTCCACCGCTGAGCGCCTCCAGCTGCACCTACTTCAGTGACCGCAGCGTTTCAGAAAGGGCCGGATGAATTCAGCTCTTTGCATTTCCGCTTCTCCTTAAATTAAACGAAGACGCGGAGCAAACGCGTTTGTGCCACATGTTTTGGGTGCGAGAGTTTGTGTACGAAAGGAAATGCGTGCTTCCTGGTGGATCGCAGCTTCAGGTAAGACACGCATGAAGAGATGCGCAACAAGCATGTTGGCTCAAATACGATGCACCATTTCACACTGTTTTCTTTTTTTTATCATCCTTAAGCTGTCAAAGGCATAAACACTGTTGAGCCTTATTGCAGCCGTTTATCGCTATTACCGACTGCTTTAAGTTCTCATTCTCATTTCCATTCTTGTCGGTATATATCTCACGATACACCCCGAAATTAAAGTTAATTATACACTGTTTTATGTCAGATTTAACAAGTTAAAGGTTTGTGCATATATGAGCCATAGCTCTGTGAAAATACAGTAAACAATTGCGGTGATGTTCACTTCTGTAGAATATAAAGGTGACTGTGACTGGCTGCCATAAATGAATAAATAACCACAGAGACTTCTCCCAGGAGCTTCTGACTCTTTACTTCTCAAGTCTCCTTGCAGCAGTCACTTCCTACCAGCAGATGTGACCCTGGTACCTTTTTCCAAATCCAGAAGAAGTAACTGATGCGACACCTTGATCTCCTCTTTTGGCCATCATGGGATGTGGCACCTCAGTTGCCACGGAAACACAAGTGAAGAAACTGGAAGCTGGTAAACATATGCTGAGTTGCAGGGTGAACAAACGCAGTTGACTCACGTTTGTTTTCTTCCTGAAATTCATCAACTCCTGTTTCGTTTTCGGACATTTGAGTTAAAGTGGATATTAAGATCTGTTTCTTCTGAGAAAAGGCAGAGAAAAACATTTTCCATGCTGAAGCACTTTGCAGTAAAAAGGTCTGGATTATTGGCGTTGGTACTCATTTGTGTGCTATGAAATAACATTTTTTTTTTTTTAAATTGAAATTGGCCTTCTCACTTTTACCAAAAATAAAGTATAGCATATTACTGCCCTCTTTGAACAACTCTGTAAAACAAATTACAGATTAGTCAACCAGCAGAGAACAAAGACATTTGACCAGTTGAGTCGATTAGTAAGTAAAATATTTGTACTTTTAGCGTTTTGAAGTAAAGTCTCATTTTTATTCTGATTCTTTCTCCTATTACATGGATTTTGGATTTTTTTTTTTTAAGGATTGCGGTCTTTTAGAAGAGATAGCTGACTAAAAGTAATGAGAGTAATCATTAGTTGCATCCTTTTAAAAACTACAGGTGATTTCAAAAGACTGCTATACTCTTTTAAAGTAGATGGGATAATTTATTACACTAACTTAACAACATTGAAGGTTTTTTGCTTTGTTCCTAACCTGTAGAGCTTTATAAAGAAGTGCTCCTCTGTAACCATGGCACTACAATTAGGTTTTAGTGTTTTACTCATGTCTGTCACACTTTTTTTTTTTTTTAATACATTTGACTCATTGTATAAATGTCTGGATGCTCACACACACATGCAACACACAGATCTTTGACAGATGGTCCTTTTTTCTTTATTCGAAACTTGTCTTCTCGCCTCTTTAATGAGTGTTGTTACTCCCAAAAGCTCTTTCAATTTGTGTAGTTTTTCCCATCCCACTATTGCACATGACCTCCCTTGTGTCTTGTTATCCTTCTCATTTAGTGTGTGTGTGTGTGTGTGTGCGTGTGTGAGTGTTTGTATGGGTGTGTGTCTGTCCCTGCACGTCCTCGCACATGGCTTCATTCAATTACCAGTTTCTTTTGCTGACTTGTAATGTTTCCTCGAACAGATGATGCAGTTAAGGCTCCCAGTCCAGCTCTAAGTAAGACCCTGCTGGTCTTTTTTATATCGGTCTGTGATAACTGTGGCACGTGCATGCATCAGTTTGTGGATATTTCATATTTACGAAGCCAACCACATACACGAAAACATTGCAGCACAATATCATAGCAAACAAATTATAAATAAGACCTTAGGAGTTTTAAAGCGATGTGCATCCGTATCAATGTACAGGAGATTTTGACAGGATTCCTCAATTAATAAAACATAACACCCCGTATTTTTTTCTGCAGCCATGAAGGCAGCTGTTTTGATCCAGCGATGGTACCGGCGCTACATGGCCTGTCTCGAGATGAGACGCAGGTACACCTGGAACATCTTTCAGTCTATTGAATATGCCGGGGAACAGGACCAGCTGCAGGTGTGTTGATAGGAGAATTTGTCTTAGTCGCACCTTTTGAATATTTAGAGGCATCAAAATAAGCTTACCTGTGCTCTTTTATCTTCATTTGTTTAGCTCTCTAGTTTCTTCAGTTTCATGCTGGACAACTTCACTCAACTTAATGAAAACGGGCCAGGTTAGGAGCAAAAAAAAATACTCTACAAATACGAAGAGGAATCAGGTAGTAAGAGTAGTGAAAACTCTGATTTTTGTCATTCAAAACATTGAGGTAATTGTAGTTTTATTATCGAGGAAGGTAACAATTGCAAATACTTTAATGTTGACATTTAGATGCCTGTATGTCACACAGTTTATGAAGCAATGCAGGATACTCCTTTTTCTTTTTTGAAGTTTTTGCCTTTTATTTTGTATTTATTACAGCTGACAATATACACTGTATGACCAGTCTCACACAGAAATATATTGTTGTCTTCCGACACGGTTGTAAGACACAAGGCTAAAGTTTAAATAACTATTTGCAAGCAAAAGCATATCGATAACTACCATACCTGTCAGATGGGAGGCTCTTAACTCATTGGCCAAAATCCAATTAGTGAATATTTGTATTGGCTTGGCCATATGTTTTGTTTTTTTTTTCTTATTATTTACATTAACACCAGTATTGCTGTATAAAACCAAACGTATTTTGCTATAAATAAGACAACCTATTGCGTACACCCTGTTGCTTAGCAACCGATGGGAACGTGAAGGCCAAATGTATTGATGTGTTGCTTTTGAATAAGCCGTGGCTTAAATATGTATTGATCTACACTTCCAGCTCAAAGCATAATGCTTTACTGACGAGCTGATCCTTAGATCAGCATAATCTGCTGAACATCCTCTTCATGGAGTTGGCATGCAGTGATGCTAAAACCTGCTGTAGACATGCACTACAGCCAGCTGATCCTGACGCGCGTGTGTTTGTTTTTACTGTGTGTGTGGCAGAACAAAGAACATTAAAAAGACTCTTAAGAGGAAATGGACAATAGGCTTAAAAAGGAGAAATTGACTTGTAAATAGATGTCTGTTCCTGCCTTGCATAAATTAGTGGCCATCAGTTTTAATTAGCATGTCGGAGAGCAGCTATGTCACGTGTCTGTGGGTGTGAAGCCATGGAGAGCTATTTCTGATAAAGGAAAACAACCCCAGCAAAGTAGAGCCTGCAAAGGTGGTGTGTTGTTGTTGGCAATGCATGAATTACTGGACAGGTGATATAAAATGAAAATGTTTCACCAACAAATGGCAGATCAAGAACTGAAACCTGATTTTGTTTTTTTTTTTAATAAAATTTACTGATTGCATCATATGAAGAGAACAAACGTGGGCAGCCGTGAACTATAGGAAAGCACAGCTTTTCTTGTAAAACAAACTCGAATACTGGTGACAGCAACTCACAAACAAATGCTTCACAATAAAAGTGCATGGAAAACAAAAAAGAACTGAAATTAGCTCATAGCTCTAGCTTTGTTTTGGGTTTTTTTTTTGTGCTGACCAGATGCTGAACCACCTCAAAGTTCAAGTTGAGCCGCCTCAGGTTAACTACGGGCGTTAGTGTGTACATTATGGAGCTCAAGCTTTAACTGTAGCAAAATTCAAAAGACACCAGTGGAAGGAGGATTGAGTTAACTGTGTTAACGTTTCCACACACTTTGTCCTCCAGATCTGATCTCCCAGCTGCTAGACCCAGTGGTTGACCCCTGGTTAGAAAGAGAGACCTGCTACAACCTGATCTCTGTCCCTGAGACTTACACCGGACCGCGGATATCGTTTCCTCTCTCTGTCTCTGATACTAGCACTCTCCTCAGTGCATTTAAGGAGCAGCAGGTATGATGCCTTTCATTTAGGTCACCTTTCATGTATGCACGCCACGCCTTCATTTTTGTTATTTTGACTTGCACTTGTCAGCTGTAAAGATTTAGGACTTTCTTGCCCACAGATTTTACATGCCAGATATGTTCTGCAGCTGCTGTACGAGACCAAAAAGCTCCTCAAGCAGATGCCAAACATCATACATTTGTCAACATCCTACACAAAAGAGATCACTATTTGTGGTGAGTAACCTCAGTCTTAGTTTGACTTACTAATTCAAGATACAGCATTGCCATATTTTGGTAAAATAGAATATTTTATTTAAAATAACAAATCAGTCTCAGTATGATGTTGTGATGCTGCTGAGTGTGCTCCACCTCCATCGACAGGGCAGTGGAACATTGAATAAATGAGCGTCCTGCTTATTGGTTAAAATATGCTGATGTGTTTAAATGTGATTTAACTACAGCAGACCGTTATAATAGCAGTGCTCCGAGAAAAAAGAGCCTTGTCTATTTGCACACTTATCAGGCACTTGACTTCTCTTCCGCAACTGCCTCCTTGTTCTGAGTTACATCTCATTATACTCAAGAAAAACAAAGAACACGCATTGTTTATTGTCAAGATGTCGCCATTTGGGTCTTAAGGGGTCTTAAGGGTCATCCTCATATTTAAGCTGAGGCTGAATCAATTCAGATTTCTCCATTGATGTGATCTTTCTTTCGGGCACAGGCGATCTTCATGGCCGGCTTGATGACTTACTTTTAATATTTTATAAGGTAAAGTTTATATTCTTTTTTTTCTATTAAATATTTTTTTTCAAATGCTCAAAAACATTTCACAATCAAACAGTATTTGCCTGGGATAAACGAATGTGCTCCTCCATTTCAGGTCCACCACTCATCAGCCCATGTTTACAGTGGCATCTGATGTTTGAAAATCTGTGTGTATAAGACGGTGACAGTTTTAAGCCACCTCAAAATGAGCCAAAATGAGGGGAAAAAAACCCTGTATGAACTCATGTTCACGCCACTTATTAGATGCTGCAAACTATGTCAAATATGAGAAACGGTCATTTTTTTTTTAACATTAAAGCTTGAAAACTACTTCAACTCACTGTTTGCGCTTGATAATATTTGGAGGTTATAAGGAATGATTATGAAACACTGTTTTCAGTTTTAACTCACATTCCTGATGTTTTAGCTGTGCAAAGACCCAGGAAACATGTCTGCTGCTGAGGATAAGTGTTTTTCCATAGATTCGTCTTCACTGAGTAACACTCAACCACAGATGGGTTATATGTGGACGAGGTTGGCAAATGCACCTCAGACAGCCTGTGACTAATTTCCTGGTCCTTTACATGCATCAGCAATGTCAACACCACATTAATTTAAGGCTTGCCAATTTAAAATGGGGTTTAACCAAATTGATCTCTTCTATAATTGTTTTTGTTTCCTAAATGCTTTAAGTTTGACTTTTTTTGGGCACATTGTCTAGAATGGGCTTCCTTCTGCTGAGACACCATACGTGTTCAACGGGGACTTCGTGGACCGTGGGAAAAAGTCAGTTGAAGTGGTCATTCTCCTCTTTGCCTACTTTCTGCTTTATCCCGACTACATGCACCTCAACCGAGGAAACCATGAAGACCACATCATGAATCTGAGGTGAGTGGAGAAAGATTTGGAGAGTGAAAAATTCATACCCAACCGTGACCCTGATTTTTATTTTTTTTTATTTATTTATTTTTTCCAGATACGGGTTCACAAAAGAAGTAATGCAGAAGTACAAGGTAAAACTCCAGAATCGTGTTGCTCTGCGTTTAATTTCCCTATGTAAACTATTGAACTCCTCCTGCAGGTTGGGGACCGTTGCAGCTTTTTCTTAGCTCACTTTGAAATTCCTTTTGACTGCATGCAGAGTCATGGACGTGAGATTCTCCAGCTATTTCAAGATGTCTTCAGCCTTCTACCCATAGCAACAGTAATTGATGGAAAGATCCTGATCGTGCATGGAGGTATTTCAGACCAGACTGACCTGGACTTCCTCAGCTGCATAGAGAGGCGCAAGGTCAGTGATTGCACAAACATTACTAGTGTAAAACATATTTGTTTTAATTTAATTAGACCATCAAAACAACATTAATCTGAGCAAAAGAACTCTGCAATTCCCAGGGAAGACCTTAGGAAGGCCTCCTGGGAACCTGGACAGATGAAGTTTCCAGAATCCATCACAGACACAAGCCTCCAACTAGACATTGTGTTGTAGTCTAAACATCAAAGCAGGTGGCCATGCTTGAACCAACAGTTCCCTGGGAAAGGATGGTGGAGGAGGCCAGTGAAAGAAAAAGGGGAAAATATGCAGAGCTGATAGAGGGTTACCGCAGATGGGGGTTGTGAGCACATTGTATGCCCATTAAAGTGGGATGCAAGGGCTTTGCAGGGAGATCACTCTTCAAAGCCTACAGGACCCTAGGCATCACTGGAGCTCGCGAAAGGAAAGCCATAAGAAGAGGTGCAGAAAAGGCCTCAAGATGGCAGTGGATCATTAGAGGCAAAGGGGAGGGCTAATGCTGCTGAGATCCAGGCTGGGAATTGAACACTCCAAGTTGGGTCCCCTGGGGGAGGGGTCTGAAGTTGAAAGACCCAAAACCCCTGATGACCCAAGGTACTTCATTGTAGGTTTATCCAAGTACATCGAGATGTCTGATATAAACCTAATTCATCCTGTTGTTGTCATAGTAAAAGTTGGAGAGTAAAGAAGGCGGGTTCAGGAAAGATGTTGCATGCATCAACTTCGTTACATTTAGCTTTCATACATGGTCTCTGCTCTTTCAGGTGAAATCTGCCCTTAGGTTTCCTAGACGCAGTTTAGAGCAGCTGGATATCGGTCAGTCCTGCAAACATGGTAAAAGAATGAGATCAACAGACACCTCAAGACCCAACAGCAGTCGCAGCTACAAGAGCCAAGGAACACCCAACCCCAGGTCTGAAAGCTGGGCATTTGCAAACACCACAGTTTGTTGGGGGGGTTTTTGTATTGCAGACTTGTGTTTAATTAGATCGTCAGCTTAATTTGACCCTTTCTGCTCTTTATTGTTTCTGTAGAAAGAGATGCAGGCTCAACCGACAAGAGAGTGCAGCCTCTTCTTCTTCCTCGTCATCTTCATCCTCTTCTTCGCTGTGCTCTTCTCAAACTCCTTCCTGCCTCTCTCCTCGTCCATGCCCATCCACTCCCAGCATGCCTTATGATGTCCTTCAAGTGCCTTTCCTGGACTCTATGTCTTCCATTCCCCTTCCGTCACCTCCACAACATGAACAGGAATGGAAGCAGGTTAGAGGAGTAGATTCAGGTGAAAACAGACTTTCCAGCTCTGTCTAGTGTGATGTTTGATATTTAGCACTGCACTCTGCTTTTCTGTCAAGCAGATTGTGGATATATTGTGGAGTGACCCTAAAACCCAGGAAGGCTGCAGCCCCAACACATTCCGGGGTGGAGGCTGCTATTTCGGCCCGGACGTCACTCAGAGACTGTTGCTCCAACACGGACTGCAGCTGATCATCCGATCGCATGAGTGCAAACAGGAGGGATATGAGCTCTGTCATGGTGGAAAGGTATGATTCAGTGAACTCAAACAAATTCTAAAAAAAATCTGAACATGTACGAGACTTGAGAGATAATGTGGGAATGCTGCAGGTGATCACCATCTTCTCAGCGTCAAACTATTATGAGGAGGGAAGCAACCGTGGTGCTTACGTCAAACTGGGGAGAGAACTGGTTCCTCGCTTCTACCAGTACCAAGTCAGCCGGACAACTCGCAGACTGACTTTGACACAGAGGTACATCTTCCTACATTTTCTCCCCACACTTTATTTAATTGTGGTTTTAATTACGAAAGAGGTAGTTTCCACTTCTGATCCATTGATCCAGAATAAAACAGATTGTAGAGCAGCTTATGCTGCCTTGAAAACATCTTTTCCAGAGTCATTCACACATTTTTCACCAGAACAATGCAAAACCACATTCTCCTGACATTTCAAAGCAAAGACAGGAATAAGAGGGTACAGGTACTGAACTGGTCTACCCGCAGTCCTCACCTAAGTTCAGACAACGAGAGAAAAATGAATGTATTAAAGATGTTACAATGCTGTTGCACATCTCAATGTATGTTTGACCTGAAATGCTTCAAAATCACATCGTTGTGAATGTGAGGAGGAATGATAATCTTCCAAAGGGGTAAAAGCTTTAGCTTTCCAACTCTTTGTGGACTCTGTTAGTGACCTGAAATGGAGGAATGGAAATGACATAAATGAAATGAAATGAAATTGAAGTAGATCTTGGGTTCATACAGTCCACAACGGAATATGATTCATTCCTGACAACGGTCTCTGATTAGTGATACTAATACAATAAGAAAGAACTCATAACTCTGCTGCTCTTTGCATTGCAACTGTTAACTATATTGTGCCGTAAAATGTGCACTCGTCTTTACCTTTATGCCTGCAGGGTACGAGCTGCTGAAGGATCTGCTCTCAGAGCCCTAAAGGAGAAGCTGTTCGCTCATCGCTCCGAGCTCGTGGCAGGCTTCCAGCAGTACGACCGAACTGACACCGGTGCAGTCTCCTTACATTTCCCGTCTATCCAGACGTGCATTTACCCAGACTGATGTGAATACCTTTTCTATGGGGACGCTTTTACAGGTAGCGTGTCAGTCAGTGAATGGGCTCAGGTGTTGGAGTCTGTGCTGAGACTGGACCTGCCCTGGAGGACACTTCGTCCACATTTAGCTCATCTTGCACCAGATGGCTGTGTTGTATATCAGTCCTGCTTTGAAGATGTAGGACCAGGAGTTCCTCTGCCTCGGGTCAGAAAAGTGCATATATTCTAGTACTATGTTTGATGAAAGAGCAAAGGGAAAGCATTTTTACTGCAGCATGTATCCGATTACTGTTACGAGTTTGATATACTGAAGAAAAAATAAGAGTTTTTCATTACCAACTGATTATTTGAAAGAAATTTTGAGATGTTTTTATTGGTATTAGGTACGCTAAAAAAAATATCCAATTTGTGAGATTTCAGTTTTGTTTTTTTATTTTATCTAAAAGTACTAATGAAAGTGAGTTTTGATGTGCCTGGGAATTCACAACAAAAATGGAAACAAATACCTTTTTAAATATATCTCTTTAATAATGCCAAGAGTGAGAAGCCTAATGCAGTCCTTTCTTGCGTTTTCTTGGTATTTACGGTTATTGCAGCGCTTGCTTCACAACTATTTACAACCCCTGCATCTTTACTAATCTACAGTTTTGATTTTCATTTATTTTTCTCTTTTGTTCCTTTAGGTGACTCCAAACTTGGCTGAAACTCTGTTCAGATACAGGACAGACATTGAGATTATTTTCAACATTATAGACAGAGATCATTCAGGTACGGGTAAATGTATGAGTTATTGCTGCAGCTGATATTTAATTCTTTCAATATATTCTTGATGAAGTTATGTGTATGTTTAATGTTTAATGCCTGTTTTTCCATTAAGGTCTGATCTCCATCGAGGAATTTCGTCACACCTGGCGCCTTTTCAGTGCTCACCTGGGCGTTGCCATCGACGACAGAGCCATTGATGACCTTGCCCGCAGCATCGACTTCAACAAAGATGGGAGTATAGACTTCACAGAGTTTCTGGAGGCATTTAGGGTGGTGCATAAACTGGACATCAAGGATTCACACCTCCATGAAAAGATGGGTAGAGAGAGATATTCATGAGGAGGAACAAAAGTGCTCAAATGTGGAAGTAACCAGCAGGGGAACGACGGCATGAAAACCTGGACAAGATGAGACACTTGAATATTTCTGAAGAGTTTAAAGAAAAATCCTCCACTTGATGCTGCACGACTACAAAATTGGGAGTGATTTTAATTGTTTTCATAATGACTACAGGATTTTATTCTCTGGTTGAGACACTTGAATTTTTGAAGAACAGAATATAGAATGGTTTCATAACTAAATTCAAGTAAGTCACCGTTGTATGAAGTATGTTTCCAAAATACTGTGTGAAATTAATTATTCAATTGGCACATTTTTTCACACCAAGAACAAAAATACACTGTCACTTTCACTTACGTTAGAAAAAGGGCTCTAAATGAGCTTGAGCCAGGTCTTCAGACTTCATGGACTTACACGCTTTACTTTGGTGTAACTGTCTCTTCCTAAGCACCACTTCACTCAGTATTCTCCATTTACTGTTCCCTTAATTACGTAAAACTTTTATGATTTTGCTTTAACTCTTAAAATGATTGTTTTTATTGAGATGTTCAGTAAATGTAGTTATATTTTTGACATAATGATGTTGTACTTTTACAGCTTGGCATTAAACGTAGGATTTAGGTTTCTAATTTTAATAACAAATAAAAAAAATTGAAAATGATAAGCCTGTAGCTCTAATAAATGTCCGGTTAATGTATAGGTAAAGGTTTGATCATATGTACCTAAAGAACAAGGATGCCAGTTACATGACGCGTATGAATGACTGAAGACTTTAATGGAAAAATAAACGCTGCTGGTAAAAATTTCCATTTGTTTAATTGTCATATTTGTGTCTTTTTTTTCTCTGGATGTGTGTTTCAAGGAGTGTTTGTTAATAATCTCCTTCCCTCTGGCGTCTTCCCACCATAATTACAAACAGTGAGAGCAGTTAAACGGGCCCAGGCATCCTATCAACCAGAGAAAATAACAGGTTCAGATTTTACTGAAAGCTCCAGCAGCACCCATGGTAGGTGTATGAGGTCTAAGAAGAGTAGAACTTAAAAACCTTTTTAAACTGGATGTTAATGTTCAAAGCTTCTCTTTTATAGTCATTTTAAGAATTTGCTGCATGGCAGAAAACAAGCGTTTTTTACCTCTGTCTCCATCTGTCAGAGTGCTCAGAGATTATGCAACACGGTACCTTCCTACTATGTGTAAAAGCCCAGTTTGTCCACTTCCTCTAATCGTCCCACTTTCTCTCCAAGTCCTTCGCTCCTCCTCCCATTCCTTCCCCGGCACCTCAGCTCTGCAGAGCAGTGTCGTCCTGAGCACAAATTCAGATGGGACCCCTGGCAGCGCTAGTCGCCCTAGTTTGCTTCGCCGTTCCAGGTATTTCTTGAGGTCAACATTAATGGTCTATCTTAAGAGAGATGACATTGATTGTGAAACTGTCTGCAGTGTGTGGAGACATGGGATCATGCAATGCCTTGAGGCACCTGGACAATGGACAGACATTCTTCCGTTATGGTGGACTGTTGGTGATCTTCCACTGTAATCCTGGCTTCAAACTCCATGGATATAAAACCAACAGCTGTGTGTCTGGACACTGGTCCCGGGACCTGCCAGTCTGTGTTGGTGAGGACTTTAATAGGTTTTTAAATATTTCTTTCTATGTAATCAGTCTTAGATCTGCTTTGCTTACAGCTAATGACAAATACAGATACAGTAGGTCAAGTTAGTGGTAGGTGATGACATGACGAAACATGAAGGGGGCTCATTTCTTATTTATTCCAGTATTATTTTCTCCTCCATCAGGCTCTGGCTGCTCCGACCCGGGAGCGATCATCCATGGAACAAGCAGTATGAACGAGGATGGCTCCTGGGCAGTGTTCAGCTGTAACAGTGGCTTTCACTTACATGGGCCCTCCACGTTATACTGCAGGGGCCACTCCTGGAACAGCACAAAGCCTGTATGCAAACGTGAGTGTGGAAACACCTTCAGATGTTAAGACAGAGAATGTAGACGACAGCATTGGACTACCTCTTCCTTAAGAGAAATGTATTATGACCTTATTTTCAAAAGTTTACACAATTCAGAAAGGTTTTCATAAATCTTAATTAACATCATTTGGTCAAACTATTAGAGATGGAGTACAAAAGCTCTCTCTTAAACCATGTCTTAACAGCTCTCTTTATAGCAGCTGGTTTTGTGATGGGTGGGGGAAGGGTAGAGGTAGTTACGCGACTCAACTCTATCCCCTCTTCCTGTGTGGTGAACCTCCTTCAAAGCTGTGCTACCCACTTTCATGGTGTTAATGTCGAGTTGGGTGGAGATGAAGATGGGGTCGCTGGATAATTCTGTTATCTGAGTCAGCAGCCTGCAGATTTGAACTGCTCGCTGAATCACATACGCAGCTCCGAACTGAGTAACATTGTTGTAAAATTGAATATTTTTTGAGTTGGTAGTTGCCTGAGATACAGAATGTGTGTCTCAAGCATATAAATGATTTGTCCCCTTGTCATAGCTTTGGGTCATGCTGCGCAATGTTTTTAGTCGTGTTTGCAAATGTATGCATAATAGACTTTTTTTAATCTTTTTTTTCTCTCTTATTCTTGATAGAGACAGACATGATGAGCTCAGTTTCACGCATCAACGTGGGAAAATCTAACTCCTACCAGAACCTGCAGTCCTCTGCAGACGGGAAGAGCCAACAACATTCCTACTTTGAGATTGTTACAAATGCAGCCTCTAAAGAAGTGGACGTCAACTTCAGTCTGTTCCCAAGCACACCAACTGGCACTGAGAGAATTAATGTGATCAAAACAGAAATTCACCCAAAGAAACGAAATCACATAAGTTTAAAAGCCCAAGACGTCATCCAGCCACACCAAGGAAGTGGGAAACTTGGCTCTGAGAGCATAATGTCATGGGAGGAAGTAGGAAAGTTGGATGAAGTTACACAATTGTTTGCCACAAAACAGAATTTATCCATCACGGTCTCATCTGCCTCGTCATCAGCGTCAGGAACAGAGCATTCAACATTTTTGCCACCATCATTCTCTTCCACCCATGCACCAGCTGTCACTACTTCCACAAATGTTGCTCTCAGGCAAACCTCACCGCGTCACTACACTAAAGTTTCTCTTCCCATGCTCAGATTTAAAGAAGCTGCTCCATCTCAAGATAACGTAACTCCCTCAGAAGTAGTGACAGGTGCAACCAAAGTCCAACAGACTGAAAGTGGCTTTAAGTCTCCTTTTCTGCTCGAAACTCAGCTCGTAGAGCAAAATAAACCCACTGATCAGTCCCGCAAGGCGACTTCTGCTTTTTCCATTTCTACCAGTTCCACTTCATCCCCAGCAACATCAGCGTTTCTCCACTTCACCCAGTCAAATCTGAAATCACAGCTGCCTGATGGCATCATCATTCCTTCAACCATCTCCAGCAACACTGACTTGAGATCTACAGGGACTGAAATCAAAAACGTTAGAATGACCTTCGAACCAGTTTTGCCTTTTCTGAACCCCAGCAGACAACCCATGTGCCCATACCCTCCTGTTCCTGCTCATGGAACCTTTTACTTTTATAATGTTGAAAATCCAGCCCTTCAAGAGCCCAGGCAATATATTAGGTACGCTTGCTACCCAGGATATACTCTGGCTCATGGAGATGTGCACAGGTACTGCCAGCAAGGAGGAACCTGGAGCGGAGTCACACCTGTTTGTCTGGGTAGGTGGTGGTTTTTTGTAAAATATGGATTGGATTGAGAAGATGCCAATTCACACAGTAATGTGTGTGTCTTTTAAGCATGTGTATGAACTCAACTTCATGCAAAGGAAACCTAAAAGCAGAGAAAGGGTCTTTTAAAAAGCCAAACCATGTCTGACCAGTTTTGACTTCCTTTCCTTTCTATGACCAAAATTACCACTGAACCAGTGAAATCACAGGAACACAAACCAAAGAGCCATTGTTTGTTTCGTCCCTGTTTTATGGCATTCCTATTATGTCTCTTGCTCATGGTCCTGTAGCCAAGCTATGTGACTGTAGCTTCACCATGACCCCGATACCAACCCCCAACAGTGGTGGGATTCGATCATGGATCTCTAAAGGCAGTGACATATCCGCAGCAAAGGTTTACACTCCCTACCATCTAATGATAGACTTTTTTTTTTTTTTATAACTTAGGGATTTCCTTTAAGGAGGAAAGCGGGTCGTTCAAACACAGCATATTAGTGTCCAGCGTTCTCTGTTAGTATGGATAGCCTCCTCTGATTTGAGTTTTATAACTTTACTTGCATTTTACAGGCAAAAGAAAAAGATAAGGCGGTTATCTGTTCCGAAGAGTTCAGAAGATGATCCTGTTACTTCTTCTGCTTTAGAGTTGACACCATGTTCAGTCAATAATGGAGGCTGTTCCCAGCTGTGCTCTCACTCCCAGATGTACAACCAGAGCTCCAATCAGACGCAGACCAGAGTCAGGTGTCACTGCAAACCTGGATTTACTCTGCTGGATGACGGGCAAACGTGTCGAGGTGACTGCATTATTGTTTTGTTTTTTTGTTTTTCTGTGACTGCTCTGTAACATCCCTCTGCGGGTGCCCACCGCCTCATTTTAATAGCAACTGAGACATGTCACAGCACTACAGGGAATCCACGCCACACGTGAGAAAATGGCTAATTCCTCCACTCTGCGTTTGATGTTTCACAGCTCACAGGAAACATAAGTGAGCCGTGAAATGTATTGTAACTGTTGTAGCACTTACACCACATGTGCATCTTTTTCTTTACAAGATACACATGCCTACTCACTGAAAAGCTTCATTTAAGAGCGCTGTTAGTAGATGGTGTTGATATGTTGGAGCAAATCATTATGAGCGAGCACTTTGACATGATCCTGTCCAGTTACTGCAGTTCAGCTGATTCCACTGCAGTTGGGGTGCCCCAGAGCATCGTTCTGTTTCATGACCCAGTGTCAACCAAGATTTAGTTGTCAGACCAACGGCTTCACTTTTACCTTCAGAACATTTTGATATGCAGACAAGTTCAATCAGATCCAATACAGTTTAATGTGTCTTCTAAATGCATGAGTCTTGGTGTCAGAGTTTCACATTAGTCACTAAAGTGGGCGCTAGTGTGTGTAGTCGCATACACCGCCACCCACTGGTCAACTGTTGAAAGTGCAAAAAACAGTCACCAAGACCAGACGGCCGACGGAAGTGTTGCAGTAAAAGCGGTATATTCCTGCTATTCAAGAAGACCCTTCCTGATACAAGAATACGGGGACATCAAGCAGCAGCCAAGGAGTAATATAATTACTGAAATTCCCAAATATTGATTTTGTGGTGAAAATACATTTTTATTAATTATGTCTGCACTAAACTGGACATCACGCATTGTTGGCTATTATTTAACTAAGAATCCTGAGGGAAGTTGTCATAATTCATGCATGAAAGGGTTAAAGGAGGGCCACTTTGTAGGAACATGCAAAAAGTTAGGGAATTAGTGGTTTAATGCATTGCAGGACTACTATACAACTCTACTTTTCTAATAGATCTTATTCCTGTCTGAGCAACAGACAGGAACATCTGTGTTATGTTTCCCTCATTACACGCCAAAATAGCAACTGCTCTGATTTAAATGTTGTACCAGTGCATTTGTGTCTGTTTAGGTACATCAACAAACAATTTTTCTCTCCATTTTTCCAGATGTTGATGAGTGTCTGCTGCCTGTGGCTGTCACGGGCTGTATTTTTGGCTGCATTAATTCTCCCGGGAGCTTCCACTGCCTCTGTCCAGCCGGCTACAGACAGCACACTGGATATGGGCATTGTCAAGGTTGGGGAACATTTGCAAAAGTAATACTTTGAATCGTGGCATACTTTTTGGCAATATGGAGTAATAATTTCAGCTGGCCTCACTTTCATCATCAAAACTTTAGTTTGGTCAAGGTCATATAGCACATTTAAAAACGGAGTCGACTGAAGTTCACTGCAGGCAAAAGTCAAACAACATAACTAATGCACTCTGAAATAAATAAAGGAAAAACAGCAATATTAAAACATTGGATGTCAATGTTTGGCTCTAATGGTCAGCACAACCAACACTAATCATTTCTGTTAACCTGCCACTGAAATGGAGAAAGTTAACATCCAACCATTTCTGCCTGCAGTGAATCAGAATAATTAGTTTTAACTGGCAGATAAATATGGACATTGTCTGCAAAACTATGAAAAGGACAGATTGTGTTTCCTAAAAGTAGCTGTTTACTGAGACTTTGTATTCACCTCCTGATGCAACTGTGCTGTTTTGTTGTTGTGTTGTTTTATTAGATTTCAATGGATATATTATTCTATTTTTTATTGTAGTTCTCAATTTAAAAAAAAAAAGAGGGAAAAAGAAAAAATATACAAGTATATAAGTTTGAAAATGCAAGTCTGATGCATGTAGAAATAGTACTTTATTTTTTTCTCTGACTGGCACTGAGTTGGAATTTCTTTATTCTTTGCACTTGCATTTTTGAGTTTAAAGATTGTAACATTTGCCACGTCATCATTTAGTTAGGACCCCCTATATAATTATATTTTTGTCATGTGGGCCTTCATTTTCTTTTTTTTATGATTTTTAGACTGCATATGAGGGACATATAAGATGTGTAAAGTTAACCCAGTCGCCATATTCCTGCAAACACTCTTATTTTATCCAGATATAGACGAGTGTGCTGTAACTCTGGGACGTGGGCCATGCATGCAGCGGTGCCACAACTCACCAGGATCTTACAGATGCTCCTGCACATACGGGCACATCTTGGCTGGAGACGGACACAGCTGCATTGCAGAATGTCCAGCTGGATACAGGAAACAACCAACCACACCACCTGAAAGTCCAACAATACAAACTCTAAAGCAGGAGTGTTTAGGTCAGAACATGATATTTTCACGTTTGTACTATTTTATCAGCATATTTCTTTAATACATGCGTTTTGTGTACGCAGATATAAATGAGTGCCTGGAGGAAACGTGCGAGTGGCAGTGTGTAAACCTGCCAGGTTCCCACCGCTGTATCTGCCCCCGTGGATACACACTCCAAAAGGATGGCCAGCGTTGCAAGGGTCAGTGAGGTCATGCGTGAGGTCAAACTCACAAATACACATCTAAACCACAAACACATGTGAAGCACTGGGTTCAAAACACAAACATATGATTGACGTTTCAGTCTTATTGTGGAGAGTCCTGCATCTCTCACTGGGTTTGTGGTTTAAGTTGATCTGGTTTATGTTTACCTTTGATAACATGGAAAAACCACACAAGCTCAGAACTTTACTGAAGTGACAAGTCTGTATATTTGTATTTGGCGTGCAAAAGTACCTACCCAACAGCAATAAATCGAGTCCAATCTTGAATTGAGTTGAATTGAGATTTAACAACATTTTCTCTTCTCCAGATATTAATGAGTGTAGTCGGAAGAATGGGGGATGCTCCCATTTGTGTGTGAATCGAAGAGGAGGGTATAAATGTGCCTGTCCAGCCTCCCATCGTTTGTCGGCCTACAGCTGGAAGACATGCCAGCCCAGGACAACAGCAAACACTGCAGGCTGAGCTGCAAAGCATCTGTCAGGCTCTCTGTAAATGCTCAATCTTTTACAGTCTGTATTTTTTATTTGACATAATGAGACAATCGTGTACTTTTCTTCTGTTTTGTTTAGTTAATCACTGAACACTTTTTGCTATTATTCTTCATCTTACCTTCCTCAGTCTCTCCATGAAAATAAACAGCCCTGATTAGGATTATTACTCGAAAAATGTTCATTTATTGGCTGCTATTGTCGCGGAAAGACCATTCCTTTATTTGCTGTTCATAAATAATTAAACAGCACAACAATATACCCAGGATGCACGTGTGCACCGTTGGATATGCCTGTTATGCACGAGTTTCAAGACCATGATGACAAAGATGGAAATGTTGGACCATCCAGAGATGTTCAGTGAGAGGCACTGGTGTCTATTTAGACTTTGTTTCAGTTTTGTAAAGCATCTGAACAAACCAACAGACTTAGAGGAAAATGTCCTTTTAGAAAAATGGGACTCAAACGGACATGTTTGGTTGTAATTCCCACTGAGCTCTGTTTGCTGAAAACCAAATCCAGCATATCAGCACAAACGTATCATACCCACCGTCGATCACGGTAGTGCACGGTAGTGCACGGTCACATGTCGCGGTTTAACCAAGTTTAAAGACCTGGTAAGGACCTGACGATTTTTATGTCCTGATGCAGATACTGTTAGAACTGAATGAAGTGAACTGATTTCTGCTAAGATGAAGATACATTACAACCTCAATAAATAAAAAAAATCTTTCTTCCTAGTCAACGATTAAGAAACATCTACTTCTGTTACTGTCTTCTGCACCTGCAAGTGTATACAGTCAACACAGCACTGTCATTTTAGTTGTGCATGTGAAGTCCATAGCGTCGACGTTGATGAGATGTTCAACAGTAAACGTGTCAAACTATTGCCAACTTCACTCTGTAATAATGCCCCTTTTGAAGGTTCCTGTAATTATTAAAGCAGAAGTGTGTTCTGTCATTACAGAAATACATTTATTTTGACTCCAAATAAAGAGGGAAAAAAAGCAAAAAAAACATTACAATGTTGAGGTAATATGACTTGACGTACCTGTTACATAATCACGGAGTAACGTTCAAATACAGACAGATAGACAGATTTCATCACTATTAAAGAAAAAAACACACACACACACACAGTACAAACACCAGGACACAGGTATATTGGCATTCAAAGTAAGCAAGAAGTCTACTTTATGGGTTAATTACAGTACAAGACGATTAACTTGTCAGGTCATAAATAGTAGTTATGAGTTAGTAGTTGATATGAACATATCATGTCATTTGATAGGGAAAAGTTATTTAAGGGAATAAATTATTTTTAGGATTCCGATTACTTTCTCCTCTTTAGGTTAGTCTTTACGCAACATAAAATATATATTTTTAAGTACGAATAAAAATGAATCAACAGCTGAAAATAAGTTATTTCACTGAAAGAATTAGTAACGTGTGAATAAATTTTCAAACTAATAACTGCTGCACTCAGAGTAAAATCATTTTACATTAAATACATTTTTTCACAAATGATAAACCTTATATTTCTCATAATGTATTTTCAATTAATTTAATTTCCTTTTATTTATTGTTTTTTTGATAAGGACAGATGCTGTATTATAGAAAACTGAAAAGAAAATTATCCAGTGTAAGGCATCAAAACCAATATTAACTTCTGTTTACTTCCAATTTCCCCAGAATACTTTCTAAAAGAACAAAGGTTTATATCTAAGAAAATTTCAAATGCAATTCTGTTAAACATAGTACAAGTCCAGTACATGCACTTGAATAGTTTGACTCACAGAACAGACTCACAGGACAAAACATATTTGGATAAAGTGACTTGCATCAGCTGCCGCGGCTGTGATGTTACATCAATTAATGAGAGCTGCAGTTAAATAAGGAGTCCATACTTCAAAGCACCACATGAGCTGATAATGAGAAGGCTTGGTTGCCTTTGGCCATTTGATCTTTCATTTACAAGTCATGCTTACAAGTCTTTACAGTCCATCATTAGTGGCCAAACTGACAGGTCTGCTTTTTTATTGCATTAGACAGCTGGAACTCGGCAGGAAATCTTGGACATATGTGATTACCGCCTTGGAAAGATAAGTCATGGTGCCATAGCTGCCACTTGGGGCGCTGTCATAGAAAAGGTTGCAAATTCCAGTGTCTGGGTCCTTCTCCAGGAAATAATCGCTGGCACTGTGAGATTTCTGGAGATTCAGTAATGGGACAGAGTCAACATCAATGAGCACACATTAATACTTACAGTCAAATAAGGATGTAATACTTGCCTTCATCCAACTTTTGTCAGTAATAGTACCTGGTCATTGAAGAAAAGGTCGTTGGCCAAATGCAAAATGCGCTCCACATGGATAATGCCGCCAATGTTGTCCACATCTACGTCAGCCACCAGGCCTAGAACCATCACCGTCTCCACTAGCAGCTGCCGGTACTCGGGTTGAGGGACGTGGTTCAGGACGGACTCCACCTGAACGGCAAACTTGATCTCTCCTGCTGTCATCTATACAGAAGCCACAGCATTAAACACACATGCATGGGCACACACGCTTACAGAGTTAAAACTTCAGCTTTGGCAGCATGGTACCTCTCTTGTGGTAGAAGAGGGCAAAACATATCCATCAATGGACAGGCCATGGCACTTCTGTAAGATCTTCCAGACCTTCTGGTAGAACCCCATTGGGACTCTGTTGATAGCTCCGTCTAGCCTGCGTCTCCTCAGCCACTGGCCTTGCCTCTCCTCCCAGTGTAGCTGACCATATCCTGAACCGTGACCCACTGGAGACAGGATTCCGTGACCCACTGGAGACAGGATTCCACTAGGGGTGGAGGGGCTGCTGCAACGCTGTCATCAGTCAACATGACCAACTTTAACGCGTTTTCAATGCATTTATCACCGTTGCACTTGTCAGTAGTAGCTGCACACTTTTTTAAAACAATATTGAACTCATAACAGAGCTTCTGTCCAATAACTGATCCAAAAAGCTGCTGCTTAACATCCGATTTCAGATTCGTGATGGATGGTGATAGATACTGAGTACTGAGAAAACCAATAGCATACACAGGTTTGTCATGCTGTCTTTATCCTGCAAAATGATAATTTGAACTGAATCTGTTACAGTCCATGTGGTAATTAATGTAAAACCAGACACTGTAGTAGGCGGTAAAGGACAAAGCTGTAATTATTTCATGCTTTAGTTATTTTTGTCTGTGTAGCAACAGCCTGATAAAGCTTACGCCACCTTAGAAAGGACAAAAAAATAAAAATAAAAATCCTCTGTGAGCTTGTGAGCATCTATCTTGGGTGTTTGAAAAAACTATCAAAAGGAAAATAAATTGATATTTCCCTGATATTATTATGACATATTTTTCTTTACCTCACAATGTTCTTGCTTGAAGTCAAAAGAAATGTTTAGGAATATTTATATAAAAAAATGCAGCGCAGATGACTGTTCCCCAGGAAGCTTACTGGATAAAAGGAATCTGCCTCCTAGTGCTTACCTTCATCTTTTAAAAGTTCTTTCATAATACTGGAGTAGCAAGCTATTGCCAGCTATTAATACACAGACAAAAAACTACATACTATATTTTAAAAACAACAAACCTAGAGAGGACAAGGTAAGTTCATATGAAGCAGATGAGATGAGGCGGTTTACCGTGGAGCGAGGAGAAGTCACATTGCTACTCAACGAATGACTGCCACTGATGATCTACACATGAATATGGATGACAGAAACAGTGTGCAATGATGTTACAATCATCATACAAGAGTCTGTACATGGCTGGTGAAAAGAAAGAGAATCTGAAAAAACAAACAAAAGGCATGCCACTCCACCGAGGCCTTAAAAAAATGAGTTATGAGGCCGGATACTTAGATGCAGCCTAATCAATGTCGCGGTGGGTTATTAAAGGGCTCTAAAACTTATATTATTATATTAAAGGAGATGCTCTTTTATAAAAAGCACATACTGGACAAAGATGATCCCTGAGTGACACATGGAACAGTAGAAAAGCGCCTTATGCTACTGATATGTGATGAAGGGAGTCCCTCCAGCTGTGGAGGGTGCTGTACAAGTACACAAAACATGAACAGCCAGTGGACAGGTTTTAGCCGGCGGTTTGGTTGTATAGACCAACGTTAGAAACAGTCACATGCTAGAAATGATCAAAGCCAACCCACACTGGCAGGCCGAGAGTCATCCAGCTGCAATCAAAGGCAAGAACAATGTTAGTCTGCCCATAAATAGTTAACAGTTACATCATATAATGTCTGTAAATCAATAGACAGATACAGTAAATGGATGGATGGTTGATAGATGCAGTCTTACCTGTTTTATCTCACTCTTTAACTTGTGTATTCCTGTGCGTTCAGTCTTGGTGGCTCCCGTGTGGCCTATTTCATGGATCGAGATCGCCGGACTAGTGGCTGTGGACTGGATTGGACGCACTAATGAAGAAAGATAAAGAGAGAAACAACATAGTTAACATGGTTCTGAATGTCTGAATAATCGCAAACATTTGTGATTTTTGGCGCATCCTTAAATAATAGACATGGTACTCAGGAAAAAGGTGGCAGCCACTTTTCCAAGTTAACTGATACAGGTGTCAAAACATCAGTTAATGATTTAGTAGAGCAGGGAGTCGGTCCTGGTCGTGGTTAACAGTTCAGCGCAGTGGTGCGTAGAAGTCCGACTCATCCTCAGTTTTTCAAACAAAATGACAGGACTTTGACTTTGCTACTCTGGAACAAACAACGCCGTGAGTCTGCACTTCATGGACAGACATTTTTCATACCACCACTGCCATGTTTCTCAGATGGAATAAGGTTTGCATGCCGGAGTGCTGCTAGAAAAAAAGAGGGAAACACTCACTGCTTCTCTCAACTCCAAACTCTTTTCCACTGAGGATGTGATGCAGCAGGTTCTTCATATCAAACGGACTCAGGCTCATCAAGCTCTCAGAAGCCTCTTCCCCTGTAAAAGCATATCATTACTTGTCTTTCATCTGTGTTGTTTCACCTCAAACCAAGTGTTTTATTTGATTTTATATATCATCACCAGAACAGTGTAGGCTGCGAGCCAGCTCGGTGGCCATGACTTGCATGATGAGTCCGATCCTGAGTCGAAGCATGTCCCCGAACAGAGCGGGCTGGGAGCGTACGTACATGGCCAGATAGACCATGATTTCCTACATGACAAATGTAAACAGTTGGAACCAAGTTCACTGCCTAATTATCATGTTAGAAGCCCGACAGGTTGCAGGTTTACCTGAGTGAGAACAGCTATGCTGATGTCCTGACCACTGGCCTCAAATATCAGAGTGTTCAACTCCTCAGGAGGAAGTGGACTAAACACAACAAGTGTGCAAGATCAAAAGGTTATTGTTCATGTCAATGGTCCATAAAAACTCAACATAAAAAGACAAGAACCCTCTGCTTACACTGCGATCACTCTTTCCCTCGGTTCAGGAGGCAGACCGACAGTCAGCTGCTTGTGATGGGAAATCAAGTCCGTACAGGCCTGACAGAAGACAAATACAAATAAAAGTAATCCCATTATTTATTGATGGGTTTTCAGTGTTTACTTGGATGTTCTTAGAGCCTTTTTCTAACATAAAATATCAACACTAGTTTAAATAGCAACTCATTCAGATGAATGATACACAAATATTATTGAACAAACATTGTTAAATAAGTGTTTTTAGTCCTAAGCTTTTATTTCACATATGATAATCAATTCATCAGGTTTCACAAAAATAGGTTTCGCTTTAATTGAGTTGCTTCCATCCACATGAGCTCAAAAGGATTTGGACATAGTAACACAACTGTGAACAAAACCATAATTTTTAGGAGCAGGGTGAAAATCCTTTGCAGTTAGTTGTAGCTGACGTCTGGAGCCCCTGGACATCACCTCATTCTGACTTTCTTCCTTGGTGATGTTTGCCAGGCCTTCGCTGGAACCACCTTACATGCTTGCTCCTGCTTATTTGTGACCCTTTTTGCTTTACGGACTTCATAGTAGTAGCTCCAGATACACAACTGCCCAAAGTCTGACCTGATATTACCTTCACACCTGTCATGTGCTTCAACTGTCCAAAAGTAAAGCGGTAATGGACCACAACTGGCCAATTCACTTCTTTAAGGTTATTGTCCAAATACTTTTGAGTCCCTTAAAATGGAGAGTTTATTTAAAATGAGTTTAATTCTCAAAACCTCTGACATTAAAGCTGAAAGTCTACTTTTTGAGCGCATTTTACTCTAAATCTATTGTGATGGTGTGTAATAGAAAGAAAATGATAAATCTCAGTCAGTCCAATACAGACCAGGACCTCTCACTGACCTCGGCGAGAACCTCCACTCTCTTGTGCAGTATTCCAGAGATGTATCTGATGAGCCCCCACTCCTTGCATGCTCCGGCCTGTGCATACAGCTCCTCTAACAACGAATGCACACTAACCCCACCCTGACCAGGACCTGACAACTCCACCACCCAATCAGCGCCTCTGTTCGTGAGAACAAAAACAAAGAATGTGTAGTGACAAAAGGCAACACTGTTTGTTTACATGTGTGTGTGTTTTGTATTTTTTGTCTCTATGTGAATACTTCATGACGTAGAGAATGTAGAGGATGTCAGCCTGGTCCTGCAGAGTGGGACACTCCTTCAGCTGCCTCACCAACGCTGCGAAGTCTGTGTTGCCCTGAGAGTCTCGAGGCAGGTGCAGCTCAGCGACACTGTGGTGCTTGAGAGGAGACGTCAGTGTTAGAGAGACACGCCAGCTGGTGGATTCTGGTGGAAGGATCTGGTGTCTGTACCATGTGCTGTTTTGCTGGTGGGCCAGAATGGGGATGAGGAACATCAAGAAGATTGAGAGATCTGCGGTGCTTGTTCAGGACTGGAGCGACAGGTAGATACATGGAGGACTCTGAAACATATAGCCTTATTCGTTATAAAAATCTAACTGGAATCAAAATAAAACCAAAAAAAAGCTGCAACCAGCCTTGTTTAGATGATTTCCTACAAAATAAAACTCACTCGGTATGTTCAGGCCCTGAATCTGGGCCATAAATGACAGGATGTCTTTTGTGGTGTGTCCGGCACTGAAGATGTGGTCCTGCCCCCTCTGGATGGGAGGAAGATGGGACTTAGTGGTCGTGCTGTGGTGGAGCTGCATGAGGTACTGGTCGAACATGTCCTGTGAACCCTCTAGTTAGAAGACAAAAAAGGCGTAGAATTCAAATGTAATCAAAACTGTATGTTTAGAACGGTAGGTGTTGTTCATTACTTACTATCTGAGGCTAGATAGGCACTATATTCCTCTCCATATTCATCATTGAGCTCCTCTTCCTCATCTTCCAATAAGCTTTCGTCGTTTTCTTCATCCAGGAAGGTGAGGCGGGTGTGAAATGAAGTGGTCTGGACACTGGAGAGGTCTGACATCTGCACCCTGTGGTAGCAGACACAAGATTAGTCTACAACAGCATGTAGGAGGGAATGAATAACGGGAATGTTGTGACAATGTAAACTTGTCTCTTATTTCATGTTATGAACAAAAAATAAACCTTGCTCCAGCAAAATAGCCATCCTGTATTTTCCTGAGCGTTGCTATGATGCACGAATCCATGGCATCTCCGTCTTCCACTGGACATGAAAAATAAACAAACATTGGGAAATACATTGGAGTAACTTATAAAAATAACAGCTTGGAAATATACAACATCAACATTTTAACACGAAGAGGAGGGAAGAGAAAAACAAAAATACACAATAATTCTAAGAGTGCACCTTCATGTCTGGTTAAAACGTGACTCGGAACTGCCAAAACTAGAAGTAATTGCACATGGATGTATTTTTTTTTTTTTTTTTACATGGATGAAGTCTGCCATAAGAACAAACCTGATGTAGACACGGAGAGGGCAGCAGAAGTTTAGTGTTTGTGGCCTATGTTGTCTTATGGAAAAAATACGCACATTTTATATTTAAAGCTGAAAAGAAAAGATTGTAAAGTACATTAAATGTACTTAAACAGTGACTTTTCTTTGGGTGCGGAGTCTCCGTACCCAGCATGCTGCGTGTGACGGGAAAGGTCAACGTGGGTCGTCCCGTCATTCTCCAGCAGGAAGAGAGATAGGCCAACTCAGTTCGTAACATCTCCACAATCATCTGGTTGTCGAGTCCCAGATAGAAATGGTGCTGGTCCAAAAACTGAACAAGAAGGACAGAGAGGACTAGAGGATTAAAACAGGCAGAAAAGAGCCTAAATTAACATGTTTATCCAGCCTTAATAAACATATTTTGTTGGGTATGACAACATCACAGCATCTCGGCTTGATGCTGTTTTACCTGGGGGGTGAATATGTAAGAGCGATTTCTGATCTCATAGAATTTGGATGTTCCCAAGACGCCGATGTGTCTGTAAGGCCTTCCGCTCAAATTCAGCTTCTTGCAGTTTCCTGTGGTAATGACACCAGTTAGCGCTGCTGTTTTCCAGACATACACACACACACACACACACACACACACACACACACACACACACACACACACACACACACACACACACACACACACTGAGCTGTACATAAAACTGAAGAAGCGTTATTTTTACCCAGCCTGACATAGATGTGGCTCAGGATCCGGGCAGGCATGACCCTGATAGGCAGAACTTCTGACATCGTCTGTACCACAATCCCAAGATCTCTTAACAACTCCTGGATCTCCTCTGATTCTGCAAGCACACAAACTGGAAGGCAGGTAGAAAGAAGTATATTATTCCCCACACTGTGCAGAAATGTGGATATAAATCCATGAAAAGAAAAGAGGCTCATTAAAAGCACTGTAGGCTGATGGTACTGACATTTGCAGTTTTCCACATTTTCAAATATGTTTGAAATGAGCCAAAAAAGCCATGCTGAGTCAGGGTACAGCTGAGATGATGAAAGTAATCATCTGATGCAACACCATTGACATTGATTTCTTTTTGAAGGATTCAGGACCTTTAAATCGTCCAAACTTATGACCAACCTTGTACCACAACATCTGGCTTGAAATTTGTAGAGAATCTCCTGTTGAGAGGATCTATTTCTCCTGGAGCTAAAAATCCCTAAAAGAGGGGGAGAATTATTACATCTACCGCATGCTTACGTTGAAATAAGTGATGTGATCTGCGCGGTTCCATTGTGGTGCCTTTGTTTTCAACAATAACACTGAAAAAGTACCTCAGCTAGAAGGCAGCCCAAGATGTAGAGCGACTGTCCCCACATGTGCGGCAGCTGCCCCATGGCCAGTCTGTCAACTGAATGAGGACTGCTGTACTCCTCCTCCACCTGTGGGAGGAATATATGCTGTAATATTACGTACAAACATTGGCTGGCTGATTCTTCTGCTTGTCAGGACTGTTGCTAACTGACAATCCCTCCAACATGGGACAAAAACACTGGAACGTATCCTCTTGCATCCTCGTCTCTGAACACTAATCTGTCATCAGACCATGCACCTGGGTGCATATGCTATGTTGATTACTTTTCCTGAATGGAAGGTGGATACCTTGTCAAGCGGCACCGCATAAAGTTCAGGAACCATTTTGATGCCGTTCTTCCCTCTGATCAAAACCCCCTCCAGTGCTTCCCGGTACTCCTGGACCTGTGAAAAGCATTTAAACATTACATTATGTAGTTCTTTAAATACATAAAATAACCGTTTAAATTCAAATAATTAATTGGGGACATGTTGGTGATGCCTTTGAAAAACATTCTCTCATTTCAGCCGTATTGTTTCGCAGTAACTCATTTTTGCTCTTTCATATTTACTAACTTATTTCTTATTAATTAAAATCACTAATTTAGATCTAAAAATCTGTATTTGAAACTAGGCCTTCGATAAGTCGGTTAAAAAGTGTAGTGTTTATAATTTATAATGGAAATTCATGAACTTACATTATGAATCAGAAAAGATGTGCTTTTATTTTCTTTGTTTTCTTAATTTAAACTGCACACCTGTTCCTAGTGAGAATTTGTGCTTTTATGTTGTAATTAGAGGGGATTTTACTTACTTTTGTTTCTAGATTAATTTCTACAGGCCTGTTTCTGTCAGATAAAACCTCTTCAACAATGTTCTGTAAAGTACAACATCAGATATCTGAATCATCTGAATATTTGGAATACTTTTATATATTTATATATTTTGGTTGTTTTTCTGAAAAGAAATAAAGTGCAGCAGACTGGGCAGTAGTCTGCTGGTAGACCAGGTTCATTTCTATCCCCGTAAGCAGATGATCTATGTAAAATATATCCAAGTTGCCTTTTGAACCTCAAAATGTTTGTTTAATCCTGCAGAAATTGTACATCTGGAACACACAGTGTTAAAGTGGCAAGAACTGGATAAATATTTCCCATGCGATGCAAATATTTGGAATTTTTCGCTTCATTAAAATGTTGTTGAAAGTAGTTTTTTTTGTTTTTTTTAAATCTGTTTATATTAAGACAGAATAATCCAGTTTGGTAGGTTTGGTTTCACGACCTGCACTTGATCTCCCGTAAAGATGCCGTCGAGGATAAGATACGCCCAGAACACAGGCCACTCGCATTCGATGTTCTCAAACAGTTTGAGCTCCGAAGGATCATAGTGCAGTCGAGACGGGTCCTAGTGAGAAATCAGCCAAAAGATCATCCTTTCAGCTCACATGACAAAACACACTTATCTTACAACAAGATAAAGGTCTATGCAAACACTGCTGCCTAATCATTGTTTATTTGTTTATTTTATTTATAACATGAATTCTCTCTCTCAGTCAGTTGCCAGTTTCCTAGATTATTTTCAGTGTATTACCTCTTTAGGACAGTGATATCCGTCCCTAATGAAGCGACAGCAACCGTAGCGACCCTGAAAAAACGGGTGGAGAGTTTATGTGGGATGTGCACGTAAAACTGTGAAACTGAAATGTGTTCCTGCGTAGACTGTACCTGCAATTTGCTTATGATTTCTGATTTAGTGATGGCCACCAGGTCTGCATCCTCCACAGCAAAAGCAGGAAAAGAAATGACAGACAGAAGACCGGCGTCTATCTCCTTCGAAGTTGAGGCTCTGGGCAGCATGGAGCACAGAATAGCCTGATGGAAAAAGACAGGACATGCTGAGTGCAGGAAAGACGAGCAGAGGTGATGCTGGAGGTTAATTCAACATTACCTGACAGTGTTCCACTTCATCAGGCAAAACATGGATGACTGACTTTGGCCCTCCGTGAGCACCAAACAGATCCAGCTCATCTATGGCCTCCAGAGCTGCCTGCAACCATCAATACTGCGTTACATGCACTAGGCTACATTTTATAAACAAATATATACATATATCCTGAACACTGAAAACAGTAAAAGAAACATGAGCCTCCTTCACCTTTGCCATTCCTACAGAGCTGCCGTTGAGCTCGGGGATGCCCTGGTTGGTCTTGTCACCTCGCTCCCACATGCCGTAATCCTGCAGGAGTGAAACTGTCACCAAAGGGCACATTTCCACGTGCCAGGGTGTCATTCTGAATATTAAATATCCCCACTGTTCTTTAACATCTAGAACGCAGATTTTGAATCATGCCGCAGTCAGAACGATGTTAGGCCAGTTATTATTATTATTATTATTATTTCCATTGAAGGTCGCCTGGATCTGCTGGAGCCTATCCCAGCTCTCTCTGGCCAGCAGGCAGGGATAAACCCTGGGCAGGCTGCCACTCTGGCTAGTTATACTTGATTTATGTATTAAGAAATGTTAGTGTTCTTTGTTTCTTTACAATCCGCTCCCAATATTTTAACCTCAAACACCTTCCCTTTACAAAAACAAGCCCCTGAATATGGTGCTCACCGCCACTTTGTAGGCTGCCTCTATGTAGAAGACCAAGTTTTGGATGAAGGCTACCTCATCAAGGTTTGAGATGATATGGAGACCTGTGTGTCAAGACAACAAATACATTAACCATCTTGTGATCTGTGGCCTTTTCAGTAATGGAAAACGCATAAAGACACATTCTTTGATTGTTTACTGTGCAAACAGAAAGCCACATAAAAGCCCGCCCTGCACGGCTACTGCACCTGAGGCTGTCATCTGTGCCAGCATCAACAGGTAAATGGAGGTGGCGTCCACCTGAAGATGGCCCCACTGGTCATCCCTGACCACAGTGGCACAGGTGGCGGTATCATATTTGGCATGCAAACAATCCTTTGTACTCTGGGTCCTCTTAAACTTCTCCACCTTGTCCACCTGAAGAACGCACACAATCAAACAGTCATTTTGCCCCAAAATCAGCATGACCACCAAAAAAAAGAAAAGAAAAAAGCAAACAGCTGATGAAACAGAAGCCTTGTCCAGAGTTGCCACTAACGTTTGTGATTTATGTTCAGTCTCAACAATTTCAATGAACGCCCCCAATTTAATCTTGAGTGTGCCGGAAAAATTAAAATCCAAAAGGAAGAAGTCGTCTCTTGCAACAACTGTGTCTCACTTTCTGCACTACATCCCACATAAACAACCTTGAAAGTAGCTTCCAGAGCTGGAACACTGGACATCACAGCAGAGGGACTGGGACGCTCAGGAAAGTAGTGATGAAAGAGATAACGACACTGTGACCAACCAAGAGACCAAACAAGAGTAAATCTTGGAAAGGAACGTAAAAAGACTCCACAGAGAAAGAGGGAACAACATTGAGGGAACATCTCTGGTGCCTTTGTGTTACTTTAAAGCACAGTTGAGTCATACATGACAAACCACCAGCTACCTCTGGGGCAGTTGTAAAAATTGTCCACTGTCCCTGTCAAATAAATAAAGACAGCAAATCAAACCAGCACACCTGTCGGTGTTGGGTTATTTTCTAACAAGATGATCTTTCTCTTCGCTTCCTCTAGGTGGAGGCAGAGCAGCTGCCAGGGGCGTCTGGGACACCTGTTTTCCATTTTCCCTCATCAAGTGTCTGTACTTAGGCTCTGCTCTGGTTGCAGGCAGTGCTGGATGGTTCTGACTTCAGTGTACGCTGGCCCGTCTATGGCCCGTCTATGGCCCGTCTATGGCCCGTCTATGGCCCGTCTATGGCCCGTCTATGGCCCGTCTATGGCCCGTCTATGGCCCGTCTATGGCCTATTTATTTGTTCATTTTTGCTGTATTCCTATTGCCCACTGCACCAGAGAAAACAGAGGGCAGAATTAAAGATCAACAGAGTTTTAGTTCATGTCATGCAAAATATTTATCTGGCCGAGACTCATTCATAAAAGCACAGATCAAGAAATGAGCAAAGGACCGAGGGGTCCCTGTGCTTTTATAATCCCAACAAAGGAGGTTACATCTTTATCCTGTTTTATGTCATGTCTTTCTTGATCTTTCTGTTCTTTGTCAAACCTTCTGGTGTCACAGGAGGCATGGTAAACAATGTGTTTGTTAGCAGAAATCCTACACCTTAAAAGCAGGGTGTAATCATGAGTCTAGGAATCCCTGTCTTGTGTCTTCACTTTCTCACTTTTATAAATTGGAGAAAAGAAAAAGCAAGCATTTTATGTTGTCATATAGGCATATTCTTCACAAAATATTTAAGCCTTGATGTTGAAATGTTAAAACATGCTTCAGCTCCTTTGTGTGTTTTTATTTGGATGTTTGGAGATCTCTTGATTGTTTGGAGCAATAAAACACTTTTTTTTGACCTTCTTGGAGCACATTCATTCCCGTTTGCATTTTGGGGTCTCAAAGACATTTCCAGCCTGACCACTACAGAACGGCTGAGAAAGAAATGGATAATAGTGTTGCAACTGTCCAGTCAAAGCAGAGTCAAAGTCCAGACTTCAACCGGATTGAACTACTGTGCTGACACCTCAGGAGTTCAGTGCAAAAACAAATGACTGCACCCATCAATATATTGAAGCGTCATTGCAAAAGAAAAAAGACTGTAAAACTGAAAACGTCATACTGACACAAATCAAGTTATTGCTACAAAAGTGGTTTTAGAAGTGTTTGAAACATGTGATGCTTAGTTTTTCACACATATCTCTATTTTGGCTTATTTATTGTTAGACAATGGCAGACAGTATCATATCTCTTGCTGGCAAAGACCACGTGATTTTTTTTTGGTAGTTCGCATGCAAATGTTAAGTAAGAGCGTTTTTTCTTACCTGTCTCATCATGCAGTGCAGAAGCCCCTGCATCAACTTCACCACACTCTGCCAACACAGAACTCTCATTAATAAACTGTACAAATTAAACATGTCACAATTATAACACAAACTAATATCTAATTCTAAACCAGTAAAGTGTAACTGTACCAATCTGGAAAGAAAACTGAACAGAACACATCCATTATTACCTGAAATTTGTTTTCTTTAACAAACATGTGCCTTCTCACAATAAAGTACTGTGATAAATAACTAAAAAGAGCAAAAATGGTTCAAATAAAAGCTGCAACTTATCATTTTATTTAAAAAATATTAAACATGTCAAATGCATTTGTTTATAAGATACGAGATAAAATAAGATAAGACTTTACTGATCCCACAAAAGGAAATGTGCGCATTGTCACAGCTCAAGTACAACAAACATAAGAGTAAGCAAAAAAGATAATAAAATAATATAAAATAAAGTACAATACTATGTACAACGGTAGATGATATTTTATGTTCAAGCATACACAGTATCCATTATGTATGGAGGGTTGTGGAGATATGCAAATAATAAATATCTTACTATAAACAGGACGTGCATATATACGCATACACACACACAAGCAAATATATATATCTATATTTAGCTTGAGTTTTCAGAACTCATGACACCAACCTCTGTGAATGGCAGACGAGGTGCTAACACCTTTTTTTTTTAATAGGTCTTTCATAATCTCTTGAGAGGACCAACTGAAAGAGGCCAGCAAGCACGAGTGGCTCAAGTATCATGAGCTGGTTGAGCGATGCTGGAGGAGCAGCTTCAAAAGCACGCGTGAACCCACGGAGGTGGGACGCAGAGGCTCCACTGCCCACTCCCTCCACAAGATTCACTCTCTGCTTTGTGTCACAGGAGCTTTGAAGAGGAAAGGAAGCAAGTGAGAGCCTCCAGGTGGATTTTATTTATATTTTTGAAACTTTGGATAGTGATGTGGGGACACAAGTTGCCTCCTGATTCATTTTAGACGGGAGTGTCTGGGGTACATCACTGATGACGTGTCCCTACACATTTACAGATGTATCTATACACTCTGTCTCTCATGTACTTTTTTAAACATTTTTTTTAAAGTTATATCTATAATGGCTATAATTACTGAGTTCTACTTCATGCTCCACTTGTTTTATACATCATTTTAAGGATTATTTTTTACTTTAACTGTACCCTACAGGTGTGTAAAGTACTATACACTTAACAACATGACACCAAAAGCTTTTCTAGCTTTTTTGTTTTTTGTAGAATGTATACAACATAACAAGCAGAACAAGCAGTCGCCGGCGTGCATTAATGTGCACGCCAGTGACTGTTTGTTCTGCACAATAGCTTGCACATTAATGCTCCCATCTGCTGTAAACACACCTGCTCCAGTTCGTAGGCTTTGGCCTTGTCTTCGTCGCGGTCTGCATTCTTGCGGTAGGCCATACCCAGCCCCCATACAGCCAGGACACTGTAAACATTGTCTCTCACCCAGGCATCTTTCTTCTGCACACTAGCAGGGAGAAGTCCTGTCACTGGGTTCTGACAAGAGGATAAACAAACAAATGTTTAATTTACATTAAACAAGGAGTCTTCCTCACATGTAAACAAAGCAGGCGGTTTTTAAAAATATAATTAGTGTCAGGTCTCTAAAATATACACGGTGTTAAGTTTGGTTCGTGCATAACAATACAGTCACTTCAGTTTCAGTTTTTGGCAAAGGAACCTGTGGCTGCTGCTGTTGAGGTTTCATCTGTTTGTAAACCTACACCCAGCCATACAAGTACATGCTGTACTTGAGAAGCTAATACAGTTCCTATCTGCTGTAGACCCTCAGGGTCACAGCTAGAACTGAGACAGTTCCTATCTGCTGTAGACCCTCAGGGTCACAGCAACAACTGAGACAGTTCCTATCTGCTGTAGACCCTCAGGGTCACAGCTACAAGTGAGACAGTTCCTATCTGCTGTGGAACCTCTGGGTCACAGCTACAACTGAGACAGTTCCTATCTGCTGTAGACCCTCAGGGTCACAGCTACAACTGAGACAGTTCCTATCTGCTGTCGACCCTCAGGGTCACAGCTAGAACTGAAACAGTTCCTATCTGCTGTAGACCCTCAGGGTCACAGCTAGAACTGAAACAGTTCCTATCTGCTGTGGACCCTCAGGGTCACAGCTACAAGTGAGACAGTTCCTATCTGCTGTAGACCATCAGGGTCACAGCTAGAACTGAGACAGTTCCTATCTGCTGTAGAACCTCAGGGTCACAGCTACAACTGAGACAGTTCCTATCTGCTGTAGACCCTCAGGGTCACAGCTACAAGTGAGACAGTTCCTATCTGCTGTGGAACCTCAGGGTCACAGCTACAACTGAGACAGTTCCTATCTGCTGTGGACCCTCAGGGACACAGCTACAAGTGAGACAGTTCCTATCTGCTGTAGACCATCAGGGTCACAGCTAGAACTGAGACAGTTCCTATCTGCTGTAGAACCTCAGGGTCACAGCTACAACTGAGACAGTTCCTATCTGCTGTAGACCCTCAGGGTCACAGCTACAACTGAGACAGTTCCTATCTGCTGTAGACCCTCAGGGTCACAGCTACAACTGAGACAGTTCCTATCTGCTGTAGACCCTCAGGGTCACAGCAACAACTGAGACAGTTCCTATCTGCTGTAGAACCTCAGGGTCACAGCTAGAACTGAGACAGTTCCTATCTGCTGTAGACCCTCAGGGTCACAGCTACAACTGAGACAGTTCCTATCTGCTGTAGAACCTCAGGGTCACAGCTAGAACTGAGACAGTTCCTATCTGCTGTAGACCCTCAGGGTCACAGCTACAACTGAGACAGTTCCTATCTGCTGTCGACCCTCAGGGTCACAGAGACAACTGAGACAGTTCCTATCTGCTGTGGACCCTCAGGGACACAGCTACAAGTGAGACAGTTCCTATCTGCTGTAGACCATCAGGGTCACAGCTAGAACTGAGACAGTTCCTATCTGTTGTAGACCCTCTGGGTCACAGCTACAAGTGAGACAGTTCCTATCTGCTGTAGACCCTCAGGGTCACAGCTACACGTGAGACAGTTCCTGTCTGCTGTAGAACCTCAGGGTCACAGAGACAACTGAGACAGTTCCTATCTGCTGTGGACCCTCAGGGTCACAGCTACAAGTGAGACAGTTCCTATCTGCTGTAGAACCTCAGGGTCACAGCTACAACTGAGACAGTTCCTATCTGCTGTAGACCCTCTGGGTCACAGCTACAAGTGAGACAGTTCTTATCTGCACCAATGTGAACTCAAGAGCTGCTGGATAAAGGTGCACCGTATCCCCGTCCTCAGCTTATTCCAGCGGTTGAACTTTGCTCGCACTTTGTTTATTTCTCTGCATGGTTGAACCTAAACCAATACAGGCTTAAAAAAATGTATATAGACCTAGATTAGCGCAGGGAAAATTAAAGATTTGATTAACTAGAGATCTAAACCAAGTAAAGCTTAAAGTGTGCCTGTAAATGCAGATTGTAAAGTAACACCATTTTAAAAACAATTAAAAAAGCACATTGTACTTAAGTATAATTTTCTCATGCTTTTGAGTTCTCTTTTTTGTTACTTTATCAAATTTTGAAGATATAGTTTAGAGTCTACCTTTCACTCCAATGTAAGGGCTTGACAAAGGGCTAAAACTTGTCCTTTTTTTCATTGTACAAGTTACTCTCTTCATGAGAAAAACAGGGCATAAGGCAGTTTCTAGGAAAATTAAATTCTGGTCAGCAAAAATCCATAACAATGTGTAGATGTAGTCAACTTTAGTTTAATTACCAAGTACAAGAATCATACTAAATTCTCACTAAATGAGTGAAAGTAAATTGTTAAGTAAAGTTTAGTTATATATCACCTTCCACTGTTAAAAATCCTCAAGTGCTTTACAATAAAATACATTAGGAGTTCTATAGGAGTACTATAGGCCTGGCCGTACCCAGATGTATTTGCAGACATGCGCGTTTATGTTGACGGTTCAAAATGTGATCAGTTAATGTAATAAAAAATGCCAGTTAGTATGTAGCGTCCTTCGAGTGAGCTCTTTATGAGCTGAAAGCATGCACAATAATAATTACATGATAATGCATCATAGTAGTGCAACAATTACAACTTAAGTATACATCACACGTCACTCTGAACAGACGTGATTTACCATTGTGGATTAATAACGTTTCACTAAATTAAACTGGACAGAAATTGATTTGATATGCTGCTTGATAAGTACAGATATGTTGGGAACCTTGGGTACTGATTGAGGAAATTGTGACGGTAAAATGTGGGATTATAGAGCCGTTTATGCAGCAGTATCTTAGAAATTCTGCATGGAGTGTGCGCGGTCACCTGGTGGGACAGGATGGTCTCCTGGACCAGCCTGGCATATCCGTCCAGCCTCACTCCGGAGTTACTGCGGCTCCTCATCCTCGCTCGTCACTCACAAGGCAGGTGTCAACAAGCGTCCTCCGCCTAAAGCCGGGTTACTTCCATTCCTGTTAAATACGACCCCATAATCAAATCTATATACATACAAATGAATTAGCTCGGTAACTTGGGGAGGAGAGTCCGCAGGGGGCCATCCTGCGAGTCCCGCGGCGCCTTCTTGACCTCCGCGGAGGCTTTTCAAGCTGCTAAAGCTCGCTAGCCGAGAAACATCCGGCTTTTGGACGAGATTTGACAACAACAAGTTGGCGGGTTGGATCCACGTCCACGACGGCAGCTGTCACGGATGTCGTGCCTTGTGTGAGGAGTGAGGCCCGTCGGTGACAGCAGTGAAGTTTCACGTGTGACGGGAAACATATGTGGCCGACTGTACATCCATTCTGGCATAAATACATTATGTTCCCGTTGTTCCAGAACTCAACCATAGGGGGGCGCCAGACACTCCCACCTCCACCAAAAATTCTTAGCTTTAACAACAACAAAATAATTCAGTATCATGTGACAAATTGCTTGGGGTGTGTTATATTCAATAAGCTGATCAGAGGGGTTGCACAGTTACCTTAGTTGTAATTTCAGAAAAAGTCTGCATTCTTGTACATCTTTGATGAAATGTCATGTTTTCAGTTTATTGGTGTGTTCTATATATTTTTTTCTGTTTTTGTCAATGCTTGTAAATATTTGATGGATCTCTTGTTTTTATTTCTTCTGTTGAGGTACCGTTTGTGCATACAGACCATGAAATGCTACAACACGGTTTACAGCTTAACAAAAGGAAGTTTGTGTTAAAAGGAAAGTTGTGGTTGATGTTGTAACATCACTTCATGGCAAAAAATCATACACGTGTTTATTTCCCTTTTAAATGGCAACATGCATTTGTGGATGATACGCAGAACCGAGTGTGTGGGTTGTGCCCATAAAAATTGCCATATACTCTCTGAAGTGGTCTCTGAGCCCAGGTCTGTGGGGGGGGGGGGGTTTAGTCCGAGACTGAGGAGATATGGAGATGGGCTTCTGCAACCAGTGCCAATCACATATCTCTTTGAGTGCCTCCAATGATGATGAGCCTTGTTTTTTCCAGTGAGGGAGCTGCCGCACCACACCATCACTCTGCCTCCACCAAAAGACGTTACTCTGTCAGTGCAGCAATCAGCATAGCGTTCTCCGTGTTTTCTCCACACTTTGGTCCCACAATCCACCTGCCCAACCTTGACCGCAAATCTGTAGAAGACAGCCAATGGTACCTATGTAGCTGACTGGCAGCAAATGGGGGAACCAGAACCTTAAAAGAAGAGTGAATAGCAACTGCAAAATAAGCTGTTTGCCACTGGCAGAGAAGATTTGGCAAAATTTTACTTGGGCAAAACCCACTCAGCTCTGCTGCTCATCCCACAAATGCTTGTTCCTTACAAATGTGTTACTTTTTAAAAGGGAAATAAACAGGCTTTCTGGTGGATATGATTTATTGCCAATTATATATATATATATATATATATATATATATATATATATATATATATATATATATTAATGGCACTTCATTTTCGTTGTTTTTATGAAACATTTCTGTGTTGTTTTCAGTCATCGTCATCATTACCTTTAAAAAAGAAGTAAAATCCTCATTTGTAAACTTTTATCCACAGGAAGACTCAAGGCGTGACGTCGACACGTCATGGATAACGGAATCTTTAAACCAATCACGTTCCAGGGCTCCGGCCTCCTCAGCCAATTAGAACGCAGCTTCCTCACATCCGCCACGCATTGTAGCATCAGGCTGGGCAAGAAGCTAATCTGGAAAATCGCCGCAGTGCTTTCGGTTTACAATTTTACGTATTTAGTTTTAACTTACTGAAGTTCAGTTCACAAACTCGAAGACTTAGTTGAAGGTAAAGAACGTCGACTTTTACCTCGTGTGTGCTCAATGAGCGACGCGGGAGGGGGCGCAGGTGTCACGTAACGTGTTGATGTTTAAATATGTGGCCCTTAAAGGTTTTAGATCATTTGAGATGTTAAAACGTTGCGCTAAAACAGCTTTAGATTATAAGCCTCTAAATGTTAGGTAGATTTGACGAGATCGCGAGGTGAGATTGTAAATAATGCACGTTTCCTAATAGCTCCTTTCTACTTGTGTTTGTTCATTTCAACGATTTAACTTTTGTATTACGCAGGTGTATTTTACGTGACTTTGACACTTGTGTACTGTTTACCCAGGGCTATTTATTCTTATTCCATCGTGTTTCTGGGCCTTCTTGTTTTATGCCAAGCAACTGGCTCGTATGTATTAATTCAGTGTTTTAAATTAACTCAGCCGAACCTGATCCCGCAGATGCAGTTCATGCTGCTGTTCAGCCGGCAGGGAAAACTGCGGTTGCAGAAGTGGTATGTCCCTCTGTCTGACAAGGAGAGGAAGAAGATCTCCAGGGACCTGGTCCAGACTATACTGGCCAGAAAACCCAAGATGTGCAGCTTTTTGGAGTGGAGGGACCTCAAGATTGTGTACAAAAGGTGGAAAATCAAGTGACTTTGTAATACTGGTCTTATTCCTGAAACTTTTATTTTTGTTTTTGTTTTTTTGTTGTTTTTTTTTTAGACTTCCATGCATTTCTTACAAAAAGTGACTAATGTGCTGATTCTTTCTTGTCAACTGAGTGAGACTTGTAACTAAAGAAAGGATTCTTTAGATGCTGTCATTGATGTTTTTCCTCTCATCTTTGACTTTTCTCTTAATAGTTAACATAAATAATACCAGTTTTATCTGCAATAGCTTCCATTTAGTTGTTTTTACATGATATTTTGCAGTCTTTTAATATACTTGACATTTGTGTTCACTCCTATCTTTTTTAAAATGGTGGTTTTAACTTTACTGTATATACCATCAGCTGATGAGGTCTGCATCAGCTGTTATCATGGAAAAAAAGGTTGTGTTTTGTGTAATTGGGGTAATTTAACTCATCATTTGATCAAGCAATGGCTGGAGTTTTTATGAAAAAATCTGAAGTCAGAGTGAATTCTTGAGGACTAAGTTTATACTGTTCTTTATGCATTGAACTTGTAAATTAGTCACAGTGTGACACACAGATCCTTGTTTACACACTGTGTAACAGTACAGAACGGTAGAAGCTGTTCTGAGATGGAAGTTTTACATCAGCTTGATTTTGATGATGCAATGTGCTCATATTGCATTTGCTATATAATTGCTGTGTTGCAGAGATGCATGGTTACATTGTTTCCTCGAGGACAGATTCATTGATTTTTATTTTTCGTCAAGAAGGTCTTAGATTTTTTTTTTTCATATCATATTATCTTCTGTGCTTAGTCATTAAATCTGGAAGAAATTGATACACTGAGTACTGGTGCTCAGTTTGATTATTTTACAGAGAGAGCGGGCTTTTTTCCTCTTGTAGAGCCTATTACAAACTAATTTTATAATACTTGCATACACTAAATGTACTTGTATTTATTTATTTTTATAATTATATTGTCATAATGTGTTTTTTTTTAATGAATGGCATTATAACTTTCATTTGCAGAACTATATGTGGACAGAGAAAATGGAGATCTTAATCCCAGCTGTGTCACTCATATTGATCTGTTTTATTTCTGTTCATCTGTACGTTAGATATGCCAGCCTGTACTTCTGCTGTGCAGTAGAGGATCAGGATAATGAGCTGATCACCCTGGAGATCATCCATAGATATGTGGAGCTACTTGACAAATATTTTGGCAGCGTAAGTTTCATAAATATCCTGTTTTTAAAAAAAAAAAAAAAAAAGATTATTTTCAAAAGGAATTTAAAAAAAAAATTTTTTTTTTTTTTTTTTTTTTTTTTTTGCAAGACAACATATTATCTCATCATCTGTTCTTTGTGGCGTTTTGGTCTCACAGGTATGTGAGCTGGATATCATCTTCAACTTTGAGAAAGCCTACTTTATCCTGGATGAGTTTCTGCTGGGTGGAGAGGCCCAGGAAACATCCAAGAAGAATGTGCTGAAGGCCATAGAGCAGGCTGACCTGCTGCAGGAGGTATGATCAGTTCCAAAACAGCACCCAGTTGAACATGTTTGACCTTGTTTTCACTGTTGATTAATAATATTTTAGTCATGACAAAACGGAAAATTTACTTTTAATATATGTCCGAAGAATAAATTAAAAACAAAAATAAAATTTAATTAAAAAAAAACAACAAATCAGTGGTGCAAACTGTTGGAAAGTTGGAGGCGTAGCAGAGGGAGAGGCGTGAAACACTCCTGAGGTTGCTGTGAATGCAACAATGTCACGTGCAGTGTTTGGCAGGTAATGCAGGTGGATTCTTACAGTAAATACATTTGTTTGATAGCTGGGGTACAGAGATCTGTTGTTGAGCTCACCCCCGATTTGCTCCTGCCCTACATCTTCAGTTTCTCCTCTTCAGCCGATCTAGATGTAGGGTCTTATTTCAGGCAGTAATTCACTATTGATTCTGTTGGTTTCCCAATTCTAGGAAATTACCTCTGCAAAAGGACGTCACATTTGCAGAGCTAAACAGGATATTTGCTCAAAACTTGTCTTGATAAAAGAATTGGTCAAACTCTTAAATAACTGTAACTGTCATGTGAGTTTTTTTTGTTTTGTTTGTTTTTTGTTTTTTTTTTTATTTATTTAAACCACTTAAGCAAATCCTCCTTGTCCTCCCAAAAATGTCCTGGCCTGAGCATCCTATGAAATCATGTCTCTGGCTCTGGGACGTTTGCAGTCGGTCCTGTGCTCCCTGTGGGGCGGAGTCTGTGGATTGGGTCCCACAGATCCCATCAGCTTTGTATCTGGGGGGTCTAGATGCCAAATTAACACATTTGTGATGTGTTTTTTGAGCACTTCCTAAAATATGGGGCTCTAAATATCAGTTTTTGATATCACTTGCCAGTGAATCAATCAGAAGTATAGATGTCACATTATATTTCCATAATCTGCATTTGCTGTCAGCTGTTTATTTTAAGTTTATAATACTTGAGCTAGACCTCTCTTCTGCATCCCAGCACACTAAAACAAACACCGTCCTGCAAGTATACATGGCTGTCTTGGCATTGCTGCTGGTAGTTGACAGATTTGCTGCTCGGCAATTTATTTTTATTTTAAGTATGAAGTAGTGTAGTTATGACAGGCCCGTGATCACTATATAGCTCGTGTCCTATTAATTATAAATGGAAGTGGTATTTTGCTGTTTAAAACAATCAGTGAATGAACTGCAAGGAACGTTTTTCACTTTCTTCTGTTTTTCTTTTTTCTGCAGGAGGCCGAGGCACCTCGTAGTGTCTTGGAGGAAATTGGGCTGACATAGATCAACGTGGTGCCTCGCGTTACCTGTCACGTTGTCTCCATGTCTCTATTGTGTCTTTACCTGTTCACCGTGCAGTGTTGTATGTATAAAACCACCATTCATGTACTGTATTATTCTGTACCGTCCTGTAATACCCTTTTGTGTGTGGTGCCAACTGTGGTTGTAATGTGTCTTCTGTGTTCAAGCTCCTGCACAGTATTCTGCAGTACCGAGTGTACGTCATTTCCCCCAACCTCCTGAACTTCACAGAGGAAAAATGTAGCACTAACATGCCAACTCCAGTATCCTATCAAGATCATCTATCATGACCGATTGCAGTTATATTTGGCCCCAGGTTTTGTCCGTGACTCGTACGTTACCATCACCCAGAAGGTTAACACAGCTGGCAGCTGCTCTCAAAGTATTTTCAGAATCCCCAGATCGTCTCCTAAAAACAAACTTTTCCAAACTTTACGTACTTCAAATCCAAGCCCTTGTTCTTCTTACAAAATAATTTTATTACTAACACATTTTAAAGTTCAGTTTACCTGAAACAAATGAAAAACATGCCACCTTTTTTCAATTTAAAAAAAAAAAATTGACTTGGTCTCTGATTGTGTTCAAGTGTTTCAGTAACGTCAAGCAGATAAATTATTTTTTTGTCTGTGTGGACTAGAATGCATCCAGAACTGCAGCTTTTACAGAATTACTTACCTTCTTCTATGCATCTTTTAGTGCTATTCATCAAGAAATGTATGAAAAACCAGTCCAGCTTTCACACAACTTGAAGAAGGAAGCAGGCAGTACATGTTGTACAAATCCAGGTTTTTCTTCTTTTTAAACTGAGATCGGCAGGGGGGGGGGGGGGGGGACTCCATCTGCAGATGGTGTTTCTGAATCACTGGCAGTATCAAAATCTCATAACACAGGTAGATGTAGCCAAGAATTGTACATAAAAAATTAAACCATTGGCATATGGTAGTTGTAAATGTTGGGTGGGGTTGTTGAAATTAGTGCCTGTGATCCCTTAAAAGAATTGTTTACATTTGCCAAACGTGGTTATTTGTGTAACTTGTATCATGTTTGGTAAGCTTCTGTTTTGTCTTTACTTTTCCTTTTTCTGGTTTGATGTTTTGACTATTTTGTCCCCTCAAAAACAAAGTCGATGACGTACATGGTGACATCTCGTGTTAAGACTTTAGATTGGTTCCTCCAGGAACGGGAGGGACTTACAAGAAAAACAGCCAACTCGACTAATTTATGACCAAAGAACACTGTGTTTAACCGTCTTTATAGTGACTATAGAAGGCTTTGATTCCAAAAAACAAGACGATTATAAATCGCACATATCTTGTACATCTACAATATTCATCTTGTCAGCTTATTCTCATACCAGCAACGTGCAGGAAAACGACGTACGAGCACATGTTCAGACTGGTGGTTTTATCTGGAACATGGAGTGTTGTAATGGGCCATTACTGAACAAATTAAACCTTTTTATTTGTGCTCCAGAAATCACCTTTTTTGTATTTACCACTGCCAAAACTTTGTTACATTTGAAAATATTAACAATAAATGTATTAAGGATCAGAACATTTGTTTTAAATATTTTTATTTACTTACAACAAAACCATTGCGCTCCAATAATTGAACGTTTAATGAAAACTATAAACCCTTTTGAAGACATTTGTGGTCGCCACAGGCTGTGTATGAATTCACTCCCTTTGCACTCATCGTACTGACATACTCAATATAACTCAACATTAGTAACCTCATAATTTACAATGTTATGTCTGCGGCATCTAGAATCTCTTCTACAGTTTTAAGGTGAATGCGAATAGTGAATGGAAATTAAAAAAAACTGCAAATTGTTGACAAATTTAACAGTACAAGACCAAAACATCTGTATGCTATATACAGTTGAGTTATTATTATGCAAAGATGAGTGAATAGGGAAAGACATCTCTGTCAATCTGACCAAGTTTATACATTTCCAAATATTGGAGTTCCTAGGAAGAGCCAACGTCGCCATTTTCAGTCTGCTCACTTCTGGTTTCTGTGTTGGACTGTTCACTTTTCACCTCTGAACACAAGTTGTCATCAAAATTATTTTCCTGAGTTATTTTAGTTTCATTTTGGTCACCACTGGGGCTTTGGTACTGAAGGATTATCCTCAGTCTCTTCCTCTGATTCTTTCTCCTTTTCAGACTCTCCAGATGAAGTCGTCACATCAAGAATGTGGCTTTTCTTCTTGTGTTTCTTCTTGCTCTTCTTGCTTTTCTTTGAGTGTTTGTGCCGGTGGGGTGTGTTTGTACCATCAGTAGGTATTTTCTTACTTTTATCCGGTTTCTTTGAGCTCCTTTCTTTACTTTGCTTGATTCTTTTCCTCTCTCTGCTTGTGCTTCTTGAGTTTTCTCTGGCGGTCTCTGCGAGTATCTTCATCTTCATCTCTGCTGTCTCCTCTCTTCACCTTCTTTTCCTATAGTCATGCTCCTGTCTCTATCTCTGCTCCTGATCCTGAGCCTACGTCGCCCTCCGTCCCTGCTTCTGCTCCTTGACCTGTCTCTACTTCTGCGTCTATCTGTCCTGTCACCGTGTCGGGATCTGGACGACTGTTTGTCTTCTCTGTGCTGGTGGGAGTCCCTCCTCTCTCCGCTCCTGCTTCTCTGCCTGTCATCCTCTCGCCTGCTGTGAGACCTCTCCGATCTTACTGGGCTTCTGCTGTAGCGACGCTGCCTCCATGATCGCTCTTTATATCGCTCTGAATGCCATCTGTCGCTGCGACTCCCCTTCACGCTGCGGTCGGGGGAAATATGCAGATCCCTGTCGGCTTCCCAAAATTCACGGCCAGGGTTTCGGAATACATGCAAGAAGTTACAGTGTTTCCCTTTAGGGCATTTCTGTCTGTCAAACAGTCCTTGGGAAAGACAGAAACATGCAAGATATTACGCTCTGATATTATATCCTTGCTGCAGTAATATTACCAAAAATGTTTCTATGTCATATTGAGATGAAAACTAACTGACCACAGATGGCGTTCTTCCACCTGGTAACCGGGGAAATCTCACAGTGAAGCTGCCGGCCTGCGTACCACCTCCCATTGAACTTAATCAAGGCCTCTCTGCATTGCTCCTCTCTAAGAACAACAAAGAGAAGATGATAAATAATTCAATCATTTACTCAAATTCTCAACAGTAAGCAGTTAATTTGGGAAAAAGTCAAAGAGTGGCGGAAAAACGGCTTACGTTTCAAATTGAACGTAAACATTTCCTCTCAGGTGTGGTTCATGATTGCAGCAGACCTAAGAACAGAAATGTACCAGTATCTTTATTCCATGTCTGGGAAGTAAAATGTCAATTTAAAATTGCTGTCAATTTTAACTGACTAATGTATTCAGGTGTTTGCAGCTGAAGATCCCAGGTCTTTTACCTGGGATATCAAAGTCTCTCGTGCTCATGGGAATGTGTGGTGTCAGTAAACTAACACACACTAACACACACACAAAAAGAAAGTATACCATCTTTCCATTCTAAGAGTTCTTGTATCAGGAGGCGGCAACTCAAGTTTATTTTTAAGTGTAAAGTCTCCTGCAAAAAAAAAAACTAATTTAAAAAGTTTCCGCTGACATTGATATCTTGCACTGAAACTCATTCTTTAAAATCATCACTTTACACAAGAGGTACACAAATTTTGAAAAAAAAATGTCAAAGAAAATAAAACATAAATTTGTTAATTCAAGATTAAAAGCTAAATGGAGGTTGACTGAACGCTGATTATTTCTAATGGATTAATTGATCCTGACGTGTGCCATCATCCCTGCTGGTCGCCATGTGTCCCGCCAACTCTCCTCCTCCTGAGTAGAGACTGAGCTCGACTCCAGTCCCTCAGTAATAAGTAAATACGACTAAAGCTTAATGGTAGAGTACATTAGGACCTGAATGTTTTCTACAAAAATCGGTAACTTCAGAGAGTTGCCTAACTCATCTCACCTTGAACTGCACCACCCTGCCGATACTCTTGAACTCTGGTAGAACATCGTGGTAGAAGTCAAGGAAAGACTCCTGCCAGCTCCTCCTCACTGTGCTCCAAACAGGCGTCTATGTCGTAATCGTCCCGCCGTACCTCCTCCATTCCAAACGTTTTAAACATAGCACGGACCATAAGAGTCGGGCTGGCAGTGGGATAAACATGCTTCCGAGAACATCTGCACTCACAAAGATAACAGACAGCCAAATATTGTGGAAAGATGTCTTCAGTGTGATTGCAGGTGTAATCAACAGCCAATCAAAAACATTTTAGACCGACAAGTCACGAAATAAGTCATATGGTCTATTGGCATGGGATTGAAATTACTGTGGACCTGCGGTAATTTGTAATCACGGAGGGACATCTGTGATTTTTATTTCTCATCACCTGTGATTTGTAAAGTAAACATTCCACTGCAAATGACAGACCCTATTTGACTAAACACCGAGGTGGTGAGATGATTTTAATATCCCATCAAAATGCACATGCCAGTCATTTGGTGACAATCAGGAATCTTAAAAAAAAATCCTCTTGTCACCTTTTCTGCCCCTTTCCTGTTAATTATGGCAGATGTGGTACATAGAGTGATATATTATACTTTGGTCAGATATCTACCCGCAAATTGCAAAATGAACGAATATTTTCAGTGTGTAAACAAAGAAATGAATCAACATCAGATTTACATTGAAGAAGTTTAAAACGAGAAGCTCAGTTCAGCAGAACGACAGTGAGACGATGACATGCGAGCCTGCATCACGCAGAAGAAACCTTTTCATCAAGCTCAGAGCCTCTCTGACGGCACAAAACCTTTAGGCCTCATTCAAAGCTGGTGGCATTTACGGTTACGTTTACCGGTACCGTAGCAACCTGAACACTTATGTGCCATTTTCCGCTTTTGTTACTTGTCAAAATGTGACGTGTAGTCACTAAAATCTATCTTGAGTGTCTGATAATCTTTTCATAAAATGCAAAAAAATGCCTTGACGTCACTTCCTGTTTGTAAATTATGGTAAAACAGACTTTGCTCCTCCAGCGTGAATGTGCAGAACTAAATACAGGTTTTAGACTTTTAGACTTTTTACTGCAGGTCCAGAGGTAGTTTTTTTTTAGTCCAGTGTCAACAGTACCTGTCTCCAAACCGACACGCCCCGGTCTTCAGGAAGAACGGACAGTTAGCTACGTCCCGCTCTGTTCCATAGTTTTCCGAGTTCACAGTCACGGGAGCTTCAGGATTAATCCACGGTCCTCCGTTTTGAAGCTGAAAGTGTCAACGAACATACAACCCATTCAGACAAACTGCACATTTTAACTTTTCGTCTTCTAACCAGGTCAGAAGAGCTGTCTCAGCTTTTGACACTTAACACCTTAACTCTTTTACAAGTTTAGCTTCAGAATGAACTTTTAAAGAGCATCGGTAACCATGTTTGTACCTGATTTTCTGCTTCGTCCAACATTTTCTGAACAGCCTCCTACAAATGGTGTAAAGACACGGCTGGTGAAAATGTGAAGACGTCAACATACTGCAGCTTATCTGTTATTGTAGGTTAAGACCACGTTCACAAGGACTGAGGCACAAAAATGAACTGAGAGTAACAGCTATCGATACCAGACCTGTGGACCAACTACACAGAGAGCCGTAACACAAAGTAAAAGATACATCCTTGCTGTGTGGGCTGACGGTGTTGTAAAGGTTTTTCTCTTTGAGTGTATCTAAGTTAAGGAGCAGGACGGTTGCTTGTGCCACTCAGTCAAGGAAAAAGAAATTACAAAGCAGAGACACATTTTACAAAAACATTCAGCTGGCGATTTATGTTTAACTGTATCGTTATCTTGGTCTACAGTGTTGCATAAATAGCACAAACATCCATTAGTAGAGGATATGTTCCTTTTTTTTTGTTTCTATCCTCCCGGAGTCCGTTTCACCTCTCTGTCTCGCTTCTCCTGCTGCCTCTGCTCCTTTTCCTCTTGTTCTTTTCTTTCCTCTGCTGCGATTCCCATTCCTCCTTTATCATGCGCTGTCAACACAAATACACACAAAGCAAGTCAGTTAATATGACATTTTGAGATAAATGACTTGTCCAAAAGGCTCAGGTGTAAATGAGCCAGCTCATTGCTGTAACAACCAGTGCCAACCATCCCAGAAAGTTTCCCGCCTATACTGCAGATTCTAAATTAACATATTAAACATTGCTTAAACAAGACGACTTATTTTTGTGGTTGCAGAAAAACACAAATTTGGTCATCTGATGCCATTGTTGTATCAACTACTATCAGCTACTTCTTCAAAATAAACCTTAGTAAGATCAAGTTGACATTGGTGTCGTTTGATCCATGTAATTGGTTGTAAGGAATTACACAAACTACTAAAATAATTCCCAGCGTGACACTCTAAAACTTTTGCAGCACTGTGAAAAAAAAAAGTGTGTTTTTACATTTGTAATCATAGAGCTGTTACAATGCCTAATCATAATCAGTATGACAATAAAGTAATGTATCTATTTAAGTGTACATACTTTAACCCCCCCCTTTCTCGGACAGATACCTCGTCCTCTTCTTTTCTTTTGCAGCTTCCTCTCTCTCTGAAATCAGCCTAAACTCCTCTTGGGCCAACCTTTCTCTTTCCAGCCATTCTTCATGTAGCCGCAGTCTGAAAAAAACCCAAGTAAGAATAAAATCAAGGACGACCTCATATGCACCTGCAGGGTTTCAGTGACATTACCGACCTCTCTTCCTCATCAGCATCATTGTCCTCGCCACTTCCATCATTTACTTCGTCCTCGTCTTCCGCTGCTTTTTAAGATCTATAAAGAGTAATTGAGTTGGTGACTTTGGCAGCTGAAGAGGTGACAAATGGTCACGTTGACAGCAAGACCGACGTCTTCATACCACATTCCGGACTTGAGCGAGAGCTTGACGCTTCCGTCGTCGTCGCTCTTTCCTCAGAGCAGCCCTCCGCTGCTTCTGGCTGACATGACAAAACAAACAAACAAACAAACGAACAAACAAACAAAGTAATAAACAAGACGGAGTCGCAAACACAGACATCCGAGCAAAGTGAACCAGTGACGTAATCAGCATAAAGTATTTCACGTTTGAAATTTCTCCCTGCAGCCCAAGCAATGTTCGTGTTATTCATGCCATCTGTGGTCCTTATTAAGGAAAAGTCACATCACGGACACTTGATGGGGAAAAAGAGGAAACAAGTTCGCAAAGTGCTCTTTAATGAAATACTAAGTTCACACGGTGGCAATATTTACACAGGCGACAAGTAAGCCAAGTAATATTAGAATACATGACCCTGTTGGCACTGTTGTGTTGTGAAGGGAAACCTTTGGAGTGTGTATGTTACTTCAACATGATTAAAATAAAGAAACTGACCTTATAATTGGAGCAGAACATCTGCGGCGTGGAAGCTGCCATGGAGGCTAACGGCGAGAAGCTACTTAGCATGCAGACCTTTTTTTATTTTTACAAGCTCTTTCTTTCATACGCATTTTGTTATGCGCGCTTTTAAATAGCCCGAAGAAAACATAGAGAAACTGTCCCCCGTGATCAGCTTATTGTGAGGAAATCAATGAAATGTTTGCTGTTTGTTTTAATAACAACAGACAGCTACACGTTGTTATGCTACTAACAGGAAACGGCGGAGACACGTACTTCCGGTTTAAACCTCATCCTCTTGGCCTTTAAAAAGTTGTAAATTTTAAAAAAGCGTCAGTTTTATGTTAAACTAATTTACATTTCCACCATTTTCTACTCTCATAAACATAGCTGATTTTAAAAGTTTTACTTTTAATTTAAATATAAAACCTCTGCACATCTCGGGCATTTGGGGCAAACATCTGTGTAATTACCTATTGTGATCCTTTTTCTCTTTATTGGTATGAAAACGTTCGGCTCGTTCAGGTGAGTCCGGGGATGACTTTTGGCACTTCAAATCCTTAAACTTATGAAGATATTCCATGATTTTCAAAATCCAAGGCCCATTGAAATATAATGGGAAATATTGAAATCCTTGAAAACGGTCCCCTAATTTAAGACCTTATTACTTCAGCATACCTTCAGCTAGATACACTATTCACACTTTAAACTGCTCAGAAGACTTTAAACTCTTACCAGCTGATTCAGCTTTTTCTAATTTATTTATTTATTTTTGTTAACGTTTTGAAAACGTTTTGAAAAAGTCAGCGTTTATAATAGATTCCAATAGAGGAGCCTTCAGACACCCTTGAAAAGCTTTGTGGTCTTTGAGAGCTCACTACTTAGGCTTACTTTTATCTGGAGACGCCATTCAAAGTGTAAATGAGTCACCAGACCTTGGGCTACAACATATTAACGGTGTGTTTTGATGAGGTTTATGGCATTTGAGATATGGCCATTTAGAGTCTTATGATTTTTGACAAACCTTTCCACCAAACAGACACTCTAGCTGATGATGTCATCCACTGCAGCTTCTGGGTGGAGGAATATTCAGATTCATATTCATTCATCTTATCTTCAGCTCTCATTCTCCTCTTCAGCTGATCTTCAACTTTTGAGGTCACTTCTCGTCTGCAGTTCGTCTTCCTGACTTCATCTGATCTTCCCTCTCTTGACATATTCTTATCTTTAGCTCATCTTCCTATCTTAAACCCACCTTTTTCTCTTAGAAAATGTTCCTCTTTTTGATGCCTCCTCCTGTCTTCAATTCCTCTTTCTCTGTTCTCTTCTTCTTCCATCATCTTGAGAGTTTCAGAATGTTTGAGCTACAGTTTACCATTTTCTTCAATTTTTTCACTTTTTAATTCAAATTTGTTTTCCGTGCATTCTTTTTGTTTCTTGCTGCTCTCAAAGAGGGAGGGGGGGGCATTAATGGGGGCCGATCTACCAGTTTTGTGGACCAATGGATATCTTAACTAATACCATTATGAATACTACCATTATTATTAAAAAAAAAAAAAAAGGCCCAAAAATCACCACCAGCCCACCGAGCAAGTGCCTGTATGCCCGATGGCCAGTCCAGCGGTGCTCATCTTCACTCTTGAGGTGTCTACATTTCTATTAATGACATTCTGGACAATTTAAGATGGACAATACAAAAATAAACTGACAGAAATCTATCAAATAATTACTAACTAAATGCACTTATATTACATTTCAGTATTAATACCAACATAATTATCTATTTGCTACCTTGTAGATAGACAAATTAATTTCATATGCAAAATAACGACAAACAGACGAACATCTTTTCTGTTGAAACTATTACGTTTAATCTCTTTTCAATCTCATTGCATAGATTTTAGATGAACTGATGTTGTGTTGCTAGATCTAACAATAATTCAATTTAAATTCTTATAAAATGCCTCTGTGTTTTCTATGGGTACTGTTTATAACGTAATTATAACCTTTAAAGTGTGAAAATAAGTTCTAGCACAGTTATAGCACATTTTACATAAATAATTTTCTTTGTCAGTGTCCTGAATTTTCTGGCTCCCATCTTTTATATTTACTGCAGATCACAGTAGACATGGACACATGAAAGATTATTTTGGTGAGTGCAGAAGGAAACAGTGTGAACAAAGAGGACATTTCTGTAGGCAAACACATTTCATCTTCAGTCAATATTCACATTTTCTGAAACACAACAACAAAACCGATGTATTTCCCAAAACCATCAGAAAAAAAAGGTTTGGTGGTATGGCAAATGTGAAAAGCAGGTTATTGTAGAAAAATGGGTAGATAATCTCATGCACAGCTTTAATTTATTTATTCTTGTTTAAAGGCATTCTTGACCATCTACTAGCGCTCCCTGACATGCTGAGTCATTTTTTCTTCTTCTCTGCCACCGGCTTGATGAAGAAAGCAGGCTGTGTGCAGCAGCGGTAGCAGAGAGCCTGAGGCAGCAGAGTGTAAAGAATATTGACCAGCAAGAAGACGGGCTGGCCAGCAGCAGGCACTCTGTAAGAGAACGGTGTCCGAGTGTGGAGGGATGCACCAATGTGGGAAAACTGGGCCTTGAAGTTAAGCAGAGAGGAAAAACAACTGTGATGAACAAACAGAAACATTGTCTTTTGATATAACCCCCTGATAAAGAATTACAATACTCTAAACAAAATATTATGCTGTTGATTTAACAGCTGTAAGATGATGCCGTCTCATGAATAATTTTAAAGACAAAAAACTGCTTATTTGAAATAGACACAAGAGTATATGAGAGCGAAAGAAAGATAAGGTGCATCATAACACTATGTAAATTTGGTTTTGGTCAGCGTGTCTCTCAGAACTATTGTTTAGATTATATAAAATATGCTGTATTTGAGTCTAAACACATGGCATTCTTTTATAACGAGGTCATTCGGCTTGGCTTCTTTGATACATTCCTCTCTGGGTCACATCGATGCAAATTAGATTTAACAGGACACCCAAAGAAAAACTCAGATTTAAGTCATGTCATTGTTTTAAGATTAATCGATTCTTTCACGGCTAAATATGAAGAAATTCAGACATTACCATATCCTCAAGTAATTTTCCATCTGGACTCTTGCCAATTGTATTTTCATAAAAAGTCAATGAAAGTGGACACATTTCATGGCAGCACACACTGCGGCAGCATCAGGTCTTCTATTTATAGACTGGTCGAACAGCTGACATTTAAGTGAATACCACCAATACCACCCCATTCCTCTTGGTCTGAAGTCAGCTTTCTGCCCTTAGTCCCCGCCGATGAGTGATGTGTCAGCCTGCAGCTCGAACACAATAGCTGCTTGTACAGTGACGATGAGAATGGTGGACTAGCTGCTCCTGCCTGTCTTGGCAGTCCACTCAGTTTCCATTTTTAGACTCAACTGTCTCTGTTCTACTAGTTCACCTCATATCTGCCTGCACACAGCAACTGATGGCAGTGCTAAAGAATAAACATTTCAAACGGCTAAGAGTTTCCGTTCAGGATGTATCCAGGTCACTCTTGTTAATCTATATAGCCTTTCCTAAGGCATGGTGTTGTTGCTGTAAACAAAAAGATTTTTAACAGAACACTCACAAATAAGATGAACTGAAAACAACGGAAATACCTGAACTGGACAAGGCAGTTTCTCTTTTAGGCTTACTTTTCTAGTTTAAGTAGAACACAATTTCATTTGAAAGAGACCCAGATAAGCTTGAAAAATTAAGCCTTACTATTTTCAGTTAGCCCAAAGGGGCCAGGTCTACATTAACAAATGCTGTTGACTAAGTGATGAAACGACACCATTGTCCAGCCAGAAGAATTCCTGTTGACTGATGTTATTTGAAGATGCTTCGGTGCAGCCTCTCTCAGGGATTGCGTATAGGAGCAGGGCAGCACAGCTGTGTTTCCACGCGAAGCGTGCAGCTTTGGAACTGTTTTTAAAAAACTAGAATATTCATTCACACCTGTTGTCTGTTTTTTTCCAAAGTTTAGACTAAAGATTAAACAACTTATATTAATCCACTAATCATTTTATCTTACCAAAATTAGGGCCAATAAGGTAATGGGTTGACAGCAAAAGTAGGAGAACCTTTTATAGGCAAAACCAAGATCTCACAACAAATATCTCACGACATTTAACTGAGAAGAGGAAACACAAAACCTTCCCTGTGTGTTTTTGGATTGCAGATATGTGTCTTTGCAGAAAATCGAGTTGTACACAATAAGGATTTCAAATACAGGTGCAGACTATTCCTCCACTGTACGGCTACTTGATTATGGAAAATAAATCATATTCCACAACTTCTTTGGCCTGCAGTGAAATCACGATTACTTAAAATAATTACCCACTGACTTTTGATGTTGCACTCCTTCAAACAACATTTTGTACAGTACAATTCAATTTTAGACAAAATAGAATACAAGACCAAATATACGTGATTTAATGCCAATATGTTGGTAGGGGTGCTCAGAAAACTCTTTTGTCCAGAAACACCCGGATGACTCTGATATTACTTTCATAATTTAGGTTAAACACAAACAGGAGGAAGGAATCACTCACCTCTGGACAAGTGGAGTCTAATATCACAAGCGCTTGTGTTATTCAGAACACAAGACCTGAATGATTGTAATTCATTGATTACTTTGTTTTAAGTGGTTGTTGGGAGTCAAAATTAAAATCATGATTAAAGTTTGCTTAGTTGCATAGCTCTGTTGCATTGTGTAAATTGTGCGAAGTAGACTGTTGCACAAGTTGCTAAACTCAACGGACAACACTAAAAATCCTCGAAACTTTACCCAACCCAGTAATGAAACAGCAGCAAGTCTTTAATGAGACGCTTCTGCAGGTTCACTGCAGTATGGCAGGACATCGTTCCCATTCACAGCTTTAATCTTCTACATGTTATGACCGTGATGTCATAACACGTACTGACTGACTGCAACAATATAATTTGCACCTGGGGGTTTTAAATATTATTAGTGAATAAAGGTGAGAGTTGGTTAAACCAGGTCTCAGAGCCGGTTACGGATGTTATATACCTCCATTATTCGAGGGAAGGGGGCGGGGTACCAAAATTTGAAGGGATTATGACTGTTTTACCCTCATGCATGGATGTGACAGACCGGTTACCCCCAGCTGAGCAACAGAAAAGAAAAGCAGTACATACCTGTGCCAGTGCTCCTGAGTGCACAACAGACAGGTCTGGCATCCATTCACATCCTGGAACCAACAGTCCATACAGGGAGATTACATAGTACGGTCCAGAGTACAGCATGCTCACCAGCATCTGACAAACATAGAAACAGTTTACTGCTTTAGAGAACATAAGGATGAAGTTCTGCCACGTTTAAGTCCGCCGAGCTACCTGAACTTTAGGGTAGGCTGAGGGATCTTTCAGATAAGGCTCAAACTGCTGTGTGTAGTCTAGACACCATTTGCAGGAACAATCCAGAACAACCTTAAACACAAAAAGAGGGATTCTACATTTAAAAAAAAGTCTAAAATTCCACTGAGTTGTTAATCATCTCAGAATTTCTTACCAGGCCTCTGAAGACACAGAACAGAAATGCTGGGATGAGGTGGATTACGAACAATAAATCCACAGGTCTGTGAAGCAGGTTCGTCCTCATGGACTCCTGAATGTCCTGACAAACAGCCAGGAAAATAACATTTAAACTGGAGCTATCCATCCATTATCCTCAATATTTATGAGAGAAAATAATTTAACCATGTAATAATAATTTAGCGATTACTATACAAATGTAAAAACATTTGGTAGGCCATTTGATCTGGTAATAAATGCTGTGGAACTCAGCTGATGGGATTGCACTGAGTGGTCTTTCAAATATCCAGTCATTTAGGGGGTTAAAAGCCACTTCTATGTTGAGTTTTTCACCAGTCTGCTTTGATTATTTTCTTACCGTCAACTGAACGTCACGTGTAGAAGACTGTCTGAAGATACGGAAGCAGGCCCACACAGACACAGAGATGTAGAGCATGTAGAGGAAGAAGAGTGGGCCGAATTGGGTCCCATATTTTCCTGGGAAAAAAAGAAAAAAAATAAGATATTCAAATAAGCCAATTATATTGCACAGAGCAACAAAATAAATTGGGAGTATTGTCATATTCTTGAGGGGCTTGACATAGGCTAAAAGCATCCCAATATTTTTAGTCCACTTACCCACAGCGTTCCCAAGAATGTAAACTATGGCGTGCATGAGAAAAGAGCCCACCCAGTAGAGTCCAACTGCTCGGTAACTGTCCCTGTGCAAACAACGTTAACGCTGTCATTGTTAAAGCAACATGAACACATTATAAACACAGATAGATTGTCATACGCATGGAAAGATGCAATCGTTGTACAGATAAAACTTCTTACCCCCAAGTAATTGCAGCAATCATGAGCAGATACATGAGATAGTGCACACATCCATCCCAATAGGAAATCATGTGCCCATGTGCCGTATTAATATGTGGATCTGCCTGAAGCACAGTTTAGCTTTATCAGTAAATTGTATGTGTGTGGGAGTAAAAAACATTTCGGCCACTTACGCCCTGCGCACACAGCACTTGCCTCTTTTAGATAAAATGTCACAAATCCATCAATGATGCTGTCCTGCTCCAACGCACTGATCAGATTCATCACACTGAGGAATGCATACACTGCATACACTGCACAGATACACACATTTCATTTACCTCAAGCTGGTGACACACTCCATCAACACAAGTGTGGTGCAAGCACAATAGGCTGTGGTTTGGTTTTTTTTTAAGGTTTTACATTCAAATAACCTACACAAAAATGTAGACATGGCCATGTTATGATTTAAAAGTTGGGTAGAATGTTGAGAAGTCATACCGTAGAAAAGAGGGTCTGTTGGAGCCTTTTCTTGAGCATAAATGAGCTGAAATGGCTAGAATCAAGACTGATGTGCATCCAGCAAAGAAGAAGGCTTCAGCTCTGAATGCAAGAAAGAAAGAAAGAAAGAAAGAAAGAAAGAAAGAAAGAAAGAAAGAAAGAAAGAAAGAAAGAAAGAAAGAAAGAAAGAAAGAAAGAAAGAAAGAAAGAAAGAAAGAAAGAAAGAAAGAAAGAAAGAAGAAAGAAAGAAAGAAAGAAAGAAAGAAAGAAAGAAAGAAAGAAAGAAAGAAATGCATTATTTACTTTACAGTGTGGGAAGGAAGTTGTAGATCTCACTCACCTGTCATTGTAAATGAGGGAATTGAATAAGTAGCAGATGGGAATGGACATCAGGGAGAGCACAAACACCCCCGTTCCTGCAGACGCGCTCATTGCTGGCCGTAAAAGATCAGGCTGTCCTGTAGACAAATAAAATTTTAAAACGATTCAGCAGCAAAAATGGTCATTTCTAATCTGTGTCATTTTTCAAATAATGTTGGGAAAGTTATGTTGAATCTGACAACACAAACAAGCACCAACTAAACTCTTCAACCACATGCAGTCTTTCTCACTATCACTACCTCTCTACTCGCGCTCACTCCCTTTCTATCCCTCTCTCTCTCCTTACACACACACACACACGAACACACACACACACACACACACAAACGGGAGGACGTTCGTTAGAAACATTATTTGTTTATATTCAACGATTATACGTTGTTTTATTAAAGGGGAAACACTGACATCTAGTGGTAAAAATGAGCACATATTTTATATTCTAGCAATAGAGGCAAAATCTAAAACAAACAAGATTAATTTGACAAATAAATTAAAATCTTATGCTCATCCTCGTATGAATACAATTTATAAGATTTATATTGTATATGTGCTTGTTTGATTCTCTAGTTTAGATGACTTAATAATAATAATTCCTATTTAAAGACTCATAAACCAGTATTTCATGGTTCATACAAATATAAAAATATATATTATTTGTCACTGTGATGACAGAATCTGTTTATATATGATATTACATTTTATATTATCTTATACTATATCAGATCTTCTCAACTGCCCACAGAAATTAGTGTGAGCATGTGTGGTGAAGTTGTATGGATGTCTCTTCACCAAAGGAAAATGAATGAATGAAGGGATGGATAGATGGATATATGGTATAAAATATCAGTTTTACTTATCCAAAAGGAAAAAAATACTCATTCGTAATCACTGCATAATATAACAATTAATCATATATATATATATATATATATATATATATATATATATATATATATATATATATATATATATATATATATATATATATATATATATGAAATGAAATAAGGGCGAGAGACAAGAACACGAGTGTTGTAAGTGATTCCAGCAGGTGGCAGTGGTGAGCAGGTGGCAGTAGTGAGCTATCAAAATGCGGGTTCAAAAGCCGAGAAACGCAGAAGAAGAACGGGCGTTGTTTTGGAGGAAGTTGCGCGGCGTCATTTCTGGAGCTCGCAGCATCAAACCTGAGCGATGGCCGCCGCATGATGGACACCACGTAAACAAACAACGACGCATCCCTTCCAGCGAACTGACGGTGCTTTGCCGTTAGCAGGTTGTTTTCGTCGAGAAAAACAAAAGCCGTAGCGCGTCGTTATGGCGACCGGGAGCGGAGGCGGATTGGCGTCAAACCACGACGTTCCGGAGGCTGCGTCCAACTCGGTTCAGTGCGCGGTCGCGGCGGCGGCCCCGGCCCCGCTCCCCAACACGCCGGCAGCCTCTGCTCCCACCCTGTCCACCTCCCCGCCGGTGCTCGGCCTGCACCGGGGGCCCATGTACAACTGGCAGGCGACGAAAAGCTCGCTGAAGGAGCGGTTCGCGTTTCTGTTTAACAACGAGCTGCTCAGCGACGTCAGGTTCATAGTCGGGAAAGGCAGACAGGCCCAGCGGATACCGGCGCATAAGTTCGTCCTGGCCGCTGGCAGCGCCGTCTTTGATGCCATGTTCAACGGCGGGATGGCCACGACCTCGGCTGAAATAGAGCTCCCTGACGTGGAGCCGGCAGCCTTCCTCGCGCTGCTCAGGTAGAAAGTCAGACTCCAAACACTGGCCCGCCACGACCACACCTGAACCCACTGCAACATTAAACACCAGAACCGAAATGCGATTAAGTGTTATATATTGAAGAGCATCACGAATTTATATTTGTGCAACATTAGAAGATGATAATCTAGTAATTGTAGTAGTCATTTAAGTAAATTTTGCGCACATTGTGCAATGCTCTCAGAAACGACCCTTTGAACATGCATTTCACTAAATGTTCTTTGTAGAGCATTATTTCCTTTTTAAATCTGCACTTGTTGGATGGTTCATGATAATAATATTAACATTAAATAAGCCCCGTGCCCCATTTAAATAAATATATTTTTCAAAGGATAAAGACTCAGCCTTGCACTAATTTAGCTCTGTGGTATACTACAACTCCAGTCCATAAAAGCTTTAAAATGTCCGTTCATTATAGAACACAGCAAACGTATTACTTGTAGAAAGTGAGGCATTTTCCAATTCAATAAAAAATATTAGCTCGTTTTGAATTGAATGGCTGCAGTACATCTAAAAGTCTGGAAGTCTGGAAAAGTAAGTTCTACTAGAAGGAAAATCCTGAAGGAACAGCTTGCATCTTATTAGGTTGCTTGGCAACAGGTCATTGACATGATTGGCCATGAGAGGAGCATCTTAAAGAGGCAGAATCTCTTAGAAGTACAGAGGTTTGCCAGTATGCAAAAAAAAAAAGCAAAAAAAAAACTCTTTACATAGTGACACAATTTCAATTGCATAAGGATGTGAGGACCTTGAATATCTCATCTTCTTTAGTATATATCCTCAAAAGATTCAGAGAATCTGGAGAAATCTCTGTGCAAAAGAGAGGAGGCCAAAAATCAGTATTGGATCCCCATGATCTTTGGACCCTCATGCGGTCATTTACATTTTACACAGTGTCCCAGCTATTTTTTAAAACTGGGTTTACTTTTACTTACTTAGATATTTGAACAGAAGTAAAATACAGCCAATTTGATTGATATCCAATTCAAAGTGATGGTCAACCTTTCAGAGGCTCTCAGCAGAACAACAAAAATACCCGTCCATCCCTATTTCTGTGTTCCCGCTGTACAGGTTCCTGTATTCTGATGAAGTCCATATCGGTCCAGAGACTGTGATGACAACTTTGTATACAGCGAAGAAGTATGCTGTTCCTGCTCTGGAGGGCCACTGTGTGGAGTTCCTCACCAAGCACCTCAGAGCCGACAATGCATTCATGCTTCTCACTCAGGTTATTCCAAGTTTCTATAACTATATTTTATACGTACTTGACCCTAAAATGAGCTGGCACTGAGTAGTGTGACAGTTTAAACTGCTGCTTTGGTCTTATACTGTATGATGCATTGTTCGAAGTTAAATTACGTGCATATGTCTAACTCACATTGCTGAGATTTCGAATCTTCTGAGATTCTTTAATTTCATGTGTGGTTCTCAAATCTTGAAAAATGATATTTCACATTAACACATTTTTCTGCAAATGAAAGCCAAGGGGTGGATTATTTACAGACCCTAGTGTGGGTTATTTTATATTAGATTCACTTTCTTTTGAATTAAAAATAAAAGTAGAATACGGATTTTGTAAAGCTGGGAAGGGACGGAGTGTTTCTGTAAGAGCACGGTCGGATTTCTTATCACGTTTTCCAGGGTGTTTATTTAAAAAAAGTAAAAAAAAAAAAAAGTAATAACGATTCAGCTTTGCTGCTTCTATCAGCTGGAAGCTGCCTGATAGCAGCCCGTGTGGGAGAAGATGAAGTCACTTTTCTTTCTTTGTGTCCACAGCAGACCATCTTCCAGCTATTGCTAGTAGGGTTTTGATAACATTAGCTGGTCTATTTTTGGTTCATGCTATCATTTGTTTGGGTTCAGCATTTCATTCTGCTGCTGCCTGCTATTCCTCCAGTCTGCTGCATGACTGCAACTCGAAGAAAGAAGCCGAGAGCCCACCTTGAGCAGCCCGTATTCCATGAAGCTTTTTCCGTAGTGAACATTGCTTGCCTAATTAAAATTTCCTTGACACGAAGTGAGCTTTAGTTTATTTCTGCCCCAAACTCAAGTTTGCCTGACTGATGTAATATTAGGAGATCATACAACAATGTTTTTTAATTTTTTTTTTTTAAACCCAGCTTGTTTTGGAGTTATCTGACTATTTAGTAAATGATGAAGGCTTTTGCTTTTGTGCAGCTTTTTAAAAAATGCAGCAGTTCTTCTTTTGTGCATGTAAATGCATGTAATTTAAATGGCCTGAATTGTCCAATAAAGGTTCACATGGCATTTTCTTTTTATGTTTTTTTTTTTTTTCTTTCTTTCTTTTTTCTAATGTACAGGCAAGGTTATTTGATGAACCTCAACTTGCCAGCCTCTGCTTAGACACCATAGACAAGAGCACTGGGGACGCAATTAATGCAGAAGGCTTTACGGATATCGATCTCGGTATGTGAGTCACCTTTTCTTAAAATTTGTTCCTCTTCAGTTATTTAATGTTGTCCATAAAATTGATTAAATCTTTGGTTGTATGTGAAGACACCTTGTGTGCAGTGCTAGAAAGAGACACGCTCAGCATCAGGGAGAATCGCCTGTTTGAAGCAGTGGTACGCTGGTCAGAGGCTGAGTGTTACCGACAACAGCTTCCCCTGACCCCGGAGAACAAGCAGAAGGTTCTGGGGAAAGCACTCCCACTCATCCGTTTCCCACTCATGACTGTTGAAGAATTTGCTGCAGGTAAGTGTATCAAAAGCTAACTTATGAAGCAGCCGTGATCCTTTTTATTTATTTTATTTTCCTTCCCAGTCATTATTCTCGCCACTTCAGCCATTATTAATCACATTCATCATGTTCCTGACATGTCCATACAGCTCAAACCACAGAAACCAGTTTGATATTCTTTCTTGTGCAACAGGGCCTGCCCAGTCTGGAATATTGTTCGATCGGGAGGTGGTAAATCTGTTTTTACACTTTACAGTAAACCCCAAACCACGGGTCGACTACATTGACAGGCCTCGCTGCTGCCTCAGGGGGGAGGAGTGCAGCATTAATAGATTCCAGCAGGTTGAGAGTCGATGGGGGTACAGCGGCACCAGTGACAGAATCAGGTGAGGTCACAGCTGTCAGCTGTTGATCAGAGCGAACTAAATTAAGTTAGTTATTTTTATTAATGGTCTTTTTTTTCTCTCTTTTCATAGGTTCAATGTAAACAGAAGAATATCCATAGTGGGCTTTGGCTTGTATGGTTCAATACATGGACCCACTGACTATCAGGTCAACATACAGGTAACTCCTGGCATTAAGGCTCAGACCGGCGGCTCATACCATCAGTCAGGTTTTAAGTGGCTTGTAATCTATTATCAGGCGGAACTCAACCCCCACTTCAGCACGGTCTACTTCTTTTGTTACCAGCATTACAGGATCCGGATCAGATCCGGGTCGGAGATGTTACAGACCCAAACTGCTCACTGAACGCCATGTTGTACTCACGCCAGCCATACACTGAATGACTTTGCAAAAACTTCCTCTCCCATGTAAAAACTATAAACCAAGGTTTTTAGGCACAGGTGAAGGATTTCACAAAAGATTGAGGATCTCGCTGGAGGTTTCTATTAAACAAACTACTACTGACCAGCAATGCTCCTGTTGGCTGCTGACACCAATTTTGTCAACACTGGATTGACAAAGTTTTCTTAAGACTAAAGTCTTAAAATAATAATCTTTGACTTTGGAATAATGATGAGTTGAGAACACCTAAGGACTGAGATCTTGGAAGCACGTCCCAACTCAAGCAGGAATGTTCATCGTTTGTGTTGTTTTGTTTCCAGCTGCGGATTTTTTTTTTTTTTTTTTTTTTTTTAACCAGCTTGACTTAGTATCAGTGTTGAGTAGGTGATTTTTAAAAATTTCTTTCAAACACCAAACCCTGACATGTACAATATTGTTTTTCTTGCTAAGAATATACACTACACTATCTTCAAATACCAGTCAAACCCTCTATCAGCACCGTTTTCACATTTGAAGTACAGCGTTTCAGGCCACACATGTTACGTTTGTTTTTAACATGCTGGCAAAATGCACGATATATCTAACTAGGAACAAAATTTATATTGAATGTTAAGGACTTGTAAATGCTAACGTATAGGATTAAACAGAGAACTGAAAAGGATTTAATCTTCTGTTGATTCAGTATTTTCCTGCTCTTCCAGATCATAGAGACTGACAAACGCATTACGCTGGGACAGAATGACACCGGCTTTAGCTGTGACGGGACGGCAAACACCTTCCGAGTGATGTTCAAAGAGCCGGTGGAAATCCTCCCCAACGTCAGCTACACTGCATGTGCCACCTTAAAGGTTGGTCTGAAGTGGCTGCATCTAGAAACTGATTTTGACATCTAGATCAATTGAATAATAAATGTAATCGGTAGGCTTTGAATTAATGCAATTAAGCTGTTGTTTAATCCGTGATTCAGGGTCCGGACTCCCATTATGGCACTAAGGGGTTGAAGAAAGTGACCCAGGAATTGGCAGCCGGGACCAAGATGACGTTTTTCTTTTTTAGTTCACCTGGAAATAACAACGGTACGTCGGTGGAGGACGGGCAGATACCAGAGATCATCTATTACACATAAACTTAACAAGTTGCCATACAGGTACAACGAGCCAGGGAGACCTCACACTACTGGGAAGACTGGACTGCTACAGATGGACATAGTGCCTCAGGATCCCCTGGAATATGTGTGTTTGAGTGTGTGTATGCTGTATGTAAGACTTGGTATATAAAATAGTGATGGACATACATAATCAGGAATGTGGTAAAATCACAGCTCTGCTGGTTAAAAAAAAAAAAAAAAGTTTTGGGGCATAAACTTTATTATTAATTTGTAAATAATCTAAACGCCGATGTCCTATGTGTGTGTGTTATTCTAAACTGTTGCAGAAATGTATACTGCACAAGTAATACTACAGACACCTACCGTTTGTCATTGATGCCAAACTCATTTGATCCGTTTGGGCTGATGCATTTATGACAGGTATAATATTTACTTATTTTTATTGTGCACTGTTCTCATTTATTCTGCATGTGTTCAAGTAATTTGTGTCTCCACTGTACAAATGCTACATGTCTGTTGTGTAACTTTACAGGTGGTACATGCTGTAACTTTATGTCATGATTGATTATATATCCATTAAAATGTAAAACAAGCAAAAGTGACTTAAAAAAAAAGTTCCTGGACTTTTAGGTTTAAATAAGGAAATATTTTTAGCTTTTTTTTTTGCAATAAAGCAAGGTGAGACCAAAGTACGTTTGCTTCTTTTGTTGTACAGTATTCCTGCAGATGTTCTTGATTGGGTTTATTCAATTCAATTCAATTTTATTTATATAGCGTCTGTTACAACACAAGTTGTCTCTAGGCGCTTTCCAGAGACCCAGAACATGACCCCCGGGCAATTATTACATAAACAGCGGCAGGTAAAAACTCCCCTAGTGGAAGAAAAACCTTAAGCCAAACAGTGGCAAGGAAAAACTCCCCTTTAAAAGGGAAGAAACCTTGAGCAGGACCTGGATCATGAGGGGGGACCCTCCTGCCGAAGGCCAGCCGGGTAGAGCAAGAAATAAGAAAGAATAGAGACGCAGTCAAAGGTACAAGACAGGATACAATAGTAACTATCATCAGTAGTCCAATTAGACTTCTGTGTATATGGGTGATATATGGATAGACGGTGATCCAAGGGGATGAGGACTGCAGGTCGGGATGTCAGCAAGTATCCAACAGACAGGTGAAGGCAGACACTGGGATGGTCAGAGGTGGAACTGCAGGTCAGCAAGCAGCTCCTGAGGCTCTGGTCCGCAGGACATGCACAGAAGAGGAAAAGAAGGGCCAGACAAGCACAACAAACTACAAGAACAATGGACCACAATTAAGTTTATGGGATACTGGTAATAAATGAGGGTTGAGGTGAAGCAGAGATAGAGAAGGCAAAGAGAAACGGAGAAGGTGAAAGGCACCACTCAGTGGATCATGTTGGTGCCCCCCTGCAGCATAGGCCTATAGCAGCATATCTACACCGAAGCTGTTTAAGATGAGCTGCTCTAATCTGGTCCTGTAGCTGCATCTTTGACTACTGGGCCTGACACATTAAGGTACTAAATATACACTAACAGGCAGCACGGTGGCTTAGTGGTTAGCACTGTTGCCTCACAGCAAGAAGATTACCGGTTCAATTCCCGGCCCGGTGGGTCTTTCTGTGTGGAGTTTGCATGTTCTCCCCGTGCTTGCGTGGGTTCCCTCCGGGTACTCCGGCTTCCTCCCACTGTCCAAAAACATGCAGGTAGGTTAATTGATTCTCCCTAGGTGTGAATGTGAGTGTGATTGGTTGTTTGTCTTCCATGTGGCCCTGGATGGACTGGCGACCTGTCCAGGGTGTACCCCTGCCTTTCGCCTACTATGCGTCGGGATAGGCTCCGACAGACCCCCGTGACCCGGAAACGGATAAAGCGGGTATAGATAATGGATGGATGGATGGATATACACTAACTATATGCTTTATTAAACAGAAATGTTTTAACTTTAGTTTTAAAGGTGGAGGTGGTATCAGCCTCCTTAACCCAAACTGGAAGTTGGTTCCAGAGTGATGGTGCCTGATAACAGAATTCCCGTCCTCCAAATCTACATTTCGATACTCTAGGAACTACGAGTAAACCTGCACTCTGAGAACGGAGAGCTCTATTAGGAACGTACGGTACTATCAGGTCTTGCAAATATCGCAGCGCTAGGCCATTTTGGACTTTATATGCCAGTAATAAAATTTTGAATTGGATTCTAAATTTTACAGGGAGCCAATGGAGGGAAGCTAAAACTGGAGAGACGTGGTCTCTCTTGTTGATTCCTGTCAGCACTCGCGCTGCTGCATTTTGGATCAGCTGGAGGCTGTTCAGAGAATTACTTGGACATCCAGCCAACAACACGTTACAGTAATCTAGTCTAGAAGATATGAACGCATGAATTAGTTTTTCGGCATCACTCTGCGAGAGGATGCTCCTGATCTTTGCGATATTACGGAGGTGGAAAAACGCAGTTTTACAAACCTGATTAATATGCTGTTTAAATGACAAATCCTGATCGAATATAACGCCAAGGTTTCGCACAGTTTTACTGGAGGCCATCGCAAGACCATCTAATCCCTTCCTAAGCTGTTTGGGACCACAAACAACAACCTCTGTTTTATCAGAATTTAATAGCAAAAAATTTCTGGACATCCAGTCCTTGATGTCCTTAAGACACATCTGAAGTTTGTCTAATGGTTCCGTTTCATCTGGCTTCATAGACAGATACAGCTGCGTATCATCAGCATAACAATGAAAATTAATGCCGTGGTTCCGGATAATACTTCCCAAGGGCTGCATGTATAAACTGAACAGGATTGGCCCTAGCACTGAAACCTGCGGGACACCATAGCAGACCCTCGTCTGTACGGAAGAAACCTCATGAACATGAACAAACTGGAATCTATCAGACAGATATGATTTAAACCAATCTAGAGCTGTCCCTTTAATCCCAACAACATACTCTAGCCTCTGCAGTAAAATGCTGTGATCTATAGTATCAAAAGCAGCGCTGAGGTCCAGCAGAACCAGTATGGACACTAACCCATTATCTGAGGCCATAAGAAGGTCATTCGACACTCGAACCAGTGCTGTTTCTGTGCTATGATGCATTCTGAACCCTGACTGAAAAATTTCAAATAGATCATTTCTATACAAATGCTCACACAGCCGGCTTGCAACTACCCTTTCCAGAATTTTAGAGATAAATGGAAGGTTGGAAATCGGTCTATAGTTAGCTAAAATGTCTGGGTCAAGAGAGGGTTTTTTAAGTAATGGTTTGATTACTGCGACTTTAAAAGCCTGTGGCACATATCCTAAGACTAGGGACAAGTTGATCTGTTCCAGTATTGTCAGTCCAATAAGAGAGAAAACATTTTTAAGTAGTCGAGTTGGGATTGGGTCTAACAGACACGTGGATGATTTAGATCCATTGACGACTGAGGTCAGCTCAGAGAGGTCAACAGGAACAAAACAGTCTAGAGTCAGGTCGGAGCATAAGGGAGTCGCCGAAGTTGAAGAAATGCCCACAGCCACTGCCGGGAGGGCCTGGCCGATTTCCTCTCTAATTCTGACAATATTTATTTATTTATAGTGCCGAGTTCAACAGCAAGGTGATTCAAAGTGCTTTACAGAGGCATTAAAACATCACATAAATAAAAGGCATTATTTAAAATGTAAGCGACAAAGAACAATAGATAAAAATCAGTGGTTAAAATGCAATTGGTTTGAAACTTAAGCTTGAAAGTAAAAGAGTTTACATTCCTCGTTCTGTCACTAGGTGATGACAGATCCGTGCAGATATCCAACTAATGAAGACATAACTTCACGTTGGAAGGGGCTGCTGGGACAATAAGGGGAAAGGAGAAAAACATTTTAAATGCCTTTAGAAATTAAATATAAATAGTCAAGGAAAGGGCCTATTTTTGGTTAAACTTCTGTAATACATGAATATACACCATAAAAGAACTAATGCATCATTAAACACTTGTTAACTAGCAGAAAGGTGCCCTTTGGCTGGCATATTATTAAAGGTAATATGAAATCCGTGTTTTACTATTTAATGCGGTTGAGGTGGAGGGTTTTATTTGAAAGCCCTTTTAGACAGCTGTGAGTGGGCTTTGATGAGAAGAGTGATCCACGAACGCTGTCAGGTGAGTCATAAGGACCTGAGAGCTTCTCCTGCTGACTACCCACTTAGACGGCCTTTTTTTGTGAGAAAGATCCATGAAAATCAGTTTGACGCAGGATTTTTTTTTTTTTTTTTTTTTTTTTTTTTTTTTTTATACCACCCACCACATAAAATGCTTGAAGACCAGCAGGACAGTCGGGCTCTAGCTCTCACCTGTGTTGTTTTTTTTTAAAAAGCCTTGGGATCTGTTCAAATCAAGCTCTGTGAATGCGCCTTTAACTGTTTTCAGAGGATGATGCGACACCGTTTACAATGATGAATATGCAAATTTGGAGTTTGCATAAACTATCAAGTCAACTTAATGAACGGTTTCTTTAAGTTATTAGATTACAAACCCATGACAGGGATTTGCAGTGCGTGTGCGTATTTGTTTCTGTCTGTTTGCGTGTGGGTGGGTGTATGGCAGCAGAATGAGCTGTCTTTAACAGCGTGCGCCTTCTACTTGAACACTGACAGCAGGGGAGATGATTTATGCCTCTGATGTTTTTGACAACATTTGACATATGAGCACAGCGCTCATGAAGCAGCACTTACATCACTGTAAACACAGCAGAGTATGAGTTTTAATATCCATTTTGCCTCTGTAGCACAGGTCTTCTTATTTTTCCCGGTCAAGCTTGATACTAAAGTTGCCTTCAGCATTGCACTAAAAATAAAGTGCCCAGGTATGTAACAAATAATGAGTGTAGCTACATGCTCATTAGTATCCAGGGTTTGATCATCCTCCAGATATTTTTTTATTTTCCATATCCCTGTCTGCACGGTAATTTAAGCGTTCGTGATTCTCATTTGGATAAGGTGTTAATATTCCACAGTGTTCTGGTTTCAGTGAGCAGGTTTCTCAAAAAACTGAGATGACTTTGTTTTCCAGTGTTTAGGTGAGCAGGTTTTGCCAAAAGAAAATCCAATCAAACAGGATCACATATCTTCACATTTCTTCTTATATAGATTTAGTAAAGATAACTTGTGGTTAATAGGGTGTTATGCTTATATTTATATTTTGTTCTGTCTTGACTTAGGCTATGTCACTATTTAATTTTTATGACAATATACTATACACCCTCAGGAGGTTGCAGGTTTTTAAATTATAAAGATATAAATAACAACAATATGAATGTCAGACTTGTTACATCTTTACTCTGATAATCCATCAAAAATAAGCAGGAAAAAACATCCCTGATTGCTACCAAGAGGCCGACAGCAACACTGACACAACTACATGAACTTCAGGCAGAAACTGGTCGCTGGTTGTATGTGACTATACAGATTGATGGGAATAAGAACGACTCCAGATACGACGATATTTTGAGGCAAAAACGTCTGTCTGCTGAGAGTAAAAGGAAAACACAGCAACATTTCTGAATTCCTGAAAACAAAGCTGGAATACACTGTAATTCTATGCTTGCGGTTGACAGTTGCACTGTACGTTTCAAATAAATCTGCGACGATGTGTTTGTGCTCTCAGTATGTCCCAAATGCACAAAAACATACTTAAGAAATTAATACTACAGGATCCATACATGGATGTTCAGATTGTATTGTAACGGAATAAAAGAAAATGCTCACTTTTTAATTTTAGGATGCACAAAAACCACACACTTGTCTAGACTTGTTCCCACTAAATGCCCACTAAATCCCACTAAACTAAATGCGACTCCTCTGCCGACACAGAGATTCGTAAGCGTTACTCTTAAGTGTTATATGTTATATGTAAGCCAGTTTATCATATTTTATGCTGCTCTCACAACAAAACACAGCAGGCTCTGGAACACGTTTCTTCACAAGTGCTCCCAAAGAGCCATAAACCAACTTTGATGTACATTTATGTAAAAATTCAAAGCTTCAGGTATTTAAGTTGTTCAATGAACATTCTTCTGTTTAGGCTAATCGACTAAAACAGCAAATTGATAAACTCCTGGAAACGAATTTGGGTCGGTAGCTTCACACGTGTTTTATGCTCTTATTCAGATTCAGTATGTAGCCTGGCCTTCTTTTTTTTTTTTTTTTTTTTGCAAGCATGATTTATCTACACCTTGTTAGCATGACACATTTTCTTGTGGCTGTTATTCATTTGAGAACATTTATGCAGGATTTCTTTGGTGTGAGATCCAGCTCTGGGTATACATCCAGAACGCTTAAGAGCAACAGCAGTGCATCTGTGTGCATGTCTGGCAAAGTAATTAATATGTATGTATGTATGACTGCGTGGTAAGCATCAATAAATCCCTCAAGCCTGAATCACTGGGTCTGAGCTGGATCCATGTCAACCGAACCTGCCAATTTGTGATTTCCCTCCTGTCAGAGGTCAGAGGTGGGAGGACGAGTGTAGTTTCCCAGTCCTGGCTAATTCAAGTACTCACCGGTCTTCAGACTATTGTGGTGTTTGACTATTTACTAGTGTGAAAACAAAATCCTTGATATAATGCCCTGCGGTATTTAAAGAACATTAATCTATCAAACTCTGTGCTTCATGATTCGGACAAAATCCGATACAGAGCTCTTAATGACTACTGGACTGGAGAAAACTCAAAAACACCTCCAAAGTGTTTAAACGCCACCAGTCCAAAGTAAAATGGTTAGAGGAATTTTAACAACCAGCAAAAATCATTTAACATAAAATTAAGTCTGTACGTTCAGAGAGGAGTGTTATGTAACTTCTAAGCAGATAAAGGCCTCTCTCATGTTGTCTAGTGTTAATTTTCAGAAGAGCATCATCATGACAAATGTTGACAATTATGGTGGGAATGCCAGGGCTACAATGGAAAAGTCAATATCCTCCCAAAAGAACTCTGTCAGTCATCTGCTGTTTTCCAAAGACCAGGTAAACAAGCTCAAAGGACGTTGGAAAAACATGACACAGAAAGCTGAGGCACAAAAATACAACTTTTAGTTTGACGAAGGCGAAACACCTTGTTCCAGCAAGTTAAATCTGCAAAACTCGGTGCTGGTAGCTTTATGGCCTGTGCAGACGTTTCACTGCATCCGCACTGAGATAGTTTGCCATCATCAATATAAGAAAGAATTCAGAGACATGTAGGAAAAGGTCCGGCTATCTGTTTGTGAACTGAATCACAATTTAGCTGCAGTTATTGATGCTTTTGACACACAGAAGATGATGAAAACTCTTCACATAACCTCCTCTTTCACAGATATGTAATATTGATCAGTAGAAAGGTGAGTATAATACATTTCTTTCATTTGTCAAGAAGACCAGAATTCTTGTTTCAACATTTTCTTTAACAATCAGGTCTTTTCTCACAACTGATAAGTTGTTTTCTAGTTACAGGAAACTCACAAGTGTCACTGATAACAATCATCTAGAAAGCTCTGATGGTATGCAAGTGCGTCAGCAAACATGACACCACAATCCTTGCCTTTTCATGCAGTACTGAATTAAAAAATGTCCCTCCTCTAATGATAACAAAGAAAGAATGAAAGAAAGGTTTTTTGACAAACTGATACTGTTGAGTTTTTTTAGATGAAACTGATTCTCTGTACGAAGGGAAATATAGTTTGTTTTTGTTTTTTTAACTGCCATGTTGATGTTGCATGATATTTTTAAAACTGTATGAAGCGTCACCTTACCAGCATCACAGTTAACCTGTGATGCAACAATCAGTGTAGCTGCAACCTGTACAGGGTACATGAGGTACCCCCCCCAACATCTTTCTACGCATTAGAATTTCTGCAATGTTAAAAAGCTCAAAGTCTACACTATTACATCCATCCATACATTATCCATTCCCGCTTAATCCGTCTCCGGGGTCTGTCGGAGCCTATCCCGATGCATAGTAGGCGGAAGTCAGGGGTCCACTCTGGAGAGGTCGCCAGTCCATCGCAGGGCCACATACAAGACAAACAACCAATCACGCTCACATTCACACCTAGAGAGAATTTAGGATGATCAATTAACCTACCCTGCATGTTTTTGTACTGTGGGAGGAAGCCGGAGTACCCGGAGGGAACCCACGCAAGCACGGGGAGAACATGCAAACTCCACACAGAAAGACCCACCGGGCCAGGAATCTAAAAAATTAAACATTACAATTAATAAATAATAAAAATCAGTAAAGAAATATTCACTGCAGCTCGATAATATAAGTTACACAGAGATCATATTATAGTAAACACAAGCAGAAATTCCAGTAGAAAAGGACATTATGAACCAGGAACCTTCTTGCTGTGAGGCAACAGTGCTAACCCCCAAGCCACCGTGCCGCCCTACACTATTACAGTTTGTATTTATTTATCTATTTGCAAATTCTTAGAAATGAATCCCAGACTTTTTCAAGATGTGGCATAACATGGTATCTTTCAAGAAGAAACAAGTGAAGGCTTGACAACTTGTCACCACCAACACAAAGTGGTGTGCACTGGGGGGGTTGAAAAAAATGTAATTCATGTCAACTGTTTGCTTAAGGCAAAACAAAACACAGTGGAACTATCTCTGATTTGTAAAAGGAAAGATTAGTAATTGTAGTAGCATAAGCGGGAAGATGACGACGAGGCTCTGAATACCTTCTCCAAGTGCCTGCCTGTGTGTCCCAGTGCAGATCCAACCAGATATAATCAGACTAACAAACTGCCCTCAGCAGCAGAGTCCACTCTCTTCACATGGATAACCTCCGCAGCAGATGCATGATTAACTTAAAGAGCGTGCAGTTGAGTGAGCAGAGGGCAAGCTGTAGTCAAAGCATATCTGTGGCAGCGATTTTAGCACCCGCTCTGAGTTCTTCGTTAAGAGCATGTAGGAGTGTTTACAAAAGGCATGTGTGTGTTCATGTAACAAGATCAAATTCTGCACAGATTTGAGCAGCAAAGCTGGGGACCTGTACTTAAGCAAAGAGGAGCGGAGCGAGAGGACGCTGCCGTTCACACTCGTCACATGCTACGCGAACACTGTGTACTGTCTGCTGGGGGCTGGCTGGCCCGGGCCAACCTTAGCCCCTGCACTTTTGAACACCAGATGTAGGTCGAAGAGTGCTGCAGGGGCTGGGGGATGCAGTGCCTGTGTGAGCGGGTAATGGTGGAGAGGCTGAACTGTATCGCACACACACATTTATTTTTGTGTGCACTAAGAAAGGGAGACGGCAGAGTGGTGATTGCACCGGATGAGTTCACCACCAAGGACATGGCCTCCAGCATATTGTCTCCATTGCTGTCACATTTCATCGGCACAAACAGGCTACATGAAGCCTGAAAACCCGGCAGACCAGACCATGGATGTGCCCTCACAAGTCCCTAACCATGGCACTCCATTGTTTTCTGTCTCTCTCCGAGCCCCATGATGCATTATTGTTTAATTAATTCAAATGTAGCATGCAATAGATTTGATTAAAGGCAGCACTGAAAAGGTTTATGAGCTCATTTTAGCAATGAAAACAATTTTGTAGAGCCGTTTCTCAGTACAGGAAAAATAAAAATTTCTCCGAGAGTTCAGATGTACAGTAAATAGTTAACTGCAGAGCTAGGCCACTTATTACTCACAGATTTAAAGTAGGTTATGAGCAAGTGGTGCTGTTGTTGAAAAAGAAAGAAAAAAGACAAAGTCGGCCACATCTGGCTGCTCTGAGGACGGTGCTACATGAGAGCAAAGCGTCACCAATGTGATCATTTATTCTCTAGTGAAGGTTTCTTGCACTTTTAATAGCATTTCATCAAATGTATGTCTCCCGCAACAAAATTGCAACATACAAGTAAAAAGGAAAAAATCAGAGAACACCAAAGTTTGGTGCATGAATATCTGCCACTGCCCTCGTCAGTAAGATGATTTCAGCTGACAGCTGGAAAAAAAAATAACGCCATTACAATGAATCCGTGCTCTCCTATGTTTCTGGCGCATCCCTGCCCCGTAAAGACACGCCGTTTGAGGATGTAGATTCTCTAATCCAACTGATTACAGAGGTGCTGGCAGCATTCTCGCTGTGTGACAGTTTCAGCACTTCCCCCACACACTTTCGCTCTTTCCTCCCTCCTTTATCATCACAGCTGATTGCACTGCTGAAGTCCAAATGAAATGTTAACGCCGTCTTCCCCATGGCTCTAAATAGAAGCCAAAGAAAGGCATTTAAGTGCAGTGGCATCCAGTGATGAAACAATGCACAGGTTTTCTGCTGGGGCTGCATGTTGGGACAGTTTTTAAGTCACTGTTAAGTGAGATCTGCTGTAAATGGACTGTGAAATCCAAGCGCCGACATCTTTAGGCAACGAGTTACATGTGCGAGTGCCAATGAGGCATGTAGCAAAATGTATTAATGCGCATAAATATTTTAGCCACTTTTTACAATGTAAACCATTAGTTGTACAGTCTTCAGCTTTGTCTGAAAATGCAGAATCCCAATTCACAGACGTTGCACTTGTTTACAGCACCTGAGTTAATGTGTCATCCATTACATTATAATTAAAGGCTGACAAACTTTATCTGGGGAATTATTGATTTCTCAGGCTGCTAAGATTAGCAGTCGTTTCAGACAATTGTTTGGATAAAAGTGTCCCCTAAATGCAACAATCATGATTTACTTGCTGGTAGACAGTTAAGGGATTTACAAACCCCAGTGCCACGCAAATGGATATTTCATAACATGCAACAATAGCCTTTGAGATAGACACTGCTTTTATCCAATGGTTAAATGTTTATTAGGCCCAACTGATATACTGGATAAAGCAGACTGAATACGTTTTACAACCTGAAAAAAAAAAATATATACACTATGTGGAGCCTTTAAAAATAAAACTTATTGAAAATCAGTTGATTTGAGAACAAGCTTGAGAAGCACCAACCCAACTCTCCCTTTGCTCTTTTTATCCATCCACCAGGACAGACATCACATCCCACTACCAAAATCTTTTACTTCCAAAGTCTGAGATTTTCACCTGTAACATTGTTTACCTGGCAAATCTTAAATCAAAAAGACTTTATAGACAAAGTATATTGAAATGGGATCGGTCACAGACGATACTAGTTTGGAGTGAGTTTTTTTTTTAAGATGCAGTACGTCAGCTTCCTCCCACAGCCAAAAAGCATGCACGTTAGGCTGACTAGTAATTCTAGATTGACGACAGGAGTGAGTAAGAGCATGCATGGTGGTTTGCGTCATTTGAGCCTGTGACACACCTTTTTGCAATTTAGGCAGGTTTTATTGGTATGATACCAATTTACTCTGGCTCTTCCCTAGATACAGCTGAGGCAGGTTTCAGCAGAATCCCTTTATTGTACAACCCCATCCCAAAACAAATGGGTATTTGGGGTGGGGGGCAAAACAATGAATAAATATTCCACTGCTCCCTTTGAGTGATCCTATGAAATGTGATCAACTTCCACAATAATTTACTTGCAATCTTACAAAACAAAGACCGTAAATTAGGAAAATACACGTTTACTGACAAATATTAAAGACCATATGTCTGCATTTTGATGCAGGAAGATAAAGCTGCATAGCAAATACTGTTGCTGTTCAAATTTAAGTTCGCTGCTTGTAATAAAAAAAAAAATTTTAATGTAACAGTGGTTTAATAACACTGATATTCCAGTCATAAGCATGGAAAACCAACCCAGACTCCTAAAATATTGCTCTGCTTCAGTAAATTGTGCAATGATTTCAAGTACTTAAAACTGCGAATTTCTCCTCAAAGTTTCTCCAAAACATTCTTGGAAAATTAAATCTGCCCACACAGCTAAGTAGAAAGAAATTAGAAAATAAAACGTGTAAATCTCTAATACAATGCGTTTTTAGATACAATCATGGGAAACCAATTTTTAACATTACTGCTTCTAAGATGGTAACATTAAAAAAAAAAAAAAAAAAAAAAAAAAAAAAAAGTGGTTGCATATTGTCCAACAGTGTATTAAGATGTAATACCATAAAATACTGACAAAGCCTGGGTGATTGGAGTAGATCAGTAGCCGTCATAACGTGGTCTCTGATGAGAGTTATAACCCTGGTTGGAGCTTTGGGGGCCTGACCGGTATTCACTTCTGTGCCCCCATTGCCTGTCCCGGTCATGGCCATGATGGTCCCGTCGCCAGCCACGGTCTCCCCCCCAACCTCTGCCTCCTCCCCACCCACGGTCTCCAGGTCCTCGGCGATCCTGGTACCTTGAAGAAGACAAATATTGAACACACAGAAACTCATGATCAGGGAACACCACCAACTTACATATTGACTGATTGAGTGATGTGAACATAATCAAGGAGACAAGTATACACCAACAAAAACAACCAGTCAACCACAGGAGGTTGTAAATGAGCTATAAGGCTAATTAATAGATGGATAATAACTGGTGTGCCGTAGAAAACGCAGTCAGGAAAATTTGTTCCATATTTGGGCAAATTCCACCTGCTCTTTGCAAGTAGTTTTCAACTGTTCCAAGTCTATCTACTGGACTATTCCTCTGGCTGTTATTCATTTGGAAGTGTTTTACTCTACACTGCTTAACCTGAACTTATGTAAAACCAAGAAGATGATCAGAAGTATCGACATGAGCCGGATACTGCGACAAACAAACACCAAGCATGAACGATTAGGTAAAATATAGAAACTCTTATTGTACATGTAAAGAAAAGACGGATCACGAAGCTGTCTCTGGAAACTAAAGTCATGTTAGACATCTAATAAAACCCGAGTCGCCTTCTATGATTTGATGGCCTTAAACGTTACGTCGCATGGACCACGTAGGCCAGTGTAGACGTTGGGTTGTCAACAGAGCAGTCACGTAGCTGGAATGTTCTGGACACTTTCACTTTGCTGCGTGTTGCGTAAAAGGCTCGGCAGTGCAACAAACCTCCGGCTGCATTCAAAAAACAAAACAAAACCCAACTTCCACGCACGCTCGACTACAAACTGACGTCACCTGCCGTCCCTGCCGCGCTGGTTTCCTCCTCCACGTCCCCGCCAGTCCTCCACCACGGGCGGGGGGTCCGCTGTGCGCTTCACGTACTGCTGGTACTCTTCGTCATCGGAGGAAAACCTGTGGGAGAATAGCTCCTCGTAGCTCCTCGGGGTTTCGGAGGTCTCCGTCATGTTGACACGCGGAAAACGCAGCGAAGCAGCACTAGGAGCTAACCGCTAACGGCGCTGTTCCGTTTCACCCGTTTATGCAACGTTTTCCACAAAAAACGTCTGGCTGCAGTGGGTTTATCCACAGTAACAAAGTAACATCCAAAAATAAAGCACGACGAATACACGACAAACGGCAGATTAGAAGCCAACACACCGTCAAAAAGATGTCGATAGCTTCAGCTACACAGCTACGGTCTAAAAGTCCTGCGTTGGACCGTCAGTGAAAGGGTTCCCCTGGAACGCATGAATATGATTAAATAGTTCCGGCAGTCGCGCACCTGTTCGTGATTAACGGCTGTTATTTTACAGTGAGAAGAATGGGCTCGTAATCAATATCAACCCCACAAATATGCATTAACAAAAAAAATAAAAAATAATAATAGTAGTAATATCAAGTTCAAGCCATACATTTTGATCTGATGTTAATTAGAGAAAGTAACACATCATAGATAATTCATTTAATCTGGGTGAAAGTGTCTGCTGCTGGAAGTGAACGCGGTCACTTAAAACATGTAAGTGAAGTTTTTATTTTATTTATTTATTTTTTTTTAATCTATGTCTTATTATTTTAACAGTTGAAACAGTTCGTGCTTTGAAACCACAGTTGTGGCAAATTGCTCAACCGAAACCGCAGACTAGACCGCAGATACCACAGGTTGGGGGGGGAGTGGGTGGCTTCAGGAGGAGCAGGTGGAAGCCGCTCCGTGTCGCTGCTGCAGCCTTCACATGCAACACAATCCCTCTGGGTAAGAAGAAACTCCGCTCAGAGATTAAGCAGGGAAATGCAAACATTAACTTAATTCACTGGCGCCGATGATTTTTAGGAGACACCGAGGAAGGCACCAATTCCGAAGTGGGAATTATATCATCGCGCGTGGTAAAGGGAAAATTACACAAAGACAAGGGGGGAAAAAACTTCCTGAATTCAAGGTGATTCTGCGAGAGCGAGCCTGACAACCCAGTGAATCGAGTTTCCGAAGAAGCGCTCTCATATTTCACTTGTCTGTCATCAGTGCGAGGACTTGTTCGAGGCTGCCACTCGGGATATGAACTCCGTGGACCACTAATCATCTGTGGACCTTGAGTGTTTCAAACACGATTTCCTCAGCGTTATATATAAATACATTTAGACCAAAAAGGAGTTGTTCCTCAAGTCCGCGGCAATGGGGTGAGTAATTCAGGGAGCGCTGCCCTTCAGAGCGCCTCTCATGACACATGCACTGACTCAAATGTTGATTTCGTTTAAAAAATTCAACGGAACACACCATCGCTGTTTAGTTGTCTTTTTCCGTCAAGCTTGTGAACAAATTGAACTGTAATCAACGTTTCCCCAATCTCTTTTGTGATGCAAGATTATTGAGCAATGTGAGGAATTCATTGGGTGACTCTTGCTGAACTGTCTCTCCAGTGTGAGATATTCCAAATCAATGTGTGGAAATGGTTGATGTCCTATTTCTAATTATGGATTTATGTATAATTTATGAGGATACAGTAAGATGGATTTGACTGATTATTTCGGAATGCTAGAGTTCATCTTTATCTGTGCAAATATGGATTTGTAAGGGTTATGATATGGAGGTGTCAGAGTCAACACTGCCCACTAAATAAGGAGAGATTGCACTTGTGAACGCGCTCGCGCGCGTGTGTGTGTGTGTGTTTCTGTGCTGGAGGTAGGGCTGTGCTCTTTAGTTTCCAGGGAACAGTACATTATTTTGCCTCTATAATCCACTATAGTGTGAGTTTTGACTGTGGCTCAGTTGTTATGCAATCACCTATTTCTCTTAAGGCTACAACTCCTTTCTGCAAGTATTCTTTTTTTTTTTTTATAGAAATTGACTCTTAATGGCTCTTAGCAACTAATTCTGTACAAAACACGCACTTATTCTGAATAATTTATGTCAGTGTTATGATTGCATACATTTGCAAAAGTAAGAAACCAAAATCTAAATGTTCAGGCATTAAAGGGAGAAAGTAAAAGCGACCCACTGCCACAGTCCATGGCTTTATATGTTAATTAAACCAGTTCGACAGTCCTGACTCTGTCTCGGGTGTTTGATGTAGTCACGAAACTGGTTTGAGGGGAGTAGGTCTTGTTGCGTCGTGAAACTTACCGGGTGGACCAGCAGACCAAGACAGGTTGTCACACCTATGGGGTGAAACAGGAACCAGTTTATGTTGGGTTTTTTTTTCATTCACATCTTGTAGTATCACTTTTACGGCTGTGTGTTTTGGAATTTATCAGACATTCTCCAAACTCCAACTGACAGGATTTGTGTAGGGTTGCAACAGCTAATGAGTTCTCTCTCCTTGTTTTTTATTTTTAATTTTTTTTGTCCTTTCTTTTGCAGTAAGGTGTTTCCAGAGTGTTTAAGTGCCCCTTTACAATGTGTAGAACCCAAAGTGATTTTAAAACTGCCTCTTGAGTCTGAGCAACATCCCAAAAGATCAGTTTATTTAGTGAAGAACATTGATGAGACTAATTATGCGTTTGAGGATGTGGAGCCAGCAATTATTGACATTTTAGCTTCAAAAAGACATAAACCGTTAATCTTATATGCAAATCATTGTCGCAGTGATGTTTTTAAATTAGTCTTAACAGAAGTCTAGTCTCCCCCAAAGATTACTTTCATAAAACGATCTGCATGAATGAATAAACACTTTTATTTATTAAGTGGCAATAAATGTTTAATACATTTGATTAAGAAGCAAGTATTAAAAAAAATAGTGATATTAATATTTGCCTCCCATGTTCTAAAAAAATTCAAAGTAGCATAATTTAATTGTTGTTGTTGTTGTTTAAAATCCTTAAAATATTCAGTTTCTTACCCCAAAATAGAGAACCAGAAAATCCTCTTAACTTGAAATATGGCTTTTTTTCTCTTTTCCCTTTTAGAGAAACAGATGCTTTCCGCAAGCTTAGGGCGCATGTGTGCACAGTGAACTGCAGTGTCAGGTTCTTGCATGCTGAGCATTTTTATGTATTTGTATATGTATATATTTTATACAACAGTGGTTAGCACTGTTGCCTCACAGCAAGAAGGTTCCTGGTTCGATTTCCTGCCCGGTGGGTCTTTCTGTGTGGAGTTTGCATGTTCTCCCCGTGCTTGTGCGGGTTCCCTACTAGTACTCCGGCTTCCTCCCACAGTCCAAAAACATGCATACTAGGTTGATTGATTCTAAATTGAGTGTGAACATGTGTGGTTGTTTGTCTCTGTATGTGACCCTGTGATGGACTGGCGACCTGTCCAGGGTGGACCCCTGCCTCTCGCCTGTAATGAGCTGGGATAGGCTCCGGCAGACCTCCGTGACCCTGAGAAGGATAAAGCGGGTATAGAAAAGGGATGGATGGATCTAAAATCATGTGTATATGTTGCATTTCTTTATAAATGATGTAAAAGTTTCAGATTACTGACTGTTTTATGTCTAATCATTTACCTGTTGTTCAAAAGTTCTCATCAAAGCAAAGCGCTGCTGAACTTTCACACATACATGTTTAATTGCCCAGTATTTTCTATCCTGATTTCACCACGGTAAATGTGACATGATGTCCCGCCCTTAGAGACTGGTCGCTGTTGGTGTGCGTATGCATGCCGCACAACTTACTCACACCCACAGTATAATTATTCTTTCTCTTTTAGCACTGCAGTCTTTAAATGTACAGCATGATTTATCAGTACTCCATTGTGCTATTGTTATGCTTTTTCCTCTTGACTGAGGATGTACTGTTCGTCTTGGCTGAAATTATAACATGGAACTTTCTAAACATGTTCAATAGATCAAATAAAAGCTTTTCAAAATGGATGAGATACTTGTTACACAGTTGGATGTAGAGCGGGATGAAATGGAGAGCAAATATGAGGAACTTTAAACCAACTCCCCTCTCATCACAGGCCATCCGAGATCACTAGCAAATAAATTGGACATGTTTGGAGCGCTGACAAATGCATATCTAGACATGGGTAATATTCCAGATTCGAACGCCTCATGCAAATTTCAGACATTTTGCACAGAATGAGTACAGGCAGAGCAGTAAGAGTTAAGGTGGCAGGGCATCAGGGTTGACGACAGATGACGTAATCCTGGAGGTGTCACTGTGAAGGAGTCTCTGCACCCTGGGTACTAAACAGTTGGCTGTGGTTTGCCGAGAGTTCGCTCGTTTTACCTGTCAAAACTGCCCGTGACATCAGTAGCGCAGTTGTTTTCTTGGTAACGAACAAAACACTCTGACTGATCTCAGGAGATTTCAACCACACCTCTGCACCGCCAACCTAACAACTATCCCTTAAGGTGATTTATATAAAGTAAAATTTCAATTTGAAATTAGGGTAGTAAAAGTGGAAAGAGAGTGATGGTAATTGTATTTTTTAGTTTGAAGCTCAAATGCTGTGCCTCTGGAACTTTATCATAATACATCTCAGACTGCCTGAGGTCCCTTCATATGGAATAAGCGGCCACACCGCCAGCAATACAATCAGCATATTGCTATTTAAAGTAAGCCAGCCTGGGAGCAGCCCTAACGCGGGGTTAGATGATAATCTCCTGGCTGGCCAGAGAATGACATCTAAAGGCTTAACACTCATTGATTAGGGTCTGTGACATGGTAGAGAGCCTCTTGGCTGCTCTGACAGGAGGGCGGACTTTAAGCCTCATCGTGTGTGTGTGTGTGTTCTCTCTCTTCCTATGGTTTAGAGAAGAGTGATTTTGAGGGGTAGTATAGAAGCAGGTCTCACTGTTCGCAAAAAAAGTGTGCAAGTGAAGGGAAACAGACTGACAGTAGATTGGACGTCTCCTCGGCAGATGGTTGAAGCCAGGGAGGCCATCTGGTGTCATGCTGTGTTTCTGTGGAGACCTCCTAATTTCCTTTTTCCTTACATCTCTCAAAACTGGGTTCTTCAACCAACCTCGGTGTGCTGGAGGAGGCCTGCTGTGATTGCTGCACAAGGGAGCTGGCATCACAGGACACTGCATGGTGCCAAATTTAGGAAGGCAAAAAGCAAATGATAAAGGTTATAGTTGGTGATAACAGCTAAAACAGGCATAAATGTTAAAGAGTCAATGAGAGGAAAAAAAGTAATTTGTGAGGTGTCATGTTAGAGAATAGTTTATCCTTAGACTTATGTAGTGTATTTTATTTGCTACAAATAGAATTTGATTCTGGTGTGTGTGTGTGTGTGTGTGTGTAATTAGGTACACACTACTGAATTCAAGGAAATTTCTGAGATGATGAATATTTATCTAGCAGTGGTTACAGCCTATTATTAATCCCAAAATCTGATCTGGTAACCCATTGGATGCAGTCTGACTGGCAGTAGTTCCAAGTCCAAATATTCAGGTCAAATTTTATAATAAAAAAGTTATATTTGCATTTTTTTTTTTCATCAAAAAAAATGGGTATATTGCATATCTATTTTTCATCCTGTGTATATATAATTTTTAATTCTTAAGAGTTGATTGCCTGGATGATCTGAATTACTGGAGGCAACCTGGTTTTATGGAGTAAATTAAACTTAAAGCTTGTAATGTATACCGACAACTTATGCAACAGTGCATTCACCAGGGCTTTAAATGTACATCTGCTTTACTAAAAAATAAACAAATAAAAATGAAACGAGCACTCTTAATTTTTGTGTGCAGCACAGAACTTCCAGGAGCTATGTTGACCCCTCCCCACAAATGAATTTAAAGGTTCTTTGACATATCCTCCTGGTAGAAAAATAATGTTGCCTTTCTTTTTTTTTTTTAACACAACTTATTCCATTCTAATAAAGGGAATTTAGTGCAAACAAAGCATTGTTGTGGCTTCAAGTTTTCACATTCAATAAAAAAAGTCCATCAAAGAAGCCATCCAGGCTGTGACGCATCATACATCTGTTTGTTTAGTGTGTGTGTGTGTGTGTGTGTGTGTGTGTGTGTGTGTGTGTGTGTGTGTGTGTGTGTGTGTGTGTGTGTGTGAGAGAGGGAGAGAAACAAAGGAAATTAAGACTAAAACATTTAGTTGTCTTGTCTTGGCCAAAGCTTGAAAACTACAGGTGTGAACACACCATAAGAGCTGTTTGTTAAACTGTGATATCTGTTTAGTCCATGACTAACAAAAAACAAACTCTACAGGTGTTAAAGGACTGCTGGATCATGGTCATTTTTTTTAAGTTGTTAATAAAATTGCAAGGAATAGTCAAACAACAAGAGAGAATTACAAACTATAGCGTACTAAAACAGATTTTAAGGGTAGAGCTGTAAAAGACGCAAAGGGAAAGCAAGGAGCTGGCAGCAAATTCTGGAGGATTTAACTGACACTTTCTTACAGAAACCTCCGTCGGTGCACTGATAATGTAAGTTGAGCGTTTGTTTGAGTCCTGGTACAGAGAGCTGTGCTTTCTGTGCCAATGCATGGCCATTAAATATGTTTTTAAGTGTTATGGTTCTCTCACTTCAGGTTTAGTTGCACAAGGCTGCTGCTTGTATTTGGTTTCTTTTTGGTATCTGAAGAACAGATGATTTCTATGCTGGTTTATTTCTAGTTGTATTCTTCCTCCCTCTCCTGAAGTTACTTTCTGTTGATGTGATGTTTCTGATGCTGAGCCCATGTCACTGGGCCTCGGCTGGTTTAGTTTGCTTTGACCAGTGAGAGGAATGTTTAGTAGTAGCCGATTGCACAAGAGACAAAAAGAAAGCAGACTGCAGACTGATTGGTACTCTTATACTGCAAAGGGCAGGGTCCACTTAAGGCCCGGTCCTGACTTGATATGCTGTTGGACAGTCAGAAGATGGTACCTGACTGAGCAGGGCTTGTTTCTACAATGAGCATGAAGTGGAATTCCTGCACTCAGGAATCTGGACAAAGCTGTTTTTTATTTTTTCTTTGTTTTGTTTTTCATACTAAGAAAAGCATTTGCTGAGTTTTACAGGTTTATGAGACCACAAATGCAACGTGACTGCGACTCGGCGAATTAAATTCACCATCCTAAGTCTTAGTCAAAGATGGACACAGCCTGCTGTTAGTCATACGTCCTCTTGGGACATGGTGTCATCCCGCATCTTCTTAAAATGTCTTTTTTTTTTTTTTTTTTTTTTTTGCCTTAAGAGCATGATAATCTTTCATACTAGCAGATTTTACTATCCCTAGAGCATGTATTGTCAAGGGTAGTGAACAATCTGATGCTTTATAGCATTTAAGAATTTTATGTACCATTTTAGTGAAGTCGATCAGCAGAATGAAAACTGTTTGTTGCTTATTGATGAGGCCGTATTTCTCTCTCTCTCTTTTTTTTTAATGTGTTTTCTGCACACAACACATTTGCTGCATCATCAGGGGGTCTGCTGTGGGTGCAGAGCTGTACATGGGTACAAATAGGGCAGAAAAACGCCAACGTTCTCCTTCCCTGCAGATACGCACACACCTGTAAATTATTTAAAGCACAAGATGGGGACAAAGAGCACCTGACAGTCAGTGGTCATAAAGGCTCAAATGTTGTCGTCTTTTTTTTTTTTTTTTTTCCTCCCCAAAATGGATCAAATAACCTAATGCTCTTTATTTTGGTAAAGCAGATCACTAGATTCCACTAACATCCGTGTAAGTGCATCCATGTTTTCAGCAGTGGCCTTTCACTTGACTTTCCCTGCCAGTCTGAGCTGGCTTCAGACTCCACCGTATCAAAGGTCAACGTGCGTGTTGGTATACGGATGGTGAAAACAACAACAGTGATCTGTGTAATGGGTTCTGTTGTTCCCAGAGCAGATGAAGACTGAGATTAGGCTTAAGGGCACAGTGAATATATTAGGCTTTAGTTTCTACGAGAACCATAATCCCAATGAAACTAAAAGCTTTATTAGCTCCTGAATGTTTGTAGCATCCCAGCCTCTCTGTTGGTGGTGGTGGTATTATTATTATTATTATTATTATTATTATTATTATTATTATTATTATTATTATTATTATTATTATTATTCATACCACATCATAGTGCACTAAAGTCAGACTGTATCAGACATCCTGCAGTTATCTTAAGCTTCAGCAGCAATGTTGCCCTCTGTTCCCCATTCACAAAATGTCTGTCCATGAATGACAGTGGTAGGACCCATAAACTGAATTACTTAGTAATGACATGGCAGCAAGAGTTAAGTGTTGACCTGACCTCCAAGCTCCCCAGACAGTGATGTGGTGGCTTCCAACAGATGCCATCAAAGTTGTACCCAACACAACTCTGATGTGAAGGATCTGTTGCTTGCATCCTGGCACCAGACACTCTGACACACTCATCTGTGGTCAGAGCTCTTCTGGGGGCATGAAGAGGAACTACTCAACACTAGACATAATCTTACAGCTGGTGCATTTTCCTGAAATCCTTCATATCAGACGACCTAATGGCAGGCTAAGATCCAATGCATAACACTGTAGGAAGAATACCAGAACACTTTTTACACAATTTAATGTTTTTAAGCACAGAAATGGATGATGAAGGAAGCTGGTGAGACAATGTCTGTAAGAGCAGATATGAAGACTGTGTTGGGAGGCAGTTCTGCTATACTGCAGTGGGTCCTAAAACGAGGAGTTTTTCAAAGACAGTTATGCATAAAATGGTAAATAAACAAAATGGGACCAAACAAAAACTGAACGGCACCCGACAGCTGGAGATTAAAGGCTTTCCTGGTATAACAATGTTAGGCAGCCATCAGCATAGTTCATTTGTCAGTGTTTTTCCAGCGGCCAAATTTTGGACAAAAAAGAAAAAAACAAAACGATACGCAATTTTTATAGAATCTTTTTTTCTTTGGATTTAGTCAGAGATTATTATAAGTTCAGCTGTGGAGCATCTTAACCCTGATTTGTTGTAACAAACTATCAGCAGACGATGCTGGTTTTTGAAGGAACGCTGAGAGAGTACAAAAACCAGGGACTGGAAAGGATCACATTTGTGACACATAAATTGGCTGGCATGGGGCCCTGTGGGGGGGCCCCCTCAGTGGGTTGCATGGGTGCCATTTACAGAGACTATTGCCTTCGTCCAGGCAGCGCAGGTTCGAATCCCAGCCTTTCACTCTTTCCTGCGTATTCCCTCTTCTCTCACTATACCCTTTTCCTTTCCACCTACTTTTTGAATAAAGGCCGCTAGACCAAAAAAATCTTACAAAAAAAAAGAAAGTTGGATGGCATCTGCGTTTAAGTCGCCAATCCCCTTGCTTCACTTATTTTCAGTGTGTTGCGTTGTATTGTACTGTCCTCATTTCCAGTGTGACCTGACACTTAAGCACCAGGATACCTTCACTGAATTCTATTTTAGATGACTAGTATGTAAAACTGCCAAACCCACACCAGTCCAGCGCTGACTCTGAAGAGCTCACTCTGAAGAGCTCACTCTGAAGAGCTCACTCTGAAGAGCTCACTCTGAAGAGCTCACTCTGAAGAGCTCACTCTGAAGAGCTGACTCTGAAGAGCTGACTCTGAAGAGCTGACTCTGAAGAGCTGACTCCGAAGAGCTCACTCCGAAGAGCTCACTCCGAAGAGCTGACTCCGAAGAGCTGACTCCGAAGAGCTCACTCCGAAGAGCTCACTCCGAAGCGCTCACTCCGAAGCGCTCACTCCGAAGCGCTCACTCCGAAGAGCTCACTCCGAAGAGCTCACTCCGAAGAGCTCACTCCGAAGTGTTCTTTATTTATTTGCGCTTGTCCCAGTCTTTGCATCTTACACCTCTCTGTGATGGCAGCTTTTATTTTTTTGTCATCTTTTGTCATCCAGCGTACTAGGTTGACCCTTGTTAGATGAAGGGTAAAAGATTTAAAAGTACATCTTCAGTGAAAAAAACTGAAATCCGCAAAGCCCACATGGATAGATAGATTGATTAGTTTATAGGGTTCTATGCGTATAAAAGTGACAGTGTGGGAAGATAATTGGTCTCTACAGAGGTATTCGTGGATGTCATAAAGAGGAGGTGCATTTTCACCGTTTTCAGTCTGGTGTTGTTTGGGTTTAACTGGCAGTCTGATCTGCTCCTCAACTTCATGCTGATGCTTCTCTGAATCAGAAGACAAGCCAAATTCTCATTGCTGAAGGTAGATTACTTAACCCTCTTGAGGAAAGTCGGCATGATTTGGATCCTTTTCTTTGTCAAGATTATTGTTGAGTTGGGCCTTGATAGTTAGCCAGTTTTTTTTTTTTTTTTTTTTTTTTTTCTATTTTTGGTTATACATTTTTAAAAAAATTAAAAAGTTAATTCTATAAAGGATTCAAAATCATATCTTGAACGCTATCTTGAACTGCAGTCACATGCAGCGTTTTATCTCAGTCCTCTTCAAGCCATGTCTGTCTGCTCTGTTCTCTCCGTACCAGGGAGCAGCCGATCTACACCACCAGGGCCCATGTCTTCCAAATAGATCCAACCACCAAGAAGAACTGGGTTCCTGCCAGCAAGCAGGCTGTCACCGTTTCCTATTTTTACGACATCACACGTAACAGCTATCGCATCATCAGTGTGGATGGATCCAAGGTAGGTGTTTTTTCTTTTTACGTATGTGTAACATGTTTGAGCATAGTCTGTCTTTTTTTTTTTTTTTTTTTGTCTTTTTTTTTTTTTTTTCTTGTGTTTGTTTTTTTCAAAACAAACACAAGAAGAAATTATGGAAATTTTAAGTGCCTTATAGAGACAAATGGAGAAAATGCAATTAAACTGAACCAAATGTTCTGTTGTGATGTTCCATTTGCTGGGACCATGTCGATTTTGATGTGCTCATCCCGGTTTGGTGTGGTTACTTGAGTGTTAATTATCATTTCACTTGCATATTACTATCAGTGCAATATAGATGCATTGTAGTTGTGGCATATGTGTGTGTGGGGAAAACTAAAAACAAGCTTTATTGTGGCCCATTCACACCTGAGTCATTTCTTAAAAAAGCATTAATAAGGCCGACGGATCATTTGAAAATGTTTACTAAAACATCTGAGTTTTCTGAGAAACTTAAAACAGTTCACTGAGACCTGCATTTATAAGTCTCTGAGTAAGCTAAAATATTTAATATAAAAAACATTTTGAGAGGTTAAATCTTTGCAATCTATTGAAAATTACTTTTGGACTTTGTATAAATATTTTTTTTCACTATAAAAAATACAAATAGCAAACTTTGATGCACACAAGTGTTGCAGCAGGTCCGTATGAGCCAAGTTCCCCAAACTAACCTTCATCAGCACTACACGTGGAAAAACTAAGCACAGCCTTCATATGAATCAGGATCAGGAAGTGTGAGCTCCTCCATAACTACAGAGGTTTTGACAGGTAACTGGACCAGAGCGTTCAGAACATCAGGAGTACCCGTTAATATGGAGAGGCTTTTGAAATCCTTTCCAAACAATTTGGGGACCATCATTTTACTTGTAAATAGATTTTTCACTCTCCCAACCTTCAAGTCCATCTTCCTAGGAGCAGATGCTCCGGCCAGTTCCCCCCCAGGTTAACGCCATGGTTTTGGATGTGCTGATTTATTTCAAAAGTGTACGCATGCAGACATTCTCAGTAGCATAAATCTTAAAAAGACAGATTTTCTCATAATGATTTAAATCTGCCATTAGGAGCACAATGTTGAAATTAAATCATTCAGGAGAAAATGCACCACGTGTGTCCCTTTATGGCATATTAGCATCCTTTACCTGAGCTCAGTGAAAGAATAGTTTCCATGGTGATGAGTCTTTCTCTGTGTGAAAACTGTAGATGCATTACGAAAGCAATATCCCTCCACTGACGATGTCAATCCCTTTTTACAGTGTTAAATTTCAAATTTGATCTGCACAGCCACTTGTGAGACAGGATTTCAGTTAAGTTTTATGTGAATACAGACCATTGCAGAGCAAGCATTACAAACTAAATGTTTGCTGATATGTCTATTTTAAAATCTGAGCTTTGTTTGTGGACATTACCTCCAAATAAAAGGCTAATAATATTTGAGACAGAGGTTCAAAAGAGGGACCTTAGGTTTTTCAGCACACTTGAAGTAAAAATCCCCAACATCATTAAGGAGCTTTAATGAAGTAAGTCAATTATTTATTTCTCACAAAATACTGAAACCACAACAGTAACAATCTCTGCAGGGTACCAAAATATGTTGCGTATGAGAAGAATGGAACGAAACTTTATCCTGATTTTAAATAGTGATGATTAACATTTTGTCCATGTCTCCAGTGAAGTTGGAGAAGTCAAAGTGATGCAACTGTGAACAAAAGCAATGAAAATGTTGAGCCATCAAGTGTTAAATATAGTCCTTAGTTTGCACAGGAGCTGCAAGGGAGACAAGTCTGTCTAGAAGAATAATCTGTGCTGCTGTAGTCACAAACTGTGACGGGTTGTCTGCTTATATTTGCCCACTCATGAATGTTGGGCGACTTGATGAAGGTGATATGGCAAGTAGAGGAGCAACCAAGTAGCTTTTGTTAAAGCTTATCCTGAACCTTTCCCCTCTTGACAGTGTTTTGACAAATCAGGGACAATGTTTTTTTCTTTTGTTTGTTTCTGTGAATTATTTAATGTGATTTGTTTTTCCTTTTTTTTCTGCAGTATATGGCTTTGAATTTTTTGCTTTATTGTTGCATGTTTGGAATTAATTTCTATTCCAGTTGATTGACGCCCTCAAAGTGGGGTTTTTTTGTTTTTTGAGATTTGAGATTTATATAATGTGAAGTTACACAGTCCTACCTCAATGGCTGTAATAGACAGTCTGTGTAGCAGGTGTGTCTGTGTGTGAATGGGTAAATGAGAAATGCATCTGAAAGTGCTCAGTAGAACCTGGATAAGGTTAAAAAGTATTTACCATTTTATCCAGTGAGAAACCGAGGCCGGGACAGCTTCCTCCCATTTCATGAGGATGAGGAGTACAAAGTATCTTATAGCCTCCCACAGGTAACTGGTTTTGTTTCAGGAAATGTTCTCCAAACAGCAGTATCAGGAGATTGGGGTCAATTTTACTAGTGTTTTGAAAAGCCACTAAAGCATTTGAGGATTAAATGCGTTAAGGATGCCCGATTATTTATTTTTAAGGTGGTTTAATCTATGTCCCTATATTCCAAGCTACAATCTCCTTGCTCAGCTTTACAACTGCACAAATTAGAAAATAGATTCCAATCAAATTATATAGTTTTCTGTTCGTGTGCCACTGAGCTTTGTTTTCATTCATGAAAGAGCTTATTTCTTCTGGGGACAAAGAGGACGTGTTCTCTCCCTGTATACATCCTAAATATATTTTTATAAAGTGAATCACTTAAATCAAGCTGGATTGGCTGTTTTGTTTGCCCAGCTGTCATGACAGAGAAGGAATATGGGCTGCTCTAAGTCCCAAAGCAGTTATCCATTAGGATTATGGATTCAATCACACCAAAGCTGGTATGAGCTAATATGAAGCTATAACATCAGTAAAGTCTGTCTTATAAACAGCATTGTGTATATATGTATAAAAAAAAAAACAACAACTCATAAATGGCATTCATTAACTTGAAATTGAAAACAAAAAACATAAAAAGCTCTTTCTCTACAGCTACCCAGCTGGCTGTCAAAAATCGAGCTTAGAAAACCAGACATAATTTTAGCTTCTGAGGCTAAATTTCTTGTACATTGTAGCACAGCACATGTATGTGTTTGACTTGGTCTCAACCTGGAGCTCTATAAATATCCAATTAAATGTCTCTGCAGATCCCAGCAACAAAGGAATGCATGTAATCCAGAGGACCAGATGAGCACGCGTTACAAAAATGATTAGTTGATTCGTCTTCTTGATAGGATGAAGATTTCAACCACTGACAGCCTCCACTTTAACCCACCGATACATCACATGATGATGCATATGAGGGTCTCTGCACCCTTTTTTTAGGTCTTAATGGATTGAGATTCTGAATTCACCTCTGATTGCTGCCTACCTTTTGGAAACTGGCATCACAGAGCGGCGTTATTTCTAGTTCTTTTAATATGTGGTGCGATGAAAAGACTTGGCAGATCATAAATATTAAGATTTATTCGCACATATGATTTAATTTTTTTCTTTATCATTTTTTTTTATTATCATGCAGTATGGTTTAGAGGGGTTACACTGACTGTGTATTGTTTTTTATAATGGCAGTCCCTTCAGCGCAAATTATCATGATCCTATCCTATCAGTTTGTGACTATTAATTTGATATGCCACATTCTAGAGTTGGACTTTGTCTGTGTTTGTGTTTATCTTGGAATAAAGTACCATGCTGTGTAGTTGGTTCCATTTTTCCAAGCATGACAGAACTTGCATGTGGTGATCATGTTTTTTCTTTCCACGTAATCCTCTCCCACCTTCTCCATCTTCTACTTTACTTACTGACTTTGGATATTCTTTCCACTCTGCAGACACCTAATCAGCTGAGCAAACTTTCTTATTTTAACCTTCTGGTTAAAAGGAGAGTTTCTAACTGACCCCGAGACCAGAAGGCAGCCAGGCTTCGCTTTGAGCCGTGTGTGCCACTTGATCTGCAGCCCAGCCATGCACACAGCTGTTAACGTCACTCCAATCGTTCTCTGTTGCACCTTCCCACTCCCTTATTCACTTGCTACCAAGTGCAACATTCCTACATGCCAACATACAGTCACAAGGTCTACAAAGATGAGGGTAGTCTGATAGTCGTGCATCTGTACATTTATCTCAATATTCTATCGTTCTTATCATTTGTTTGCAGGTATTAAACCACATTAATTTAGCAATTTTTTTTTTTTTTTTTTTTTTTTGGAGCAAAAACAGTAAAGTTTAGAACATTTCTAAATGGTTTAACAAAGGCTGTAACATTAAGATAATTGGCCTTATGTGAATGCATGATTTTAAAGTATTTGATTAAAATGGTTTGCAAATTCTTTTAGACTAAACACTACAAATAATTACCTGAATTAATTACTCCATCTAACCTACAGTGTTTCTACAATAACAATTTTATGAAATTTAAAAGCTGTTTTTTTTTTTTTTTAAACTGTACAATTGTAAGTGTATTATTTATTTATTTTTTCTTTCTAAATTGCAGTCCTGTACAAGTGGTGCACGTATGTTTGAAAGCGTCTCAGTGGTCTGTATGCGGCGATAGTGGTGTAAAGTTCATGATCAGGTTGGCTGTTATGTTGCACACCAGCGACGGAGGCACTCAGAGGCTCGGTTACATATTTAAGCTTTAGTTTGTTGCTTCCCACCTACAGGGTTTTTTTTTTTTTGTTTTTGTTTTTTACAGGCTCAGTATTTGTGTGATTCAGTTACATTATCGCACCGTTTGTGTCCTAACATCTACATAACAGTTCAGATGCATCAGCTCAATAAGCTTCCATAGATGGTTTTGGTGTGAAAGTCTTTCAGTTTCAGACGCTAATGATCCGAAGAGGTAAAGAGTCTGAAAAGGGTACAAACACAACACGTGATTTTGTTGTTTTTTTTGTTTTTTTTTTAACACAAGATACATTTGTGTAATCTGGTCCAGGGTCCTTTTTTTCAAAAACGATGCATTTTGGTTACTTAATGTTCTAGCGGCTAATGAGTTGGTTTTCCATGTGCTTACTTAAGTCTTTTGTTTTTGTTCCTGCAGCTACAGTCGAGTTTTCCCCCCTAAATAATCATTAAAGTTTTATCCAATCTAAACACCTCTCTTTGAGTTCGAGTGACTAGGGCTGTTAAATATTAACTCAGCTGCTTGAGATGAGATTTGTGAGCATTGTTCAGACTTTGCCCAGGTTCCTCATCAGGGGAAAGTGGGTCACCTGTTTTTTTCTTTTTTTGTGTATCTGACATAGTGATTTTGAAATCTAATTGCTGGACGTGGGAGTGCTGTTGAATGAGAAGTCGCAGATTGGTTTTTACAGTGCGAGGCTTGTAAAGTTTAAGAGTCCTTTTTACGTTGTTCTGAGACCCAAATGACTGAAACAGAGTTAAGTTCATGCTAGTGTTTTATTTTCTTAGGTCACTGTCTTCATCTGTGTAGCAGTGACCAGCTTAAAAAAAAAAGAGAAAGTTTTGAACACCCCAACCACTGAAGAGATGGGGACGGAGACAGTGGAGGCGTAGAAAAGGACACGAGTCTGTCTCAAATCCTATGTTCAGATCCATGTTGCTATGAAACGAGGGCTACACTGTGATTAAACTGCCATCTATTGTTTCTTAATTGTTGGGCTTAATTAGCATGTTCTGCTGCATCTTTATATTGAGATTGGGTTTGTGTGTGTATACGGAGGTTATTTGCAGCTGCTTATGTTTACATGCAAATGTGTCCTTCCATACAAGTCTGGTCAGGCTAATGCAGTGTCTATAAATTCAATAGTTTCTTCTGTCACTGCAGCACAAAGTCTACAGTTCTTCACTGCATCAGATGCTGCTTTGTGTCTGTTTTTGCTGCATAGCTACAGCAGGTGAATGTGTTCTGGAGCAAATATAGACTGCAGTTTGGCTGCTCGTCAACCCACATGTAGGTAGGTGACTGCAAACCCACATGTTAGTGGGTTAGCAGTCACCACTGCATATGGTTGGTCCATTTGTGTGTTTTTGTAAACTAAACCACAACAAAAACTAATATTTTATTTGTAACTGTGCAAGAAAATGACAATTACACCATATTAGCCATTTCTAATGCTATAAAATGGTGCTCAAACATGCATATTAATCCATTTGCCCTTTTTTTTTTCTTTTTTTTTTAATTTTAAAGACGTATGGCTCATCCTAAGACATGAAAAATGCTTGGGTCAACTGTGACTGCGTTTTGTCAGTTTAGACATAAGTATGGGCAAGAGATAATGTATGTACTGTGGTGCAAAACTGAGCTGCAGTGCACTGGCCTGTTTAGATTAATGACACTATTCATTACATGGGTGCAGCAGATGTGATGCCCTACAATATTGTGGATGAGGGTGTCTCGGTTTTCAAATTTGTGCAGTGGGGTCCTTCGTGGGGCGCCACCTGCATCCACCTGAGACCTGTGCTGAATGTGGCTCCACTGATTCTGCACTGCTGGTGCTTGACCATTGATAAGTCTCTTCTCTTCGTCCTAACAGGTAATCATCAACAGCACAATCACACCAAACATGACGTTTACCAAGACGTCACAGAAGTTCGGCCAGTGGGCAGACAGCAGGGCCAACACGGTGTTTGGACTGGGCTTTGCTTCAGAGCAGCAACTGACGAAGGTACCATGAAACATTTCTGTAGCAACGTGTCGCCTCACAAAAGCCTTCGTTTAGGTTAGACCAGCTATGTTGGCTCGTACCGCTACTACAATGACGGCTGTTTTTTTTGGTTTTTTTTCTTTTTTCTCTCTGTGTTCAGTTTGCTGAGAAGTTCCAGGAAATAAAAGACGCAGCCAAGCTGGCAAGGGACAAATCTCAAGAAAAGGCAGAGACGTTGAGTAATCACTCCCAGGTAAAGAATCGTTCTCTGTCTGGAAGGAATGGGCGCTCTGACGTCACCGCTGGCCACTCTCGAGACAACTTGCAAAAGTACAGAGAAATTGTTTAAACATTGCTGAACAAGAGGTCAAATGTCAAACTCAACTGCCCATTAAGACACACAAGGACGCCACTGACATTTAGGCAGTTATGTTAGTTTTTTGGTCCTGTCCAAATCATTTCAAACCTTTTTAATCCTGCTTGTGATTGGAGTCACATGGGCAGTTGTCAGCCACCCTCCTGCCAGGCCAGCTTTGTGCTCGCAGTAACTCCAGATGGAGTCTGACTCAGCACTGAGACGCACAACGCTGCTGGTCTATAGGACATGATTAACACTGGCAACAGTTTTTCCTCACCCCTCCACGCTCATGGCCAACATGTTCAGGGTGTTTTACAATGTTCTTCTGAATGGTGCCCTGGGCCTTTTTATTTCTCCACATTTCTGAGTTTTCATTCTTTCATTTAGAGTACTTGAGGGGAACTGCAAACATGCTTAAAATCTGCCCTAAAATCCAAGTCTCCCTCTGTCGCCTAGCAGGAGTCTGGACATGAAACGCCTTCAACAAACCAAGCGTCAAGCATTAATGGCACAGATGATGAGAAAATCTCTCATGTCAGTCCAGAGGCTGCTACGTTGAAGACAGAAAATGAACGTCTGAAGAGTGCAGTAGAGCAGAGGTAAGCTTTAATTTCATGGAAACGTCAGAAGGACCTGTTTTTTAATGTAATCAGTTTTATTTTTATGTCATATCTGGCTTATGTTTATGTGAAATCATGCCAAATAAAATGTTTCCAGTTTGGATAAATGCACTGAGATGTGCAGTCGTGGTCGGAACTCAATAACTCCCGTATGATTTAGTTGGCTTTGACCTGAAATAACAAAAGAAACCGGTACACAAGAGAATAAGTCAGGCCCAGCAAGAACTGTGCAATACAGTATAGTCGATATATATGAAATTGTACAAAATGTTTGTTTTGATTTTGTTTTGATCATGCGGGTGGTGCAGAGGTCTCAGAAACGTATCGTATACGATAGACCAGGCATTATGGGGTTAACATTATACAAGTGCCAGCATCCTTAATGGCGAATATCTGGTTTAAACACAAATGCTCATCCCGTGTAATCCTGAAATGCTACAAATTAAATTGAATACTTTTCTCTTCTGTACTCTTCATCAAGACCAAAGTAGATAATAGAAATAAGATTTTAGCAGTAGTCTGCAGCAGGTGGTGTGTGAACAGTATAAACTTTTTTTTTTTTTCTGGATCAACAAGCAGATTGTGCAAATGTGTTTACAATCTGGCTGTTTGAATTCAGAACATCAGCTTAACTCTGGGTTTCAGCATGGCACACAGTCAGTTTGAAATACTCACGCGTATCCTAAAATTTCATAATTCATATGACATAATGGCGCATGTTTATCTCAAACATGCTTTATGGCCATTATAATTTCAACTGCACATACCTCAGGCTCTGATCACTCATACTTTTTTCCTTGGATTGTCTCTGCACCAAAATATTCAAACGTTATCCCCTTTCATTACATCCCCAAAGGGCTCAGAAATCCGAACGATCCCCTCTGAAGAATGAGGCTGCTTCACTCCACTATTGGGTTATTCTGGCCTCTTTAATCCACATGTCTACTGTATAAATCAGTAATTGCATGAAATGCCAGATGTTGTTCCAGATGGGACTGAATTGACCTCAGGGTGGCAGAGTCAATTAAAGGTATACCACTTAAATTTTGCTAGGGTAACAGCAAAAATCACTGGCACATTTGGTGCGAGTTCCTGAATGGTTCAGTAAGATTTGTTACTAGTTATATTTAACGCAAATGCTGCGATCTTGTAGGCATTACACAGCATGAAACATGTTTATTTGTCTTCAGGGAACTTTGCAATTATGCAACTAGGAAACTGTTTCCAGCTAAAAATGACTAACAAATGATTATTTATGTCTCATGCACTATCTCTCTTTTCGTTAAACCTATTTCAGCTCATTAGCCTGCATTTTTCTATCCTCTATTTGTTAGATCTTTATTTTTTCTGGTATCTAATAATGCATGAAAATGCCAAAGAACATTCTAAGTAGTCAACCATACTTTTCTGTCTTTCTGGCATAGAAATATGCACATATTTATATTTTTCATTTTAAAAGTATTTGGGCCACTGAAGAAACAAGAATACAATTCTGAGGAAAAAAAGAAACTCAGAATTCGGACTTTTTCTCAGTATTGTATTTTTTAAATTTTTTTTTCGAGTGGCTCTAATACTTTTCCGTACAGAATAAATGTGCTTAAATACAGAAAATTCCCCGGATGTTGTTAAGAATGTTTTTCTTTCTAGCTTGTGAAAACGAAACTGCTGCAGGGACAAAGGCGTGTGCTGCGCAAGTTTAAACTGCTATGAATTGCATTCATTTTACTTATAGAGATCAATAATTTAAATTAAATTTCCCTAGAACGTAATAAAATTCAAGCAGCTTTCTCATTGGTCAGACCTTACAGATTTGTTTTTTTAATATAAATATCCTAGAATATTATTTTGAAAGCTCATATATGTATTAAGATGTATCTGTCTTAAACTGATGCTGAACAAACGCTTGTTGTTAAATAAATATATATATATATTTTATTTATTTATTTTTTTTGTGGAACTGCCACAGCAGTGAAACAGTGGAGGGCTGCAGGGTGCTGTGGTGCAAGCATGTCCACATTTGATGGACGTCAGAAAGCTTCAGCCCAGCCATGGCTGTTTGATGAACAGATGTGTAACTAATACACAACACCAGCTCTGCAGACTTTAACACACAAATGCACACATTCTGATGTGAAAGGACACTTTATGATAGGGGTGGCTGAGGTCCAGTCTTCCAAACTAATGACTGGTGGCTCCATCACCTCCACTATTAAATGCTGACGGGAAAATTAGTGGAAGTGGTTTATATTTTAAATCTACTTTCTGTTTTTTCTGGTCTTTTAACCCCACTACCGACAGGGTCCAAAGGCTCTGTCACTAACAATCCAGTACCACATACCCCAGAGCACCCCAAGTTTTTCTTTGTCCAGACAATGACTGGTCAAAGCTCTTTTGGCAGTAAAAGAGGGGTCTTAACACTAGACTGTATAAGAATGTATGTATAAGAAGCACCACAATATGTTCTTATGTGAGTTTTGTAATAAAACAAGCTTTATTAATCCTAAATAAGGTCAGAAATGGTAATATAATAGAGCTGCAGTGACAAAATCACTTTTGAAAATGTCTTTTTTTTTTATTTCTGTTGCGCTTGCATGAAAAATGGCTTGAAATGGCAGCAACAGCTCACAGTCAGGCTGCACCTCCGCTCTGCAAGCAGTGAAGAAGAGAAAAGGCAAGAGGTTGTGCTCGGAGGGCTGTATTGGCAAAACTCTTCAATAAAATTCAAGGACAATTCCTTTTTGAAAAAAAGAGTTTTTCTCACACCTTCCTTCTTAACTTTGTGATGTGCCTAACAAGTACGTTAACAGGTTATGAGTTGAAGTATCTTTGTTGTATTATGTGCCTTGTCAGTGGTCAGGAGCCCCAGCCATTCCAACACCAACTGCTCTACATTTTACTTTTGTTAACCCTCCTGCTTATCTGTCTTTTAGCAACACCAATGCCAAGAAGTGGGAAACAGAGCTTCAGACTTTAAGAGAAAATAATGCCAGGCTGGTGGACGCACTGCAGGAGTCTTCGGCTAATGTAGAGAGCTGGAAGAAACAGCTTAGTGCCTGCAAGGAAGAGGGTGACGCACTCCGGCAAAAGGTAACACTGTCGTGTTCTCCTCTGGGAAGCTGAATCATGAACACAAACCCACCGAGATGCTGAATCTCTGTATCTGCTTCTATAAAAGTAGATCAGTCTGTCAAAAGGACATGTTTTCTTTTTTTAATAGTTTAACATGACACCACTGGTAATGCAGACTACCAATTCATCCAGCTTTCTTAAAAAAAATTAAAAAAAAGGCATCAATGTCAGATAAATATATACATAAAAAATGTTTTTTAAATCATTCTCTTTTGTGGAAAAACTTGGTAAAGTGCTGCATGCTTCTTCATCTTGTTTAGATTGCAGAACTAGAGGCTGAGGTTAATGAAGCCAACCAGGAGAAGCAGAAAAATGCCCAACTGACCATCCGAGTGCAGGAGCTGGAGGCTGAGCTGCACGACAAAGAGCAGGTAAGACTGCAGCAAATACCTCTTCAAACGACAGATTCAAAAGTTTCCAGAGCTCAGCCGTCTAAAACGATGGCTGTTCAATATGAGAAAGTGTTTATATTGAACCTGTGTGATTCACTCCCCTCCTCTCATCAAAAAGCCACTTTTCTTCCCTCAGGAGGTGGTGATACCTCTGTAGCAAATAATACCTACTCATATCGCTGTCTTGATGAGGGGCCTGTATTTGTAATGTGGTAAATATATTAATTATATATATATATATATATATATATATAGATATATATATATAGATAGAGAGAGATATATATATATATAGATATATAGATAGATATATATATATATAGATAGATATATATAGATATATATATATTATATAGATATATATATATATAGATAATATATATATATATATATATATATATATATATATATATATATATATATATATATATATATATATATATATATATATATATAACACTTTAATTAGTGACTTTAGTCAGTGTTGTTGATGTGCAGTTTCTTATGTGCGGCTGCTGATGATTGGAGGTTGTTTTGTCTGCTAGTTTGGTTCTGTTGGTTCTGTGCAGTCAGATGCCGTCATTTATAACGATGCTAAAACCTTTTCTCTTTTGACGTCATTCCTTGTTGAATTCTGTCTCTGCTGACGTCAGATCCACGATTCTGACTTACTTCTGGCTGTCTCAGGTTTTCACTTCGTTTCTACAGTACATGAGGAAGCTGCAGAGACAATTTCATAAGCCTACTGTCAGCACAATCAAATGGAGAAGACTTGTTTACTCCTTTTCCAGTCTGCTACACTACTGACTGTCTCCCTTCTAGATGTCGACAGACAGAAAACTAAAAGGATCAGATTCTGAATTAAATCAAACTTGTTTTCAGTTGGTCTTTTCAAAGACTCCTTGACTTTTTTTTTATTGAAGGTGATATTGTCATCTATTTCATGGTATTGTACAGAATATTTTCTTTCATTAATTATCTCGTGTACACGTGATCATTTTCTCAAATTCAGACCGATGCCATCAAATGTTTTATGTCCTGATAAAACAAATTCTCAATGAAACAGTTTGACTTAATTGTTTAGGTTTTAGGAATTCAATGGTTCTCTTTACAGTGCTTCAAAAATATATTACAGGTTGCTCTGTGCGGAGACACCTTCAGACTACCTTTAGGTAAACGGTGTCTGGAATATTCTAGTTTACCACCTGGCAGCAGGAGTATTAATAGAACATGTACATCTTTCCTCGGTCTGCAGTATATATCTCACACAATGACAGGAAGAAAGCTAGTTCAAACAGCCAGAGCTGATTTTAAAAGATTGCAAGCAAAGACTGGAGCCCTATGGGAGCTCCAGCATTTCCAGTCTTCGGTATATCAGCCATATTGTTGCAAACACTGACCCCGGGGCTTGGGGAAGAAAAAAAAAATACAGCCTTTCTGTTTGTCGAGAACTGATGCAGCAGACAGCCCACAGAAGCTGATGTGCACAGTGACTCACCCTTCCAGAGATGTGCGTACCCACCACCTCCAATTAAAGATGTGCCCATGAATTATTAAGGATTCACGGTGGTGTTGACCTCAGTGCTGGCCAACAAGAAACTAGCAGAACAAAACTCCTGCAGGTTATTAAAAAGACAGCCAATTATTACTTGTTGTGAAAATGCTTAATTAAGGATGCTGTGAAACTGGGTTTTTTTTTTTTTTTGTTTTTTTCTTCTTGTTACTTAAAGTAGGTATTAATGAAACCTGTAATTCAGAACCTCGTTAGCAGAGAGAAAAGAGCAATAATGTAAAAAGAAAGTGAACTTGGTGAAAAAGTTTACCACACAAATATTAATGTCATAGTGTTTTATATTTAGGGTTCAGTATATACTAACACCGACCTGAAAAGAAATTCAAAAATGCTGTCGAAACTAAACATCATTTGTTGTATTTTGATGAAGAGAACCGGTTTTTCTAAAACGATTTACAGGAGCTGGAGAACCTGAGGAAGCAGGCTGAGATCATCCCTCAACTAATGGGCGAGTGTGAGACCATCACTGCAAAACTGCAGGTATGTTTTAAGCTCCCCAAAACACAACCTTTTCTAAGATATGATTTACAGCAGACACGTGTACAAACCTCAACCGCACGTGAGGGCACGATGTCTGTCACTGTGAGCCAACACACAGGCTCTGAAGTGGAAGCAATGGTTTCAGATAAAGGTAGAGGAGAAGGGCTCCTATTCATCATTCTGCTCAAGGTCTGGCGACACAATAGTCCTTACTAGTGCGCGTCGTAGTTGCTGTAGAAGTTAATAAAAGCCTGCGCTCGGTGGAATGCTGAGAGAATTATTTGCTCTTTTAAAAAGGATCTTTCTTCATCTGTGAAAGAGCGCTGCATCTCTCTCAAAGCTTGTTAGTTTTCTAGTGATGCACATTTTCAAATGAAAGAACTGAAGTAGTTTCAGAGTTCTGCTCAGAGCTTTAACGAGCAGGTCTTATAACGCCACGCGTGTGGGTTGTGTCTTGTACATCACCCTTTTATTGTTCTTCATAAGAGAGCAGCTTAAAAGTACTATTGAGTAACAGACTTTGTGTAAAACCAGAAGAGCAGGGCCCTGTGCGTGACTGACTGCGCCGTTAGTGCAGCTCAGGTCAGACTCGGCACTGATACCAACGCTCATTTCAACCTGTGCTGACCCGAAGCAGGATTCATGTTTTTGTCCTTTCAGCCCAGACATGGAAGGGACTAAAACAAACAGCAACATACCTAAAGTTCTTGCGCTTCACCAAACTTTGGTGGGTTTGCTGGGCTTGTTTTTGCAGCAGCCAGCTGGATTAATGACGTTGCTGTAGCAGGAGTTTATCTAACTGGCTATCCAAACTTGGTAGAACCACAGACGGTGGAGTTTCTCCGATACCTTTTGTCTGTCCATGAGGCTAAAACCCAAAACTGAGCCAATGTCCAAAAGGAAAATGATTTCACCGCCACCAAAAGAAAGTTTTACCCATTAATTTACAGGGCCGACCTACTCCAAGTCTGTATTTGACTCCACTCTATTTAAAGATGACACCCCATGAGGAGATTGGGTTTCAGGAGTCAGCTGGAGGATGCAGTCATTCAGATGTAACTCCCATTTAGCCCTCCTATTTTAAACTCCTCCCTTCAAAGGCATCTTTGGCATTTGTGTGTCACTTGTCGCCTGTCAGTCCGATAAACTTGCTAAATGCTCTCACTGGCAAAAATGTAGATGTCCTGGTTTGAGGTTTTTGTCAGCTATGACTTTTTTTTTTTTTTTTTTTTTTTAAGAGAAGGTATTCCTTTAGGTGATCTCAACTTTGGACAAACAAATGCACCTGCTCTGATGCATCAACTGTTCTGATATCCCTCTTGAGATACTAATTTTATCTCGTATATTTATTGTTGCATTGTATCAGTGTCCCCTGACATGTGTTCACAGGCTGCAGAGACGAAGAACAAGGAACTGGAGGGGAGGATAGAGGGTCTTCAGACGGACATAGACGAAGGCCTGCAAAAACAAGGAAATATGAAGGGCGAGCTGAAGAAGTTTATGGATATTCTGGATGGAAAGATAGACGAGCTGCATGAGTTCAGGCAGGGACTCTCCAAACTAGGTGCTGATAACTGAGAAAAGCTGAGCTGAGCTGAAAGGGTGAAAGGTCAGGTACAAAGGATTAACTGGAGTTTGTCTTCAGGGCAGAAACTACATGGCACCTACTCCCCCAAAGTGATGCCCACTCTGAAACTATCAGCTTTGGCTTCTAATAAACACTACCTTGTGACAGAGAGAGAGAGATGTTTGGAAGAGGGAGATTGACAGACTAAAAGGCAGAAGGCCAGCGTGCCCCACAAAATGACTCAATTTTGTGTGCTGGCATTTGGAAAACTACATTAAAAGTCACACTTTGATCTCACTCATCCATTTCTGTGGTGGAAGGTGGCTTTAAAAAAAAAAAAAAAAAAAAAGCTGGTGATGGGTCCTTAGATTCTGTCCATCTGTCCTTTTTTTTTTTTTCTGAAGGCTGCAGAACTTCTACTTAAGCGATCTAAGCTTTGAGTAGTAGAGGGGATTTAAAAGGGCTAAAATGAACAACACAGACAAAAATACTGTTCACCTTCAATCAAGTAATAGTGTTATTCCTTGTGGCCCATTCAGAGGATTAAAGAAGTCGTCCCTCTACAGACTGTCCTCGCTGTTGTCTCATGTCTATCTCAGGTGTCTTGGAAGACAGTTTGTACAGATTAGATTATATGCACATAAATGACAAATGGCCGTGACACAAAGTGCCTCCAGGTGTATCTAAATCTCCCTGGAAAGGAAAACTGGCCAAGTCATGATCATCTGATCTGATGAGGTGTCCATCCCGAGGATGTTAATGTGGCGTGAAACTCAAGGACAAAGCAGGTTTCTGCATTAAAACGACTCGTAGATGGAATTTTTCTGGCAGGTGTATTAAGTAAAACAGTCCTTTTTGATTATTTGCATATAGAAGGAAAACTCTTTTCTCAGGATAGTTTCCTTCCAAAATATTAGTATTCTCATCTTACAATGAGTGTAGTGGTTAAAGAACTTCTTCGTGTGCGTCAGTGTTGTTCATTTGTAGAACAAACATGTTTGTCTCCAAGGCTGTTGATGTGCTTCCTACACACTGGTTTTAGTTATGGTGGTGATTATTTCTGGATGAGGGGACACGGTGCTGCTCGACGGGTGAACAATGTGAAAGTAGATGTCACTGAAAACATTTAGATGGAATGGGCCTTCTCACTAGAACCCCTGTCAAATTCTTGCTTTTTGTCTTACACAAATATATTTATTTCTGGTACCTCTTTGGAACTGGTGTTCTAGACAAACAGCCATGTACTATTGTCCGGGTGTAGAATAATGTACTGAAAACATACCAAACTCTGAGGATGGAGAGATTTGTATAACTGGGGATGTTGTCGTTTCTACTTTTGGGAAGTCAAATTTGAAATGTGGTACAATGGAAATCAAAGGCACAAGTTGTAGTTGAAGATTTACTGTGTAATTCTATGTCACGTCTATATTTTTCACCACTGTTTTGATTTTGTCACAAGACTGAGAAGAGACGAAGGGATTTATTTTTTTTTCATTTCTTGTTTTTACTTGTTTGTAAGGTACCTGAATCTGGATAACGCAATGTATGATTCTTCCTGTTGAACCAATGCCTATTGTGCACTTTTGTGATTCCTACTCAATATTGTACAATAGAACTGACAATTGGTAAAATCTAGTTTAATTACAATGCTGAGAAAGTGTCTTTTTTTTTTAAATTAATTTATTTTTTTTTTTATTTGTTATGCACAAGAGCTCCAAAAGGAAATGATGGAAATCTTTTCTTTTGGGAAATATTTGTATGTTTCAGGGCTTCTTTTTCTTTGTCTCCTGTAGTAGAGGACGACGAAGGAATATTCAGAAGAGTCTTGCAGCTCAAATGCTGCACGTTTTTATCCCTGTCGATTTACTAAATATAGTGAAAATGCTCCTGAAGATGAAATGAGATGGAAACTAATCCCACTAACTTGTATGAGTTTGTCAGATCAGAAGAAACACAGCAAACATGAGAGAGGACTGACGAAGCTGGAGGGGTAACTTGAGCTCAAACGTTGCGCTGTTTTAGTGGATCAGAGGACATGTTGCCTTGGCAACTTAATCCCACTCACTTTTTTCTTTTTTTAATAACGGTGTGAATAAAGAAAAATGGGAAGTGTACTTTCAAGAGCTATTTTTTAAAAATGTGTTACACAGAATAGTAATTTCTAGTAGTTTCCGTGCCAGTCTTTAATTTAAAACAAACTTTAAAGAGACCCCATCATGACAGATTTTAGTGCAGTGAATCTGAACCAGCTGTTTTAGATGTTTCCCCTGGTCCAACACACTGGCTCAAATGGATGTTTCATTAACAGATAGATAACTGATGGAGATCCATTTATCTAATTCAAATGTTGAAGCACAGAGAAACGTCTCAAACATGCAGGCCTGCAGTTGTAAACGGTAAATGTTATTTACCGTTTATAAAATTTATGATATTCAAAAATGCTTTTGAATATTCACAAGGTAAAATAAAATTGTATCAATTTTAAATCTGTTCTCCACACAATGTTACTTGGGCAAAAAAATGACAAATCTAAATGTTCTTATCTGGATTCCTCTAACCCTGAATTAATTTAGATGAATCAGCTTCTTAATGTGGTTATGAGATTAACAGCTAATTCAAAGCTTTGATTTACTGTAAATACATGAAAAAACAACAGGTAAAACACTGAGTAAAATAATCCCTGTACTGGATCAGTTATTAATACCACTTCAAAGGAAGAATTGCAGCAGAAGCAGCAACCCCCCCCCCCCTCGTCTCCTTCATTGCTGCCGAGACTGCGAGGCTCATTGTGCGACTGGTGGTGAGTGGGCGAGTTGCTGAAACATCATTAAGGCTATGCTGCTCAGTACATGTGAGAGAGAGGGAGAAATGGCACTGCAGGCCACTACAACTGAGACTTGCTGTTACCATAGTAACAGGCTCGGGAATTTCATGATGATGCACGATTGAGTGGTTTGTCAAAGTATCCGCCGTGTGTGTCCTCCCTAAGGTGCATGGTCATCTTTCACCTGAAATCACCTGTGTGTTGCCGACAACAGCAGAGAGCCAGCAGCCCCGCAAACATGGTGGCATCTACAACTAAGCGCAACCGCGGGCTGCCGGCGGCTCGTCTCCGAGTGCACGGGGCTGAATAATAAAGTCGATCACAGCTGGTTGGGTGCGTCTGAGCTGTCGCTGCCTGAAAGATACTTGAGAGCGACAGCTGCCAGGATAGATATCACTTTGAGACGTCGTGATGGGCTACAAATCTGCAAAAGCACACCCACCGGGGTTCACCGTGGTGCTCGGCCCAAGTTTCACACGACACGACACTCGGGTGCTGGTTTGACAAGGGCGTCATTATGACCTGGCTACACCTACACACACATCTTTGGCCATTTAGATATCAAGAGAAGGGAGGGGGCAAAGATCACAAATTAGTAGTTTTAAATAAGACAGAATCTGCCACATTTAATACTCATGACAAGATTTATTACAGCAGTGTTGCGGGTGCGTTTCCACCTCGGACATCATCAGCTCAGCTTTCCTGCAAACCATTTAAAGCCGTTTTAGTATGTACGCTCTGATAAGTTCATGTGTGACCAAGCTTTTGTTGTCAGGATTCGACAGCGATTAGAGTGAGACACTTCTTCATACTCAAACTAATTCTAGCATTATAAATTTGTCACTTTGTTTGTTATGGCATCACGAAGGCGAACAAGACGGTTCACCCAAACTGCCCTTCCACATTATGAAAAAAAGCCAGTGCAGCACATCAGCCTCGTCTTTAAACACCAAAGGTTTTACACATGCAGCCTGAACTGTTTACACTGTCATCACACCGTCTCTGATTTTGTTTAGCACTGAAGAAGACTTGTTGGAGTAGGTTACAGAAGCAATCATTAAGATTTAATTACATTCACGAGGGCTTTTAGAATCAGCAGTACAGCTGCATGTCAGGTTGCAGCTGTCTCTGCCTGCACCACAGGCTTCTCCTGCTGTGCGACAGCCTCACATAGGTTTCATGCACACAGTTGGGATACCTCCCAAAAACACACACACGCACGCACACACACACGCACACACACACTGTAATCTGGTAAAATAGAGCCGCTGTGGATCCAACGCCACCTCCCTGGGTGGCTCCATGAAGACCAACAGGATTACAGATTGTGACAGTTTCAACAAACTGCAGTGTTCTAAGTCAGAGGATGCGTAATCTTGTCCTTGTCAAAGAAACTGCTTTTTTCTTTTCTTTTTTTCTTTTTTGTTTTTGTGAGAGTCTGGCAGCAACCTAAGCTGAAGCTTGCAGCCTAGAGGGAAATGACGCAGGGTAATGTCAGAGCAGCTTCATAGGCGACGTTGTGAAGTTCTCAGCTGTCCCAGTCTGTGCCCTGCGTGTCGTCGTCACCTCGGTCCTCATCGTCTGAGTCGGTTGCCACCTTCTTCATCCTCATCATGGCAGCCTTGATGCTACGCTCCAGGTCGTTGTCGCCACTGTTCTGGACGCCTGCTTGTGCAGGAACCACCTACAGCACAGCGCGAGTCAGTTTAACTGTACGTCCCAAATGTTTTAATCAACGTTCACAAATCAAATAAAAACTTTCTGCAAAGAACGGCAGTCTACCACGACAGTAAACACGAGTGTAAATGAAAAATGTGAGGATTACAAAGCTTTCCCTTTTTTTCCTCATGTCACCCTGTTATCTATTAGATCTTTTATGTGGCCAACTGTTTTTAACTGATGTGATGAGCCCATGTTTGCTTGCTTTTGCAGGGACTTTCAGCCTGGTAGAAGAAATATTTAAAACAATAGCCCTCTTCCTTTTTTTTTTAAATGACTATAATGTTTACAATTTACAATTGAGATACTGAATTATTGGGATCTGATGTGGAAGCAAAAGCACAAGTGTGAATACTGAAAGAATGGAATCATGGATGCTGGTTTCAGGTCCCATTTTCACACGGACACCCACCACCCATGTGCTTCTCACTGGATCACCGTCACTGCTGTGGAAAAGTCTTCCTTGATCCATAAGCTACCCTGGCTTGCAATGGTAATTTGTTATTCTGTCATGATAAATGTGTCTTTTTTTCCCCTCTTATTTCCCGTACATGATGTCAGGCAAACAAAAGTTGGACAAAAACTACTCTGCGAATATGAATGTAACGTTAATGGTTGTAAAGTTTGAAATGCATTTATAACCTTTGTTGCTCCTGCGTGCTTGCCTGTTCATAAACTCTGGATCATAAAAATCTAAACCTTCCTCGACTAAGGTTAAGGAAGGTCTTGGAATTTGTTTTCTTAGAACAGAACCAAGTAACTCAAGTAACTTTTGTCATTTCTTAAAATTAGTTTTTCACTACTTTTACATTTCTTCTTTTTACCCTAAAGAAATTTGGGTATTAAGCCTCTAGATTTTACGGTTGAATCATCCTGTCAGTGCTCTCTGGTAAATAAATCAAGTACTAGAAACACTTTTTCCAACTCACCTGGCACACATGCACAAATACTGATTGAACAGATGAAAGTATTAACGTCACCTTCTTCAACATGACTCCCTGCCGGATGGCGGACATTAGACTGCCCCTTGCATCCTCAGAGGGGCCTGCAATGTGGACCTTCCTAAGTTTAATCTGTCCACGTTGCAGTGAGGCCAACACTTCATCCATTGTTCCTACAACAATGGAGGAAAAAAATGCAATTAGTAGTGATGTTAGGAGCTTCACTGGAAGCAGAGAATGTATTTTTTGTGATTAAATCAAACAGAACAGAGTTTATCCATGTTCTCATTGTTCCACAACATTAAAAACACCTCGTCTGAATGACCTCCACCATCAAAATGCTTGTCTGTCTCTTCACATCTGACTTAAAATGCCTTCTCTGGCCTCATGGGAAACAACGGGAATGTAGGACAGAACAGCACGCACGCATGCACGCACGCACGCACGCACGCACGCACTCATGCACGCACGCACGCACGCACGCACGCACACACACACACACACACACAGCCTTCAGAGCAGTAAGACAACCTCACATACAAATGCTCCATTTGTATTCCACTTTCCTTTTTTTTTTCTCTTTCCTCTACAGTCACAAAAAGTTTAAATCATATTGTTTGTGTCTCAATCTCACCTATATTCTGTTTGAGCATGTTCTTGGCTGGAAATGGAGGGTCCTTTTTTTCACTGAGAGGCATCGGTTTATCCTCAGGGGAAGGCGTAGCTTGGACAGGTGGAGGAGGCATGGTAGGAAGCAGCGGTGGAGGTGGCGGTGGAGGAGGCAGTGGAGGGGGGGGGGGAGGAGGAGGTACAGAGGGACAAGTTACTGCTGGAGGTACAGCGTAGATTTTAACAGGAAAGTCTTTAGGCTGCCGTTTTTTGGGGGTTTTATTGCGCCTGGGGGCTGGGCGGATGGAGGAGGGTTCTTCAGAGGTGGCGGAGGGAGAGAGGCTGATGATGGACATCGGCTGAGATGGACATGCATCTTCTGAAGAAGAAATCCTGGTTTGAGGAGTCAGGATGTAATGGCCCTGTCGTTTCTAATAAAAAAAAAATACAAATATAAATCATTTTTAGAGACAGACAGACAGACAGACAGACAGACAGACAGACAGACAGACAGACAGACAGACAGACAGACAGACAGACAGACAGACAGACAGACAGAGAGTCTAATGAAAACAAATATCAGCAACCTAATAAAATACAACAAGACACCCATGAGCAAACGCACCGTTGGGTGAAATGTTTATCCCCTCAGAGACTACAGAGAAACTGGGCAATATTGAATTTTAAAAAAAGGTGAAGAACAAAACTTTTCCATGTGCTTTACACTGGCTGGCTTGCCTTACCTGTATCATTGTGTGCATTTTGCATGTTAAACTTTCATTTTAACCATGATAAATCACTTGATTACTTTAAAAGTGCATATAGTAATTTCTATACAGATAATATTCAAGGAACATAATTCAAGAGACTACTTGTGCAACCATATTAGACTGGGTCATTCAATCTAGATAGACTGACTGATGATTAAATAAAGAGTTCTGCTACAGTTAAAGAATAAGGCAGCATCCCCACAGCATGATACTGCCACCACTGTGCTTCGTGTGATTAGTTTGTCTTACCATGGCATCGTCTTTGATGGCCAAAATGATTTGCGGAGAACATCCAATTATAATTTTTAAGACGAATATTGCAATTACAATTTGATTTCCAATATAATGTTTGAAAGTTGATCTTTAGTTTATATTCACTGCATAATACTAAAAAAAAGACTGAAATATCAGTGACTATCACTACCACTGGGTGCCTTTATTCTTTGTTCACATTCATTGTACTGTTGCCTATGGTCCTTTTAAAGATCTTTGCACGTGTTTTGACGCGTAGGTCTTCAAGGCGAATCAGGTGAAGACGTATGCAAACAGCACTATTTAAGTTTATTTTCTGTATTTTAGGATTGCCATCTTTTCAATTTTACTTATACAATTTCTGCCATTTTGTGCAAGTTCACACCATAAAATGTCTTAAAATATATTTTAAACTACAGGTTGTAATGCTTCATAATATGGACGCATACCACACCTGTTCCCAAACTGATGTCTAAAGGTTTTCTCATTTGTGGCAAAGCTCAAGTCCTCAGAGATACAGTTAACGCTCTAGTTTAAGACAGCTGTCCGAGACAAAACCTGTTCAACAGAGATATTTCTGATGAAACGGTTCAGTGGTAAATTCTCAAGCTTTAATTCTGAGGTGAACTTCTCACTGAATGCTGTGTGCAGCAGGAAGCTCTGGTGTTTTATTAACAAAATAGAGAGCTACAATAGGAAGAGAGGAACCCTGACCTCTCTGAAGGATCGTAATCTGCTCAGAGTCTTCTCTCGCTCCTCATCCACCCACTGTTTCCTCCTCTGCTCCTCCTCTTTTCTCTTCTCCCGTTTCTGCAGACAACAGAGGAGGACACTCAGGGGCAATAGTGACGAAAACATTTGAAGCAGTTTCATTTCTAGCCTCTGCTGGTGACGGGAGTGTCCGTGTGGACTGCCTTGTTGCCGTGGTGACGTACCAGTTGGACCTGATGATGCTGGCTGAACACTATCGAGCTTTTCTTGGCAGACATCTGCTTCTGCTCATGGGCTTCCATGCACTGATCCTGAAAACATACATACATACATTTTCATATATCATGCTCTTCAAAGTTCAGAAATTGAAAAGATTATTTAAAATCTTTTTTACTGTTGTTTCCTATAGATTAAAATAGGTGATTTGAAAGATGAGAGTAGCATCACCATCCTCCTTCAGTAAAACCTTCGATAATTTCTACATGTACTTATAACAGATCGGGTCATTTTCAGTTTATAAGAAAACAAAAAAATTATACAAATAATAAATGACTGCGCCCTTCCACACCTTTTTGTTGCGCAGATAAGCCCTCCGAGCACAGATGCCACCTCTCTTGGTCTCCAAGGCCTGCAGTCGCCTTTTGAGCTGACTGATGAGCGTGGACTCGGCCTGTTGAACAGTTGTGTGAATCATGCTCTGCAGCTCCTCTGGATCCTCACACACATCATAGTACACCACTTCCTCCTTCAGTTCTGAAACATAAATGCACTTCAGTCGCTTTAACTCCACATGTTCTTGTTTTCACTGATGCAGCCACATTTCTCTGAACACCATTTAAATATGTTTGTTCTTCAGATGTTACTTTGAAAAACACTTATCTGTCACTCTGATTTAAACTTACAACGTTTACCTAAACCTAAAGAAGTTGAACTATCTTAGCTTATTACAACTGTCCAATAAGAAACAGTCTAGAACTACGTTGCTTATTTCTGCAAGGAAAAACTAAAGTTAGAGGTTGTTTTTTTTTTTGTTTTTGTGTAGAACCAAAATTTAATTCAATTAGCATAAGTAAAAATTTCATAACAGATGAAGTTTTTTTTTTTTTTTTTAGAAAGATGCAAAGAGCCAGTAGAAATACATACTTCATTACATCTATTGACTGCAAGTTTTAAAAATGTGTCAATTTCAAAATCAAAGAAAGTGGTCTGAGTGTGAATTACTGCAATGAAAATGTGACTTCCCGTTGAATAATTAATATATATATATATATATATATATATATATATATATATATATATATATATTCAGCAGCGTAAAGAAAGACATGGCTCTTTGCTCTCATTGATTAATTCATGCGCAGGCTGTACAAACTCCAAAGTCACTAAGTAATGTGCAACTCTCTTCATTGAGATGTGAAATGAAGTATTCACCGTTGCTTTTTAGTTTAGGAAACGGACCTGAAGACAGTAATTGCAAAAAAAAAGAAATCGTCACAAACGGACTGGATGGTACATAAAGCTATACACACTGTACAGACACACGGAAATCAAATACCAGAAAATAAGAACCTCCTCTACATGAAAGTGAAAGTTCAATAACCTCAGGTCACCTTTTAGTCGCAGGCTACAACAAATGTGTAAGTATATTTAATACCAGTCACTGTGTCAGAAAGGTGGTCCATTTGAACAATGATAAATATTGCTCTATATTTTAAGATGTGCTCAGACTCCAATGAGGTAGATAAAAGAAATACAGTTAAATGCCATATAGTCAAATTAAAAAATAAAATCCTGTAAACATTAAATAACCCAATAATTTCACTAAATCAACACGAGAAAGACATATGATTTTAAATGAATGCTTAACCAAATTAAAAAACAAAACAGTAAGTAATGTTTGGATCATTTTAACTGATATAAAATTACTCAGGGAGAAATAGCCTAGAAGAAAAAAAAAAAAAAAAGCCAAGTAGAAACTTTCAACAAACCTCAAACAAGGCCACTGTTCTCCACAACCTACAGGAATGTTTTCAATCATATTGTTTAAATGTGATGAAAATGAAAAATTAAAAGAAAGGTTAAACCTTTCCTATGAACTATAAGCATCTCTGCTGGATAAAACACACCACTCAGATCTCAGATCATATTCTCTTCCTTGTCACTATGGGAGAACATCATTCAGTGAAGGAAAAGCAGGAACGTCTTTGTTTGCTACAAAGGAAACTCAAGTCCACATTTGCGCAGGCGCTGTTGGACTGTCTCTTTTTTCTGTCTAGTAAACGTCAATACAGCGTCATATCTTCACATAATCACTTGTGATTACACAGTAAAAATCCCCATATACCAGTGTGACTTAGTTTTGCTCATGGTGCGTCTCAGCAGAATATCTGCCGTTCAGCACTTCTACCTAAATGTAGTGCAAACATACCTCTCATCTGCCGTCGCAGGGTGTCTATCTGTGCCACCAGCAGCTGTTCTTCATTCTTTAGGATCTCAAACTTGGCATCATATAGTTCAAGCTGGGTTTCATAGAAGTGCAGCTCCAGCTGGTCTACTGTGTCCTCTGGCTGACCATCCTCAAACGAAGGCCTAGAACCGGCTCTCTGGCTCTGGACTCTTCCCGACAGGCTCTCCAGCTACACAACAACAAAAAGTGCCAGCTCTTTAAAGGGAACCAAAAAAGATTTTCTTTTTCTTTTTAAGATTCAATTAGGCACATATGAGTATTTTGATGCAATAACTTGTAGGTGTTATTTTTTTTTTTAATTTTCTTAAATAGACTCACGTTTGATGAACTGTAAATAAAATGCATGTAAAAAGCTTGGCTGTGACTCAAAGTCACAAATAAACAAACACGGTTTGGATATGATAACTGAGCTGCAGAGATGAAAGTGAGAGAGTGCATTCATTATGCATCCTGACCTCATTAAAATCATTTATTTCCCCACACTACAAGCTTTGAACACCTGGAATTTGTGTATTTTCTGTTGTTCTTTTCTGCAGATAGTCTTTAGCTTTGCTGTGGGATGGTTCAAAAGGGACCATGGGCACTTTCTGGTTTCTCCAGAAATATCTGATTGAGGTCAAATCAGGTAATGCTTTGACTACTTAAGGAAATTTACAGAGTTGTCCCTGAGCCACTTCTCTGTGTTTGAAGTTATTCTTCTACTGGAAGGAGAGCCTTTAGGCTGGTCTGAGGTCCTAAAACCTCAGAAGCAAGCCTTCATCAAGTATTCCTCTGTCTTAAGTCATCTTGAAAAAGTCTCACTGCTGCAAAAACAAAAACAAAAAAACCTGCTTTGTGAGAATTGCATTAATCAACAAAGCATTAGTACCTCATTCCCTTCAGACCCTTCAGGCACCGTGTATTATAGCGAGTTAAATCTTTGTTTTATCAGAAGATAAACATTTTTGTCAGTTTGCATGGTACCGCCAGCGAACTTAAATGTTAGCATGAAGTTGACAAAAAACTAAAATAGGAAAAATATGAAGGGGTCTCAATAGTTTCTAACCGCCTTCGACATTTAGAGAAAAGAAAAAGTCAACGGTCTGCATTTATATCACACTTTTTCATTCTAATCTGGATTCCACAAAAGTATTCATAACGCGTTTGTCATTCCCCCATTCACACAGGCCCTCACACAAAACTTACTTGAGATCAGTCAATATGTGCAGTGTTTATCCTCTATAATCTCTCTCACGCGCACGCACACACACACACACTGAAAACATAGGAATTCAGTGTCTTGCCTAAGGATTTGGGGATTGAACCACAGATCTTCTTAGAGGAATATGGCCAACTTAAGCCAAGCCTACCCATAAAACCACAAACATTAAATGTAAAACGTGTCATGCTGTAACATCTGCAGGCACAGCAGTGCACCCGTCACAGTAGGAGTTATGGTGCCACTAGAGCAAAAGTCTGCGTAGGTGTGGCTCACTGATCTCATTAGAAACACTCAGACATAGCTGTCTATGCAAAAGAGCATGCTGATTTCACGGTGGTGGGTACTTCCAGCAACCTCAAGCCTGATTTTTGAAAGGCTTAATCCAATGAATAATGCAAAGACGTGTAGGTGATGGTGATGAAGGTGTTCTGTTCCCAAAAAAAAAAAAAGAAAAGAAACAAAGCACTCAAATGCTCATCATAAGACTTTCTGGCTGCAAGTAACATGTTGCTGTTCCCTCATCGTACTCTGATGCAGACATTAGTGATATCTCCCTATGATTCCTATGTTCTCATGCAAACACATGTTACACACAACTATCACGTTTGGAGTATGTATACTCACACAAACACACTCACTTATTCATTCATGCAGGTTTTTGGGAGTGTATCTGGGGGATTCTCTCCATTTTTAGAGAGCTTTATAAATAGATCAAAGGATTTCAGCATTCAGCGATTCACAGACTAGAATACCAAGCAACACAGCAAGCAGGCACTGTGTCGAATCACTACAGACGTACAAGCACTACAAAAGCAGGGTTCACCCCCATAGTGAAAAGAAAAAATAAGAACAATAGTAAGAACATCTTAAACCTTACAAGTGTGTCAGACTCCAATGTGCCCTCGTGGAGGTTGCTGAATAATTACAGAAGGTGTGACGGTTAATGAACCAACAGTGAGACCTACTCGTTCTCTGATGGACTTTTTCTTGCGGCTGAGACACATCTCTGTAGCTCTCATGTGCTGTAGGGTTTCTTTAGCTAACAGGAAGCGTAATTTTTCCAGTCGAGGAACTGCTGATGCCCAGGCAGCAGGTCCAAAACGCTTCTTATCCTCCTCCATCTGCTTTAACATACCTGGACATGCACACAAGAGTCTGTTACGTATTTGCATCAAGCAAAAATCATATACAGTCATGTGAAGAGAACTTACACCCTCTCATTTGTTAGACTACCCCTTAAAGTACATCTAAAAAAAATACATCTGGTCTTATAATTAGGTAAATACAAATTAAAATTATGAAAACCACATGCTGTGTTATAATGGGTCAATATGTAACAGAAGCAAAGCCAAAATGCAGACGCAATGTGTGAAAAACTAAGCGCAACTCAATAACTTGTGGAGCCATTTGGTAGTTGTTCAGGTTTAATGTTCAAAGCTCAGCCGTGCAGCCATGTTCCTTCAAAAGAAGAGGATTTTCTCCTGCCAATCTTTCCACACAGGCAACACGCATTTAGTCATCTTCTAGTTGTAGGCTACTGTCACAAACTTATCATTTCCCATGACAACCGAGACTTGCAGAGTCTGAGAAGTAGCTCTTGTCTTCAGTTTTTTTAATGTGTAATCTCTCCGAGCACTGTACTGTCTGGCTGGGAAGATTGGCAGCTGCCCTAAATGTTTTCCACTCGCGATTCATCTTTGTCACTGTACAATGAGGGACTCCAAAGAGTTTGGAAATGGCTTGACATTCCTTCTCCTTCTCCTTCTGAACTAAATACGTTATTAAAAAGACATTCTGATTTGAATCTGGTTCCAGATACAGGATTTTTTTTTCTTTTGTATTAAACCTCAGAGAGGATATGCAGTCTCTTTTTCCACGGGTGGCACATCAATGTTATTAACCATGACAATCCACGCCCAAATAAAGAAAATAAACACAGCAACTTTTACCAGCCAGAGCCTTTGAAGTCTGAGCAAAATATGTGACAGTGATGTCCTGGATTGAAGCAACTGCATCTTCTGCTTTCGTTCTCCACTCCTCCGCCTCCTTCTCCAGAACTGCAATTCTCTTGGGACCCAAATCCTCAAACTCCAAAGACTTCTGCAGAGAGCCATAGTGGACAAAATGACACCGAGTCATTTAATACATCCTGCTTAAACATCATTAAGCCACACATAGTCTGCTTTAATTCCTGAGTACATTTTGTCAAAAACGGAAAACATGTAATTACACTTTACTACAGCTTTTTCTTACAAAGCTTTCTACAGTAATGTTTAAGTTACAAACCAAACAGATAACACAGAAAAAGAACCTCTAGTGATCTCTGAGTGAAATAAGTAGAAACAAAGATTTTATTTGGACTAAAAAAAGAAGATATGATTGTGAGTGGATAAATGAAAAAAACACTGTAAAGTACTTTGTCGAATCTAGATAATGTAAAAAATTACCTACATAACTGGAAAACCATTTCTGGTTCACTTACAGTGGGAGAGGTGATGTAAATAATAATGTAATCCAAATACCAAAAGCAAGAACTGGCATCATATAGAACTTACACCGCTATTTCTTATACTCTAAATTTTAAATTAATTAAATTGACAAGCACCTTATGTTTAAAAAAAAAAGTGTCAAGAAGATCATTATTTACCACATTCATTAAAGAAATAAAATAAAAATAAAAAAAAGGAAGACGACTATGCTGTTACCAGGATCTCCATCTTGTAAAGGCAGGCCAGCTCCCTCATGTCTCTGAAAGGCTGCAGCAGGTACTGGAAGAGAGTGGTGGCCACAGCGGCCAGGTCTTGGTAGGCCTCGTCTTCTTCCACGTAGATGCCGAGCAGCACAACCATTCCATCGGCGCCGCCGTGACTCTGCAGCAGCTTCAAATTGGAAGCACAGAGACATTATTATCTGGGTTTATTCTGAACCTACTCAGCATAATCTTTGTTCTGTGCAACTTTACGCAGGAGAGCTGAGAAAACAATAACATCTCAACAAGGATTCCTCAAGATAAAAATTAAAATACCAAAATATTTTTTTTTTTTTTTTTTTTTTTTTTTACACTGATCATTGGTGTAAAACAAATGTATTTATTCAGTGACACATTTGAACCACAAACTTTCTTTGCAAATAAGTCAGCTTCTAAAATATTTGCATATTTTCATGACCTGGGACTGAAGTTCAAAGTAATATCCTAAAATATACACAGTCATGTTCATGCAAATGAGAGACAAAACATTGAGCTTAACCTGAATGATGGGGCGATAACTCAGTTTTCACAAATGTGTATTTAACTAAAGGATCGTTGTATGTGATTGATACTGAGGGTGTATAAAGGGACTGCATTTTTTAATTTTTTATTACAGTATAATCCAAGTTACTTATCCCCATCTACTTTACTTCTGTAACAAACAGGTACAGGGTCATTTTCCACATTTCTTGTTAAATTCACATCGACAGCAAGCGTTTGCTGTGTCATGGCAGGTCTACTTTTAGAGCTTTACACCACCACTGTGTGGTGCTAGTCCTACAGGCCACAGTTTTAACTCCAGTGGAATTAAAAAAAACAAAACAAATGAAGTTGCTTAATTCTATGTTTTTATTATTTTTGGAGCAGCCACATCTTTTTTCATGGAGTAAATGCTGAGATCCACCTTATAGCCGTTCTGCATGAATGATGATGACCATGGCTTTTCCAAATTCTATGTAGTCTACAATTATTGATTTGCAAGACAAACTAATACAATAAAATCATAAAGGTGCCAAATATATACTGAGATCACTTTTTTATTTGGCCAATATGGCTGTAAATGGCAAAGAAGTCAAGACACCATGTAAAATCCAAAACAAACCATGCCTTTTGTCAGCTGTGTGAATTTAGAGACATGACTTCACTTTGAAAAAAGAAAAGGTGACGTTATCATCTTTTTTTTTTAAGAAACTGCCCTAAAATATATAACAAAAGCAGATGCAAAACAGCTTAGAGACAAAAGAAATGGCAAGTTGAACTTTAAAGGTTTAGAAACTGAGGAAAAGGTCATAAATCCCAATGGGAACGTGCGGAATTCTTGAACCTGTAGATTAAAATCTCGTGAGGCTGCGTGAATGAGGTGATGGGAACATTTTTAAAAAGCAGGTCACGTGGAGCCCACCAGGTGCTGCTGCCGCCGCCCGCCCCTCACCTGTTTCAGGTGACTCTTAGCTCTTGACATCTCTTCTTGCATGGACTTCTTTTTGAACTCCTGCAGGTTTTCGAAGTATTCTTCAACGTCGTGCTCATCTTGGGTGAATAAAGTGTCGAGAACGATCTTCCTCCCGCAGAGGTCGATGGCTGTGCTGAAGTATTTCTCCAGTTTCCTACATGGCGCATCGAAATCCCTCTCGTCGTCGTCGTCATACTCGGGACCCGACCTCCGACTCAGAAACAGCAAATCCCAGATATTACCTCCTTCAAACTCGGACAAATCCGGGAAGCATGTGCTCAACACGTCTGCCACGCATGTAAACTGCTGGTGGACGTGTTTCAAGTCGCTGACAGAGAAAAGTCCAGCCCAGCTGACCTGCGAGTCGTCCTCGGACACCTCGTCTTTGCGCTTCTGCCTCTGTAACGTCCGGTTGTGGCAGGTAACCGCGAACTTGGACTCGATGACGTTCCACTGAACTATAAAGCCCAGCTTGAACGTCTCGTGTTCTTCAAATATGTCACTTTTAACAGCCACCCAGCCCTCTAGACTGTCGAGCCGGTCACAATCTGCGTTGTCCATCGTAAACACACTGGTTTCACTTTAGCCTCCGCGAAACTGGTGGATCTGTTTACAATATCCGCCATTTGTGTGACGCGAGGTGCATTCACGTGCCTCAAAAATATTTGTGACTTCCACAGACCGAACTTTAACTGCCTTTGAAAGGTCTAAATCTGCTGTTAAAACAGGGTGCTATGTTGTTTTTTCTAAAACAGTCGTTAAAATTGAGAAAAAATGTAATCCCTGTTTTGTCATTCTCATACTAAGCAGAGGTATCTTACTTTCTAATGTAACTGGTCCCATATGTTTTTACTTATTTCAATTTATTCAAAGTATGCACTAAGCTTTTTCTTCTTTTCATTGTTTAAACAATTTAATAAATTATAGAGTTTGTGAATTTTATGTTTGGTTAGCAAATAAAATATGGGCCAAAGTGTGAGAGCGTTTAAATGTCTAATTGGAAGATGTACGACGGGTTATGAATGCACCACCTCGTCACTCGCAGTGCCTTTAACTTTAACCTTTTTGAGTCACATGCTCGGGGATTTCCATTTCTTAATACGGAATCAGATAAACATCAGTGAGACGAGTGAAACAGATTATTCTCTGCAGTATCAATAAAATCCAACTCATGCCTTGGTTAACCTGAATTTTATATCGTATTCATAAAAAACAAAGTTTCGTGCATGGATGCTTGACATGCCTGTGACATCTGAGCGATGCCAGTCATGTCTATTTTTGTCACAACTTCTGGTTAAAGATTGAACTCTTTAGACTTTGCTAGTCAGACACCATCGCTGTACTGAAATGGTTGTTTAAAGGGGACGGGCTCACTGAGTTATTCAGGTAATTTCATTCTTAGATGCGTATTTACTATAATTAGGTCAGGATCATATTCCATAAAGCCAAGTTACGTCCACGTGAAGAGAGGAATTCTCACAAGCTGCTGTGCTGCTTCTGTGCTGTATTACATGCTTATGGATCTACAGATTGCTGCAATTTACAGCAAACAGAGTAAGTTAAAATCAACTTTAATCAGAGGCTTTGATTGTAACGAACCTGTAAATCTGTCCTGTCACAGTCAGTGTTTTCATGGACCTGAATGACATCAGAGGAGGCAGGTTAGATGTGATAACGGAGGAAGCTGAGCACCAGAACCTTAACAGAGAGTCGACCTACATGGATACATACAATGTGGTTTTAGAAAGAGGAGGAAGGACCTTTCAGAGGTTCTCTATCAACACCAATGAGTCCCTTCGTTTTGATCCCTGCGAGGACAGCTGTCCATCTCCCACAGGGGCAGAGGATGGACATGATGATGATGATGTGTTTAAGAATGAAGACAAAGAGGTGGGCAAATTAACACAACTTACATTAAATCAACAATGAAATTCTTTTATTTAAATCACTTTTCCGGGAGACTGAAAATAGCAGAACTATGAGAAAGACTCATTAAATTGCTCGTCATCAAGTTAATTGAGACTGATTATAAAGCCATGACAGCATAAGGTGATGTATAGTTCATGTTACTGGTTTGAATGCAAAACAAGTTGAAGTATGACTGATTCACTTTCAGAGTGACACTTGCCGGTTCAGGAATCGCTTGCACGAGAAAGTTGCTGAGATGGAGAACTTTGCTGGTCACCTGGAGGAAATTTTTCTCACTGTGGAGGTAAAATAAGTCTGGTTTGGGATACCAACATGCTGTGTTTTGGTATCAATTTACAATTTTATTTGACTGAGGAAGAGAAGGATTGAAATACATTTGTTTTTCAACGTGATACATCAGCATGATGTTTAATGGCCCAAAGTGAATCCATGTTCCTTTAGTTTAACAACATGTAACTCTGACTATGCCACTATGATCCTCTAAAACTTGTGTTCAGGAGAATTTTGGCCGTCAGGAGCAGCACTTGGAGCAGCACTACAATGATGTTCTGCAGACGTTGTCTCAGCGATACGACGAGAGGGCGGCTGGATTAGAGGAGGAGAAGAAGAGTAAGTTGGAGTCCCTGTACAGTCAGCTGCTGGCCTGTGGTCATGCGCTAGACGCCTCCAAGGAGCTGATTGAGAAAGCCCGGGAGATCTATCGCTGCCAGGACAAGAGGCTTTTCCTAAAGGTGCCTTACCTTGGTTTCTTTTGTACTTCTTTCAGCAGGCTATAAAGTTGTGTGCATGCATTCATCTACACAAGAACAAATCACCGCAGCAGGCAAAAGTTTTGATGTAAAAAAAAAAAAAAAAAGAAGAAAGTAAACATGTCTGATCTGATTGTGTACATCAGATGCTGATTAATATTTCTGCATTTGATTACTTTGCTCTTCAATTGATTTCTTTGATTTTGGTTGACAGACAGTTATGCCCATCATTAAAAGGTAATGATCATGCTGTTCAGTGAGTATGCATGGTGTGAAGCTGCATCAAAAGTGACTTCAGTTAATTAAAAGATTAAAAATTAATTGCACTTGGTTACCATCTTAATTCCCCTTCACATCTGTAAGGAATTTTGTTTGTTCTGTGGTCAAACTGAAAGGATTTTGCATGATTTCAGATCTGATGCCAGAGAAAGAATTACTTTTATCTTCAAACATCGAACTTTGTGCTCTTTTTTTATTTCTGCCTGTACTTCGCCAGAACCGAGGCGTTTGCCAAAGAGGAGGTTGAGCTCACCTTGTCTACAAGTCTGGAATTTAAAACCCCATTTGCTGACCTTTCGGATGTCAAAACCATGATGGACTCCATCAATGCTGTTCCAGGTCTGGTTAATAAACTGCTTATCCAGTTCAGGGAACAATGACTTCATCAGTGCAGCAGAGCCTTTCTGGTCGGAATCTGAGCAGTTCCCTTTGACAGATTGCGTATCGGGGCACATCTCTCTCTTTAAATGTATAAATATTGTAGGTAATTCTGTCTTTAAATGTATAAATATTGTAGGTAATTCTGTGGTATGATGGGAGAAAAAAAGTGGCTATTTACCACATGACAGAACAGGGTGATGGGAAGCCTCATGACATTCATTTAACACCCAACATCCAAGCCCAGAGAACTTGTGAACGACGTATACCGGTAATTATTTTTCATTTTAGAAGTTGACATGACAGTATGGCAACTCGGAAGCCACAAACATAACAAGAGGAAGACGAAATAGCTCAAATTCACCCTTACAGGAAGAAAAGAACCAAAACAAAAAAAAGGAATAATTATGATCCTTGTAAATACAAACACGATGTAATTCAGGATTAAAGGTAGGGTGAGCAGTTTCTGGTTGTCATTTCTATTATTTGAAACGTAACAAACTAAGTCCAGTGCTCCTTGGAAAAATACACCCCATTATGTGATAATCACAAACCCTCAACCTGTCATGTCATTGGCGAGAGCAAAGCCTGTTATGGTTTGTGGGTCAGGCTGCCCTCAGGCAGCGTCAGAAGCCAGGCTTGTGCATGAAGATCTGGGTTTTCAGAGGGTACTCATGAGACGGGCGGCTAGCAGATGGCGAGAAGATATCCACTACATGTGATAGTAAGTGCTCTGGGTTAGAAATAGCATAGACTCACTTAACCTACCTTTAAGCCAGATCAAGCTGTCATAGCACCTTACTTTAAGTTTTGATAACAAAACCATATTAATAGTGTTTGTTCAACATTAAAACAGCTCCATCTGCACCAGTAATCAACCCACAGATGCCCAACTCGGCCTCCCAGACGTCTCTGCGCGTGTGCTGGAGCCTGTTCTCAGATGACACGGTGGAGTTTTATGAGCTTTACTACAGACCCGTACTGGAGGACTTGCCAGCTGATGGCACCTGTACACCACATGGTATGATGCAGAGATGGCTCCTGCAGAATCATTGTATGATAACCACACTTATTGATAAAGTATCAACCAATGTAGCGTCCGCTGCTTTTCACAACCAGTGCTCCCTTTTCAGAGAGCAAGGTAAAAGTGAAGGAGACCCACTGCACTGTGACAGATCTGCTGCCCAACGCTCAGTATGAGTTCTGGGTGACGGCGACGAACACCACAGGCATCAGCCCGGCCAGCGAGAAGGCTTTATACATGACAGGTAGTAAATGTCACACTCCTACATCCACAAGAAGGATCTTAAAGCTTGTGACATTAAATAATAGCTTTGTTGTTTCGTAATGTCTGCAGTGCACCACAAACTCACAAGGTTGACTTTAGAAATGAAGTTCTAATCCTGTGTAGTGCCATCGCCTCCTGTGATCAAGCAGAGGGAGTGCACTAGCTGTCCAGAAGCTGCACTGATCCGCTGGGAGTCGGGTAACGCCAATCCTGTAGATTCTTACACTGTGGAACTCAGCGGGATGGATACTGATGGCACAGAGAGCAGTATCACAGAGTAAGAACATAAAGACTCAACAAGCTCCGTATATGACTGGGTCTTTCTTGAAAACTATTATGTTAAAACACCTCGATGAAAACAGAATTAACTCCACAGGATACGGTGAGCTTCAGTCATGCAGCCCCAAGATATTTCTCTTCGCTTGCCTTTCCCAGTAATAAGGCTTTTACCTAATACTTTCATAAACTCACGAGGGTTAGTGCTTGCCTGGAATTTTTTGAGGTCCCATGGTTATATAGCTGCTGAATCAAGCCACACTCTGTCCTAGAACATCTATTCTTAGCTTCAACTCCTGCAGCACTTTTTGCCTCAGCTGGAAGACTGTCCTCACATTTGGAGTCATTTTCATTTCATTTGGCCTCTTCAGAAAACAGTCAGACCTTTGAAAGCTCTTAATTAAGCCTCCTATTTCATGCATGTAGCATTTCAGGGGTGACGAGAGAAGATTTATCATTTAAGGCTGGTAGAAGTATGGAGATAAAAGCTCACCTAAAAACTGACCAGTTTGGAATGAACATATCCTTTAAATAAATTAAAAAAGCTGGAATTTAATTTGGCTTATTAATCCATCAGGTCCATAGTTGCGGTGCCCACCTGTCAGTGTCTTATCCAGCTGCAGAAGGGACGACGCTATCACATCTCTGTGAGAGCAGTCAACATCGGCGGGCCCAGTGACAAGAGTGACATGATCAGCGTCTCCACAAAAGGTGAAATCTAACCCTGTTTGCAATACTTCCGACCAGTAGTTGCAGATTAGGAAGAGTAGGCACCGCAAATTCACAATATCCCTTCATCCTCGTTTACAAGTCAGATAAGAGTCATTAGAAAACAAGCGTAAGCATTCATCCAAGCACAAACTCATTTGAATCATGAACATGTGCTTTTATGCATTTATTTCAGTTTCACCAAAGTTGCTCAATTGCTGTAAAATATATATCTTTTTTAACAGATAAAATTATATATTTAGGTCAAAATCAAATCAAGAAACTTGTGCTTGCATGTCAGTGTGGGTAATTTAATCGTCCTTATACTTAATCATAATTAAATAAACTAATACAATGAAAGTATAAGGGAGCAGCAAACGTAACTTCAGGTCCAGTATCTGTACACACTCGTCTACTTTGTGCCAACACTTTTAGTGCCTTCATATGATAACCAACACTTTTTAATACCTGTGCAGGCACATTCTTTTATCTCCTGGAGGACACTGCTCATCCTTGCTTGTCCATTTCTGAAGATGGCTTCACTATATTTTATGGAGATGAGGAACTGCCAATAAGCGCAATGGCTCTAGATGACAACCCTTTTACCAGGTGGAGTGTACGACTACTGCTCGCGTCATAAAGGTTGATAGTAACATCTGATTTAAGCATTTATGAAGGGTCTGTGTGTCTGTTTAGATGTGTGGCCATCCTGGGGGACCTGATTCCAGTTCGAGGCAGGCATTACTGGGAAGTTGAGGTGGATGATGGGCTGGAGTTTCGGATCGGAGTTGCATATGAGGACACTGAGAGGGACTCGTACCTCGGGGCCAACAGTACTTCTTGGTGTATGAGACACATTCTCAGTTCATCCAGGTAAACGGCAACATTCCTGTTTAAACATCATGTCATCTTCTTCTGGGTTCTCCCTTCACTGGTTGTCACAATAGGTCATCATGTTTAAATCGCCTTACTGGATGAAAAACCCAATCAACACTGTTTTAGCAGCTTAAAATGATATAATTTATTGCTGTCCAGTCGTTGGTTTCATCCGCATAGTGAAGAAAGAACTGGCGTGCTTTTTTACATGGCTTTGTTGACCAAGTAGATGCCACACTTAGCATGCTGATCCTGCACGACTTCTTCCTTTGCTTTTCATGGAAACTGGGCCAAGATGGTATTTTTAGCATTCAACAATTTTCCTTTCCTAAGCAAAAATGTCTGCATCCATGCTCCGACTTCCCCCACTGGAAGTAGAACAGCCTGCAGTGGATATCATTGCTCTATGTTTCTATGGCAACCATTTTTTTGGGGAACAAAGCAAGACAGCTGTATTATCATATTAAGCAAATCTTTCAATTGATAGCAAATCACATGAGTGCCAAATGTGGTTCCCATTTTGGGACTGTTTTTGTTGATTCTCAGTTCTGACCTTTGTAATTTCCTTTTATCTACAGCCATTTCAAATCCTACTGGTGGCTCATTATTTAGCACCGTTTCCTTATGGCTTCCAAACAGACAAAAAGCTTTGTAATTCAAATGTCCCTGCTACGCACACAATCATAACATTGCCCTGTTTTTCTTTTAAAGGCACAAATATGAGTTTCTGCACAACGGTTGGAGTCCAGACTTGAGGATTACAGTGCACCCAGTGCGGATCGGAGTGGCACTTGACTATGAGAGAGGGACTCTGTCTTTCTTCAATGTAAACCTGGAGCAACATCTGCACACCTTCTACTGCCAGTTTAGAAATTATGTCCACCCCTGTTTTAGTTTGGACAACCCAGGAGCTCTTACTGTACACAATGGCATAGAGGCGCCTGAATACACATTAATCTAACAAAACTACAACATGCAACAAAAATGAAACATTAGGGCTCTTTAAAGTCAAGGAGTTGAGTGGCATCCTGTAAATTTAAAAAAGCAACTTACTTTAAAACACCCAACTTTACAAAACAAGACTAATCTTCTTGTGTTTTCATTATATTTATTCCATGGGAACAGGCATACACCATTTTCCAAGATAAGAAAAGGGTTCACTGAATTTTACATTATGTATTTAAACCCATTTTTAACTGCAGCCAACCAGGTGTGGAAATTCAAATTGGAAGTGATACTTTTGTTTTTGACTTACAAAAGATAAGTTGGAGAAAATAAAAATACTCAAAAACAAGAAAAAGATTTTAGTTAATATACATTTGTATTCTCTTGATAAAAAGGAAAAGTCCATCCTAAACATTTCCATACTCTAAAGGTTGCCACTAATGAAGTGCTACTTTTCATGGATTCAATAGCTATTTTTAGCCGTTTATTTCAAATATGGGAAGGTATTAACGGAACAAAGAAGAAGAGAGGATTTTCATAAGAGGTATAATGCAATGAAATCCCTCAAAGGCTTGAAGCATCAGTCATCCATGACAGTGACTGAAAATCTACACAACGAAAATAACATTGTGGGGGAAAAAAAAAGTTTTTTTTTTTTTTTTTTAAATCCTCATTTCTAAAATACCCAAATGACATTTAGAGTTGGATTTTAAGTAATCTGACTACAACAAATGCACTGTGATGCTGTTTGGCAGGTATACTTCAATATTTTCGTTATCTTTATAGGTGGACATCAATTTAAATATGTTCACCTTTGACTAAAAGCAACTCTTACACATGTGAGGAATTGCACAAAATTAAATGTACATTAAAAGCAAATCCTAGAAGAGGGACATTAAATTATAACTGTTTCCTTAAGACAACTGCAAAGCACAAAAGTCTGGTTATTATAACTGAACCAATTTTATTTTTGCACCCAGACATGTTGCTAGGGACTTGTACTGTACATTAATGTCTTTTAAAGACCACTATCCTGACAGTGAATTAAACTAATATTTAAAGTCCTAAAATGGACCTGAGTAAATAAAGTTGTGACTGAATTTTGTACAGAGGTACTCCATAGAGCTTCATGGAGATTATATGAAAACCCGACCTGCTTGGAGAGGGGGAGAAAAAAAAACAACACAGAATGTATGGAAATATATGGGTAGACTTTTCCTTTTCTAGGAAGTTTGAGAATTGTGTTGACATACTGAATGTGGACTTTAGGTCTGTGGATATCTTGGGACAGTGGGCATGAGGCAGGCAGAGGTTATGAGGTTTCTGTCTTACTGCTGCGTGTTCTCTCCTCCTCGTCATCGGAGGAATCTCCTCCATAAGGCACCAGCCCTGAGGCGTCTTCGTTCGATTTAGTCTTCTTCACGCTAACTTCTTCATGAACACCTGTAAGGCAAGAATAAAAATGGAGAGACAAAGAAAAGGAAAAAGACAAGAGAAAAAGAGAAGGGGAGAGAGAACAAAACAAAAAGGAAACCCATTGAGGAGCCTCATATAAGCGGCGGTTTTTTGAGTTGGTTTGATCCAGAGCCAGGGAAGGGGAAGATATCAAATGAAACGGCAGCAGAGCACACATCCATTACAGGAACGTCCGGGCACATGTTGAGAGAGAAAAACAAGGGAAAGACAAAAAACATATACAAGAAGAGCATGTTAGTGAGTTCCACCAGTGGAGAGATTCACACAGGTCTCCACTCCTCCCCAATTGCTCCATGGGGGGAGATGCTACTTCATGCTCTAGACAACGCCACAGAAGAAACGCCCGAGTACTCAGGCTCTCAAAATATTTGGAAATGAAGAATCACATACCCATTGATGCGGTGCTTCTGGACGGACCAGCTGGTTCTTCTGTTACTGCATCTTTCGTCCTCTTGCGTGCGACAGGGCCAGGAGCCACAAAGACGGGTGGCGGTGGAGGCATCAGAATGCTGAGGGGAGAACAACGTCAGCATCCGCACAACACACGGCTCATTGGGGATAACTCACAAGAGAAGCAAAAAGACGCATCAGACCTATCAACTACTTCTTCCTCTTCAACACTTGAATCAGGAAGGGTGGACTCCAGATGAGCAGGACCTTCCGGAGAGCCACTAGTGGGCTAAAAAGAAAAATTTGTTGTAACTTTTAAAACTAACTCATGGTGAAAAGAATAACCTCAAAACAAAAAAGGAAAAAAAAAAACTGGGAAAGCAATAGGAAAAGATCAGAATTAATATTTTAAAGTACTTATTGTCAGGGGGAAGTCATAGTATATTAGTATAAAAATTCAAGAAAATAAAAATTATCTGGTTTATTTAAGACTGCTAGGGTTGGTAATTTTGTCATTCCATTACTTAAATAGTTTAAATTTAGAAGAAAAATATCTGAGACAGTTTAACACAGAACACAGCTAAAAGATTAGTTTACAAAATAAATAAAAATCGATTTCATTGACAAATTACTATATGCGTTATGAGAATAGTGATAAACAGCAGGACAATTAACAGTAATTAAAATGGACCGATAATTTACCAGAGAAGTTGATCTTAAAGCGACCAGAATTGTCTTTCTGTAATATGAACGGGCATTACTCTCAAGCCAACCTGTTCATCTTTAGCTCCTCCCTGGAAATGACGTGTGGGGCTTCCTGAGTCAGGGGCAGTGGTTGAACATCCTTCAGGCTCTACAGTCTCACTGCTGCCTGGATTCTTGAGTAAAGCACAGCCAAAATGTAAACGTTCATGCTGATCCAGGATAATAATAATAAAAAAAAAAAAAAAAAAAACTCCAGAAAGGCTTTGATGGGTTTCATGCGTTATTGCACTTATGGTGTGAACTAGTAACATACTTGTTCATTAAGTGTGTGTATATATATATGCAAATCCATAATTACCTGGACAAGGTAGGGATGCTGTTTCCTGGGACACACTGGATACTGAACCATTGCCTGAGAAGATGGAGGGTTTGTCGACATGTTAGAATGACTTGGAGGACCATTTGCATTACTCCAATAACCACCAGCTCCTGGATACGCTGCATAGCCACCAGCATACCCATTTGCCGGGTAGTTATACCAGGACCCTTGGTTAGAGTAATTGCTATTAGGAGGAAATCCGTGTGCTGGGTACGCTGAAATGACAGTATAGAATGCTGAGTTAATAGCCTATCTCACAAGGATCAAGAAAAGGGTGTTTTGACAACTGTGACCTACTACTTCAAGTTATTGTTGAGCCACTAAAAAAAAATCCAAGGGAAGATTAATTATCACAAGAACATGATCTGGCCACCCTTTGGGAAAATGCCCGCCTAGTTACAAGATGCAACAAAATACTCACGTTGGGTTGAGCCTGTGGCTGTGTACATGGACACCAGTCGGGCATGTTCAGCTCTCACCTGGAGAATTAGAGAAAACAAGAGCTTCATGAGCTAGGAAGAAAGTCCACAAAGGCTGCATTGACTCTTTTTCAGTGATGGGATTGTGGGTAGGTGCAGAGCACTCAAGACCTATCTCTGGAGATCAGGTGGTTCACACTACCACATTTAATTTTGGAGGTGGGTATCAGTGAAAACTAAATGCTGTAGTAGTTTCACTTTCTTATACCTCCCAATAAACTTTCTTCCACGTCAAACAAGTAACTAAATTCACAGAGATTATTTCATGCACTTACAGTTTCCAGCAGACTCTCAGTGAGCTTCTTTGCCGACTCTAATCCAGCAGCATTTGGGTGGCTGTCACACAAGAGACCATTGTTGTAACAGGGTGTAATAGGATTCAAGTGAGCAAAAGAGGTGATAGCAGTTTTACAGTAGAGGGGTTAATTACTTGATGACATACAGAACTTCCTGACACTAAGCACCACAGGTCATATATCATTTCATCAAGAATCAACGTACCTGATGTAGACATAGAGAGGCTCAAACGATTCTCGTTTTGATGCCTGTTCTATGTAACCAGACCCTTTCCCTCTTAGGAATACTCGAGCCCCCGTTTCTGTCTGAATGTGACTGAGGTATGACCCTCCGGGGCCCTCAACCTTTTCCTTTACACTGAATGAAGGCAACGCTTGGTCCAAACCCACGAAAATCTTTGTGTGGACAAAACTCTGAGGATAAATGAATAAGACACGTGGCCTATGAATATAGTCTGCATATATAACTCAACATGATAATTTAACATCAACAGTAGACTGGTTGTGTCAACAGAAGCAGTAATCCAAGGCCTTTTCACTGGAAACCTGGGATGTTCTCTCTGTTAGTTCATTTTGGAGGTGGGTATCAGTGAAAGCAATATATTCTTCATTTGCATCACTTTCTTTACCTCCAGGTGTACACTTTCTGTTTCAGACTTGACGTAAACAAAGTAAAATAAATAAGTACAGATGTGTCAACTCATAAATACAAGGTAATTCCACTTTTTTCTTTGTTTAGTTTTGTGGCAATATTGCACACCTATATGTACAGGGAAAAAATACTGTAGCTTCTCCAAGTATCTTGGCTGAGGATAAAACTTTAAAAAAAAGGAACTAGCCATCTTAAATCTGTTCTATGTTGGAAAATACAAAAGTTACTAAAGTAAAAATAAAAAAACAACAACAAGCAATTAAACATAGTAACGTCTGGAATATCGTTTCCAAGTGAGTTTATGTAACAGTGAAATAATAGTACATGATAACCAAGGAAAAGGTTTCGCCACTGTTAGTAGAGGGTTTTATTTTAAAACACAGCTTTTTTTTTTTTTTTTTTTACCCCTGTATGAGGCGCTGCAGGCCGATGCCCCTGTCCTGGTGCTGAAGTAGTGTTGGGCATCCGGGGCACAGGAGGGGGAATGACGGGCCGAGGAGGCTGGGGGTAAAGTGTGAGAGGTGGCATCACAGGAACCTGTTGTCCCGATGCTGCAGAAGCCCTCAGCACCTCTTCAGAGATGATCTCCTTTATCCTTATCACAGCCTCTAATGTTGCAAAAAGGTAAAGAATGGTTGGTCATCTGCCATTGTAAAGCTTTTATAACAAACGCATGTCTAAATGTACTTACATTTGTAAACAACTTTACACGAGAAACACACCAAGATTTTCTTACTTACAGATTAAAATAAATAAATAAATAAATAAAAAGTACTACTTACTATTGACTTGATCTTGGTTCTTTCCCTGGACATGCAAATATAAAGGTCTTTGTCTAAAAGAAACCACATCAAAAAGACAACTGACTTTTAGACCACTTGAAACTATTTTTAAGCACATGTAAACTGCTTGCCGATAGATTACATTAGATGGACACAGCAGTTGTAGGAATTATGATGAGATAAATACATGAAATAGACATGTCACAAAGACTGTTCAACAAACTACTATTGTACATCCTGGCAAATAATGCATCTTTTTTTTCCCCTCCCTAGATTGGAACCAATAAATGTGCAGTCTCCAGTCCGGCATCAAGCTGTTCTTACAAGTTGTGACACTTAAAATGCTTCTTTACACCAATTTTCTCTCTGAATCAATTTTACAATGTAAGAACAACCAAAGTTGAAGTCAATATGTAGATGTTCTAATTTATATGAATGATGACTTTGTCCAAAGAAGTTACAAAATGTAATATTTAGCAGTGTAAAATGGCTTGTATATCAGTTACGATGTAGTCTAAAGCCCTTTTAACAGGAGCTACATTTACAGGGTTTTTTTGTATTAATGTCTTACACACAGATTTGTCCTAACTCTCACTCTCTTGGCTCAGACATTGAAAAATATAAACACTTGGTAGATTATTTCTTTGTTGTAACATTGCTTCTTGGCAATACATTTTTATACTACTGGAAAACCTGGAAGGTTCCTTTTTAAAAATTAACACATTTGTAAGGAACATGCATTTGTGGATGAGCAGCAGAGCTGAGTGTGTGGGTTGCACCAATAAAAACAAAATTGCCAAATCTTCTCTGCCTGTGCCAAACAACTTTGACTCTTCTTTGGTGTTTGGTAGATTGGATGATTGAGGTTTGAAGAAACAACACGTATTGGCAACTTAACAATTTATCCATTTAACAAAAAGGAACCATGTGGCAAAACCTTACACAGCCACAACAGCCTGCTCCTCATGCTGGTCACACACACTGCTGTGTGATGGCATCCCATTCTTCATCCGGTATTTGTTGCAAGTCAGCCAACGTGGTTGTATTGGTCACTCTGGCATGAACAGCACGTCCAAGCTGATCCCACAAGTTTCAATGGGATTGATGTCAGGACTGCTGGCAGGCCATGTTATCCTCCCCACTCCCAAATTTAGAGGTGGTCTCTGATAAACCCAGCTCTGTGGGGGCGAGCGCTGTCCTCTTGGAGGGTAGAGTTTAGTCCGAGACTGAGGAGATATGGAGATGGGCTTCTGCAACCAGTGCCAATCACATATCTCTTTTATTGCCTCCAATGATGATGAGCCTTGTTTTTTCCAGTGAGGGAGCTGCCACACCACACCATCACTCTGCCTCCACCAAAAGACGTTACTCTGTCAGTGCAGCAATCAGCATAGCGTTCTCTGTGTCTTCTCCACACTTTGTTCCCACAATGCAACTGCCTCAGGCAGAATCTGAACTCATCACTGAACATAACGTTCCTCCACACCTTAATGTTCCAATGCACGTGTTGCTGACACCACCGCAAATGGGCCTGATGGTGAATGGCAGTCATGGCAGGCCTCCTGGTAGCCCTATGAGACCAGACATTGGCTGCATCTAGTCTGTTCCAGGTTGCATGGGCAGAGAGCTGTCAACCATATTGTCCTGCAAACCTTAACTGTAAATCTGTAGAAGACAGCCTATGGTACCCAAGTGTTGACAGGTTGAGGAAACGAACTTGAATCTCAACTCAAAACAAGAGTTCATATAAAACAGCAACATAAGCTGTTTGGCATTGACAAAGAAGACTTAGCAAATTTTTCATCGGCACAACCCACATACTCAGCTCTGCCGCTCATCCACAAATACTTGTTCCCTTACAAAAGGTGCCATCATGTCAAAAAGGAAATAAACAAGCTTTCCAAATGTATATAATTTATTAATCAACGTTGACGACAAAAAGCATTAATAAAAATATTCACTAACAAATTTGATTGTCGACTATTGTCTGCAAACGAAAAAGAAAAAAATTCAAGGGTGAGGCATCACCTTCCTTTCCATCTCTGCTGAAAATTGCACATGCACAATAGTGTTCAGCCGTTACTGTCACCACACGTGTTTTTCAACAGAGTGAGGCATCACGCTCACTTCCTATCTCTGCTGAGAGTTGCACATGTACAGCCCCAGATAAACAATATGGCGGTGGCTGATGCAACACCATGGCGACTGGCAGCAAAGTTCATTTAAAGATATGCCCATCTTGCTGGTCTTTTATTGTTAATTATCACACCATTTAAAAAAACCTCATGCAAAATTTAAAAGCTGAGCGCTAAATAAGAGCTGGACATTTTAGACATAGGAGAGGGGCAAAGGCAACATTGACTTAGAGGTCATTTAAGAGGCCACGGTGGAACAAGCAGCCAGTGAAGGGGCTGGAGACTGGTAAAATAGTAAAGTATCCATCCATTAACTTCTGCTTATCCAAGTTTGGGTCATAGATGCAGCAGTCAAAGCAAAGAGACCCAGACCCCCCTCTCAACCGAGGGATATAATCCCTCCAGTGTGTCGTGGGTCTTGCCACAGGGCCTCGACCTGGTTGGACATGCCCGAAACACCTCCCTAATGATGTGTCCAGGAAGCATCCTAACTAAATGCCTAAACCACCTCAACTGGCTCCTCTTGATTGTGAGGCATTATGGTTCAAACGTGGCAACGTGAACAGGAAGCCACATAACACAGGGCCTTAAATATATAAAATATATTAAAAGAAACTACATGTACATACCCTCCTCCTTTCTCCTTTTCAGCTTCAGACATGTAATGACCTTTTGTTGAAACAACAGCTCCACTAAACTGTCGAATCTGAAAAACAGAAGAGTGATAAAAAAAAAATGTTTGTGTGGGGTGCGGCATGCTAAATTTAATTCACCCACATTCTACTTACTTCCTCTTGTGTTTTTCCTTTAGTAAGAAGGTCCCTGCAATTTAGGGGTACATCATTTATATCAACCTCCGTGACCACCATCTCCTCTGTAACAGTTGGTACAGGAATACTCGGAGGCATCTGAGATATAAAAAGTAGCACAGAAAGTGTAATTTTCCAGCACTGCTTAAACTGACAATTATACTTGAAACCTTTTTAAAACCATGCACCTTTGCAGGTAATGGTGGCGGAGTCAAAAGCTTTCCTTTTGCCATTAGCATGGCATTTATTTTAGCAGCCATTGCTGCAGCCATCTCAACTCCTCCCTGAGGTGCTGCCGCCTCTCCGGTTCCCGGTGGCTGTGAAACTGTGCTGTTTGAACCAGCAGCGCCGACAACTCCTGACAAAGTGACAGCATTCCCAATACGTCTCTGCTGTTGTACATCTCCATTCTGTTTAGGTGCAGCTGGCTGATCCCAACGGCTGGTTAGGCAGCTGCGGGGAAAGAGAGAAAAAAAAAAAAAACTGAAACAGCACATATGCAAAATCAGAATTGTGGATTTACATACTTGTTTCAATTCAGGTTTAGGCTTGCATCAATTATGACAACACTTCATTTTTTATAACTATTAACATTGGTTTGTATCAAGTTTTTCTTTAATGTTATCCTATTTATCTGCACACGTCTGTTAAAACTGTTCATGTTGAGGTGTACATTTTGTACCGTTTAACCAACACAGTTTTAGCCAGCATTTACTGATGTGGAAAGAATCTGTCACACGTCAAAGTTGCTATAACTGGGTTTTAAGACAAATGACCAAAGAGAACCTAATAAATTTAAAAGTAGCAATTTGTTTGCTTTGCACAAATAGTAGTCAAAACTTTTATTTTACAGCTCTAATCTAAATCTAACATTGGCATGCAACTGTGAGAAAACTGCTCATCACATTACTTGCTTGACCTGCAATCACAAACTAAAACCGAATGGTGCTGATAGCACATCCAGTCACCTCACTTCCCCTTTAAAAATCAAATTAGTAAGAAGAGAGTTGAAACACTATGAACACGTGAAACAGTCTGAGAAATATCTGAATAGAATAAAAAACAAATGTCAACATCAAGTCTTTGACCAGGACTATATCGTACTTTGGATCTCCGCAAACACATTGGGACACACCATCCCTGTCCATAATGTGGAGAAAAAATAAAGTGCCTCACCTTAATTTGTCAATATTTGCACCTTTATTTAAAAGTTCAGTTGACATCGATCGAAACAAAGATCATAAAACTTCGCTAACGTATGAAACTAAGTAGTATAGACAATCGTGTCCCGCCTCACAAACTCGTTTCTAGGAAATACACAAAAGCGATTAAAAGCTAGTTAACTGGATAACGTGCTCTCTGTCGTCATCGCGAACAAATTTTTTAAAATGTATTTGAAATAATTCAATAACAGGAGAAAAAAAATATCACGCAAAAACGAGCATAGTTAGCGTAGCCGGGCTAAGCTAACCAAGCTAGCTACAGTCTCCGATTCAGTTTTTCACTGGTTTTACTGAAGGTACACATTCTTCGAATTCAAATCGTCGTTGTTAGTTTTTTAAAATCACAAAAAAGGCCAAATAAACTCACGCAGTGTGCAAACGACACTCCGCTGGATATCTTTATTCGCAGGCCGTTTTGTGAGCTAACGCGGAGCTAACCTCACCTAGCGTTAGCATAGCCGACTAGCTGTGCGTCACGTTACTCGAGAGATCCGTTTTTACGTCACTTACGGCGTTTGTCCCGTCACTCCCGAAGACATAGCACTGCTCCGCCGAATCAACGAAATCTATATCTGTTTAAACAGCTTCTAATACAGACTAGGCGGGGCGCTCGCAGCCATTGGGTTCGGGTTCGGGATCGGGTTCAGTCTTCCAGGCGGTTTCCTCTGACGGCGGCTCGACGCGCAGACTCATCCGGCGGCGGCGGAAGTCGAGCTGGTGTCACGTTATTATGTAACACGTCTTAAAGAGTCTCTCACAAACGACACAGTTAACTACCAGAGGCTTTATATTCTTTCCTTTACATTCCAGATTGTATCCTTTATTCTGATATTATGAAAAGTATGATTTTTGGCTGCAAAACAAAAAAGAACTACTTCAAACATACTTTTAGATGAACACTATACTAATTTAACTATGCCAACACTCACAACCTCTGGAGTTGGTATCAACTCAGTATACAGAATCTCCCGTGTATCTGAACCAGTATTGTTTCCTTTACAGGGGTGTAATGGGGACTTTTTTGTTGAATGTTCCAAATCCAGTGATATTAAGCAATATATAACAGTATTGCTTTCCTTTTGGACATGCAAGCATTATGTTAAATACAGAAAAGGAAAAACCAAAAAAAGTTTCTTGCGCTATAGAAAAAAGGCAGTGAAGACAGATGGCCATCTTCCCTGAATAAATTTCCACTGAATGTTTCTTCTTATTTGAAAGGGAATGTTTGTCTTCCCAGTGTCACCAAATACTTGCTCTAATTGAATTGTTGGACTTCTGCACATAGAGGGCCACTAGGTGGCTGGGTGTCACCTCACAGTGGTTCAGTTAATTTCTATTTTATTTATATAGCGTTTACACTATAACTATAGGCTTTACTAAACAAAACCATTTAGTTTGGTTTTAAGGGTGGAGGTGGTGTCAGCCTCCTTAACCCATTGAATTGAATTGAAAGTTTTGGATCAGCTGGAGGCTGTTTAGAGAATTACTTGGATACCCTGCTAATAATACATTACAGTAATCTAGCCTAGAAGTTACAAATGTGTGAATTAGTTTTTCAGTATCCCTTTAGGAAAGGATGCTGCTAATCTTTGTGATTTGTGGCGATGAAAAAAACAGTTTTGCAAAGCTGATCTATACGCTGTTTAAATGATCAATTCTGATCAAAAATAACTCCAAGGTTTTGCACAGTTGTACTGGATACCATCGAAGCATAATCTAATCCCTTTCTAAGATGTTTGGGACCAAAAAGAATAACCTCTCTTTTAGAAACAACAAGTTAGTGTACATCCAGGCCTTAATGTACTTAAGACATGATTGAAGTTTGGATAACCAGCCTGTTAGATCTGGCTTCATAGACAAATACAGCTGTGTATCATCAACATAGCAATGAAAATTGATGCGGTGGTTCTGCATTTTACTTCCAAAGGGCTGTATACATACACTGAACAAGACTGGCCCTATCACTGAACCCTGTGGGACACCGTTCAGGGGACTGCACTGAGGTGAAGATTGTATACAATCTGTTGGGTCCCTTGGATAGGCCATTTTTTTTTTTTTTTTTTTTTTTTTTTTTTTTTTTTTTACATTAATTGGCATTACATGAATTTTGAATATGGACATGTTTTTGGTATAAATTACAAGTTACAGTGAACTGAACGGAACTGGAATATAACTGGATTGATTTGGACTGTGCTTAATCGGACTGCATTAAACTTGTTTTCTGTGGAAAGTGCCTTAAGATGGCTTTTCTTGTGAATTGGTGCTATACATTTAAAGTGAACTATATGGACACTCCATGCATAATTTTAAATGGAAATTAATCCTTCTAACTTGTTCATAATTTGACAGCATGACTTAACAGAACACCATCCACCTGTCAAGTTATACCTGTCCTGCAGCAGCTCTGCTGGCTCCCTGTAACATTCCTTATCCAAAACAAAATATTACTTTGTACCTACAAGGCTATCCATAACTTTGCTCCTCCATACCTTACGGATCTCTCCATACCTACCTGTACCCTCAGATCCTCCTCATATGTTCGCCTCGCTGTCCCCTCTGGTTGTCTCCCTACCAAAGGGGCCAGAGCATTCAGTTTCGCTCCCCACGATCTTTGTACCATCAATTCAATTACTCACTTTAAATCTCCACTCAAAACTAATCTGTTCAGGCTCTCCTACTCTCTAAATGGGAGAGCCTGAACAGATGTCTGCACACCGATGTGAGAGGTTGATGCGACTATTGTTTATACTTTATCATCCACTGTCCATTTATCATCATTGTATTTTGTCATCTATTATCCATTACCACTTCTAATGTTTCATCTATGTAGTCTCTATTTTATTGTTATTGTGCATTCTGCTTTCATCTGTATGGTGACCTTGAGTGTCATAAAAGGTGCAAAATCCAACTTAATCTTAATGGGGAGTATGTGACTTTTATAAGAAGCTGTATATTGTTACATTATGCCTATGTGAAATCCAAACTTTATCAAGCGTCAACCTTAAATATTTCTCTATTACTCTGTGGTCAAGTAAGTACACGTTTTGTGTGTGTGTGTTTTAACTGGCAAAGACACAATGTTACCTTGGTGTTAGGTATATTGAATTTTAAAAAAAAGAAGGTGGGATGATGTAGTAGTTGCATGAGAAATGCTGATTGTGAAGTTTTGTAGCTGTGAAACAGCCTTTTTTTTTAAAGAAGGAAAAAAATGACTACATGCAAATATCCAGTACATTAATATGTCTCTGCAGTATGATGGCTGAGCGGAGAGTACTGTTGCCTCATGGCAAGTAGGTTCAAATCCCGCCAGGAACCTTTCTGTGTGGAGTTTAGATGGTCTCTTCTCACTTGTGTTTTCTCCTGGTGCTCCTGCTTCGCCCAAAAAGTGTATCTCAGGTTAATTGTTGATTCTAAATTGCCCATAGGAGTGAGCGGGAGTGTTTGTAGTAGATTGTCTATATGTGGCCCTGGGACGGGACTGGTGACCTCTCCAGGGTGTAACCCCGCCTTTTGTCTGAAAACAGCTGTGACACGCTCCAGCAGGTCCCCATGACCTCGAGTAGGAATATGCAGGTATAGTTAATGGATGTCTGTAAACTAATAACATATAAATCAAGAACGGCACAAACCGATACAGGTAAGAGGTCAGACGTCGACTAGCTGCAGAAAACAGACTGAAAACAAATAGTTGACATTATTTTATTATTCATTGAATAGTTTCTATTTTTTTTCCGTGCCTTCAGACCAAAACGTGAATCAGAAGGAACAAACAAATCCCCTGATTGAGTGTACAATTCTGTCATAAGAGAGAAATAAAGATATTTGTGGTCAATGCATCTTATTAACCATTACTTGCTTAGCTGTTATGGAATTTATATACTGTTTAAAGAGGAAATATTCTTAAAAAGCAACAACCTTCAACATATATTAGTATCCTAATCTGAATCCAGCCTTGAACAAAAAGCTGTTCCCTGGGTCTGTGTATAAGGATGTTTGACGAGTGGCCAAAATAGAATGTTTGATCAAAAATCAATTCAAGCTGGCCTCTAGGAGACTGCTTAAAGACAGTGATAGACAACTCTGCAATCCACATCCTGCTTTACCATTTAGTCCTCTGTATACATGCTCTGTTTGACTTTCTTATTCACAGGAAATCAGATAGCTATAATGGTTGATCTCATCTGATGCAAATCCAGTGTAAAATTCATTGTCTATAAAAATATTGAGATTTACTTGAACACAACCTTCTGACTATGTTATAATAAAAACTCCAGATGTCTGTTGCAGTTGCACAGTGGGATGTACTGTATAAATATTGTATAAAATAAGGCAGTCTTTTCAGTAGGATAAACCAGATACAAAAATTTCTGGGAGAAAAAAATTTCAAGTCCAAAATGTTTTCACATATTTCTGCTGTTGTCAAATGTCAAGCGGTTTACAGCATTAAACCAAGAGTAAGGGATTGTTGCAACAATGAATACACCCACACGCTCACACCAACAACCAAAACGCTCCCACAGATTCACACACGCACGCATTCTCCTGATGATCAACAATAACAGCTTATTCTCCAATGCAACATCCCATCCCTGGACAAATCACTGAGACGTAGACATTTCTAATATTGTTTACAGTGCAATACAAAAGTTTTCATTTAAACTGGTACTTTACTTTTGATAAGAAAATAAAAATGTTTTAATAAGGTAATGTTCCATATGAATAACAATTGTGAATTTTTTGAGAGTTACAGTAATATTTGTCTTAATTTGCTTTGGCTTTTCTGTGTCTTTTTAGATTTATTTTGCTCTTATTTATTGACTAATTCATGTCTGGATTTTAATATAGAAAATATGGAACATCTAAGAAAAATGATCATACCAAATCACTGTAATTAGATACCTATGATCAAGGTGTTGAGGTTTTCATCTCTCAGCAGTGGCCAAGAATAAAGGCCCACTCTCTGACACATTAAGCAAGCACCTCCTCTCACGTCTGTTATGACAGCTGTGTTTCTGAAGGACACGTGAAAATATTGCCTGGAAAACAAACAAACAAACAAAAGAAAAGCAGTGGAGTGTTCTTTCTTGATTTGGCCTCCTGGGGTTTAAGGAGCAGTCCCGCCTTGCTGCAAGCACAGGGGTGGAGGTCAAAAGTGATTACATGGCCTGACGTGGACTAGACACCTTCATATGCAGAACACACTTTCATCCACTCCTTCTGTAAACAAGCAGTTTTTTTTACTCAAACGGCAACTTCAAAGGCAGACAGGAGTGCCCATGTGGTAATCAGAGGATGGATGCTTTGCCAAGAGACCTCTGAGGATTCTCTTTCAGTCACGTCACTTGACCAGCTACACTGCGAATGCCTGAGAGGCACGAGAAGTATATAAGGATGCTGCATGTCCGTTTGTCCCAGTTCTTATCAGACAGGCTTGTAAAGCCAGCTTCATTCCTGCAGCATCAGGAAGTCCCTCTGTGGTTTCTGTATTGATGGACATGTGGACGCTCGGCGTGCTACAGAAGCAGGAGTTATGAAGGCGAGGAGGCCCTGCTGCTGACTGGGCTGGCAGGGAGAGAGACACCCCAGTGGGAGAGAGGAGTTCTGCCCCAGACTGCAGAGTGACAGGGCTGAACACTGTACGCCTACTCTGGAGGAGGTCGCAGGCTGTGCAGCTTCCGCTCATCCAGGCCTTTCCAGTACTTGAAGTTGTTGTCCAAGTGCTGCATAAGATTGGGGAGGTCTGCAAAAGCTGGAGAGATGACAAAAGGACAAAAGATGAGGCTTGAAATTCAACAGTGTGAGGCATTTCAGTGATGAGCATCTTCATTTATGCGTGTGATTTTCATAATACAGCACCAATCTAACCTACATAACATGTCATTTGTGATGAAAAACGCTAAGTCTATTAGACAGAAAGCATTTGTACAGTATGATCACGTCATGCTGTGCAGTCTTACCATCCCATGCGTCAAACATGTCCGTGATGAAATAGTCTATAAAGGAAATCTGGGACTTTGGGATGCTACATGTGTTTCTGTCAAACACGGGCATAACCACTGGTAGACCTTGTCTCTTCTCCTCATCCGTCTGCACCACAGAAAAGATCACAACTCGTCATCAACTTAAATGAATACATGAACTACAAAAAAAAGATTGCAGCTGCTGGCTGGTGGATCCATGTCCAATAAATCATCAGCATCATCATGTTTTTTTACTTCCCTAATTACCTGTGCAAAATATTCCTCTGAGATGCGTCCAGCCCATTCTATGCAGAGCTCCTGAGGCCTGCAGGGATTGGAGATGTCAGCGCACTTAATCAGCATCCGCTTGACGAGGATGCGATTCTCGGGAGACGTCAGAATACTTTTGACAGATTCCTCATCACTGTTCCCCTGAACAATTGGCACAAAGAAAATCAAAAGTCAACTCACCTGTTGCAGGAAGCAGCTACTGAGCACCCACAGTAGTTCAACTACAGTTAAAGTCCAAATGATTTATCCACAAGGACAAATAAGACAGTTCCCCAAAATACTGACCAATAGTTACATTATTCATAAATGTAAGGCATTCCTCAGTGTTAAGGTCTGTAATTGGATTATATTTAAAAGTAAAATAAGAATTTCAGTTTTCTAAACACAAAATGCAGTGAACGTTAAAGTGGTCAAAATGATTCGTCTTCCCAGTGATTTGTGGCTTCAAACCACACCTGAGGAACCAATTAGCATTGGAGCTGTTCTTAAAAGACTTCATGAGCAGGACCGGTGTCCCTTCAACACTTGACTGAGAGACTCCTCTGACATGCTTGCTAAGACAGGATACTACAATACCAAAAAGTAATTACCCGAAAAGAACTTTTGTTCTTTGACTGTGAACACGAGAAACATGGGAATGAATTTTGGAAGTCTGGAGTTTTGGTTTGATGAGACCAAGCTTGAACTTTTTAAGCATATGGATTCTGCTTGTGTTTGGTGGAGCAAGGGCAAGGCCTTTAACCCTGCTCCCCCAACAAAAAATATATAAATAAATAAATAAATAAAAAAAACCCTGTGAAAAAAGTTGTGGGAGTATAATAATGTGAGGCAGTTTTGCTGCTTCAAGCACAGGGAACCTTGCTCGGGTGCACGGGACATCCTGTGGAATAATGTAAAGAAATCTAGTCATATGTCGCCCCGGGGTTTTCTAACAACAAAATGACCCAAAACATACATCTAAATTTGTTATGTGGGAATTTAGATGTATATATTTAGATGCCAGATTACACACACACACACACACACACACACACACACACACACGTAAGTAAAATATTATAATTTAGAATAATAGTGATTTGTCTTTGTTCCTTTGGATTCCAATAAAATATATAAACACCACTGCTTATGGTCATTTTCATGGAAACGTTAATAATAGTGACTGATTACATTAAGAGTGTAGACTGTAACTGTACTACAAAAATAACAGAATGTATGTACATAAAACAAACTGTTGTACGGGACAGTGAGTAGTCAGTATTAAGTTAAATAGTTATATTAGTAAAGCTAATCATGTTCTTTCCACAAAACATTTACTACCTTTTTTTTTTTTATAGACTGCACTTAACATTCCTTATAGTTTATAAAACAAATTAAAAAAATCAGTGTGCAGTGTGTCTAAAGTCATTCACTAGTACCATCCCTGCCTTTAAAAGACAAGACAACTTTTAAATGTCTGCGCTGAGCATTCCACACATGCATGAGAAAGGTGGTACCAAGTTGTAAAATTCCCTCCCCACAGAGATATCTGTACCCAGGCAACAACGTGCCGTGCGTTCCCTAAAGTCATCTTAAATTAGTCTTCAACTAGTGTTGCTAGTGCAGTGTTAAGAGTATGATTGAATGAGATGTGATAGCTCCTTCCTTTACAGACACACACTTCTGATCCGTTCAGAAAACGCAAACATCTAAAATTAAAACAAGAATTTCCACACAGGTGTAAAATAAAAACATTTGAGAGAGTTTCCGCGAGGCATCGGCCGATATGAGAATCTGAGTGGATGATAACCTTTAAAAAACATCACAGTTTCACAGGATTGCAATTACAGCTGAGAGTATTCCTGAACAGATATTTTGTGATTCAGTGTTGGTCAGCATGCTGTGAAAGGCCGTTTATAAATCTGTTGTGAGCTTAAAGAGTTGTGCACATGGGTGGAAAAAAAGGGGGGAAGTTAACTCATTTTTAAAAATGGTGATAAACTGTGATACCAGTAACCAGCCCGTGTCTCGGTTCAGCATGATGCTTTTCATCTCACCCCATTCTCCTCCAGAGCAGCCAGGGGCTTGTTGATGCTGTTCACAAATTTGTTGACATGTTCAAAGTGTTTGGTCATCTCGGTTGCGAGCACCATATCTATGATGGCCTGTCGTAATGTTCGATACTCATTCCTAGAAAGTGGAAATGGGAGAGATGGACAAATATCAGAAGGGTGAAGGAGGGAAGGGCAGGGAGGGGAGGAAAAAAGAAAACAGAGGGAGGGAGTGACACTGTGGTAAATAGCATAGAAACCCGTGTGAACAGTTTTCTCCTTCTGACGGCAGTGACAGCGGCAATGAATGGCTGCTTTGTTCAGCGTTCCCCTCCGAGGGGACCAGCACATGTGAGCTATTCTGTTTTGGGACTTAAATCACATTACTATCCTGCCACTGTAAGCACACAAACACACACACAGACAAAAACATACAATGTTTTTCTTTCATCAGCAAATGTGCAGACTTTGAATTATTGCCTCTGACGCATCGCTATAATGGCTGTATGTTAAACTTGTTTCAAAATAAGGTTTACTGTACATAAAAATAAACTGTCCTACTATTACTTATTGATGTGTATAAAGCTCTGTATATTAGTATATATGAATCTAACAAGGTAAAATTGGAAAAATAAATTCTACTTTAACTGAAATTGCACAAAAGGGCTAATTCCTGAAATCTATAATTAAATTAAAATGAAATATTGCCACATAATTACGTTTTTTGAGGGACGGTTGCATAGATTGTTAAATGTCTTCGTGATGACAATTATTATAGAGGTGCAGCTGAATGTTAGAATGATGTGGTTCCTCTGGATTTAACTTTGACTTTCAGGGGGAAGTACAAACGGACACAGAAGAAACCTCCTCTAGATGCCAATGGATGGACAAACAACCAATCAGAGAGGGGAAGCATGTGATATGGGAAGAGCGACAAGCAGAGCAGTATCAACGAAAGACATCCAAAGTTGTGTGTGGCGGAGTAGGTACACCTGTGACTGATTGTTGTGTTTGCAGTAAAAAATGTGCTGATCCAAGGTGTTATTAGCAGTACTGCAGCCTGTTCGGAATACCAGTTCTCAGATGCTCCTGTACAAATCATCGCATAAAGGCTGCCCCCACCCTGCTAGGGGTGGGTGCAAGACCCATTTCACTTGAGACAATCTGTGCAGAGGGAATGGATATGGCAGGTCAGACTAGTTGCAGACTGAAACTAAGGAGCCCATATTATGCTTGTTTCAATGGCATTCAGTTGAATAATACTTTCTTAATCCCCAAGGGGAAATTATATACATTTATATATTTCCATAATGTTCTTTACGGGTGATAACAAGAGATTTACACAATTTATATTTCTCCTTCTGTACATTTGTTGCAGCACATCTCATTATTTTCTGTTTGAACACTCCTATCTGCAGAAGAACCCAACTCTGCTGAAACTGGCTGAATGTGTGTATGTATGTATGTATATATATATATATATATATATATATATATATATATATATATATATATATATACAGCTGTTTAAGAAAGAAGTTCACATATAACGTTTCATCGTAGGGACCGTTACTTTTTTCATTCACTGATATTTGTCCTGATAACAATAATTTTCTCTGATTCAAGAAATGAGATCACCAAATCAAACAGATTTGCATTTATTTACCTAACAAATAAGGGTCTTGGCAAAATTTGGCAAAACTTCCCTTCTTCTTTACTGTTGATTTTGTTCGGTTTTTTTTTTTGTTTTGTTTTTGTAAAGGTGTAATGCAAGCAATATTTTTATATGCCAATTACCAAGAACAGGAGAACTCACATCTTTTCCTTGCTTGGGAGAGGAAATTAAGTTTGTTAATATTCATAAAATTCTCTAATTATTATGTCTCATAAACACAAAACCATATAATGCCGCGCTTTAAAAATCTGTCAAAAAGAATGCACATGTTCATATCTGCCTCTGAGCAGACATAGTTTTAGTAATAAGTCTACACAAAAATGAGAAGGGTCTGGCTTCCGATCTTGTAAGAGGTTGCTGTGAATGTTATGGGAAGAAAAAACTTGAAAATTGAGAGAACTTTTATTTCTGTGGTGATTTTATTTTTTCTGAACAAATGCTATGGCTCTTTTACCTCTCTATATTTTTGAAGATGTTGCACTTATCATCTCTTGTGGTGATCTGGAAGGCCAGCGCTGCATGGTGACTCTCCAGCACAGCGGTGTCGTTGTACAGAATGGCCAGTTCACTCCCTGCGTTGCACAGAAAGCTGTTGGTGCGTCCTGGGTGGTCTACGTCGTGCACAGTAGCAGCAATCAGGGCAGCCACCTCATCAATGGGATCTAAACTTTGCTATAATAGCAAATGAGAGAGAAAAAAAATTAAACAGAGCCATTCGTACTCATACTAAAAGTCTTGTGCACTACAACCCTATTCTCTCGGTCAATGCAAATGAAGCGTGGCAGTTTTTAAATGATAAACTAGGTCAAAACCTGGCAAAATATAAGACATGTGATGTGCTGCTTTGACAGAAGACAAAATGAAGACACAGCTAACACTGTGGAAGACAGTGAAAAGTGTATTTATACAATAATATCTAATGTTTGCTTATTATGTACAATTTATTCTAATTTTCAGGACAATTTGCAGCCCAATGAGCCTCACTTAACCACCACACATTTTAGGTAGACATGTCATGGTTTGTTGGAGTTGTTTGTGTGACATGACTACTAAAATGTAAGAGAGCATTTCACGAGCCATTGTATTGCTAAACAACTTTTCATTTCTACATCCACTGTGAACGTAGCAGACCTGCAGAGTTCCAGGGATTCATTAACCTGGAGTGACATAACATTGCAGGTGAGTGGCTAAGCCAATGAGAGATCACTCCACCGAGATCAGAAATAGACAGTTTGGTAATCAGCTTAGCAAGTTCACACTGTCAAAGAGTTAGTGAACCACTAACACACTTGGGCAAAACCATGACTTTCTAGGATTAGGAGGATGGGACACTTGACAGTCAAGACTGTGCCGAGACGGGTGGGAAACTTAATCAGTATGAGTAAAGGATGTAACGTCTCACACATGCCGATGATTCAAGTGCAAACGGTATGTTCCCTTTCAATTTAGCTGAGATCAGCACTCTCAAATCCAATGTGTTCAAATAATTTAATCATTTTAAAGTGATTACACTCAATTATCAATTTTGAAATAGTGTAACTATTTGCCATTTTACCTTGACCCTCTCCTTGCAAAGAAAATATGCAGTTGCATGCAAGACATCAGCTGCATGGGTGGAGTTGTGGTAGGAGTTACTGGAGTGGTAGTTAGCTTCAATCACTTGAAGCCAGGAGCGCAAAGTGGCTTCAGGGCAGTTTAAGAACTCGCACACCCCAAAGCGGGAGAAGATCTTCAGGCCCAAGTAGGTCAAAGGCCTGCAGGAAGATTCAGCATGGTCTGTAATGCAAACTGTCTGTTCACAATAAAATGATGAGTATAGCCATTATATCCTTTAATGGTGTTTGGCCTCACCGTTTCATGGTTGCAGCCTCTAAGTTAAAGATGTCAAAGTCCCAAGAGTCCTCACTCTCCATGGTCTGGGCGATGCGAGGTGGGATGTCATTTAGTGACAGAGGGGTTGTCAAGTGACTAGGGAGGTGGTGGGGCTCTGCAAGCAGAACAAAGAAAAAGAGGTCTCACGTAAATAAGAAGAGGTTTGGAATTTATTGCACTTTCTGGTTTAATAAAAGAGCTGACAGACCCCAACAAAAAAACGAAAAAAAAAAAAGAAAAAAAATCCAAAACTATAGTGAAACTCACGCTTGCTAGAAAGGATGTATTCATTTCCTGACAATCTGCGTAAACCATCCTGTAAAGAGAAGAAAGACAGAACAGTTTCATGGGCTGAGGAAGAGGAGAGGAGAGGAGAGGAAATTAAAAAAAACAAGAAAAAAAAAAACAAACCCTGAGTGCACACACATGATTAACAATTCATCATTCAGCCTTTCTGCAACTGTCACATAAGGAGGTCAGGTCTGTGCAAAGATCACCAGTATTTATTCTGTTTTACAACCGCAGCAAGTTTCAAGGCAATTTGGCCTGTAATATAGGTACATCTGGGACATTTAGTCTCCCATCAGTGAGAGGACTTCTGTGTCAAAACTCAGCAGAAATCAGCACCAATACAAACACAGAAATGAGCTTGAAAGAAACCTCAGTGTGACCACTCATGGCGCTTTTGTTTCCATGACCCGCAAAACAAGAAAACCAAATGGCAGACAAAATCCTCAATCAAGTTCAGCAATGATTAAAGCCTTTAACCATAACTACAGCCTCAATAGCGCTTTTTTTTTTTTTTTTTGCAAATCATATATACGTATTTTTAAATCACCAATCAGTGTTGTTTTGAAAAGAAACAGCTATATTTTGGATGTGTTTCAGGGTTTCTCGCTTCTTTTTTGTGACAAGTGAGCATTAATATTAACACCACAGCTACAGTTACAAAGAAAGCCCTGATTTTTCATGATTTGCCGAGTTTAATCCTCTGTGAGCGTTCCTCCATCTGTTCTATGACACAATATTTGAAGGCTACGTTACCCAGACACTTCGAACTGCTCCCCCACTGGCGGTACTGAGCATGTTAATGAAACCACTGTTCAGTCCAAAAAAATAATTATCAGATTTAGGAGGCGTAATGGCTGCGTCACAAATGACTCCATGATGATTTATGTCCATACGTTAGGTAATCTGGAATCAATTTTTGAAACATGACATTGGTCTTCCCCTTGGCATTGCTGCATGCTGTGATAGCAAATGGGGCTCATCAGTGGGAAAACACTTTCTCACCCAAAAAATCAAATAAGCGGCGAGAAGTATAATGATTTGGCTCTCTTAGGACCGTGAGTCATAGCAGCTGTGTGTAACCGGCTGCCTGTTAAGAAACTGAGAGGTAGAGGACAAATATTTTAACAGTTCATGGATGAACTGCCAAGAAATACTTAAAAGACATTCATACTCCAGAGAGGATGGATTACAATGGCGAGTCTTTGACTTTTACGAGGCCTCGTCAAAAAGGTTTAATGTAGTGTGTTGATGAAGTCACTTTTTTGGGGGTGTATTTCACTTGAACTGGGACTTCGGGATTCCCAAGTTCCTAAAAGAAAAGTTCAGCTGGAATGCTCTCCAAAAGTTGGATTTACAGTTTGGGATATCACAAGAACCGCACCAAGCCCACCCTCAAAATCAAGCATGACCGCCACACGCACAAAAAAAAAGCAGCTCTTCAGATTATTGTACGGATTTAAGCTTTATATTAAAAGAGAATAAGCATAGTCTGAGACGACACATACAGAAACACCAACAACTTTGACTGGAAACAAAGCTTTTAAGACTAGCACTAGGCATAATCAATATGTGTTGAACTGAACCTTTTGACATTGATCTCCAGTTTTTTCCAACAATGGTTATGACATTTCTCATCGATGCAAGTGACAAGCTTGTATCAGTCAGTCTGTTGTGCAGCATAGTCTAAACTACAGCCTATATTGGCTGTCGGTGAGTGCATGGGCGTGTGTCAGAGTGAAATGTTTACTTCACGAGTGAAAAAGGAAGAGGAGAGACTGGCTCATCTTTGACCCATGCATTGTCTCCTGGTGACGCTGCCTCTGTACACACTGGCTATTTTAAGAATTTCTCCCCAGAAGTATGACAGCTCTTTTAGTGTTCAGCGTCTCCTCTAAGTTCAGGCACAACACTTCAGCATAGCTGAGTGGAAATCCAATTGGAAAATTCAAATTTAACCTTACAGAGCCGTATGACCGTAAATAATAAATGAGTAAACCTGGACAAACTGCTCATGGCTTTCTAGCATTTATCTTTTATGTAAAACAAATCTTTCTGGCAAACGCCTAACATCGCTGTCTTTGCGTTTCCACAGAGTACGTGTATAAGTAAGGCCATGCTTATTCATCTGATCCAAAGAACAGGATGTTTCCAGGCCTGTGAAGTCAAGAGGAAAACGTTCATGCGAGTGTGACTGTGTGTATGTGTGCAGAGACAGAGGGAGGGAGGGGAGAAAGGGTGGGCTTTCCTCTCCAGCCTACAGGAGCACAAAGGACAATCTAACACTTCCTCTGGGTTTGTTGCCAAGACTGCCAACTTGGCACTCTTTCTACTTCTGTTCCTCACCATTACCCTCTGTTGATCTCACTTTGTCTCCTTCTTTCCCTCTCCCTTAATACGAACAGGAATCCCTGCAAAAAGCACATGTCCACACACTCCTGACCCTCCTGTTGTTGTCTGAATGAACAAGTCAGAGGCTTTCACAGAGCACACGCTTCAAGGTATTCAAGCTATAATATAGAAGTTGATTTGTTGCGTGGTGGGAGGAAGCTGTTTGGGTGTTTCAGTCATCTTGAAGGCCATTCATGCTTTAAAATAGATATGCTACTTACCGTCATCAGCCCCCCCACAAGGTCATTTGTGTGGGGATCTTCATCCTTGGTGCCCAGCTGTGGGGAATAGAGCTCTGTGGTCCTCAGGATCTCCAGTACCCGATCCAAAGCCTCTGCCACAGGCATAGGACTGCTTTCCTGCGCTGCATTAATGATGTTTATTACCTGAATGATGACAGGAGAAAGCTATTATTACCAAGAGTATAGTAGAAACTAAAAACACCAGGTTAAAAAGATCAGTTGCAGGACCCACAATAAAACTAGCAAAATGAGCTTTGTTAATAAATGATTTTTGAATAAAATATAGACACATTTAGCCAGCACAGTTTTATCTGGGTCAGTCTGAAGCCTCTGGACCTGGACAACAAACGCTCTGTCCCCTGTCGTTTTCAGGACTCGCAGGGACATAAAGGTCACAAATACTGCTGAGCACCTCTGGGAAAACTACATATTTTGTTAAATTAAACATGCATAAAAACAGTCCCTGCGGCAAACACATATTAAAAAAATTTGATGTTGCACTTCAAATGATAGTACCAATTTTATTTCATAAATTTACAAATCCCTTTCAACATCTGTTCATAGCGGTTGGTTGTGTCTGCTCTGATCTAGGTCTGTGATGTCACAGAGCCCCGCAAATCTGAATTACATGGTTTTTTTTTTTTTAAATTTCAGCAATTTAAAATTAAGGTAAATGCTCATATTACTTACTCATTTCACACAAATGTCTGCACTTAAGCACAGGAAAAATATTTTTTCTGTGTATTTTAAATTCTCTTGCTTAATCAAGTTTTTAACATACCCTTAAGTTATTTTTTAAAAATGTGTTACAAGATGTATGAGCAAAATCCGACAACAAAGAAATGGCTCTGAATAATTGCTTTGAATATACAAAGAATGGCCCAGGCGACATTAGAAAAAACACATATGTGCCAGGTAAAAGTATTGGAGGAACTAACTTTGACAAGTTGTTGGGTGGGGCTGTACAGCTATTTAAAATGTATTGTGAGCAAAGAGTGCAATAAGAAGCAAGCTTGATCTATGAAGACAAATGTGGCATTCAAGCTTCCCTTTATGTTTTAGTATAACCATTTTTATCATGCCATGTGTACCTACGGTGACTGCCGGATCACTACCCAATACTGTATTTTATACTTTATCCACATTACATAGTATGTAGTTTCAAAACACAGCCAGGGTAATGAGAGCCTTTCCCAGCTGTTACAGGGTGAGAGCCAGAGCACACCCCAGACCGTTGCCACTCCGTCACAGGGTCACATGGGGAAAACCAACCACACAAGCTCACTTCTACGGACATTTTACAAACTCAAATCAACCAAATAGGGAAGTTTTTGGACTGTGGGAGGTAGAAGAAACCTGGAAAAACCACGCAGGCACAGGGAGAGCATGCAAATCCCACACAGACAGCCGATTTAAACCAAGAACCTTTTTAGCCGTTAGGCAGTGCTGTACTGTCCTGGAAGGTCTGGTATTGTTCTCAAGTCTTAAAAGCTAATAAAAATGTTTGAGTCCTGGCAGCACCTGGGAAGATTTATGGGAATCAGGATAACTTCATGATAAAAGTGCACATTTCCTTGGCCAAAACCCCAATAATAGAAATCCCTAAAAGTATGAAAGGGGCATCAGTGGGATTACTTTGATACAGGAGCACCGCTAGGCAGTGTTGCTGCATAACTAGAGTCAAAAATGGAAGGATCAATAAAAGGAAACCCATAACTGCAACTTATTAGAAGTCAACTTAACGAAGCAACCTCCAGATATACCAAATGAAATTCTGAGGCAAGTTCTGCAGATGCCGCTCTTTGAGCGCAGTTCACAGATGCCTGTTTTGGACAAAGGCAAAAGGCAGTAAATCATGATGGAAAACCCTGCGAGTTCTTGAATAGAAATATTATGTTTTTGGGGTTGCGCAGACTATCAACAAATTCTATATGTAAATCCCATCATCAAGAAATAGATAGTAAAGAAGGGAGCAGTATAAGGGAGCTTTTAAACCATTTATGAACTAAATAAACATAAAATGACATCTCTGTTGATTTGAACTAAACTTAGAATTTGTGGATGAGCCCTAATAGAAGATGTTCTGCAAGACAACCTGAAAATCTTAGAAATGATGTCCTGCAGTGATCTGCAAGCAATCACTGACGAGAGAAAAATGACCAACACGTCATGTGATGTGGAAAATAAAACTATCATATTAATTCATTTAAACTAATGTAATGTTTTATTAATATTTTTTCATTGATCCTGAAAGGAAATTATATTGCTGAAGTAAAAAGTCACTATTTTGTGTTATACAATCACTATAGTGTTATTGTTGAAGGTTGTGGCTTTGGGCAAGAATCTGTCTGAATTGAAGTGAACCTGAAGAAGTTTCTGACTGAAGAAATCACTGTGTTGTGTTGACAATGTTCACTTTTGTTCATTATATTTTGCAACTTATGCAACGTTCTTTTTTGCACAATCAGCTCCCGGGGCTCCTGAGCAGTCCCCAGCATAGAGCAAGCTTTCTTTCTAAGCTTCTTCCATTTTTCCTTTTTTTTTTTTTTTTTTTAAGTCACTGGCTATGATGCTGCAACCCAAACAGATGACTGTTGATAACACTGCACTCTCCATCACAGACTTAAACAAAATATGCACCATCTTGCTGCAAACGATGAAGAATCTAAGCTTCCTAAAGAAGTAGTCTGCTCCGTTCCTTCTTGTAGACAGCCTCCGTGCTGCTTCCAAAAAATATATATCTCCATGAAGATCTAACCACAACCCTCAAACAAAGAACTCAAACTTTGAAATCCTTCTTAAGGCATGTTTCAAGATTTTCAAACAATGATTCATTCATCTGATTTTATCTTGTTCTTGTTTTTAGGTCACATGGCTGCTAAAGGTGCAGGACACCCTAACCAGCTAGTCACAGTTATATAAAATCTTTAGTTATTTTTAGTAAGGAAATAATATGGGTTCATGAAACTGTTGACTGCTAACTTGATGGTGGTGATGAAGAACAACAAATGTTCAAGTGTTCATGATGCACTTATATTACCATTTGAGTGGCAGGTGGACATGCTACAATTCGCAGAAAAACAGAAATACTTGACAGGTGTGCATCTTATCACAGAATAAACTACCTAATGTCCTGCAAGGTATCAAATTAGAACAGTCTAATGGATAAAACATGGAGAAGGATTAAGATCAGGAGATAAATAAAAATAGGTGCAAATGAGATATATATTAAATAAAAAGACATGACTATACCTTACACACTCTTGAGCTGTTTAAGAATTGTGCACATGAGAAGTAAGAAAAAAAGTGAATAATATGGAAATGAAGCTTTATAACACTTCAATCCCAGAAAACATCTACTTTTTTTTCTTTTAGTTTTAAAAGACAAACTAAATAAAGAGAAGGCTCCAACAATGGGCACCTATGGCGAGGTCAGCAAACATGTGCAAGAACACAAGTTCTAACTAATATGTTTACACACACACACACACACACACACACACACACACACACACACACACACACACACACACACACACACACACACACACACACACACACACACACACACACACACACACACACACACACACACAACCAGCAGTTCTATCGGTGCATTATTCTCCAGAGGATGACGCCTACAGGGACTGACTACGCAGTCAAATGATACAGCAGAAGAACTGCAGTGTGTCATATGACCCATCCCTGGGGACTTTCTCTGTTTCCGACTATCCAGGCTTGCAGACTTCATAAACCACTGAAACAGCAAGTCATTCTGGCCCAACATGCTTTCTTGTCTTCTGCATAAAATGTGGCATTTTATTGGCCTATCTCCTCTTGAAATGGTGTGCATGACCTCTACACTCAGGACTTGTAGCTGTACAAGAAGTGCTCATGGCAGTTGTGGCAGTTTTATAATCCAAATATTCAGTCATGAGATAGAAAAACATCAGTACTAAGTGATAATCATATGATGGAAGCTAGAAGAGATGATGGGGAGGGAAAAGAACCGACCTTGGTGATGGGAGCCTCAATAGTCATGGAGTGAATTCTGGCCATCGAGGAGTGTCTTCTCTGAGAGCTCCCTGTCAAGATTAAAAAGTAGAAGATTTCATAAGCTTTCAAAGGACAAGGTTCATGAACAAATTGAGCAAGAGTTTTCCAACGGCTTTCTAATTAATGTGTGTGTTTTCAGCCAATCAACACATAGTGCAGAAGAGACAACAGAGAACGTTTAGTAAGATGCCAAGGTGACCAGAGTTTATCTCCCTTCACTCTCACCATCGCTCCCCCGAGACGTCGTGGATCTTACATCCAGAGAGCCTTTCCTCCGGTCTTTGTGCTTACTGGATTGTATGTCTGGAGAAAGAGAGAGCGAGAAAAAAAACAAAAAACATCTTACAATCACACACAAATATAGAAGCGTTGTTGTTTTTGGCCCTATATCACAATATCTGGATTTTTTAAAATTCTTTAATTCAACTATAGTTTCTGATTCTGTGGTCTCTCAAGGGTTCTGTGTGTGCTTAGGACAAAGTTTAGAAAAAAAAAAAAAACCCTGTTAAAAAAAAACAAAGGCAATACTAAGAATGAAACACTCATACAAGAGGATATTGCTCCATAATTTGAGGGAATAGAAATCACACTGAAAAAACTAATTCCAAGTAAGAAAAAAAAACAACTTGTTCCAAGAAAATTAGAAGAATATTTCAGACTATTTCACTAGTTTTAGGAATAGTCGTCAAAGAAATAATTCTTACCCCATGGATAAAGATATGTTTGCTTAAAATAAGAGAATTGGATGAGATTTATGCAAAATTATGCTTACTTCTAGAGGGGCTTTTTTTTTACAGTGCAGATAATTTTTACCATTTTCCTTTTTATTTCTGTGCTATTAAGCATTTCATTGATACACCTGGTTGTAATTCTAGATTTTCATCACTATCAACAAATCACATATAAAACTTAAACGAGCACTGGTGTGTTAGTCCACACCAGTCACATTGTCCCCAGTAATTCCTCCTGTGGATGTGTTTTTAGTATCTGGTGAAAGATAAATAGCCTTTTAACAATCAAATATCACACAGAACTAATTAGTGCATTTGCTCTGGACTATTTCCAGCACTAGATTTATATACATGTGAGTATTTTATAGCACCGACAATATGCATGAAGGACAGACTCAAAATAGAGCTGTATGTGTGTGTGTGTGTGTGTGTGTGTGTGTGTGTGTGTGTGTGCATGTATCTGCGTGTGTGTGTGTGTGTGTGTGTGTTAGTGTGTGTGTGTCTATGTGTCAGTTTCTGTCTGTTCACATCCTTGGTGAAACATAATACCCACTGCTCTGCTCGATGGATTTTAAATAATTTTATACTTTTGATCAAACGAAGAAATGAAAAATATAATGATGTTGCCCCAAAGACATTTTAGACATTTAATTAAAAGAAATTGCCTCAAAATGTATTGGCATTTTAAACATTTATTAAAAGGTTAATGTACTTATATTATACAATTATAATTGACCTCTTTTGAAGATGTTTGCTTCTATTTCTAATTTCTACCTTAATTTTAGTAACAGAGCATGAATGACGTTGACTTGACAAACTAAAAAAATCTGACTTAATTAGGACACTAAATGCAATACAGGATCTTTGTGAAAGGTCTGACATTAGAAATAAAAGTCTTAATCTACACTTAACACGTTGCCAACATTATGCTGCATTACTGGAAGGACAATGAACCTGTAGAGCCTTCAATCAGAAACTAAGAGGCGAAAGAGAGTTGAAAAGGAGTTGATGTAAAATAAACTTTGCTGGGACATCACGTAAAGGTTCATGAACACATAGGATTTAGCTTGTGACGTGAGCACGGGAGATATATGATCCCTGCTTTGTTTGCTCGTCAGGAGTCGAGCTGTTGTGTTTTTAAATCAGTTGCAGCTGCGGGCTGGTTTTACAGTTGATACCACAATACAACCAGGAACAACAGTCCTTATAGCCAAAATAGAGGGATTTATCTTTTTCTTTTTAAGGTGAACAAAAGATGGATTTCATTTCCTTGCAGATATTTCTCTGGTAGATAAAGCAGGTCTGGACGCTGGGAGAGTGCGGTTTAAAATTTGATTCATGATAAAAAGAAACAATGATTTACAGGAATGGTGCAACACGTTTGCTGAGTCGTTTCAAAAGTTTCAAAAGAATATGGTTCCCAAAGGGAGCCAAGTAAAATTTATTGCAAAAATGTTTTTCTGCACACACACACACACACACACACACACAAAAAAAAAAAAAAAAAAAAAAAAAAAAATATATATATATATATATATATATATATATATATATATATATATATATATATATATATATATATATATATATATATATATATATATATATATATATATATATATATATATATATATATATATATATACACACACACACATATATACACCTCGATCTTCCACCTCTAAATACACCAGCACTGGAGACAGCCGTCTTCCAGACCGTTAGTATTGATCAGTCTCACCTCCTTCTGTAAGTGAGATGTTGCCATCTGTTTCAGAGCCTCTATGAAAACACTGCACTCAGGTTCGTGAGAGACATTAAAGTTGGCTTTGCCCACTCTTGCAACCTTGAGTGCAGCATGTGTATCTAGATCCTGAATTACTATCAAAGTTAATCAGACTGGAGCTAATAAATACCAACTACAATTGGAGAGACATTTGTAGCTAAACTAAAAGGCGAATTAAAACACTTTGCCGTTGCAGCCCAAAGCCAGCAGTAAGCAGATGTGAATGGGTTTATTTTCCACATATATAAGAAAAGCTTAATGTTGACAAGACTTGGACCAAAAAGTCTTGCACAGAGGGGATTTTAATGGAACAGAAAGAATTTTAGGATTGATCTCACCTGTCTGAGACTCTGCCTGCACACGTTCATTGGATTTATCACTCTGCACAGATGGAGGGGCAAAGAAAATTGAGAGGAGCATTCTGGCTTGCACATATACATTATTAAAATCGGCAAAACTTAGAACGATGCTCACCTTATTATTATCATTTAAAGGCCTGTTGATAGACACATAGTGTCTGATTTTTCTGTGAATGACAGATTTTTTTGAATATCAGATAAGATTTTTTTTTTTTAAAATATGACGATTACAGTATAATTATTTGATACGTTAAATTTTTGCAAGACTTTTTTAGCTGGGTTTCAACTCACCCTCCCTGTCCAATTATAGGTGTGATCTTCACATTTTGCTGAATGCTGTCTCCATTCTTCTTTTTGGCATAATAAATCCCCTGCCACTCCTGGCACACAAAATGACAGAAGGACAGATATTGCAGGGATATATAAATATCTTTTACATACAACACCAATTTCAAACTGTAGTGAAACTGTGTAAAATGTAAATAGAAGTAAAACACAATGATTTGAAAATCTCATAGACCCATATTTTATACACTACAAAACACAGAAAACATATCTAAGGACTGAAATGAGGAAAAGTAATGGCCCTTTTCCACTAACACCTAGGGGGCTCGGCTCGCCTCGACTTGGTTTGTGGGGTTTTGTGGGGTCTACCCGTGCCGAGTAGATACATTTCTGTAACTACTCTGCTGAGGTTCTAAGCGGGCTGAGCTGGGCTGATGATGCAACGTCACCAGGCTGCAGGCCACTGACTGGCCAGAGAGTAACATCACGGATGAGTCTCGAGAGAAACTCCTTTACACCCTCCATATTTAAAACCACTAGCTTTCAACCAGCTTTGTTGGAGCGAAAAATGGCGAGCAAACATACTACATTGTTGTTATACATGATTGGAGTTGTCTCATGAAAAGATGTCACCGCTGTTTCGGTCCACCTTGCCATTAAGGCCCCACCCACACTGAGGGGTCACTGAACTGCAGTGGAAAACGACCGAGACCAAGGTGAATAGAGCCGAGCCGAGTTGGGTCTAGTGGAAAAGCGCCATAAGGCACTGAGGCACCATCTTTAACAAACTATCATTTTGATAACAGTTTTGAATTTGACAGCAGTAACACAACTTAAAATGTTGAGACAGGTTAATATTGAGCGTTGTGTAGTATCTCATCTTCTTTTAGCAGCAGTCCAACAAGACTACATCTGGGACCTGAGGAGACCGGTAACTGGAGCTTTGGGAGAAGAATGTTTTTCCATTCTAATCTGATATAGGATTCAAGCTGCTTAACAGTCCTAGGTGTTCTTTGTTGTAGTTTTTGTTTCATGATGTGCCAAATGTTTTCAGTTGGTCAGAGGTCTGGACTGCAGGCAGGCTATTTTAGCACCTGGACATTTCCACTACAAAGCCAAGCTTTTGCAATGTATGCAGTATACGCCTTAGCATTGCCTTGCTGAAAGATGCATTGATCCTTGAAGGATCCTTTGAGCATTGATGTTTCCTCTCCAGACATGCAAGCTGCCCATTCCCTAGGCACTCATGCATCCCCCCATGCCATCAGAGATGTAGGCTTTTGAACTTAGCACCGAAAGCAAGCTCAATGGTCCCTGTCCTCCTCCGTGATCCAGAAGACACAGTGTCCATGGTTTCTAATAAAATTTCCAATTTATGTTCATCTAATCACATTTTTGCCTGAGGCCATTTTAAATGAGCTTTGAGCCAAAGAAGACGGTGGCGTTTCTGGATCACGTTCACATACGGCTTCTCGATAGAGCTTTAACATACATTTGTGGACTGCAGGATGAGCCGTGTTTTTAGACAGTGACTTCCCAAAATGTTCCTGTGCTCATGAAATATTTCCACCTTGCCGTCTTTAATGCCGGGCTGCCTGAGGACCCAAACACAACAGACCTCTAATATTGACTGACCACTTCGTTTTCCAGCCAATAGGTACCCATGCCCCAACCGCTTTGAGACACGCCGTTTTCCATCAAAATAAGATTAAGTCATTTTCATTCAATGGTAAAAATGTCCCACCTTCACCATCTGATATCTTTTATTTGCTATTGTGAATAAAATATGGTTTTATGAGATTTGTAAATCACAAAATTCTGCTGCATTTATATTTTACACAACACCTCAATTCTTTTACAACTGGGATGGTACAAAGATTATAAACATGCCAAAAGTGTGGGTGTGTAGCACGTCAGTGTTTTTGTTAAAGGTGATGAGTCGGGGTGGGCAAGAGTATTTCAGAGAGCAGCGACTCGCTTTAATAGGAGGGAGAGAGCGCTACTGGAATCCTGGTGCTCGTTTCATGTCCTCCCCTACCTGCAGACTGCTTTAGCAGCTTAAAAAGACCCTTCCTGCTGTTAGCCTGTCTGGAACTGACCTTTGCTCTCTGTGTAGTGAGATTACAGCACAGCCATCAGCTGCTGTTCTTCTGCACATGAAACAGAGCTGCCGGACGGCCAGCGGTGCAGACGGACAGCACACGTGAATGGATGTGCATGCATGCATGCACAGACACAAAGGCAACAGCAGATATCGGCGGTGCTTACAGGAGTGATCTACTTTTAAAGCCGTAGTCTATCATGACAGCTAGACTAAATTTTAAATTTGTGTATTCATAAGCAAATATTGTGTTTGGCCAGAGATGTATCTTGTATTTGACAGGATGATTTAATGAATGCGTGTTACCTTTCCTTTCCGTATACAGGAGTTTATTGTTTCAAGGAGATCAGGCTTATTCTTCTCACTTTTAGGCACTTCTATTATTTCTTTCCCTATTAGCTCGCCTTGTTGGTAGCCCATAATGGACTCATAGGCAGGATTCACATACTGTGAAGGAGAGGAAAGAAGAGTGTTCAGGCTTTATCTGAGATGGTGATCCACACTGAGTTCAAACACAGTTAACTTATGGCTTCTGATGAATAATGACAAAAAAGGATTTGCTGCCTATTAGATGGAGGTTAAAACACAGTGAGAACACGGGCTACAGTGTTTGGGGCCATTCAAATGACAGAAACTGCAACTATCGCTGAGATTGGAGATCATAAGACCTGAACAGGAAAACAGGAAAGGAGGGGAATGGAGAGAGAGAGAGAGAAGGAAAGCCATGAATTGTTGGAGAGGAAAAGCTTATTTAAAAAAATAGAAAAACCCACCTGAATAACTTGATCTTCAGAAGTGATCTCTATGGCGTCTTGGCTTTGTTCCAGCGCTGTGAAAATGGCACTGCCAGCCCTTGTTTAGCGAGACAAGGATACCAAAACCACTGTTAACATATGGAATATTGCCCAACTTCTAAATGAACATTTAATTATTTTCAGGTCCTATCCGGCACTACAGTTTTACATTAGAGAGTTAAATATTCCATCGCATATCTTACTCTGATAAAGCTGACCGTCACTGATATGGAATTCAACTTCAATACATATAGGTATAGGTACAATAGGTAAATAAGTAAATTTATAGCACTTTTTTCAGATAATAATAGTGTGTCACTATAAAGTGTTTTACAGAAATTAAAAAAAAAAAGATCATATTAATGCATAAAAGACAAAGGTACAAAACACAACATGAAAACCCTCATTTCCTAAAAGCTTACCTGAATAATAAAAAGTTGTTTTTTTCCTCAAAAGAATCAATACCATTAATGTGACTTCTTAAAAGCAGCAATCTCCCCAGAGTTTTAAAACAGGTGTCAGGAGATCTCCAACAACCTCTGGCCACATGAATATGAATCTGAATGAATCACATGAGTCTGAATCATCCTGAGGAGCTTGACCATGAACGGCCTTGAATGTCTGAAAATTTTTAAATGAATTAAAAAAAAAAAAAACAACTGGTAACTAATAATGGACAATAAATCAGGGGTCATGTGAGCTTTTTCTATTTTTTTTTTTTTTTTAATTTGTTCCAGTTACAAGCTTTGTGGCAGCAGTATAGTCTGAAGATGACTGAGGGCGTTTTTTTTTGTTAAATAACAGCAAAGTTTCTCAGGCTTGACTGCACAGATGAACTAAAGAACTAACTTGCTCTCTGATTAGTGGAATCACACTATCCAGTATAATAATGAGGCATCGCCTTCATCAGAGATCATTGAAAATAGCCATCTGTCAATCACTTCTTGATATCTGACAAGTAGTCAAACATATCTGACAATTTATGAAATTTAGGGTCTTTAAAGGATCGATGTAGGTAAATATTATCACTCTAGCAGTGACACAAATTGGCTAACACTGTATCATAGAGGGAGAATTCATATAGTGAAACTGAATAGGGCTTAGGACATTACCCTGGAGGAACCCCACATGACAGCCTTTAGCTTCTGATGTTAACTGATTAATACAAACTCCACAGCTCCTGCCAGAGAGATAAGAATCACTCTAGAACAGGTTCTTGAAATACCCCCCAAAAAAATCATGAATCCTATTGAGGTGCTGGGATCTGCTGTATCAAAGGTCCTAACAGAACTAGAACTGGGAGTTCTCTGGCTGGGAGTCTGAGGCCATCAAAATATTATTATGCATTATTGTCTGTAACTTTGAGAAGGGCACTTTCAATGGACTACAATGAGCACCACTCACCTCAGTTTGAACTGTGCCAACACCTCTCCATGCTCCAACTGTAGCAGCTCATTGTAGCAAGCCATCATATTGGCATTTTCCACATATCTCTAAGGGTCAGAGCAGCAAAAGTCAAACACAACAAAAACAGGTTTGCAACACTGATAAGGATTTACCATTCTCACCCTATTAAAGCCAGCATTGATCAGTGGCATCACAGAGGCCTCTTCTCTGTCTGGCCTTAAAAAGAGAGCACATGTTAACGCCGAAGCCCCAGGTGACAAGTGCTTGTTTATGGAACATAAGAGGTTTGCTATGTATGACAGGCTGCAGGCCTACAGACCCCGACTATGCTGATCGATTTTATTGTGACAATACTCCTAATCATTGGGTATATAAAAAGACAGCATGAAAAAGACTAAAGAAAAAGGAAAAAGTGAGTATTTACCTTTTCACAACAGCAACTATCACAGTGTTTTCTGAAGAGTTGACCGCTCTAATTGACCTGAATGTAAACAGAGGGAGCCATTTAGCCAGTGAGCAGGCTGATGGAAAAGCCCATGGCATCAAATCAATGTAATTTCAGTTTTTCACGCTCCGATTCTCCCAGGCAGGCAGAGCCCAGTGGTGGAGCCCTGTGAGCAGGCCTAGGCCTCTGAAAGAATGCAGTGTACAGGGCCACTCATCCGCCTGTGGTTTTACCCAGCCATGGGTCATAAAGGCCCTTTAGTTTCCCCGTCGGGGCCCGTGCGTGTACACTGAACATATGGATTGGCCAAAATGAATAGGGTTAACATACACGCTGGGCAGGGCAAATGAATGTTTGTAAATGTGCTTTTGGTTTGGGCAGAGGCTAAAGATAGAGAGTGGTATGGCCAGGCATCGCTCATTTCTCAGGGACATGACTCCACTAGGTAGCATGCAATGGAAACTGGTGAGCCCCCCCCGAGTTATAATGACAAGTGTACTGTAATACATGAAAGTACTGCTAGAGTTGGCCCTATCAGAATTGTCTGGCTTGAATTAGGTTATTGGCCTTAGATGACTAGCCTAGTAGATTTTAATTCCATTTTAAATGTGTTTCCTACACCAGAAAACCAACAGGACTACTCTTAACCCACATGGCTTTTCTGCAGTTGCCAGGGGACACAAAGGAGAATCAGAGAGGCTCACGTAATTAGAATAACAGAAATCACAATTTTATTAGATAAATGTTTTCACATTTTTATTTAGCCTCTAGGTGACCAGGAATTGCGTGTGTGAAAACAGGTTATCATGCAAGTATAAATAGTTGGCAAAGATTATTTATAAGTGGTTAGAATAAAGTCCTAAAAGTAATGGGAAATGCTGGAAACAGGTGGTAAAAATTTGTGTATAAATGGATAAGAACTGGTGGATATAAATAGATAAAATGCATGGAACAATTTGACCAGCGGCTGAAAAGTAATTACTGAATGATGAGAGTGTTTGGCTTTTGGTGTCTCCATATGGAAGTGGGATGAAGCCAAACTTGACCATACTGACCCACCTGTGAACGGTTATTCTCCACAACATCAACGTTTATATACTTCAGTCTTGTTACCGTCTAACAAGGTCTAACAAAGCTGACAGATCAGGTTTCAAAACAATGTGTCATGTCATTTTAGAGGAACTGGACTGGGGACTGAGCTTCCTTACCGGCATAGTGCTTCTGCATCAAAGTGTCTGGAATGTCTATGGTCAATGATGACGAGGTCGTGATGCTTCTCTGAGAAGCACTGAAGAGCCGACTCAGGTGTCCGCGCCACGTTGCACCTGTAGTTGGCCTTCTCACAGGCCCAGCAGAAGCCATTACTCTGACTATCCTCTTTGGCAAAAACTAAAAGTACCTAAAAAGGAAAGAGATTAGTTATTTTTATTGCTACAAAAAAAAAACAAAGCCAACAAACAACACAAAAAACAAACGAGGAAAAAAAACAACAACATGCTTCACTTATCTAAATTGAAGTTCAAGAGGATTTCACTAGAAGCTTTAAAACACAGGGACAGTGATTAACAGAAAGGGAATTATATCTAAATGAAGAGTGATTGAATAAATGGTAAAGGTGGGGGGAGAGGCGAGGGCAGCATCTCCCCTCTAAATAGATTCTATGAAAAAATATACTGAGAATTGCCTTAAAGATGGAATGGAAATGTTAAAATAACCTTCACAGACAAAGGAAGCTAAGTTTCCAACTGGCATCACAAGTTTTAGGGAAAGCCTGTGGGTCTCAGCCCGTCGTGAACCAAGAACTGTTAACATCCTATTATGCACAGAAACAAATAAGCTTATTTTAAGTTATTGGCATGTTTATTTTTTTCATGTTTTAGTTCCTAAGTAAAATACACTATATTGTCAAAAGTATTCGCTCACCCATCCAAATAATGGGAATCAGGTGTTCCAACCACTTCCATGGCCACGAGTATAAAATCAAGCACCTCGGCATACAGACAGTTTTGACAGCTATTTGTGAAAGAACGGGTCGCTTTTAGGAGCTCAGTGAATCCAAGTGTGGAACTGTGATAGGAAGCCACCTGTGCAACAAATCCACTCGTGAAATTTCCTTGCTCCTAAATATTGCTGGCCCCTTCCTCTTCCAACATGACTGTGCACCAGTGCACAAAGCAGGTCCATAAAGACCTGGATGACAGAGTCTGGTGTGGATGAACTTGACTGGCCTCCACAGAGTCCTGACCTCAACACCTTTGGGATGAATTAGAGCGGAGACTGAGAACCAGACCTTCTGGTCCAACATCAGTGTGACCTCGCAAATGCACTTCTGGAAGAATGGTCAAAAAGCGTTGAAACTTCAAAGGGTGGACCGACGTCACATTGAACCCTATGGATTACGAATGGGATGTAACTTAAGTTCATATGCGAGTGAAGACAGGTTAGCAAATACTTTTGGCCATATAGTGTAGTTAGGGAAAAACATATTAACTATTTTAAAAGCTGACATAATTTCCTGAGGTATTAATTACATATCTGTCACTTTATTTGGTCAGAATACCAAACAAATACAATAAGTGTCACTACATCTCAGTCCGATTCACTCTGTCCAGAGGTGTTAGCTTTTTATCTTTTATTTTTAAATGTCCTACACTAACCACATAAATAAATATTAGAAAATAAATAGCTCTACTCTGCATCTACTGGCTCTGTGATGTCACAGTACACAGGATTTCTGAATGGATGACCGACTAACGCCTTTCAGGACCAAAGTACACAAACAGAATTGTGTTATGGTGGAGTTGTTCATTGGAAAGACATCCAGACACTAAAATATATGCTTTTAAGCAAAGAAAAGAATTGTTTTTGTTTTATATTCCCTTGCCAGAATGATGATGTGGCTAAATTGTTTTTTACAGCATAAGAAAATGACTGAGATGATTAATATGTAACAATACAAACTGGCATATTTAATCGCGATTGATGTGATTCCACCCTGTGGAAAAGCATACTGCTACAGTAAAACATGATTTTGACATTGCGGTGTACGAACAGCTCTGCGCTGTCATCATTGTTGAGTTTCTGCTCATTTGCGCCTGTCGTTTTAATCAGCTTACAGTGTGACCTCAAACCCCAAGTGGACAGGCCCAGATTGATCAAGCCCAGCTCTTACACTTGTGCGTCACAGTTTTTATTGTCCGTTGCCATGATCTATGACACAATTAGTTGAGGTGGCCTTGACTGGCTGCAGCCCTCCCAACAGTCTGGCAAGGCCGTGGCTGAAAGTGCTACTGCTTTACCGTCAAACCAGCCATTGAGAGTGCGCTCCATCTCTGCCAGCATACTTTCATGAACACCACCACCCCTCCCCTCCCCTGCCCCACTTGCATAAATACTGGACATGAGCATTGGGCCCGCCTCCACGAGCTGTGCTGCACTAAGAGCAGATTCATGAGTCACTCTCTCAGACGTCAGCTCCAACTGCTGGCAGGGAGCAGGAGCAGAGTAAATGTAAAGAAAAGGAAGCTTGTTCTTCTTATTTCAGGCTGCACCACACCTGTATGGCTGAGTTAGGTCACAGGGATCTGACATTGTTGAGAAAACAGCAACTTCATGAACTGGTTGCTGTGACAGCTCTTGATTTCAAGCTGACAATTGGTGTGGCTTTATTTCAGTACCACGAGGTGCTGTAGCGTAAAGCAGCTGCGAGGCCGTTCGGTCTGAGAGAGGTGTTGCTAATGCAAACCATATTCCACATGTATTCCTTACAAGCAGCAATGAGCGTACAGGTCATAAATACATAACCTCGAAGTCCTGCAACTATGTTCGGTACGCACAGGGAATTAGATCAGAATTCCACATTGGGATGTTGGTAGAAAAGTCAACATTCCCTTAGAGTTGGAGGAACAGTGCAATATAGGCCAAGATAAGGTTTTTTTGAGATGCCTGTACGGGTACCACATGAACAGACCTTGCTCAGTTTTAACCAACACACAGTTGGAAATTAAATTTTTATTTTTTTATTTTTTATTAAAAATTAAAAAAAAAAAACAGCTAACCATTAAAAAACACATTGAAGCAAAAACTTTTCTGAAAAAAAAAAAAAAAAAACTGCAGTTGAAAGAATCGTACAGACATGGACAGCTGGGGTGGTTGAAGGGGGGGGGTAGTAAGTATTTTGGCAGAGTTTGATCACTCCATCTAAAAACATCATTGTTGAAAACAGAGAGGACCCTGCCAGATCCTGTGAAGCGCGAGAAAAAGAGGAGGAGTAGAGAGGAGGAGGGCATGACAGGATCAGCTGTGAGTGACAAAAACAGGAAGGGGATATCTCTCTACCTCGTTTCCCTACTGCAGCCACACTGGAGTGCATGAGATAATAAGGCCGAGTCTACATTTACACTCTGTTGCATTTAGTCGAAGGGCTTCTCATGTCCTGCATTTCTGGGGGTCTCAACGCCTTTACATCATCTCTGTTAATCTGAGTTGTAAGTTGCTGTGTACGAAGTGTGAAAGTAACACTTATTTTCAGTGTTTGATTCTTTTAATATGAATTGAAGAAAAACACAATGAGAAAAAAAAAAGAAGTAAAATTCAGGGTAAAATACAATGCTGTTCATTGTTGTCTGGACTGTCTAAATCCCAAAGTGTTCACTCACATGATGAAGAGGAGCAGCACATTTAGAAGCAGCAAATGCTCTGCAATTACCACTAGAGCAATTTATTCATTTTCAGCTTTGCAATGCACACAGAATATTAATATTAAACAAATGTAATGAATAAAAAATTCTCTAAATGGATAAGAAGTTCCTAAAAAAGCTGACTTATCCAAGTGTCCATATAACAGAAGCAACACAAAGCAAAGGCAAAAGTTTGAATTGTACAAAGGACCATTGAACATCACCGACGGTCCAGTCTGCAGCGACCACACTGCCAATCCTCTGTGCAGTTCTTCCAGAATGTGTATTGTTCATTATGGTATGTTCTTGGTCATAAATGTTTGGCCCTGTTGCCATGACAACACAAGGGCGCACTCCACATATTTTCATCTTGGTTATCATTTTTTTGAATGCTTGTATGGATTTTATTTTTCCTTCTCAGGTTTTTTTTTTTTTTATTTTTATTAATTTTTTCTTAGAGAGATGTGGCATCTTTGACAGATACCAGATTTCCAACTGAAAACAAACATCTAACAAAAAAATAAATCAAACCAGATATTGATAGTCGCGCCAAGTTTGGCGCCACTGCTAACCTTTATAAGCTCCTACATGGTTCGGACACAGATGTTCCACAGCAGCAGCTTAGTTTTTGTCAGAAAAGCCTTAATGCGTTCATACACATAAACAACACACACAGACGTTTGGCATTGCTTTTTACGATACCTGAAGTGGATCTTTAAATAACTTCATTGGTCCAAATTGCACCTCTGTTAATGTGGTCTGAAAGATAACAAGAACAATACAAGGATTAGATTTCTTTTTTTTTTTTAATTGTACATTTTGTAATCATTTCATATTTTAGCAGAATTAAGGTCCACAGAGACTTCACCACTGTTCTTCATACTTTTCCTCTGACCCAGAGGACTGATGCTACAAGAACATACTGTCAATGCCAATCACAGTCATAGCCAGTAAAAATCAACCATCTTTAACAATAATTTACAACTGGGCAGTTTCATTCTATGTAATAAACCACTCAAAGTGCAGAAAAACATCTTACAACAACTTACTAGGATGTTTTACCTTGAAATATACTAGATACTAGTTGCTCTACTTAAAATTGTAGTCCCAACATACCTCTGATAACACTAAAAAAATAAAAAAATAGAACCAAATCCATCCCAGATTCCAGACTGAAACCAAACTGTGAGCTTTTAAAGTCCTGCCTTACCTCTGATCCAAACTGTAAGCAAATCTGTCTAAGGTTGCACAGTTGTTGCTTAGTTTCTTGGTCCAGACCAAAGCAGAAAATTATACATATTACATTTAGTTTGGTTAAGACGTAGAAAATCCTGTTTTTTTGGTGTTTACAGTGGCTTTTCTAACCTGGAAGAACAAGAAACAAAACAGAAGGCTCACCAATGTTCGCGTGGCAGAGTTCACACAGGTGGATAACAGGTGCATCTGCACCAGAGTTCACTTTATTCAAACCAAAAACTGAAAAATCCTGAAAACTCAGAGGCAAAATGAACTTCTCACACAAGTCCCTTAGGCTGAGCTAGTTATGAGTTTTGGTGCAAAACGTATGATCCCACTCTAAATTATTCAACCCTCACTCTCTCTCTGCAAAAATCTGTTTTTGGTCTTCCAGTATTCTGGTAGAAAGTCTTTGGTCCTGCCCACAGACTGTATAAAACAATGGACGAAGCATCAGGTCACGTGACCCATTGGTTTTTGAAGAGCTTTTCAAGGATGCAGTCAGGAACACCCCATGTCAATCAAAATTAGTTTTGTAGCTGTAGCATGATGATTACAGTTGCTGAAGTGATAACGGCTAGCCATTGGCTGAGCTGACTGTCAATCACTCGTATTAGAAATAAATGTAATGCTTTAAAACTGAATATACCAAATAAAAGATGACAGACGATTTTTGCTTTATGAATTGTGACATTCAAATGCTGCTGACATTAATGCATCTTAAAATGATGATTCATACCCTGCATATACCCATATCCTTATGTCAATGACTCAATTATATTTGATTGACTGAATTATATTTTGACTCTACTGCTTAGTTATAACCATTAAGATAAAGGTAACAAGCAACGATAGGTTTTCAACTCATGACAATTCCCCTTCATGAGCTTACTCTTTTCTGTCTGCAAATAATTTAGCTTCCTTCCTGCTAAATGGGACCCAGCTCAGGGGTTAGTAACCACAGCAACCAAGCCCTTTGCGGGCCACCATCCCTCTAGAATTCCTCTTCTCCGTAAACAATCTACACATGTGAGGGGGAATACAGAGAGGAATTTTAGAGCACGCTGGGCTGCAGTAAATCACTTCTTGCTAAATTGTAAGCCTTCAGAAAGTTCCATGAAACAACAAAGAGGGAGGAAAAAAAAAAAAGCTGATTAGCCCTCGGTTGTAGCCAAATTGACGTCATCACGACACTAGACTGTTTGTTGCAGTTGTCCGCAAACAAGGAGTATGAAATCAGGATGCCTACAAGCTGATGCTTTGTGATCATCTGATCTTTCACAGACACGAGGACCAGGTCTCATGACAGCCTCATGTGTGCTGGAGACACAGCATGCATGTTAGTGTGTGCAGCTTTATAATGGCAGATAACACATATGGAAAATGCCACAAACAAATTCTCCTCCAGGAGGCTTTGACTAAACAAGACTCAGTTTTTATGTTGACAGATTAGATCTAAAGTGACTACTGCTGAGTGAATGTCAGAGACTGATGTTACAGATGCACATGCGCAAGATTGAAAAAAAAAACAAAAAACATCTGTGTCTATTGTGATGATTTTTGTTTGTTTGTTTTGTTTGGTGAAGTAGTTGAGGTCAGGCGTTTGACGTACAGAGTTTGGCCACAATGCCTGCAGCTAACTGCAGCCCAGTGAGAGCAGTGAGCAGCACTCTGTCTCCATCCAGGGAGACTTCCCTCTCTGACAATGACACAACCAATCCCACAGCAGCTGAGCTTGTGTAACTCGCACAGCTCGACACACACATACGCGCACACGCACAACCGCACACACACACAAAGTTTAAACAGTCCGTCAGCCTCTTTGGGCAACATTCAGCATACGCATACACTGCAATGAATCATTTAGCCAAGTATTTGCATCCCGCAAACATGATGTTGGCACTCAACCAGAGGCATACAAAGCAGGGGAAATGGGTTAGCAAGTAATCCACGGAGGCAAGCTGTACGGACATGGCGTGTACCTCGACGTCATCCAAGTCCAACTGTAGCTGTCTGCTGCTACGATGCACCCGTTCGAGTGGGACCTGTGCCTGCACAGGGCCACTCGCTGAAAAGGCAGTGAGGTGTAGTGTATATGTAGCTGTGTGAACACATTCACTGTAGCTCAGTGAATGTGTTCATTATTTAAATGCGTTAAAGTTTATCTTGAATGGCTTTTTGAGAAGAAATGTCCAAGAATTGTCTGGTGTCCAAATAACAACTAAACATTTTAAATTTAAACCAAAAGAGTTTGCTTTTCTAATGTGCATCAGTGTATGACAGACATTCCTTTGAAGTTAAATTTTGAAATAAATCTTCTAAGCTTGGGTTAACTTCGTGTAGGTCCAACATTACAACTTAATGGGCATTGGAAAAACAAAAAGGCTGCAGCCCATCTTCATAACTGGGGACCAAGCACGATATGAGATATAATACTTTAATAAATATTTATTAAACAAATTTAATAAATCATTTATTAAATAGAACAAGGGACACATGTGTCACATGTTCAACAAAATAGAACTTCCCACAATGTGCCTCGATAGAGGCACACTGCTTTAAGACAGGTCTGTTGGATATTGACTGCACTCAATTTGACTTTAAATTTGACTGAATGCGCTCTATCTATTTACCTTCTTTGTAAAGTCCATTGAGATTATTTCTATTGCTTATGTAATATTCCTTAAGGGATTTATAAATTCTTTATTAATTGAGTACTTGTAAACTGGTGCTTTGAAAATTAAGTGAACTCAGAATGAACTGAATTCCCTGATTCTTTTCACCAAGTTTTATCACAGCACCGTATGCACCCAACCAACATCAGTGGGTGAAATTTGAAAGTGATCTTAGAGAAGCAACCTTTGAACAAAATGTCAGTTTACAAAAAAAAAGAACTGTGAATCACACGATGCTTAACGCAACCAATGATGCCAATTTATGCCATACTAGAATTCTTTACAGTCCTTGTCAATAAAAGTGATGGTAGGGTTTACGGGCTTATTGATATTCAAAACCATTTGAACGTCAAAGTTCATCGAAATTGACAGAAAACTTGCTTAACAGCCACTAAAGTCACATCTACGCAATGCTTTCACCTACAAAACCAAATGTGGTACATAGATAATCAATGTGCAGGTCTGGATTGGTAATCTGGTAATTCTGGCAAATGTCAGATAGGCTGGTCCACTCAGAAGTAAGAGGTGTAAATGGGGGGGATTGCAGCCAACTTAATAATGGTGTATTAGTCCACTAAAGTGGGGAGCTATGGTGCTCCATATAAGCCATGCCTGTTTAATGGGAAGTGCCACTGTCACCTCCCCACAGAGGATCTTTTTCTTGTGAGAAGCATGAAATAAATCAAAGCAGACCGCGGAAACAAAATGCAAATTAATAAAAGTCCTAATAAGGCCAAAGGGGATGTGTGAAAGGCAAAAGAAAAAAAAATCTAGGGGTGCTGCAAATTATTTTAACTTTAATCAAAGTGTTAACTCAGACAGTGGAGTTCAAAGGACATTTACGGCGGTCCATAATAATGAGGGGAAAGAGAGAATATGTATGGTGGCCGACTCTAGTGGAAAAACAGACATGGCCACTACATAGGAGGAAGTATAAAAACTTCATAGGTGATACAGGATGTAGTCGGCCCCGACTCTTCAGCACTCTGTTCTTGTTCTTCCTCTTCACTTTGAGGGAAAAAACAAAAACAAAGAGGATCATTTATGCAGAACCAACGGTGACATCAACACGCCATTTTTAAGTTGTGATAAGCCATAGCTATCAACAGAAAATCAGTGTTAAGTTGTTATTTACTATATAGATGTTATTGTTGTTGTTATTTATTTCAAACACTGATGAATTTATCGGGGAGTAATGTCAGGGCTCATCGTCTTGCCAAAGGATCCTCCTAACATGTGGTGTGGCCGGGAATCAGAGTTCCAACCTTCCAGATGGAGGAGGACCTACTCTCAGTTTTTGCCAAACTCAGCGAAGTGGATCTTGAGACCAGTTGGGTGTTCAGACTTAATGCAAAACAGATACGCACCTCATGTAAGTTTGAAGATTTTGGCTGCTGGAGTGTTATAGTGATATTTCACAACAAGCAAATGTTCGCCCATAGCAAAGGAAGGAAGGAGATTACTTCCAAAGACACCACAGACCTCAATAACATTCATTTCTGCCATCAGCAATGAGTGGGATAACTTCTGAATCTGTTGCTGCTCTGAGCCTGTTCTGGAAACATTTGGACACTGAAATACTGTTACTATTTTTTACCGTAGAACATACACTTAAGGCCAGACAACAGACCTCACATTCTTAAATATATGCGTTTGATTTAATGAGAAGAGAAGAAAGACCTTAGTAGTTTGGAGATGGCAATCAATATTACCGACCTTATTTGCCCTAATTTAGCCAGCCATCCTAATTCTTCTTCTCTTTGATTCACAGAATTATTTATTGACAGTTGTCAGTTTTGTTGTAAAAATATGTTGATCCAAGGTTTTTTCAGAATTTTGCCGTCATCTTGGTCGTTTTTAAAAATGGATCTTAAGATATTCCTGTATGAGTCATCACCTAAAGCCTGGCCCCGCCCTTTTATGATTTCTTTGGTACATTCTGTACCGGTGGGAAGAGGTACCAGGCCCTATTTTGCGTGAGAGAGAGGTTTTGCAAAGGCTACATTTACAACTTCATGAACATCCTTAACTTGATTTTTGCCAAGATGTCATACTTGGGATGTAAACAACAGTGTAATCTGCAGTAAGTGAGAAACATCCAGTGTTTCCTGTGTGAAACTGACTAGTATGATTAGGTGGACTACTACCGCAGAAGCTGGTCACAACGATCAAATGACTGCCTTCCAGTTACACTGCAGCATAATCACATTTACACGGCATGCGCCGACCACTGGACCAGTGTGCAGTGCTTACTATACACCACACCTAGTGTTGCATTACACATCATATGCTTTCTAAAACCCACTATCGTGGCATATAAATCAGCAATATTCTTATTGCCATGTGCGATATTGAATTCATCTTTTGTTGTTAATTTCCAATCGTTTAAACACACCACACTTGTTGGGTTGGCTATATTTTGTCACTGAAATTAATATTCATGCCAAACACAAAGACAAATTTACATTCACATCTAGAGTACAACAGTAAACAATAACTAAAGAAATGTAGCTCATGAGAGGCAAATTGAATTACTTTGGGTCAGTAAGATCTTTGCCAAAACTAGACTCACTTAACAATCTGTATATTTGCTGACGCCAATTCCACGTAGGTCCAACAAATTAATTGGCACAAAGTGAGGTTGGAGCCTTCAGGCCCTTAGGCCCTGTAAGCATCTCATGCCTCAGGACAGTTACCTCCTTTGTCCGACTTCAGCTTTCGTTGTATGGAAAATATAATTTGATATGACACTGTTCTTGCTTGTTTGGGCTGATCTGACCTCACGTGATGTGATGCGTGTCTACAGTCATCCTGAGCAGCCTTCAGAACAGTCTGCAGTCTCCTGCTACTTTCATTCAAGACACCTTATGTATTTATATAGTGAAGTTTCTTCTGACCCCATATCCTGCTCTCAGTGTTTCCGGCCCTATAGATCTCCTCCTCCTCTAGCCCTGCCAGCTCCTCTGTCTCATGGACACGCATACACACACTAAACCATACACAGTGGGAGAGCGGCTTTCCACTAAAGTGAAAAACAGGAAATTGGATGACATTGTTCGGTGTGCCGACGTCAGCAGTGACAGATAGAAAGAGTAAACAGCTTCCTCTACCCCAGTGCTGGGACCAGGATGCAGGGAATCTTGGGATGCCTGCAACGCTTTTGCTTCTTAGGAAAAAGAAGCAAGAGTAAGAAACTTCACAACCCTTCCTTTGACACAGTTTTCTCTTGTCAACAAACTCTTTCTCCCTCACGCTCCCCTGACACCTCTCCTTCAGTTCAGGAGCAAGTCCTCCTTAAAACGTATCACCATGTGGTTAAGTAGAACATCATATGCACAGTTGATACCCAAACAACATTGGACGAGATCAGCATTTTTGCCGTGTGAGAAGTGGTAGGGTGCCTTGCGTGTGTTTGTGTACGTGTGCTTTCCAGTCTGAAAGTGTGAATCAAATGAAGATGAATCAATGTTCTTGATTAGGTCTGATTAAAGCCAGAAGTCCCAGCCACAGGTGCGGATGCACACTATGTCCTAGACAGACTGACAGGCAGACAGTCAGACACACCTACTCCCGCACACATTGAGCTAAGTGATGAGCTAAATGGCACAGAGCAACACATCTGCTTCAGCACACGCTGCGCCACTTAGATTGTATTGCTAGCTTCCCATGCTGTGTGCGCTATCTCAAAAAGAATAATTCACTTTCATGTCTGGCCATCAATTTGGTGCCTGTACGTCTACAATGAATGATAAAAATAGAATCTTAAACCTGCAACCACTGCTGAATCTGTAACTAGCATTAAAAACACCAATACACCCATTTCAACCATTTTAGATTATACATAGTATATGTCATAGATTCCCATCTGAAAGCAAAACTTATGGCTGGTTGCCACTGAGGTGTGGGCATCACCCAAATAAACAATGGCTATGTCAGATGTCTGACAACACTGGTAAGAAGTAGGCGACTGGAACAAGATGCATTAGAAAAGAGAAGATCAAACTGAAGCATCCCTGGCTCCTGACAAAAGGCTAAATGACACATACCTTATGAATGGCTGCTACAAGATGTGAAAGCAACACTAAACAATATACCCGCTGGAACCTTCACAGACACCCCAGTATACTAATGTACACTATATGGCCAAAACTATTTGCTCGCCTGCTTTGATTCGCATATGAACTTAAGTGACATCCCATTCCTAATCCATATGGTTCAATATGTCGTCGGTCCACCCTTTGCAGCTATAACAGCTTCAACTCTTCTGGAAAGGGTGTCCACACAAGGTTTGGATGCGAGTTTATGTGAATTTTTGGCCATTCTTCCAGAAGCACATTTGTGAGGTCACACTGATGTTGGACGAGAAGGCCTGGCTCTCAGTCTCTGCTCTAATTCATGTTCTATCGGGTTGAGGTCAGGACTCTAGTCAAGTTCATCCACACCAGACTCTGTCATCCAGGTCTTTATGGACCTGCTTTGTGTACTGGTTCACAGTCATGTTGGAAGAGGAAGGAGCCACCTCCAAACTGTTCCCACAAAGATGGGAGCATGGAATTGTCCAAAATGTCTTGGTATGCTGAAGCATTCAGAGTTCCTTTCACTGGAACTAAGGGTCCAAGCCCAGATCCAGAAAAACAACCCCACACCATAATAATCCCCCCTCCACCAAACACTTGGCACAATGCAGTCAGACAAGTATAGTTTTCCTGGCAACTGCCAAACCCAGACTCGTGCATCAGATTGCCAGATGGAGAAGTCCGATTCGTCACTCCAGAGAAGGCGTCTCCACTGCTCTAGAGTCCAGTGGTGGCGTGCTTTACACCACTGCATCCGACGCTTTGCATTCCACTTGGTGATGTATGGCTTGGATGCAGCTGCTCGGCCATGGAAACCCATTCCATGAAGCTCTCTGTGCACTGTTCTTGAGCTAATCTGAAGGTTACATAAAGTTTGGAGGTCTGTAGTGATTGACTCTGCAGAAAGTTGGCGACCTCTTCGCACTATGAACCTCAGCATCTGCTGACCCCGCTCAGTCAGTTTACCTGGCCTATCACTTCGTGGCCTGGGCTGTTTGGAACTCAGTGTCATCGACAGGCTATTAAAACCCTTGAGCAAGAACTTATTGGGACTTTGAAAGACAATACAAGAAAGCCTGAGCATAACAGAAACACACCTCACCTCACAAGAAGTTCATTTTTACTAAATAAATATTGTTAAATGGTGGGATGATCTTTTTCTAACTCAGGATGGTACAGTTTGGACTAATAAAACCAACCAATAAAATCAAGGATGGAGAACCAACTCAGTTAAGAATGGACTACAATGAGGAACATCCAGCAAATCATATTCTCTCTTCATGGAAATAAACTGACTTCAAAAAGACTTCAAATAGACGCATCTTGTGTTTATCAGCATGTCACACAGAAAAGAGGATCCTAAAGAGGATGACTAATCAACTGACTGCAGTACTCGTAACTCCACCTTAAGCATACTGGGGTACCACTGACTTTGGTACCTCGAGAGAAGGGACCACACTTCCTTTGGTACAATTCACAACTGTTGATGATGAAAACACAAAAATGTTGTGTACCATACTAATGAACTTTATTGTACTGAATGGAAACAGGGTAGTAGTTCTATTATCTTGAACTAATAGGTGGACAAGGTACCTACATAAAAAATTTAAATTTGCATTAGGCTTAGATTTCTAGGCTACTTCTATCACCAAAAAAGAACTGTAAAACAGGAAAAATGGAGTCAAACCTCGACTGAATAAATGAATAATATACTTTGCCCTGTAAAACTTTGTCCGTTAAGGTTTTTCTCCCACTAGGGGAGGTTTTACCTGCCATTGTTTATGTAAACAATGGCAGGGTCGGGTCATGTTCTGGGTCTCTGGAAAGTGCCTAGAGTACTTGTATTGTAATAGACGCTATATATATATATATATATAAAATTGAATTGAATTTAAAGGTTTAATAGTGTTTAAAGTCAAATATACACTCTACAATATTTTAAAACAAACATTCCAGGCGGTATGAATTTATCTACTCTTCACATCATCTACATTTAAAATAACAGGAATAATAAACATAAATAATGTAGACCATGAGCCTCATATTGTAATCCATTAACAGTGTGTCACAAGCCTGAATAATAGTTTTAAAAGTACCAGCCTTATAATAACATCTTCTGTGATTGCCAACATTCTGACAAATAAGAGGCAAACATTTATTAACATTTTTTTTTGGCATGGTGACGATGAAGTTGATGATGAATTTGCTTTACGTGAAATAACAAAACAGATTTTACTGTACTACTTATTTTTCAAAATATTTAAAATCATTTCCCAATTCACCTTAAAGATCAATGCAGAAAATCACAAGTTCAGAGAGTAGGAGTAATTCACATCATCACAAAATAAAGCCAAAACCCCAAATATTGTAATTTCTCACATTAACATTCTAATATCTTCCTTTGCTCTCTTTTCTTTATTCCCTCCATGTTGTTCACTATTCATCTTGGCACACTGACTATAGTGGCATATAAAATTAAGGTCAAAATTTCTTTTGCCGTAACTAATTTTATGAGCAGATAATAGAGCAGATAAAAACTCTTCTCCTTAAGGCACCAAACATTATATTTGTTTTGTACAATTCTGAGGGGAAAAAAGGAAAAACCAGAAAGATTTGTGCACTAAATGAAATTTCATTTCTCAGGTAATCACGGTCCGTTCCAGCTTCCAGCTTCCAGCTTCCAGAGTTTTATAGTTAGGCACGACACTGATGTGATGCATAAACTCTTGGTGGGCAAAACCAACATATAATCAGCCAAGTCATTTAACTGGCTTCATTGTGACTTGAAAGGTTATCAACCTCCCAATGTAAGCATCTAAAAAAGCAAAATTATAGATCCAGACTTAAATTTGGCAAAGCAAGATTACACAACATTCAAAGTGCCATCTTGCTTTACGTGAGACACTTTTATGGGGATATGTCCTGACTCCCTACACATGTCCCAACAATCAGCAGCGATGGGCTCTTCGGTGTAGTTATTCAACACGCTACGAAAACTAGAAGAAATATTGACAAAAAGTAGGAAAGGGCTATCAGAAGACAGTATAGACTTTTCAGGTCAAGATAAGGTCTAAAAGGGGGAAAAAGACAAATCTCTGTGTTTGATACAGGTACGTTTTAATAACAGCTTGTCTATTTTCCAGTTCAATTCTGAATAATCTGCAGCTGTACTTGTTATGACACTGTAATTACTTTCACTTTCAGGTTAAATGTGAAATGTTGCCTTCTGACATAGTTTAAAGGAAAAGAACTGGACAAACTCCCCTGTGATATCCCTCATAGATTTTAAGAGGAGTGCCTTTGAAGCATCTTTTTTTTACTCTCTACACGGAGCCAAGTCGTGGAGAGCCAGTCAAATCAGTCTAATCCTTGTAGAGACACTTTCTGGGTGGACTTAACACAATGACGACAGAGCAGTGAGGTAGCGTGTATGTAAACAGTGTAGATAGCTGCAGCTGCGGATTAACAGCTATCTGAATCTGCTTTGGCATCAAAAGGTAAAGATTAAAAAAATTCTGACTTTTTCTTCAGAAATTGAACAGAAGATGGCACTAAAATTATTACCTTGCAAGGTAGATGTATTTGCTGCTTTGCCAACAGGCTACGGCAAAAGTTTAATTTACTCTTCTACAGTACACAACTCAGTCTCCCATTGACCCGTCTCTGTTGCTCCGAATACGTTACATTGTTCGTTGCTCTGATTGGTCGTAGTGCTAATCAACGGCGTGTAAAGGCATTTTAAAATACAAGCGTTGGGTCCGCCCCTCAGATCGGAAACCGCTATGCGTTGTTTTCAGACCCTGCATCTTTCTACACGTGGGTCTGATCTATAAAGGCTAATACATACACGTTACATACATGTTTCACTGCACTACAGAAAAGACGACCCACTTCTCTGGTGTTTTAATAAACGTAGAGTTGTTGGTTTTCCCCAGCAAATATCCAAGTTAAACAAATGTCTACTGAATTCAAATCAAACTAAATTGCTCTGTTTAAAAATGTTTTGTCCTTAAATTACATTATATTTCCATGTATATAGATTCATGTTGAAACCTCTAATGAGATGAGATGCACATTAACTCACTGGGAAGACAAATAAAACCTGTTTAACTGTTCAAATTAGTTGCCACACCTGCATAAATAAGACCTTCAATAAACCTAACAAGCAAACTGCAAGTTATCTAAAAAAAACAAAAAAAAACCCTGAAAACAAAAAAAAAAAACAAAAAAAAACAGACAATTGTGAAATAAAGGCTTCACCAAATCCACAACGGACTATCTTTATAGCTAAAGATTGATGTCTTGGTAGTCAAGGACACGACACAGAAAATCTGTTGATTAGTTCAGAAGTCATTACTGTAAATTCCCAAACAAAAATCAAAGCAGTTAAAAAAAAAACCCCAAAAACATGTTTACAAGATGTGAAAGCTGGAAAAGAGGGGAGATGATAAACAGCGACTAAAATGATGCTTCAGGCACATTTAAATATGGAAATAAAAATAAATCTTGCTTAAAATATTAATGAAATCTGTCATCTGTGGTGTTTCAAAATCAGGTCACATTTTACTTGTGGAGCTATTTATAGACATTTTGACCACAGTTTCCAAAACTATTACATGCCACTGTACAAGCTGGTGCTCAGCTATAAACACCCTGCTACCTCCAGTTTACTATCTGGGCATCATTTTCTATTACTATATACTGTACAAAAAAAAACCAGCAGCTATAAAACCAGTATCCTAACTGAACAAAAATCTTCCTCAATCAAGTAATTGCTATTGCAGTTTCTGTTAAGAAATATACTTGCAACCATGTGCACTCGGGCTCAGTCCACATTTCGTACCAGTGGTGACGAAGCTCAAAGTCAGCCAGGCAGAAGACTCTGGTTGAGTCACTGACATAGTTGAGAGAAACTAGGCCACTGTGGATTGGTGTGTCCCAGAACATCCCTGCTTTCTCTGTATTACTATCTTTATCTCCCTCCCTGTCTGACAGAATGCACAACAGAGGAAAGACCAGTCATCTGGAACAAACACTACAACATCTTCTGAAAAACGTCTTTTAAAAGAAATTAGATCCTTTTCCTTGTAAAACACACACATATATTACACACACAGATATTTTAGTCTTTTTTCAGAATTTCCCATAAAGAGAACACAGTGCATCTTTTTATTTAATAGTATTTATTTATTTAATTATTTTAAAATCTGCAAATTGTTATCCAGCCCTGGAGTTCACACTACAGTTGTGCGTACTTTTTGCTATTCTCCCATTACACCGAGGCCCATCTGCATCAATGCTTAACTACAGGAGACTAAGATTAACAGATGCAAAGAACAACACCTCCAAGTCTGCATGATGTACCAAGCTCTTAAGTACGGAGTGACAAAGTGACACAAATAAGTAATAAATCTAAGAATAAGACTATATGATATGACTCTCCACAGGTGTAGAAGCCTCATTGAGAGTTACAGAAATTACTTGATTGTATATTAAGTTAAGGGTAATAACCAATTAGTTAAGCTCATTTCAATAGTTTGTTTTTCCTAAATGATTTTGTTGATTCAAAGTCAGTTCTAAGCAAATTATTATTACTTTTGCTGCTTTAAAGTTGCTTCACCGTCCATTGTGGGTTTCTCCTTTCTTTAATGGAAGCGTACCAACAAGTCTGTCTATATATAGTTAAGCACTTTCTTTTGAAGTACTGCTTGTAAGTAGCGTGAACTACTTCTGACATGTGCTGTACAAACTACAGCGATTTCTAATCTCACACATGCGCACATACAAATTCATTGTTTTTTAAGCAGAGGTTTCAGAGTCCGCCCTGACCTTTATTCTGTCTGAAGTGACATCTCTCCTGCCTCACTCAGTGCGGAAACTCAAGCATACTGGAATGTGTGCGTGCTCACACACACACACACACACACACACACACACACACACACACACACACACACACACACACACACACACACAGGGAAGACACCGAGCCACTCACAGGAGCCTGAACTTGTCCTGGAATTCAGTCCCAAACGCCCTTGAATGACGTACGTGGTTTAAAAATATAGAGTTTGCAGAAAATGGATAGGTTACTTCATCCTTGGTGGCCTGTCCCAGTTTCTCACTGGTGTTCCACAGCTTATGGGCATCGCCTCACATATCACAGAACCCATCAGATTTTGTGAGATGGGAATCCAGTTCATTCTCTTTTACAGTTTGCAATAGCAAAAACTAAAGTACCTACTAAACATCTAAACGTCTGTTTACAGCTACTGAGAGCAAGAAGTCACAAAAAGACATTCAAAGAGTGGAGTACAGCACACCATGAGTTTCTGCCTCTGCGCTTAAAACAAAATTTAATTTTTTTCCCCACTCTCACTGCTGAGGGAATGGAGTGTTTACACTCCATTCCCTCTGCAAAGGATGCCACGGTTGTTTACCTGTATGCACCAAGTCCATCAAGACACAAGCAAGTATATGATCTGAGTATTACTATGCAGAACGGGAGAAGGGACCATCAGGGGTAGGCTGTCCTGGAGCTCAAGTGCCATCTCCTTGCATTAACACACCTGATTCAAATGAATGGATCATCATCAAATTGTCATCAAGGCCTGCACAAATCTGTTAATGACACAGTCATTTGTATCACGGTGTGCTGAATCAGGGAAACATTTAAATCATGCAGGACAGTGGCATTCAAAGACCAGGATTGTCTACCCTGGGACCATGTGAGGAACGTGGACAATAGAAATACATTCAGCTGTTTGCCACAACTGTTAAACTGTTAGTGAGATTTCATTTCAAATGACAGGAGACATTTAAATCGGAGCAAATATTCATGCATCTCCTGTGACTGTTACGTTTTCCTCAGATTTCCCTTCTACTCCCTTTCAAGTTGCTCGTGTTGCCCATACCTGCCGAAAGCAGAGTACTCACCAAAGTACATCTGTAATTTGCATGTGCATTTGACAATATCCTTCAGATAAAAAATTTCAAAACAATGCACTCTTGAAGACAAAGGTCAGCTGAGAAGTGGTGCCCTGCCGAGTATAGAGCAGGAAGTAGACCTAACGTGTGCACTGGGGACGGCTGAGGTCTGTGTTAAGCTTCGCATCATTCAAGCTCCGTGTTGTGCTGCTGTTCCTTCGCTCATATAATAAGTCTCGCTTTCAACAGTTAAATTAGTCGCTTTTTATTTGTTTTTGTTTTAACCAAATATAGCTCAATTGATACTAATTTTAGAGCAGACATGACAAAAACAACTTTTTTTATGTGGTTGTGAGTGTATATTTCACAGTTAAGTAATCATAGACTCTGACACACATAATACAACTCTTAACTACGTTTTGGGCAGCCCAAGTTGGAAATCATGCCTCTCGGTGAGCCGTTTAGGGAGCAGAGCAGATTTGTAGCGTACTGTGGCATCACAGACCAAGATCAGAGCAGATTTATCCAGCTTCCCCATCTTTATCTCCACCCAACTTCCCCATCTTTATCTCCACCCAACTTGACATGATGCTGCATTTTCTCCACCTTGGGAAGTGGGTAGCACAAAACTCTTACAGGAATTTCAAAACATGCACATCCTGGGGAAGAAAGGGATGTTGTCAAGTCGAGTGTTTTTATCTATCCCCCTTAAACTGTCTGGTATGAGCAGAGGACATGCTTTGGTCAAAATATCACAGAGAAACGTCCTTTTGACCGTGGCTTTTCAACTCATTTCACAGACTCTTCTAAAGTATTAATGAAATATCTGTTGAAAACTTTTGAAGAAGAAGAAAAGGAAAAAAAGTTCTCCTCTAAATGTGCAATTGTCAGGTATTGTTTCTTAACCTTTAATGTTTTTTCCCAATTTGCAGCACTGCTATACCTCCAGCTCAGTTTGTTAGGAATATACTTGTTTTTCTGAGGCGTCAAATGTAGTCAGAACAGGCACCAAGTCTTGCTGAACTGGAAGTAGGGCTCAATATAAGTGAAAATAACCTATAAGCTGTGTTAACTAGTTATGGTCCAGGTCAGTAACCGGTGTGTCTATAGCACTTCTAGTTTGCTGGTAAGTCCCAAACAGCTGGGAGGTCAGACCAGGTGGATTAAAAGAAACCTGAAGTTCTCCCGCAACCAGTTAAAGTTTAATTTCCTTGGTGACCCAGTGGAATTTTTTTTACCTGTTCGTTTTGGCCCCCGTTAATAAAGTAAATATAATGATAGAGACAACAAACTGGGGGATGTCCATATATGAAGCCTATAGAGAAGCCAAGAAAACTTCTGTGATTGAGCATATATGTTTGTCTCTTCGTGCAAAGTGTGTCTGAGACACATTAAAGTTTAGACCTCCAAAGATCCACAATAACTCAGATTCGCTGAGTATGTGAGGAGCTCCTAAATGCTGCACAACAGTCACCTTCACTGGAACGACTGCAACGCAGAGAAGGGCACAAGCGACAGGCCAGAGCTTCTAAAAATCAGAAAACAGCTGAAGACAAAGTACTGGATATTGTTTCCTGGGACCCCTTCTCTTCATCACCTGTCTCCTCCCCTTTGGCAATATTTTTCGCAAATTCAATATCCATTTTTATTGCTTCGCAGATGACACCCAGCTCTACCTTTCCAGTAAACCAGACTCCATACTCCCAACCTCCTCCCTCACCTCCTGCTTATCCAAAATCAAATCCTGATTTACCTCAAAATTCTTTAAATTAAACAGTGAAAAAAACGAAGCTCTTCCTCATTTGCACCAAATCATCATTATCCAAAGTTGCCAGCTTCTCCCTTGCCATTGACAGCTCCTCAGTCTCCCCCTCCCCTCAGGTTAAGAGTCTGGCCGTCATCCTCGATAGCACACCGTCATTCCACTCCCATATCAACAACATCACCCGGTCTGCTTACTTCCACCTTTGTAACATAAACCAACTCCATCTCTACCTCACTGTCCACACTGCTTCCATCCTTGTCCACTGTCTTGTCACCTCCCGCATTGATTACTGCAACTTTGTCCTCTTTGGTCTCCCCCAGAAGTCCCTCCACAAGCTCCAACTGGTCCATAACTCTGCTGCCTGGATCATAGCAAGGACCTCATCATTCCATCACATCACCCCCATCCTGCAGCAGCTCCACTGGCTCCCAGTAGGGCAGAGAATTAACTACAAACTCCTCCTGTTCACCTTCAAGGACATCCATAACCTCGCCCCACCTTATCTTTCTGACCTCCTCCACATTGCAAATACAGCCCGCTCCCTCAGATCCTCAGCCTCCATCCACCTCACTGTCCCCTCTGCAATGTAAATTGCATTTGCTTTAGATATTGCTCCAATTTTTTTTCCCCCTATTTCTGGGGAGACATAAAAACAGATGTTAAGCATAAATTTACTTTATGTCAGCCCCATAATGCCATTTTTATGTTGCAATATTTTGAGAACACCTCTGTATGTTCTCATCTATATATGGAGATGGTGAGTGACTGAAAGACGGCACTATCTGTAATGTTACACAACAGCAGTGATGGGTACAGTATTTACTAAACAGAAATGCTCAGGTGTAAGCTTTGCTGGCATGGTTTGTCGTGCTGTCCACTTTCCCGTTACAAATCTCATTCTAGCTCAGATGTGTATGGAAGGTTTGATGTGCTGAGGTCTTTGACAGGAAACTACTGAAGTGTTGAAGCGTAGACAACATGTTGCTGTGCTGAAAACATGTCTGACCTGCAACAGGAGTTTGAGCATTTCTTTAGCCATCAGCTCGGCAGTTCAGCTTTCAGGATTTCAAAATCACAAAAAACACTGGAGCCAAATAATGTTCGTTTTCACTTGGGACCACTTCAACACCAGTGCATACGATTAGCCTGAGAATGTTCCAAAGCCCACCAAACGTGGGTTTTAAAGCCAAGGTTTTCTCCCCGGACCCCTCTAACTGGTTAACTTTTCAATGACTGGCCAGCATTTGTGGAAAGTCCTGATGGAAACTGCAGGCAGAGCAGGTCCAAGCTGTCCTCTCAATCAGTTCCGTTATTATCAGCTTTGAGTTTGATCATTTTATGACATCTTAATCGTACATATGTTTATTTTTTATTCTGTTTTGCACACTGTACTGGTGTGCTTCTTGGCCAGGTCTCCCTCAAAAAAGAGATTTGATCTCAAGGAACTTTCTGGTCAAATAAAGGGTAAATAAAAAAAACATAACGTCTTACCTCCAGTAAACAAAGCAGGGTCTTACAAATCTATGCAGATTTTTTTTATATTTATTAATTTTAACTTCATACAGCTCCCTCCAGACTTATAGAAATAAGTACAGAAATGTTTTCGATTGCATTTTCCTTCATAAGGATTAAACTGAACTTATTTTTGAAAATTCATGGGAGCGATGACTTTAAAGGAAACCCATGGATGACGTTTACTCCACTACTAGTCATTGTAAATTGATTAAACAGAGAGGATAGATCAAGGCCGCCAAGCACTCTCTCCAGCGTTCACCTTCAAGGTATTTCTGTCCTTATCCAGATTACACTGAAATCCCCATAAGACCGAGACAATCCTAAGCTATCCAGGGCTCTGGGGCAACCCCTTACTAAGACCTCCCTTTTTTTTCTTTGCCACACCCCCCTGGAGGCCTGCTTCACTTTCCGCTTTATTCACACCTTCTCCTCCTTTTTAACACCTCCATTTTAGATGGTATGAAAAAAAATGTAAAAAGTGAGTTACTTTTCACTTTGAGCCATGTGCAGTTATTGATCTGGTGAGAGCAGGTTTTTTCCAGGTAGGGTCAAAGGCCAAAGAAAAGAACAAGCTGAAGACGTTTAGATAATCTAAGTTGAACGCTGCCTCACTGCCTGGTCCAAGTGCACTACAGCAGTCTTACTGGGAACCTTTCCATTGCCGATAACTCCTCCTCCACCTCCTCCTCCTCCTCCTCCTAAGTCCAGCCAAGTGCATAAAAAAAGGAAAGCACAGCACAAACACCAGGGCACATTAGTAAGAGTTCATTCACCTACAGTAATAATGTTGCCAATGAAATACCCAACTGTAAAATCTAAATGATCTCACCTCCCCTGTTGCCAAAAGACAGGATTACAGTTAGCAATGTGTCCAGTGTGGCCACACCGCTCCTACTCTGTCTTCAACTCTGCATGACTCCACCTCTCCACAACAATTTATATGTTTTTGAAAGTATTATAAATGGTTCTTTTGAGGTCTTCAGATGGCTGAGAGTGCAGTAGATAATCAAAACCTCCCTGTCTGACACACATACTCAAACACACACAAGCCCCCCCTCCTCCTTCACCTGCTAAAACAGGAGCCCTGATGTCACTGTTGCATGAGAGATTAGTGAGTGACATGAGCTGCAGCTTGGCACACAAACTATACTTGATATAAACACAGACACAACAGCCACACACCAAGATAAACTCTGAGTTTTGCTCGCCCATTACTCACAGTGTAGTGGAGTTTTCCGGTACACAATGACATGTGACAGAGGTTCTGCAAATAAGAATAGATTCAAATATAGGGGAATGGTTACAAATGGTATAAAAATCAATGTAAAGATAAGAAAAAAAAATGCAAATGCTTTGCATGTTACACCAATTATGAATCCATCCTGTTCTCTCTGAAAAGAACACTGCGGAACAGCTGAACGACTCTCCAAAATACAAGACCACGCACGAAGATTTAAAAGAAAGGTAAAATATTATTAGTTTTGCTCATATTTCGTATGGATTGCAGCAGTATAACTCAATTAGCACACAAAACACTAAAGTTTCAGTTCATAAAAACTACCAGAGTCCTGGATGTGAGCGAAGGAACCCACATAAAATCAAATACAACTTCAGCATAAACAAACAGGTAGCTGATGGGCAAGAAGAAATAACAGCGACAGTGTCTGTTTTAATCTGATATTTTCATATGAAAAATTAAAAGACAAGGATTTGGATCGAGATCAAGATCAAGATCATGTGACCAGGTACCCCGTCACGGATGTCACATGTGTTTTCAATTTTTCGGTGCATGTCAGGGCTCTTTTGGATAAAGAAATACTAATCACTTTGACACTGCTTGATTAAATCAACTTTGAATCAGTTTTCATAAGTAATTCTCACTTGATCTTGCTTGCTGACTGTGTATCGTTCATTCGGTATCATTCCACACAACAATCGTATGTAAGCGTTTGTCATCAGGGTTCTCCACATACGAAGACTTCTGATAAATATTCAAAAAGTTGGTGATTTGTGATTTAGGAACGGTGCAGCTCAAGCGTTCTGAACAGATGCTACTGCTCCAATAACGCGTTACACCACAGGATAAGATAATCAGTGGAGTCATCAAGACAATCGCTGAGAGAGAATTGGGACCAATATCAGCTAAGATCATATTGCAGTGTGTAGCCCTGCTTCGGGTTTGCAAAGCTGCATATAAACACTTTTGGAACAATGCCCTTTGGAAAGACTAAAGTTGAGGTATTTTGTCATAATGCACAATGCCACATTTGGAGAAAACCAAAACAAAGGACATTGGCAGAAACGCCTCATGCTTACTGTTAGGCAAGCAGTAGAAAGACGGTGATTAAAGCTCGTTTTGCACCTCGACACCTTGCAGACGTTGACTCGACAATGAACTCGCTCTGTACACCTAGGTATTCTAGAGCCAAACGTGACGGAATTTGTCTGCCACCTGAATCTTGGGTAAAACTGTTTCAGGCAACAGTATTCGAAGCACACTTGTGATATCAAAATTAAAAGAATCGTCAGGCTTCAATGGCCCAGACCTCAACTTGACTTGAAATGCTGTGGTGGGACCTTAAGAGGGCTTTGCATAAATGCATGTCTGCAACGCTGTGAAGGAGAGTGCACCAAAATTCTCGTGAGAGCCTGAGAACGTCATGCAGAAAACAATTACTTTAAGTTATTGCTGCTAAGGGTGACTATGAGCCGTTTATTCCAAGTTTGACATTTTATCCACTGCTCCTGCATTTTGAGTTAGCTTTTGTGATTGTATGTGTGCATGTAGATATGCGTGAGCTATTTGTGTATTATTTGATAAGTAGTACAATACTTTAGATGGATACAAAACGCTTTACTGGTTTTACTGGATACAGTTCAAACCTGTAAGGAATGTAATCAGTCTGGTGCAACAGGTGAGTTTCACAGACATGCAGGAATGTTTCTGCCATTGTTCACCTCTATTAAAACTTATCAGTGCGCTCTGCCATCCTTTATTGTTTCTCTTATGCATGTCAAAATTCTTAATGGGGGATGTCTCATAGTTTCCACTGAAACATTCACGGCTCCCAACAGGCAATCTACATACAGTTTAAATGAATGCTTTTAAGGTTGGTGCATGTCCTCAGAAGTGTCCCAGCTAACAGGCTGGACCAGAAACTAAGTTAAACTAAGTTAAAAGCAACAACTAATAATCGAGAAAGCTCTTCTAAACTGTCACAGGCAAAATGTGCAAAAAGACACTTTCCATAACAGACAAGATCGGGTCCAACACAATAAAAAGGAGAGTGTATAATATCAAAATACCACACAAAAATCTTTAACCTTGATAGACTAAAACCGACTTGGCGGAATACTTTTTACTTTTGGATCCCAGGGGGCTCAGTAGGCAGTTTGGAAATATCAAAGGCCTGTGTTTTGTTGGCTCCTAAAGGCATGTATATTTTTAGACATCTAAGGAAGGTTTGACTGGCTCACTTACAGCTCTGCAAGAGTTGTCTGAAAAATAAATAAATAATTTGCATATTTTGGTCAAAAGTCAAACATTAGAAAGATGCTCAAAAACTCAGCAAAGTGACAAAGAGAAGGAACTGTATTTTGTTCCTGTGCTTTGTTTATGTGCTCCTAAAACCACACAACCACACACACACACACACACACACACACACACACACACACACACACACACACACACACACACACACACACACACACACACACACACTGACAACAGTAAATGATATACTGTATCCTCTACAATGGTACAGTAAAATCTTCACAAGAAAAGAGAGGGGCCGTCCAGTGAATGTCTTTGCCATAGCTCTGTCTAACAAACAAAGAATGGGACCAGCCCTGCTGGCTTGTTCAACAGGTGAATGAGAGTCTTGCGTCACTGCTGCAGCCAATAAGCTGCAAGCTTGTTCACCTAAATACACTGCTCTCTTTTGTTCTTCAGATAAAAAGGCTCTAAAATGAAATCAAAACATTTTCGAGTATAACTGCCACGTTTTTTTGAGTCAGACACCAGTCATGTGCATAATGTTTATAATGCAAGACAAATGTTGTAATTCTTTGCAAAACTTGCCCCAGAAAATGCCTTTCAACACACTCTGCTGTATACAACTTCCTCAGTTCATTCTGGCTATAAGGACAGAGGTGTTACAGTGCATGAAAATGTCCAGAGTACTCCAACCACCAGATGTTGATAACACGGCTGTTAAGATTCTTAACATGGTCTTGTGCGTGGTTACAGCAGAGCACAATCGCCACATAAGGCTCTCTTCCAGAGGAGATTAAAGACATGTCTGCTGACACTGAAACCACGACACAGTGCAAGATAAATGACTCTCAGACAAACTCTCCTTTTGAAAGAACAATAGTAATGTGCTCAGTGCATGGTGGACTTTTCAAAACCTCTCATGAGTGTGGAATTGTGACATGAAGTGAGAGTCTGTGGGTGTATTCACATGCGGGAAAGAAAAAAAAAAAAGACATGACATATAGGGGAAAATAGATCATCATCAAGTGAACAAAGAGGTTTTTAGAGAAGTGAGACAAATAATTGAAAGGGTGGGGCAAAAGCACTGTAAAGTCATCTTTACAGAACAGTAAGATTTTAGTAAACCTTTATTCTATAATTTGTCAATAAAAGTTAAACAAAGAACTGATAAGTAGGGGAGTCAACAACTACGGCTTTGCCTGGAGACAGTCATGCCTGTTCCCCAAGGCAAGTTTGCATGTTTAATTCATTGCATTAGAATAATTTAGCAGACCCTTTCATCCAAGGCGACTTACAAGTGAGGAACCTAATGTGGCCATACAGGGATCAGTATCTTGTCCTCGCTATCCTTTGAAGGGTCACAGAGGCCGAAGTGCATTCAAACTAAAATTAAGCAAGAGCCATGTAATGTCTGGACAAGTCCCTGGCCCGAAGGGTTAACGGGGAGAGGTGCTTATATATGCCTAACCTTACACCTCCAATTCCATCCATCCATCATCTACACCTGCTTATTCGTATTAAGGATCCCAGGGATCTGCTGGAGCCTGCCTCCCACCTCCAATCCATAATCCCCAATTAACCAGACATGTCCGTCTCTGAAACCACGTCGCTCTTTATGAACCTGAAGGTCTTTTGGTCTCTCACGCCTTGTCACATGCTAACTCTTTATCATAAATGTGGAAGGCGATGAAGAGCTGGATTAAGCCGGACCTTGTTCTTTTCCTATCCTTGACCAAGTTGTTTTGTTGCTCTCACATGGAGTAAGATCCATGTCTTCAGGACGAAGCGCTTTCATTCCACAACCACAACCAACCTCGTACTGGATATGTACTTGCTCGCTTTCAATTTCGATTCATCCTTGCCTTTATTGTTTCATTTGTACCGTGTGCTATGTTTAAATAATTGATTGGTGACCTCAGTGATATTTTCAGATACATTAATAAGCGGAAAGACGAAGTAGCAAAACAAACACACAGAATTTAACGCAGGACTTCTTGCTATGAAAGATCATCTCCCTTAACAATCTGAGCCATGGAGCAGAACGCTGCATTTGAAGTACTCATCAAACAGCATGACAACATATACCCAAGAGATGTTCAGATATTGGGGAGTGGCACATTCAAGGATGAGCTTTAAAGGCCACCAGTGGACCTGAGTCCGCTCACATCTACATTCCTGCCGGCCTCTGAACATGAACAGAGAGCACTGCTACAAAGTAAACACTTGAAGTGCCTTGTTTTGGAAGAATACCCTTTCAATAATCTCATGAAACTATCACATGCTGACCTTATGATACTAAATTCTTAACCTGGAGGGGGAGCAGAAGTAGCTTTGAATGTGGCCTTATTAGCTAAGACTATTTAAAAAACAATGGGAGGTTCTGTTTTGTAAGTGCATGTAACCGGTTGATACCCCACAGTGAACAGACTCCAGCTGAAGAGAGCTGCTGTAAACTCGGGATGACAAAAGGGATTTATCATGATATTACAGGCATGATTCCTACTGTCAGACGACTGAAGAGACTGCTTCTTAGAAATAAAATGTGTTGATACTGTAGTGGCTCTGAACTCATACAAAAACAAGAGAGATAAGCTATACGTCCCAAACGGACTTCACATCAGTCAGTGGAGTTTGGTTGTTGCTTGGGCCCCATCTTGTTTCCTCTCGAGTCCTTCTGCTCATGCGCCAGTAGAGATAAATGACTAGGCAGAAAAAAATTACCCCCTTCTTCCCCCCATACTGCCCCCGCTAACACTCCAGATTAGGAGGGAAATACATGTATACTGCAGGGACACTTGCGTAAAACACAACAAAACCCTTTTTAGGAGCTGTATTTCAGCGCTTTGCAAAGTTTTTTTTAATACATCTCTGAATTTAAGTTGAACCAGTCATCCTATTATTGTATAAGTGAAAACAAGCAGTCTAAAAGGAGAAAGTCAACACGTGGGAAAATAAACATTTTCTCTTTCCTTCAAAGAGTGGCAGGGCTAACTGTTGAAGGTAAAGGTGAGGACCTCAGACTTCCAAGAGGGGCTCAGAGTCGTCAGTCGCCGCTCCTCCACACTGAAAATAGCCAAATAAAGCGGTTTGGACATCTGGCTGGGATGCCTGCTGGACACCTTCCAGATGAGGGGGTTTAGGACATCCTATTGGAAGAAGGCCTCAGGGCAGACCCAGAACTCGTTGGAAAGACTGCATCTCTTGGTTGGCCTGCGAATGCCTTGGTTTCTCCAAGGTTGGAAGAGATGCTAGGGAGAGGGAGGTCTAGTGATATCTGTTCAAGCTCTCTAGGGATGGATGGATGGATGGATGGATGTATGGATGGATGGATGGATGTATGGATGGATGGATGGATGGGTGGGTGGGTGGATGTATGGATGGATGGATGGGTGGGTGGATGTATGGATGGATGGATGGATGGATGGATGTTATATTAAGACTTGTGTATGTCTCCTAGATAGGAAGCTGCAGACAGTATCTATATTTATCTTAACATAGAAACTGGAAACAGTAGTGTAAATACCAGTTTGTCTCTCTCTAAATATAAAACAACACATATTACAGCCCCTTTGAAGTTAACCAGTTAACATTTTTGAGCTCTTCTATTTTGTTTTCATTTAAACCATGCCACAATAGCACCAGGATATTGCCCCAGAGGGACTCTTGCTCCTTGCTGTGGCAGTGTGCCAGGAGTTAGTGCCATGCACAGCGCTATAAAAGACCACTGTGCCTACAGTACACCCTGGACACCACTGACAGACAGGGAAAAGCACAGTTTTTCATGTGGTTCATATAGCAGCTGTAAAGACAAAGACCACAGAACCACAGAAGTCAAGTGAAAATCTTAATTTCTCCGGGTGCACAGAGGAGGACTGTTCTTATCACGTATTAAATTATCCATTTAGTTGTGACAGTAAAAACAGCTGCCCGTTACAGTAGGTTGACATTAATCTATGAACCGTGGGTATTCCAAGAGCATGCTCTTAGATCAAAAGTAATAATGTGCAACAGTAATTTAAAAAAAAAAAAAGAGAGAGAGAGAGAGAGAAGAGCGCAGAAAGTCTGATAGCCAAATGAAAGGGGGTAAGAAAGAAAAAGAGCCAATATCAGTCTCCGTCCTCCCAGCCAGCAGAAAAAGCACAGTGGATTAATTCATCACCATGCTAAGCCTTTGCCCTTCTCTGGAATGAATTACCCAATGATTCTCAAGTTAGACTAAACACACACACACACACACACACACACACACACACACACACACACACACACACACACACACACACACACACACACACACACACACACACACACACACACACACACACACACACACACACACACACACACACACACACACACACACACACACACACACTACTGGTCAGAGAGCGCACAGACACAGTGGGAGAGAAAACCTGACAAATGCATGCAGGCTGCTCCGGTCAGAGAAGCATCATATCTTACTACGCACTCTTCAAAAGTGAGATGAAACATATGACAGATAGAGATATTAAGTTAGAAATAGCTGCGGGTGTACCGGATGATAGAAAACCAACCTCATATGCCTCGTCACCCCTGGCTTTGGGAGGGTTAAGTTAAATGGGGGAATTCTGGAGGTACAGCTGAGTGATTCCACCTCTTAAGATAATCCAGTGCGGATTGAGAAATTTTCCAACCCTTTCAAGTTTTCCGAATTCTACTGTTGTTTCTTCTCTTTGATCTTAAAATGAATTCACATTATTTTAATTTTCTCACAAATTAATTCTTCACAATGACAAAGCCAAAACAGACTGGACTTTTATTAGTTGATTTAAAAGAAAACACTGAAGAGAGCCAGTGTACTTAGCTGAAGAAAAAAAAAAAGCACATTTTTTTGATTAGAGAGAAAATGAGCTCTGGCACATCCTAATTCTGCCACTGTTTATAAATGCTTCTACAGCTTGAATTATGTCCACTGTGATTAATTGAATTGATTTAAGACAATCAACCAATCAACTGACAAATCAATATAAATCCACCACCACAAAGCTTGGTTCTGATATACATAATCTAACTTAGTTTTTTTGTTGTTTTTTACCCTGCGACAAGATCTTGAGGACGATACAAACCAGTTCTGCAGTATTTAAAGAGGCCAAAGGAATCCAGCAACCCTTTGTCCCTTAGATTAAAAAAAGGGTTATTAATAATAAGATCTGGAGTTCCTTCGTAGAAGAGAACCTTACAAATTAAAAAAAAAAATCTTCTGGGCTTTATCCAAAAAGATATCTGAAAGACTAAGTCCATGAGAAGCAAAATCCTCGGATCTAATGAAACAAAGACTGCTCCACTGGGCCACAGTTCCTAAGACCGGCTTGCTTTCAGCAGTGTCATGGAAACCCTCCCATATACTGCTGTTTTGCCAGAGCCACTGAAGTTACCCAACACATGCAGCACTCTGCAGTGCCAGTTTTCAAGACATCCATGTCAGTATATCAGTGATATTGGTTCAACGTAGGAAGAGTTACTTTTTAAACCAAACCACATATTTTACTAAACCTAACCAAGATTGTTCCTAATCCTAACTGAGCAGCTATGATGCCTCAAAGCAACTAAACAGTGAGGGAACTGGCAGGGGGGGAACCAGGTACAGAACTCATATACTTAAATGTGTGTTTCCCACAGAGTTGAGTTATAGGTTTGGAAGTGGTAGCAGGGGATGGTGGGCAGTGCTATGAGTCCTTTTCAAACTATTTATAGTTATCTTTTGACATATAAGAAAGAAAAAGCCAACTTTCACAATCTTATTGTGTTGCTCCTTGTTCACTTTAAAAGTCACGGGACAGGCTGCAAAAGTGAGTATTCTTGTTGAGCTGTAACAGATCACAGATGATCCTCAGTCTGTCCAGATCCCACCTGGATTTATCCATTAATTTACAAAAAAAAGAAAAAAAAAAGTTTGGTACAGCAACGTGGATCGTAATGCCGAGCATAGGGGCAAATATGTTGAGTAGGATGCACTTGAAATGCCTCTGGTGTGTTTTAAGTCACCAGAATGGAAGCACTTTGACTTCCCAGTCAAGTTGGTTGACGACAGTCTGCATTGCACCAATGCAAAGATCATGATGCAGGTCAGACACAGCAGAGGTAACGTCCAGCTGCAGAGGACGCATGTCGTCTGTCAGCAAAGAAGCATATTTCACCTTGTAGGTATTAAATATTGCATAAATAAACTAAATAAATAGGTGATTTCTGCTTCTTTCAAAGTTTGTGAACAAAAAAGGTCTCAGGATTTATAGTTGGCACACAAGGTATATATGAATGCCAATATGTGGGGGATGGTTATACATATGAAACATCATTCCACTGTCCACTGTCTGATGAAAAGTTAAAAAAAAAGTAAATTTATTCCAAAAAAAAATTTTTTTGTAGTTATTTGATTTAAATCAATAAAAGATATGGTCATGACAAAATGCAAATTGCTTTGCCAATGAAAAATACAATTAAATAATTCGAAGTGAAGTCTGAAACTCAAAAAAATGTGGAAACATCAAAAAGGGTCTGTTAATGCGGCTGGAATCGGGCAGGAAGCAGGATGGCATTGTTTCCCTAGACACTTGTAAGCTTAGCACCTTTTATTGCCCTTTTCCATTTATAATAAGAGGTAACAATAAGGCTTATTCTACACTTGGTGTTAAGGCAGGAGAGCTACTTGATTTCCTTGAGTGGGGGCAATCAGACTGGAAAATTCAAGGCCAGATAAATGGCGTTGTGTTTGGCTGAGGTCTTTGTCTGTTTGGCCTGACACACACACACACACACAAGCATGTATGCATGCAGACACACACACACACACACACACACACACACACACACACACACACACACACACACACGGGGTGGGGGGCACTATCACAGGACCTTGTACTTGAGCCTTATCATCACTAGAGCAGCCCAGATGGTAACATACCCTTGACAAAGCCTCACATCACACTCCCAAACTTCTATTGAATGTTTCTCACATTGCAGGCGCCAACACATGTTCTCTTTCTGCCTTTTTCTCTTTGAAAAAAAATATATTATATATGCACGTGTTTATAACATTCATACAGAAACTGTCTGCTCTGCATCATGTCGCTATCTCTCAAGGAATTAATGTGTGCATTTGTCTTTCAGAATTGCAATCATTCAGTCCCAAACACACACATAGAAACTAAAAATATGACATACAGTTATTTGAGATGACAGTTTCAACTACTTCCACTCGGATTGCAAATGCATTGCTGATTAATCTGCCAATTAATTCTTTCCACACAGTTTGTTCTGCAAACTTTGAGAAATCCCAGTGTTTCACTTTCATAATCCCCAAAGCCCAGTGTGACGTCTTGCCTGCTCGATCTGTTCAATGGCCCAAAACCAAAGAAACTTTATAATTGCACAAGGCAATAAATATAAGGCAATAAATATATACATAAATGCGGGGGGAAGCCGCAAATTCTTACCATTAATTTAGAAACAGAAAGTAGATTTTTCTAGGACAGAAATATTGTGGATATCTTCTCTTTAAAATAAAGCTGAGTCTAATATATATTGTGAGAGATTAGTGCTTTTCAGTTACATTGTGTTGAAAAGAGGGCTTATTAAATCACACATTTACACACAATTCACACAATTGCAAAACAATCAATGGCTACTATTGATCATTGTTTGGGAGAGGAAATCAAAAGAGAAGCAGTGCTTTGTATGACAGAGCCTTGTATGCTCCACAGGAACCTAATGTGCACGTGATTTCTAATGAGAGTCTCCTGTACATTATGGAAAAAATTAAATCTGGATTCTCATTGGAAAAAGCTCAGATGATGTTAAAGACGACACCTTGCAGAACGGGAATTAACCCTCTCCATCAGGAGAAGATTTGTATACCATTAGTCTAACTCAATCAGGGAGCTAATTCAATCAAAGGCACAGTGGGCGTCCTGACATGGGGGCATCTGTCACACTGACTTCTCACTGCATCCTGCGGTGACATTTGGCCATAAAATTCAGCTTGACAGAGGCCCTCGAATAGCCTGGAGTCTCTTCCAGACAAAACACACACGTCCTCAAAAATGCACATGTACGCTCATGTGTGACGAAATTCACGAGATCACACTTTTTTTGTTTGTTTCTTTTAAGTGGGGGCTTTGTTCTTGCAGATGCCTTCAATTGCATTTGTCCAAACATCACAGCACAAGCTATCTTTGACTTTATTTGTTAATGTTACTCCACTGGAGACATCATTGTTCTTCATTTAGAGACAGAATGACCGCTCCAAGCCACGTACTCCTTAATTACAGAGTTTCCCATCAATGGGATAATTCTTTTCAAGCTCATGTGAAAAACCAGGGTTTTCACTTTTTAGGTTTCCTGCAAGGAATTGCACTATTTTTCCTTCTAAACACACATCTGTCTTTCATTCACTGTCATGCACAAATGTAACATCTTCTAAGATTCATTTCATGTAATTATTTGTCAGCCAATACACAAACAAGATGTATTTGTCCTTTTTTTTTGCAACGATGAAACCCACTAACAAATATATATACACACACATACACACACACATTGCTTATGTGTCATAAATCCCTACTTTCCATACAGCATCCTCTATATACTTTTGGCACTTAAATGTTAATTGTCCACTTTCATGAATGAAACACAAAGTTAGGCAACGATAAGATCCCATGAGAAAGGAAAGGAGAAGCATCTCAAAAGCACAACTGGTGGGAAGGTTAAGTAGAGGCCAAAAGTGCTTCAGCTGAAAAAGACCCAAGTCTGACAACAGATGTCAGTTCTTTATAACTTAGATTTCTGTTCTATAAAGTCAGCATTGTTCCCGCAGGACGATTACGCACATAGGGAAGATTTAGAGCAATTGAAAACTGCAAAAAATGCTTGCATCATCCTGGAACTACATAGAAAGTTAAACCTAAAGTAAGCCAGATGGGCTGCTGACCCCACGACTTCCAATGTGTACAATGGCCTGGTTCCTTTGACTTCACACACATACACACACACACAAAAAGCAGCAAATGTGTCACGTCTGGCATAGAAATCTTATACTTCAGGAGTAGTTTCAATGAAAGCAAATGTCTACCAAAAAGGCAACAGAGCCTATTGATTGTAAACGTAGGGAATGTCCCAGATATGTCATACTGTCAAACTCAATTACTTTCATTCTTTCTGTTTCTTTCTATATCTTTCTCATCCTTAGACAGATGTGCATTTTCTTTAAGGCAGGAAATAGAGGCTGGACAACTCAAGCACAACAGAAAAAACGAGAATACCCTTCTCACTCACTCACACACGTGTTTATGTAAATGTAATGAAAGTAGGTTCCCTCACCTTGCAGCTAGGGGGTTTTAGGGGTAGTCCAGCGGCAGGATTTCCTTGATGCTGAGTGGTGTTAGTCTGCTGGGGTGAGTGGGAATCCTCAGACTCTTTTCCACTGTGGTAGACCACCCTATCAGAGATATGAATACTTGAAGCACAGCCCATGCTTCAACCAACTTCAGCCTTTTTCTTTTTGCGCAAGTGCTTTACTTTGAGGCTACAAGAGTGTCATTCGCCCTCTCAGTGTATTTTGAAGGTCCACTCTTCCTCCTAAGGTTTATTTTTGTGAAAAAATATATATAAATACATACATCTATGTATCATCTAGGCCACAGCAAAGCCGGTTCTCCAATTGGTCTAACACAAGGCATGAATAATATATGTATCTAACCCCCACCCCACGACCAGGAAGCTGATTTCCTCCCTCTGTTTTTCACATGAAGTTAATTGGAGATCTTTAATCAAAGCAGCTGTCCTGTCCTCGAAAACTCTGGGTTCCGTTATTCTTCAGCTGCTCGGATCCCCATGGACGGTTTCTATCCCTCACTCCGGCTCCTGTTCTCGCCTTCTTCGTACCACATCACCATTTTCTTATTTTTCCTTTAACTTCACTGTTACCAAGTAGGCCTAAAACACACCATGCAGTTCCCCCCCCAGTCAGTTTCATGCATTAGTTTTTATCCATTTTTTACGTCCGAGGTTTCAAGTGTAGTCGTCCTCCTCCACGTCAGAGCCATCAAAAAAAAAAAAAAAAAAGAAAGAAAATAAAGAAAAAAAAATGATTTATTTATTTTTTGTGGCTCTCTCTTTAACAATCTGGTTGTCCACTTGAGCTCAAGACCACAAACCGATTTTCACGACACTTTCCTCCAGTTCTGAGCGGTTCATCATCAACAGGCTGAAATATTCACACTGCGGAGTGTTATTCTGGCCAGTCGCTCCCATGTCAAACACCCTTCAGAAGACATAACGCCATGGAGCCCGGCGGAGCACTCCGGTAAACCGGCCCAAATTCACCAATTTAGGAAGCGGGGAAATCTTAGTGGATGGCTTGCAGTCTCCATTCAGACATCCGCTCCCCGGTTGAGGATGATCCGCCTGATATGAGCTCCAAAAGCCCGGGTGCGTTGGGTTACAGTGTCATCAGACTCCGCGATTTTCTCTCATTTTGGAGGCAAAAAAAAAAAGGGGGATGCAGAGGCTGTCAGTGTGGATATGTGTGGAGGTACCACCTCTGGAGAATGCACGCGTTTCAGAAAGACACACTGAGAGGAAAAAAAAAAATCAAAAAAAAAAGAAAGAAAGAAAGAAAAAAGGACCGTTCCGTGTCTCCAAGTTTCAGATCTGAAAGCGGGGAAGGCAGGATGATTTCAAGCTGAACGGAGCTATAAGGCAGAATCGAGCTACATAATGCTGATTTAATGTTTGTCTTTTCTCTGCCTTCTCTGGCGTTTGCCCTTCCAATTCTTCAGCACTGCTTGACAGCGGCACATCCAATAAAAGCACCCGCAAGGATTGACCTACAGCCTTTACTGACGTTAATGCAAATGAGCTGCGCGCAGCTAATGGCAACGCGCCTCTGCGCCGCTGGGTGGTCCTCCGCTTTCCGTGGGAACTTTGAAAGCAGGAAGCGGCCTCACACGAGCAGCTCTGAGCTGGCTGCAGGTACACCGTCTCAGCTGCTGTCCGTGCGTGCGTGCGTGCGTGCGTGCGTGCGTGCAAACCGCGAGTTTTGCAAGGTTTTAGAAATGACAGTTGCAAGGACAGATAAACGTCTTTGAATGCGTAAAAACGTTTAGGTCAACTCATAAATGTAAAATTATTTATGAAATGGTCATACAATCACAGATTGCGGCAGAAAATGTGGGAGTAATTGCAGATTGGTGTGAAACTGGAGTAATTCTCATCAGAATAATCGTTAATTAAAGTGTCAAATACCTCATTATTTGATTGGTGTTTCATTTTGTTTGCAGGAAATTGTGTGAACGGTTGTTTCATTTCAGGCAAGTTGATGTGCTATTTTTAAATGATTTGTTTTCATTCAAGTGCACAGTTAAACAATTAAATTGTCATTTTTTCAGAAACTTGTGAGGTATCTAAATAATGCACCTATATCATTAATCCCTGAAACCAATTTCTTTGACATCTTAACCTGGTGCTGCTTTATAAGAATCTTTTTGTATTTTGCACATCTGCATCTTTAATATATTGCTTTTTTAAAAAACCATATTCTTTATTTTTTTTTATTTTTATGATGACATTTTTTATATTTCTGATTAATACTGCTGTGACTGCAGAGTTTAATATCTTGCGTGTGATTTCAGTCCAGACAGATGACTTCCCTCGGAGTCTGATTCTGCTGGAGGGATTTTATTGTATTTTTAAATCCATGTTGATTAGGGCGTTTATATGGGGCCCCACATGAGCATAATGGTGTCCCATCTGGGTTTTTTTCTGCAGGTTCTATGTCATCCTTCACGCCCCCACATGGACCTATCGTGGGCTCTGTCTGGTTTTTAGGCGGAGCCCAACTGGTTAATTTTCTTATTTCTTATTTGGCTGGCTGCTGAATGGGGGGGGGCACATGCCGAATGCCTCTTTCTTAAGTATGTTGGTTTTGAATTTAAAATCTGGACTTTTTTTTAATTGAACTGGATTGCTCTTGTCAGGACTTCACTTGTTAGTGTTCTGTGTGTCTTCATGGCCCATGTAAAATAAACTGAACTGAAATTGAATTTATTTAACAACATCACTGTAGCATTAATGTTAGTTAAACTAGTGATTCTAAACTGACTGTAGGAGTGAGGGTGAGCATGTGCGCTTGTTTCTGGTACCTGTCCAGGGTGTATACCTGCCTTTAGCCTGACGACGGCTGGGATGGGCTCCAGCGGAGCCCCAGGACCTTGCAAAAGGATTAAGCAGGTAAAGATAGATTTCTGTTTATTTATTTTTTAATAAAACCATGTTGCTGGAATATAAATGATTTATTCCATTACTTTTTTTTTAAGCGTATAGTCCATTTACTGCCAGGGATCACTTTTATAGCTGCAAAAGCAAAAAGATATTAACACCATAAACTGAATTATGGTTTGATTTATTGCAAGTCATATTGTTGTTGCAGTTTTCAACTTTGATTTTGCAGATCACATGTTTTCCTGATATTGTGCAGCATACACTTGACTACTAAGATCAAAAGTGCTGACACGGCATGCCTAAATAGTAAAGGTTAATCAATTATTTCTATTATTCCTAGAACTTTGGTGCATGTACACATGCCTCCTCAGTGGATCGTGGTGTGGCAGACGTCATCCTGCCGGTTTAAACCATGTTGTAGTACCTTTCAGTCTCAGATGTGCTTAAAAAATACTTGGATAGAAAAGGCTGAAAATATGCGTTCCATTTCAAATGATCTTTTATTTAAGAGAAGAAGAAAAAATGTACTCAACAAATCTGTAACGCAAAAATCTTCAACAGTTATTCCAGCTTTACCAGCTTACAAATTTTCCTGTCACACTAATCAAATTAATCCTCCTTAGGTTATATTTTTCTAACATTTTTTTTTTCTTGATCCAGGCACATATTTAAATGTATCTATCATTTTACATCTTTTTAAAATCTCGTTATTTATTGAGTACAGAGTATCTGCTTTCTTTTTGGCATTACAGCAGTAAAGCCTGTCTGCTACATTTGTGTGGACTTAAATCTGTCAGGTGATTAGATTTCCAGTTGTGGTGAAAATAATGGCGATGCTAGCGAAGTTTTTACTCCTGCCATGGAGATTATGCAGCTGGTAGCGTTTGTTTGACTGTTTCTTAAGAGATTTACTCGAGTTATAGGTGGATTACCAAAGACATTTCACTGGGGATGGGGCACTGCTTTTCCCCCCTCAGCCTGGGCGGAGGCGTGCTATTGCAGACTACTTTAATTTATTTTTTCCATCAACGGGTATAAACTGTTGATTAAAACTTAAACAACATTAGACATGAGCTACAAAATGTAAAAATAAATCAATAGTAATATCAAGTTTTATTTACATATTGCACATTTTTGCAGTTTTAAGGTGCTTATGTAGTCGGCCAACTATGATTTGATCAGTTTTGTTCACAAACATGACCTCAGGAGACTTGGAAGAGTTCTAAAAAAAAAATTTTAAAAAGTGAGTTTTTATCAAATCAAACTCCTTTATGTTTTCATGTCACTGGGGAGTTTTTGTTGCAATACAGCTAGTGCGCGTCTTACATAAAAGTCAGTCTAGATTGGATGTGCTGATCCTTTTTTCTCTCTCTCTCTCTCTCTACATAGTTTTATAGCGTGACAAGGCAAAGAAGAAGTACAGTGATGTATTCCACTGCGCTGACATGCATCAACTGGCTTCGATGTGCATAAAGATGCTGCTGATAAGAAGGCTTAGGCAGAGGAAAAAAAGACGTGCGTTTTAAAGGAGCGCCCAGACACCTTATTTGTTCATCTCTTTGAAGTTGGTGGACTTGTGATATGCAGCTAAACAGAGAGAAACAAACATAGCTTTAAACATCTTTTTAAATGGCCAACGTGCCCTGGTTAACAACCAGTGTTGAAACTCAAAGCCTTGACATTGTATAATGCAGACTTTCCGCTGCAGTCTGCAAAGTCAAACTGGGATTAACTATCATCACGTGTTTTCTTTAGACTTAACAAAGGGCCTAATCGGTGGAGAAGTACTCCCCCTGACAAGCGGACTGACCTTTATGTGTCAAGCTTCAGGAGCCTCAGGATGCAAAAGGCTTCATATTGCTGCAGAGGTGCTGTTATTCTTGGCCTGGGCTCTAAATCTGGAAAACTTTAAGGGTTTTTATAAATAATAGTTACTTTGTGCAGCTCAAAGCAACATATCACATGAGGCTTTACTTTCTCTCCTACAGAGAAAACTAAAAAACAAAACCCAGCTTTCAAACACCAACTTCAGCCTCAAACATTTTACTGCTTCAAAACACACCAGTTTAAAAAGAAAACAATAATTCCACTAATTAAATCTGTTTGGGATTTGATAGATGGTGGATTTCTTAATATGCCTTTAATAGACCATGCCAATATTTTAAATATTTTTTATTTTTTTATCATTTTTAATTCTGACAGTGACTCCAGCTTATTATTCTTGGCGGTGTTACATGTTTACTGCTGCTTTCTTTGCTTTTCTGTCACTTGTATGTTTATCTATCAGCTATCATCACTGTACTTTGTGCTGCTGCATTCTTCACAGAGGAAAGTCATTTGTTTACGTTGGTTCGCAGTGTGATGACAAGTTTTATCTACACAATATTGCAAAGTTTCATTGTGTAAGCCCGATAGTTCCAGCTAGTTGTGAAACGTAAACAAAATGCCTTAATCACTTCATAAGTGTTACCTTTTTAAAGTGAATGTTTGATCTTTTGGTGTCCTCTAAACGATAATGTCATGACTATCACTCAAAGACCCTACAATTATTTTATCATATCAATGTTTTCAGAAATAATAATAGTTTAATCTCTGACTGCACTAAGTATCTTTATTTTATTAAAGCCTATAAAAGTTTATTTATAGCTTTTTAGCTGAACCCATCATAAATCTCAGTGATGAAGTGCCTGAAAGTGTTCCAATACCTCCGCTGTGAAATGAAGAAGCTTCAGTGGGATTCTTGTGGTAAGAAGTGTGAAGCTGTGACAAAAGTGTGATTATTTGATGCATAATCTGCAGTTTCTTGCAACTTTTTTTTAAATTCAGGATTCCAAATCATCATATCTGCAGTTATATTACTATATGCTGTTTTCTTTGGTTGTATTCAAAGATATTTCAATATAAATTAAGCAAATATTTATTATTTCATTTAATTTTCTTTTTACTTGAGTTTCCTCAAAGATGGCTTTATGTCATAGTAAAATTCTTCTAGTTAGATGTTGCATGAGGAGCTCATGCAACATGCTTTAAAAAGAAATCCACTTTGGCCATGTTAGATTTTAACCAATTGTAATTCTTTTTACCGTTTTCTAAGCTTCAAGCAACTGTTGAGGATTTCAAACCTGATGTGGTGCTTTATCCTACATGTCCACTAGAGGGCGCCAGAGGAGTAAGTCCTCCGAATATATATAACTCGTTTTGTTTAAAAGACTTGGATGTCAGTTGTCAGAAAATAATGTAATAAAAAGTAAGTGTTACAACAGTTTTTTTTCCTGAATTTACTAAATGAAGTTATGTCAAATGTCATTAAACATAACATAATCTGTTTTATTGCTTATTGCTAGTCCACATTCATGTCCAGATTTTTAATCAATTAATGTATATATATTAATTGTATTCTGACACATGGTTTTCAAATCTTTTCTCTCTCTCTGTTTCTCACTCTCTATTTTTATACTTTTGTAGTTGGCTGTATCTCACAGGATGTCCTGACACAACACAGATGCAGATGAAAAACCTCAACATTTTTTTTCCTCAGGCTATGCTGATGTATGATGTATATTGTCTGCACAAGTTATACTTGAATTATCTTTGTCTAACATGTTGTTCCCAGCAAAGATCCAGCTTTAGAACTGTCATTCAAAGTTACTCTATCAGATTTAAAGACCTTGTTCAAAGAAAGAAATAAAAACATGGCAATGATTGGTTGTTAAAGCAATAAAATTTGCCTATGTATGTATGTATGTATGTATGTATGTACGTACGTGTACGTGTGCGTGTGCGTGTGCGTGTGCGTGTGCGTGTACGTGTGCGTGTACGTGTGCGTGTGCGTGTGTGTTTGATATAACATATATATATCACACACCACACACTATATTGCCAAAAGTAATCGCTCACCCATCTAAATAATTGGAATCAGGTGTTCCAATCACCTCTATGGCCACAGGTGTATAAAATCAAGCACTTAGGCATGCAGACTGTTTTTACAACTATTTGTGAAAGAACGGGTCGCTCACGGGAGCTCAGTGAATTCCAGTGTGGAACTGTGATTGGATGACACCTGTGCAACAAATCCAGTTGTGAAATTTCCTCACTTATAAATATTCCACAGTCAACTGTCAGCTGTATTATAAGAAAATGGAAGTGTTTTGGGAATGACAATTCAGCCATGAAGTGGTAGGTCATGTAAACCGACGGAGCGGGGTCAGCGGATGCTGAGTGGTGTGGTCCGGTCCGAAAAGGTCGCCAACTTTCTGAAGAGTCAATCGCTACAGACCTCCGAACTTCATGTGGCCTTCAGATTAGCTGAAGAACAGTGCGCAGAGAGCTTCATGGAATGGGTTTCCATGACCAAGCAGCTGCATCCAAGCCACACATCACCAAGTGTAATGCAAAAGAATGGGAGGTCACTTAAGTTCATATGTGAGTCAAGGAAGGTGAGCCAATACTTTTGGGCATGTAGTGTGTGTAGCTCAACCCATGGGCCCAAAGCTGGTCGCTGCCACAAGATGCATCTGCAGTTCATGTTTTCTCTCTTCTTTTTTTTGACCTCATGGTTGTTGATTTTTGGTCCTGATTAAATGTTTTGGTTTCTACATTAAGAAAGAGAGGAGGGGGGGAAGCTGAATTATTAGCAAACTGTTTAATGGATTTTTGATCTTGACCAGTCCCTCTTTTCAACCTTATGCAACATTTAACCACTCCTATCCAGTTAAAAAGGGGAAACCCCTCTTGTTTACGGTGGTAAAGTAGCGTCAGCAACAAGTTGTGCTAAACCTACATTTGTTTGTGTAAAGTAATTGACCTCCACTGTTTCACTGTTCAAACAAACCGACCAGTAACATTACTCAGTTGTGTTTTGCATAAAGTAAGCACCTTATTAACATTCCTTTTTGTCCACTACCAACCCCTTACAAAACAATCAAATGCAGTTTTTGTTTTTCACATTGACCTTCTCGCACCCTCCCTTTGTCAGTATGCCTGTCTGAACTATATGCATTATATTGTTTCATGTTCTTCTTACAGTGCCTACACATTGATTTTATTTTATACAGTTGTGGACAATTGCAGTTTTTTGGGGTGGGGGATTATTAGAAAAACTGTCACAGGCAAAATTTTTAGTTTTTCATTTTACTTTGTAATTAACATCTCAAATAATACAAAGATTTTCAGTGTATTTTACATCAGGCACTAAAGGGTTAAGAGTAAGTAGCATGTTGGTGTTGCTAAAGAAATGCACTTCATTAACTGATCATCAGCTGGTCTAACCTACAAAAGCAGAAGAATTAGACTAGAATCTAAATTGGTAAATTACAATTTAAAAATTGAATTAAGACTGCAAACGCGTTTTTAAAAGGGACATGGCAGCAGAATCAGCGTGGCGCAATGGCCCAGTCAAAGATCTGAAGATGAAATGCTGTGGCGGGACCTTCAGAGAGCTCATACAGAAGATGATTTTTTTTAAATTAATGTAAGTGTGGTGTCACAAGTTAGGCAATCAGGCTTTTTTTTATGAGTTTTTGTTATATATCAGTATTTTTCTCACACACACGCCTCTCACGAAAAAAATAAAACATTGTAAAAAAACATTGACTTGTGAAATGTGCGTAGTCCTTATGCAGTCCTCGACATTCAAGAGGAACTAAAGGAGGTGAGGCTGTGTTCCCGAAAAAGCTGAAGCCTGATCATTACCAGGTCGCAATCAATTCTTCTGTTTGAAGACAGTTGCTGAGGCAGCTGGACTGTTGCACAATTAGGCAGCTGTACAAACAAGCAGTCCATCTGCACAATGCCACACCAACGCAGAAACAAATGGTAGACGACAGAACAGCTGTGAACAGCGGCGACTTGGCTTCAAGTAAACCTGTCCGGATGCACTGCCATCTTTCATCCAGTGTGAGATGTCGGATGAGATCATGTGGTGCAGCCACAGGCCTCATTCAGCTGTAGGCCACGGGAAATCATCTTTAAGAGCTCGATCCAAGCTGTACTGGTTATAAAGGTGAAGCAAAGAAGTTGGCAACATGTCCAATGAAAAATATGAAATGTGCTGAATGAACTGGATTTGGTACCACTAAAGTCACGTGGTGAGGTAACCAAAATGTGTGTATTCCTGTATATTCCTTTGAGGCAGCTACACATTCTTCATCTGATGTATACAACTAGGAGGGCATTGTTTATGCTTCATAACTTACATATATTTCATGAATTAACTGCAGCTTTGAGCAGCAACATTAGGATCCAGTCATCATACCACTGGGAAAGATGATGGCTTCTCTGATAAAGTGATTTGATTCGGAAATTGTAAAAATGAATCCCAGCTCAACAACAAGAGACTTTGCAAAACACAGGTATCATTAACATTATAACACCGTCTGTCTCGTTGTGAGCTGGAAGGTGAGCGAATAAAAGCCACCATAATCAAACAAGTTTACAGACATTAATGGGAATAAAGAATTTAATATTTGTAGACATTTCTTCTGGTCTAACAAGAATTAAATTGAACTGTTCAGTCACACCATCACTGTGTTTGGATGGATGGATGGATGGATGGATGAATGTATGGATGGGTGGGTGGATGGATGGATGGATGGATGGATGGATGGAGGGATGGATGGATGGAGGGAGGGAGGGAGGGAGGGAGGGATGGATGGATGAATGGATGGGCAGTGCTTGCAGGCCTCAAAACATCATCCAAGCTGTAAAATGTGGATGTGACAGTCAATCATCAGGTTGGTTGGTACTCTTCACAAAATAGATGGCATCATAGGAGAGAAAAAGATGAGGATTGTTGAAACTGGAGCCTATTCTAGCTGCCTTTTGGAAGCACATCCAGGTCTCCAGTCCATCACAGGGCCACACAAAAACAATTCAATTGGATTCAATTTTATTTATATAGCATGAACACAAGTCTCTAGGCGCGTTCCCGAGACCCAGAACATGAGCACACACTAACACTCACTCATGTGTTCATATTAGGATCATCAGTTCACCTAAAATGCATAATTCAGAGGAGGAAAACAGGCAAACTCTATACAGATAGTTTTCCAAACAAGATCAGAACCAGGGACCTTCTAGCTGTGAAGCAACAATGGGATCAAGCGTGATCTGTAGCATCAAGTGACCATAATCTTTTTGATTTTCTATAAGATTATGGTCATTTGAGTGTCCCGTTCCATAATCTTATAGACAATCTCTAAAATAATGGTCACTTGGTCGTGTGCAGTACAGAAGAGGCATGAGCCTTGCACAGATTTGCAAGAAGGTCCACAAACTTGATTCAGCACCACCAGTTCTGAAGGGAGGAATGGGCCAAAATCCCAGTAATGCATGGTGGGAATCTTGAAGGGGGCTATCCAAAACCTTTGACCCATGCGTATATAAACTTCTAACTTCACCTGTAAGGACCCATGGTGACACAGGTGTCTTTAAATGTCCTGGACACATATCACTTCGTCTGTGTTATGCACATCATATTTTTTCTTCAAGTAGAAATGGGTCCGGGCTCTTATAGGTTGATTAAAATAATATATTTTAAAAACTAATAAAAACTTTCTGTATATAATTCTTCTGGCATTATGTAGATAATGTCTTTTAAATCGCATATAAGGTAGTTACAGTCGTAGATCAGCAAGTGTGTCCTCAGGTGAAGAGTGCAGCTCAAAATCATCTGGAGCACTTACAGCCAAAGTGTGTGCGTGTAGAAACGCATCTGGCCTTCGCATTATCATTATTATTGTTATTATTTTCAGCTTGGACTCTTGCTTTCCACTTAATTGTCGAAACTATTAGCAGTCATTCAAGCGTCTATTCATCCTGTTGCTGTTTCAAAATCATCTCCACACCACATTGTGCATCGTGTCTGACGTCATCTCCACCCGAACACGACACCGTAGTATTTCAAGCTGTGACTACATATCCAGAGGAGAAGCTCCAGCTGTGCAAACTAATCCAACTATTGGATTAGTTTAATCACTCTCAATAATTTCCCCGATACTTGCTGAGAGTAGACAAATAAAGAAGTAATACCTGGGCATAGACTCCAATTCCAAATCCTCCGAGAATAAGATGAACTACTTACTGAAACATCCCATTTGTTTTCCAAGCTTTGGTTCCTTTTTTTTTCTGACATCATCATGAGACACCAATGTGGATATTTTGGCACACAAAAAAACGAGCAACTATTGTTTAGAGTAAAATGGGTCAGAAAAAAAGACTGAAGAAACCAACGACATGGAAGCATAAAGAAGATTTCAGTCACACAGTTAGACAATAACTATGACTGTCATTACATTTAAAATTAAAAACACAAATAAAATAACCATCATCACTGCTGCGTTTTATCTTTGATATGGTATTGTTTTTATATAAAGGTTTATATAACAATATACTGTATGATGCAATACATGTGCCTTTGACACATGAGCTTGGTTAATGTTTACTGACAGAAACGTGTTACAGTAAATGTGGCGGCTAATTCAGGTGGTGCCATTTATCAAACAGGTGAAAAACTCCCAGGTTAACAGGTTTGCCATGGTCGCCTTTATCCATCTGGCTGGATAAAGGCATATCAGCATTGATACAGGACACAGGAGCTCAGTGAATCCCAGCGTGGAACTGTGATACGATGCCACCTGTGCAACAAATCCAGTCGCATGTGTTTGGGAACAACAGCAACTCAGCCATGAAGTGGTAGGCCACATGAACTCACGGAGCGTGTTTAACAGATGCTGAGGCGCATAGGGCGAAGAGGTCACCAACTTTCTGCAGAGTCAGTCGCTACAGACCTCCACACTTTATGTGGCCTTCTGATTAGCTCAAGAATCGTGTGCAGAGAGCTTCAAGGAACGGGTTTCCATTGATTTATTTTGTTCATATACATGAACTTATTTTGGCTTTTTCCTTTTGCTGGGGTCATATATCTGTTTCTAAAGTGTCGAATTTCATTGGTCCATTTAAATTAAAGGATTCTGCAGGAATCCAAATAAAAAATACACCCAAGTCTTTTCTGTGCATGAAAAACGCCTGATGTTAACCTTGAGGTGGGGGTGGTATCGGAGGCATCTGGGATAGACCACCATGCACACACCTGATTCAAATAAAGTCCTTACCACTAGCTTGTCATCAAGTCTGCATAAAGTTTATTTATAAACCATTCATTTGCAACAGGTGGGCTGGAGCAAAAATCCTCTAAAATGTGTAAGGCCAAGGTGGCCTTCGAGGACTGGAAGTCCCTGTTCAACATCTGGCAGGGATCTTTCTGTGTGGAGTTTGCATGTTCTTGAGTCTGGCAACCCATTCCCCATGACCCTGAATATGTAATATATATATATATATATATATATATATATATATATATATATATATATATATATATATATATATATATATATATATATATATATATATATATATATATATATATATATATATATATATATATATATATATATATTATCTGCGACAGCTTCAAAAGTCAGGAGTGTGATGGTATGAGGTTGTATGAGTGCTTTTCCAGGGAAGTCCATGCATTTTTCAACGAAACAATGCACAACCACGTTCTTTCACACTGCAAAGGAGTGCTCGGGGAAGATGACTGTACAGGACTGACCTGCCTGAAGACAAGTCAAGACAAAATATTGCATGGTTTGGGAAGGTTTTACAGGAAGAACATGACAGAACATCAACTTATTGATTTATATCCTCAATGCAGAGATGTCTTTCAAGTGATGTGAGCAGGAACAGCAATAACACAAAATGCTGAAAACTTGATAGTCCCAACCAACGCATTTAGTTATTTCCTCAACAAAATTAATAATCTTTTTTTTATTGGTAAAGCGCCTGGCTGCCCAAAGAGCAAAGATATCCATTTAAATTTTCTAAATCTAAATCACATGCAATTAAATTCTCAAACTATTTTACAAAGCTATGTTGACAAATGATATTCTTTAACTGATGAATTTTGCACACAACATCTTTCATAAAATGATGAGGCACTCCTTGCCTTTGTTTCTGAAAGTCTCAGCCTATCACCAACATCGCTGGAGGAGAGGCTGGGTACATTCTAGTATTTTATTGTTGCTTATTTTAATCATAGTTAACTTTATTTCAATATCTAAATAAAACTGAAAAAGGCCTTTCCGACTTCACCCAAGGTTAGTGTATTATTATATAACTTATCTTGTGTTAGTAATGCTCATGCTTTGACTTAAATAAGCCAAAAGACCTAATATCCTTTCCCAAAAGTAAAAAAAAGAAGATTTAAACTCATAAAAAAACAAACATAGGCACACAGCAGCGAAACAAATGGTTTAATTACATTTAATAGTGTTACACAATGTAAATTGTTACTTGTATTCCACAACTTTCCTTGAAAGTAAATATCAAGGTTGTTACACTCCTCTTTATAGGCACCAAAGACTCAACAACAAAACATCTTTCACTCTTAAAGCAGTTTTGCTTTGCACTAAAAGCATCCAAGAGGTTTCTATGAGCTTGACAGGAGCATGTAACTGGCCCAGACTTGTAATAAGAGAAAACAGCAGAGGCAAAAGGTAAACAAAATCTGATATGGACTGCATAGTAAATATATTTATATATAAAACACTATTTGCTGGGAAATCCAATAAAAACTTGTAAAAAATATAAGTAGAACCTTCTCTGTTCCATTGACTGAATTTTTCTTTACAAAATAATAAACTAGTGATAAGAAGTTAAAATTGTTTTATGACCTACATAAAAGTTTTATACATGTATTTTACTAAAACAAAATTCTGGAAAATGTTAAGAGAATTGTGGGTTCTGAGGGTGGTTTCCATTATGCAAACATTTGTCCTTACTTCCTTCCAAACGGTCTCTTCCTGTCAGCTCTGTCTGAGATGCGAGAGAAGCTGAGATGGACAGACGCATCGAAGGATGCTGCTCTGTGGGATTAGAAGATCATCTGTGATGGTGGAGGGAGAACAACTCCCAGATAACAGGAGAAGAAAGAATGCAAGGAAGCAGGAAAGGAAGTTGCTATGATGAAAATCACCCAGAGTCTTCTTGAGGAGGTGGAGTCACACCTCCTGTGCCCTAGTTTGATGACATTCACATACCAAATTGTACCTTGTCCTCACAGCTTTGGCTTTTGGATGAATAAGCCATAAATGCTTCAACTTCACAATAGCCAGGCCAGAAATGCAGTTAATATTGAGATTACTGAGTGAAGTAAAGGGATTAACGGATGTTGATAGCCGATAGTGAGCATGGATGTATTATTTATCTGTGAACAAAGCTGTCTGCAAAAGCACTCTGATGTACAGCAATGTCAAAATCAAAACCATTCATGAATGTTCATTTCTGACACAAAAGGCACAATCCGGAAAAGTGGCTTTGGCGGCCTCCTATCTAGACTGCCCCATTGGTATTCATTTCACACAAGTTTGAAAAAACACGCAGTTGAATTGGAGCTTTTCTTAATTTGCACCCGGTGGATCCTTGTACAAGATAGCTCCACCCATCTATGATGTGGACATCGTTGATTAATTAGAAAATCAAGATTCCGGACTGAGCCTTTAGTTTTCAAAGCTCAATATAAACTGCCTATTTCTGGCACAGCTAGTGGAAGTAGGACTGCAGGGTACCACGGCGGCGGACATCCGTTGTCCAGCAGTGGAAGCCGCCACCCAAGGAGTTGGCATGGCGAATGTTCACCTTTATGGTCTTGATACCTGCAAAATGTGCATAATTTATACATTAGAGTCACACAACAGCCTTTGTTTCCTGCAATCATACAGCGTATTTCAATATAGATGGACAGCATTATCATAAATACTTTAAGATGAGTTAAAACAAGCTGTATAACTTGTCCATTTGCGCTCACCAAGGTTCTCAAACATCTTCTGGATGGTGGTTTCATTGGCGTCAACCATAACACGTTTCTCATCCAACATCAGGACGTTCATGGACAGCCATTTGGAGGACATCCACAGTGGGTGGTCTGTTCGGAAAGAGTCGGTTGTTTTGAGTAAAAAAATCTAATTACTTCGTTATGTATAAGAAGTTTTAGTTTAAGTACTCACTATCAGGAATCAAAGGCGTCGGAGGCTTCACAACAGACCAGCCAGCCTTCTTGAACATGTCAATCTGAGGTGAAGAGCAAAGAGTTGTGGTGAATCACTGTGTGGCTGTTTGTTTTTCCTTGTTTTCTTTGAGCCTCCACAGGAGGGCAGCACAGCAGGCCTTCTGGATTAAAGCACACTGGCAGACCTGAGAAGTCTTATCCTACAATACCTGGCGACACGGACGATCAGGATTTGACAGGACCAGCCCCGGACCGATGATGTTAAACGTGGCATCGATATGCATGGGGTTAGGGTCCTTGAATGAGATTATGTGGATCTTATAATCTGGGGCCAGATGACGACGCATCCACTCAATTCCCATGAAATTTGTAACCTGAAAAAGAACAGAGATTTCAGAGTTTTAACTGAAATGAATGCTGAGTCGCAAATTCTGACAATCTGAAAAATAAGTTTATCTAGTGTGACTTCTGCATGCTGCATGTGACTCACAGTTAACCAATATTCAACACCTGACCCTCTAAAGGAGATAGCAGATATACGTCATACCTGACTCCTCTGGACAAAAAGGTCCCTCCCGGCCCGGATAAAATCAGCAGCATCGAAGCAGGGCTCATGTTCTGTGGTCACAAACTTCCCCTGGGCAGCCAGCTGGTGTCTGTCTTCCACTGTACGGATGGGATAGTCCTGAATGATGCAAGAAAATGATAATTCACTGGAGCAATTAAGCCATAACGCATAGTCTTTTTTTATAAAGTAAAATTACAAAGCAGAGTTGAGAGGTGATGTGAAGCACATAATGAGAAAGAGTTTTATAAAAGAGCCTTTATAAACATTAGTTCAACATAGTCTGCACTTAAAACAGTTAACTGGGTTCCTTTGGTGTTTACCATCAGGCTCCATGGCAGTCTCACCTGATCATACAGCTCATCAGCCATGGTGGGTTTTGGAGCGGTGGTCCACTTAGCACCTTTCCTGAAGTACTCCTTGATCAGAGGCCTGTAGGCGCGGTACTCGAAGAAACGAGCCCTCCAGGCCATAGGAGCCTCAATGATTTCATTTCCTACAACCATAAGGATGTCTCTGGGCATAGCAGCATACATTCCTGCAACACATTCAGCATTGAACTATGACGATGCTCTGTCACCTGCAAATGCCCAACATTGCCTTTTGCATGTGCCATTGTACCTTTTGATGTGAAATCTGGAGTATTGTATTCCAGGGACCAGTCGATGGGGTCTGGCCTCCTCACAATGACGCCCTCGTGACGGAGAATATTGCACATTTCTTTAATCTCAGCAACAGCTTTTTTCAAGTGGTCCGCAGGAAAAGGCTGACCCCCATACTTCTGGTAGAAGGGCCAGTACTTCTCATATGTGTTAGCCTGTGGAAATGTTTACAATGATACAGCAAAAGCACTGTCACACATCCATGTCTTGCATATTTCAAATAAATCATCTCGTGAAACTTACTTTCACTTCCACAGTGAAGGAAGGGATGTGGGCATTTTCAGCTCGACCCACAATCACCTCCTCAAGAGGGTCCCATTCGTTGTAGCTGCAGACAGGACATTCCTGCAGAGCAGGCTCAGTAACGTGTTCCTCTTCAGCTGCACGCTGGGGTTGTGCAACTGCTGCACTTGAAGTGCTCTGGAAGGCCCTTTGCACCCAGCCAGTGACTGACCGGCCAAGCTGAGGAGGGAGAAATGGGTCATTTTCATGCTGTGGAGAAATGCTCCATGGTAAAGCCAAATATGACATAGTTAATAGCTTTTTAATAGACTTACTTTGAGCAAGAATACATTTTGTGATTTTGTTGGATTTGAAACTGCAGGTGATAATGCTGAATAAAATGGCTTGTTCTGGTCAAATACAGTAGGAAAAAACAAGTGGAAACTGATAGGATGCACTGTTCACAGACTTAAATGCCTTCAATGAGATAGATTGGTTTGGTGCCAAGGTACACGTGTTATTAAGAAGCCTTATCTCCTCAGATAGACCAGAGTGTGGTCTATCTGAGACCTCGGCTGGCTCAGGACCAGCTTCAGTGCCACTGAGTTTGAGAACGCATCTGTGTCAAACAGCTGTTCACTGTCACTCAGAAGTCAAAAGGAAAAGAAACTCCGCAGTCAGGAAAATCGGATCAGTCCTTGGAAGTTAGCTTTGTTGGAAGTGATCTGTGTAAACAAAGGCTTCTTTTTTTCTTTCTTTCCACTAAAAGTCGATCATATTGATTTTTCTTCTTTAACAGTTCTGTATATTTAAACGCTCCGACGCTTATAAAGGAAAGCAAATCAATAAATCAGTTAAGCTGGTTTTAATTAACTCAGATGTAACCCAGTGAAGAAAAGGTCGAAATAAATGTCTTTATTCACTGACGTGTGCTTTTTTAACAAAAATAAAATAAAAGATATATATTTCTAAATAAAGAAAATAAAAAAAACATGTGGAATTAAAAAACATAAAACCACCACAATACAAACCATGGCTCCGATCAGATGGGCAGCCTCGGCCCCTCTGCTGCCTCCTCTCAGGCATCTCACTCGCAGCATTGTCCGCAGAAATAATGCGTGAAATCAGACTTCAGCGCAGGATCCACCTCTCAGTTTGCTCATGAGCGAAGACTCCTCAGCTTACAGCCAACTTTATAGCAGGGGGACTACGTGTCTCTTAGACCATTGGTCGCTTTCGTGCAGTGATGCAACGTGACTTGAGAAAAAGCATTTCTGAAACACAATCCCTTACGCCAGCAAATTCTTATCAGCCCGAGCACGAGCGTTAAAAGTTTCCAAGTACAACATCTGAAAATTGTATGGTAAGTTGTCATTGATTGGTTGAGCGTTTTTATAGTGTCCTTTTTACTTCAAATGCACCATTTTAGTGACGTGATATATTTAATCACACACGCTTATTTCTAAAAAGTGTTCTGTCTTCTCTTCTTATTGCAAATTATGTTTAAAATCAGAGAAAAAAATGGGGGAAATGTATTGAGAAGAGCATTTATATGCATAAACAGCCATGTCTAGTCAAAGTTCTACCTGTCCAAGGACCTCGTCTTGCTTACCTATCACTGTTTTTGAATTCAGAAGACTATTATAATATTTAGGGCCCAATGAGAACAGTTTCAGACACAGAAAATGCAGGAAAAGGATAAGCACGGGCCTGACATAATCAAAGTGCAACACCACATGTGCTACTGGACTGTGCTCACATGAGTTTCACAATCTGCAGACAAACTGGCTGCTGATATTTAAAAAAAAAAAAAGAAAAAAAAGAAAATCTTTGGCTGATACTGAAGGTTCAAAAGGTTTGAAGCATCTTGTATGTACCATGGATGGCTTCAGGTCCCTGCAGCATCATCCATTACTCCAACAGTCAAAAAGAGAATTTCAGGTGATAATCCGTGCTGCGCTTAGTAGTTTAGTGTGACTGGAAGTGCTAATTTAGAAAGAAAAAGCAGATAAAGACATAATTTACATATACAGTGCACTGACTTGATCAACCCCAGCAAAACATGGACTCTGCTCATTGAGAATGTTCATTCTTCTGGTTTCTTTTGTAGATTTTAATGTAGACACAAAGCTACCATATCTTTTTTTTAAACTCTTCTTAAATGCTTTAAAAAAATGCTTAAATTCTAAAAAGAATTAAACGAAACATTTGTAGTTTTTTTCTCAATGAAACATTACATGAAGAAAAAGGTCATGGGCATATTTTTTGTTTTTACTGAACAATACTTGTTCAGATTTAAACATGAAAATTAGTCGTTGGACTTTACCAGGTGCTACACCTGGCTGAGGTGTCAGTTGAGAGTGGCAAAAGATGTTGGGTGGTCCTAGTCAACTGTGTCTAAAATTTGAAGTGCAAACAAAAATTGAAAGGTTTTAAAAAGTAACAGAAATAAGAAATGCATAGCCTGAAATAAGTTTCCCTGTTAAAAAATCAACATCTAAAATTCTGCAGAATCTAAATTGTGCAGAGAAAGAATGTTGGAAGATTTGTTGGATGCAGCTCCATTAAAGCATGAAAGTGACAAGAAGGAACATTTACACAGTCATGGATGAGATTGGGTTGCATGTCAGGCAAAGGACCAGGAGAGATCACAGAGATCACAAGCGATACTTCTAAAAATTAATTGTCAAGAATACTTATGGACATCTTACTCATTCCATCAGTCAAAAGTAGGTTTTGTTCTGATTAAGTCATTTTTCAGAACGGCAGTGCATCTTTTAACAGCTCAACTTAATAACGTGACCAGCATTTATACAGATCACAGTCCGATTGGAAATTCACTGAATAAAATAAATAGAGAAATTGGCTCCATCGTGCTATTGATCTCTGAAAGGTTAGCAGTAGTTGAAAATCTCTGAAACACATAGGAACTCCTTACACCGTATTATTGTTTCTACAGTTGTATTCTAAAGAATGTATGAGCAACGTGAGGTTCAGAGTACTGTCCAGAGGCATTTCAGCACATAGCAGAGCTGGGGATCAATCCACCAAGCTTCTGGATGGACGAAGACCTTCACCACCTACTGATTGAGGACTGTCCCCTGGTCCTCAAATCTCCTACATTGTCATTCTAGAGTTCACAGTGCAGTTTCTTTCTGGACAACCCTTGCTCCTTGTAGCTCTCATTATGCGCCACTATTGCCTATATTCCTTTGTGAAGGCACCCTTGCGCAGTTTCTCCAGGTTCCTATGACCACTGTTTTACAATTTTCTTAGTCACAGCTTGCCTCTGAACAACTGGACTGTATGTGAAGAAGTAGCAAATAATGCCTCAAGGAGGGAGGGCCAAAAAGCAATAAGCATTTCTGATATTTACATAGAATAAATCCAACATTTTATTTTCTTTGGTGGAGCAGTTGACAAACATTTGGAAAATTTGGAGGGTGGTTGAAATGTCCAAAAGATCTGCAGGACGACTCTGGTGTTGTGTTTGTGGCTGTACGTCTGTGGTGTGAATCACTGCGTGGCTTCCATAAATTAAAAACAAATAAAAATATTATTTAAGCTTATTTAAGATGCATTATAGTCCTGCTGTGTCCTCTGTGCTCAAGGGGGAAAAGGAGCTTTTTATCTGCACGCATTTGAAAAAAAAAAAAAAAAAAAAAGCTTTGACTGTGTATTTGTACTTTCTATAACTGTATGTGTATTTTGCACAATTTTTAAAGGTCTATTAATACTGAATACTATGTAAAGATTTTAGATTAATGATTCAAGACTTCAGAATTCATCAGGACACTCTCTTTCTAGTGTGACTTTTGCTTAATTCAGCAAGACAAGGCAAAACACATTCATTGCATTGTAGCTTTTTTTTGTTACAATTTCAGCTGTCTGACTCAAGTCATTGTAAGTGAAAGAAATGTGGTTATAAAATAAAAACTAAACATCTGCCAATCTCAAGTAATCTTTTATTTTCCCCACACAATATCACCATATTTAGATTAGATCAATATGCGTTTTAGTTTATCTGACTTGAAGTTTCACAATTTCAAATAACTTAAATCGATTTTGTAACTTGAAGCCTTTTTCAGAGAAAATAGGCAAATATTTGTATATTCTTAAAAACTGGAATTGGATATTGAGTTTAAAGCTGACATTTGAGCTGAGACGACTGGCCAATAAAGGACTGACCCTTCAAAGTCCATTAAACGGAGATGACTGGAAAACAAAGTTGATTGTCGACTTAAGTTACTCAGACTAAACATTGATTAGAAGCCTTAAACTTTAAGCTTTATATTACCACAAATAATAATGAAATGTATTAGAAGTTATTCAACTAGCTCATTAAGGTAGCCCAGAATTGTGTTTTATTATTTAAAAAAAACCCTTAAGAATGTTTAATGAAAAAAAGCAATGTCAAAACATGTGCATTGAAACTAAAAGTCCCAAACCAATGCAAGAAAGTATGCTGTATTTCAATTTTCTTGTCCTGTCACATACATCACGTTTGATTTTTTTTAGCTGAACCTAAACATAATGACACAAACAAAATTTGAAGCTCATCTTAAGAACATTTACTTGTGAACACATGTTTTCAATTTATTTAACCAAAGAAGTGTTGCAGTTGTTCCAAACTACAGAACATGGTATAAAATTCTAGTGAAACTTGCATTTTTTTTTAAAGATCTAAACCTTTTTCTTTTCTTTTTTTTCAATTGATGGGTTTCAGCAGCAGCTAATGTTTGGTGGCAAAGCTTACAGGTGAATCAAAAACAAAGAAAAGAGTGCCACCTGCAGGAATCTACAACTGAGGTCTTCTTTGTGTTTAAGCCAGTGCATGAGGGCAGTAGCCAGGATTTTTTTTTTTTAATCTTTAATCCAAATTCAAATATCCCAGTCCCATTAGCTCTTGCAGAAAGCAAGCAGGAATATTTTCTCACACTGACTGTTCTTTCTGCTTTGAGGTCCTACTTTAGGCAAAGTTACTTTGCCAAATTATGCCTCTCTCTACCACGCTGCAACCTTACATTGTTTGCTTTGGTACATTCAGTTCAGTTGAAGTCAGGTGTAACTAACTAGATTTAAGATATTTTGTAAAAAAAAACAAAAAAAACACACACATAAAGCTTTTGGCTCATGAGCGACAGCACAATACTTTTACAGCAATTTGCTGAACTTTATTTTCCTTCTTTTTGTGAACCCTTAAATAATCCCATTCCCCACATTCCCTCCTTTAGTTTGGAGTGATCCTAAATCTGAACTACAACCTCAGTTCCAACAACGTAGGGACGTTTGGTCTCCTCACTTCCCAGATGTTTACAGGCAGCTTTTACAAGGAGAAGAGATGTCACACAATAGTAAAAACCACCAGTTCTAACTTTTTTGAGATGTGTTGTGCTATCAAATTCAAAAAGATTTGCAAATTATTGCATTCTGTTTTTGTTTGCATTTTAAACAGCATGGCAACATTTTGAAAATTGGGGTTGTAAAATATCTGGTATGCTTCAGTTTTAACCTCCAGTCCTTGTCTGATCTTTTGCTGTTCCGCACATCTGTCTGCTCAAGTTGGTTTCTTCTGAAGCTGCTGTGAACCGTTAGATGTTTGAGTTTGCTCGGACTTTGCCTCACCAGCTATGTTTACTTTTTCTATAAACCGATCAGCCATAACACTATGACCACTGACATGTGCTGGCATTCATATGCTATTTGGGCATTTGCCACTCAACTAAAATTGAGCGCAGACTAATCAATCCCCCAACATGGCAACACCACACATTTGGTTTCCAGACTTTACTGACAGAGAAGAGTCTTTGGTACTGCTTATATCTTCATGCCAGTCACTCGGAGATGCCGTCAGATGTCCAGACTCACATTAGGCACATTTTCTTTTATCATGTGTGACAGTAGATTTGGGTTATGACTTAACATACAACACACTATGCATGAATGAGGACCACACACCTGCCCTGTCATATTTGTTTTGTTTGATCATACTTTTGGCCCCATCCCCCTTGACGCTGTACTTTTGTCATGTGAATCTGAATCCATCAATCACATCTTGCAACTTGAATGATGATGCATGGCCGACTGATCCTGGTCATGCGGAGTGTTGCATCTTAAAACCTCAATAAGCTTAAGCTCCTTTCATCTGAGTGCCCTGACAAACTGTGCTGGGGATTGAACACTAAATAAATAAAACTGAATTGACTGAATTGAGTGTGAAACATGTGTGACTCCTTCTATGTATTACTATATTTTACCCTTTTTAAGTGTATGGTAAAGTCTTTGTTTGGTTTTGTATTCCCTGATGGAACATTTCACTTTTTCTTGGAACTTCGCGTACTTTTGAGAAAATGCTCCGCCCCACGGAACAAAATCCTTATTTGCAGCATTCACCGTTTTGCAGCCCAGCCTGCATATTTTCTTTTACGGGCTTTAAAAAAAAAAAGACTTGACGATGGAGTTGTATGCGTTTTCAATAATTATAGCAACTATCCTTGTCATGCCACTCGCAATCAAAAGGTTTTTCCCATATGTTTGGATGGACTTTCTATACTTTGGGGATATTATCCGGATTTTGGTCACATTTGTTGCGAGGCGAAGAAAGAGACCTCTCTTTTTTGTTTTGGACCGTTTCTTGGAGCAAACTTCTGCGGATCCAAATAAGCTCTTCGTTGTGTTTGGAGATGAGAGCTACACTTACGCCCACACAGACAAAAGGAGCAATAAAATCGCCAACGCGCTGCAGTCTCATCCTGGGTACACAGCTGGGGACACCGTCGCACTTTTCATGGGGAATGAACCCTCCTTCGTGTTTACCTGGTTGGCTTTGGCAAAACTTGGCTCTCCGGTTGCCCTGCTGAATTACAACATCCGGACCAAATCTCTCCTGCACTGCTTTAACTGCTGCAATGCAAAAGTAGTGATAGCAGCCCCAGGTATGACACTCCACACAATTTTGAGATGCCACAAGGATTTTGCTTTGTTTGGAGCCACCCAAGTCTGAAAATATGTGATGTAATATGAGCCTTTAGAACTGAAGGGTACTCTCACGTCACAGACCCAGATCAGACTAGATCTACAAGCCTCCCTGTTTATATCGCCACCTAATGTAATCTCTTGCTGCATTTACTGTACCTCGAAAATGGGCAGCGCAAAACTGATTTGATAAAAACACCAATTTCAAAAGAGACACCGTGCTGAAGATTGGGTTGCTTGGAGTAGATATGCTGGCTCCGCCCCCTTAAACCAGGCTGAAAACAACTGGTTGATTTAAATTTAAATTTTTTTTAACAAACTGTAACTGTGGGATTCCGACTAAAACATACCATCAACATTTCATCAGGATCTAATGATGTGTAGAGTTATAGCACATAAATAAATATAGTAGGTATTATACATGAGGTGTTGTGTACATTACAGATTAGGGAAGCTCGAGGGAAGAAACTGTTCTTTACTGTTGTGGGCATGTATGTCCTGTATCTCCTACCTGATGGAAGCGGGTGAGCACGTTGAGTTGGGTCAGGGTCGATGTCAGTGTTAGTTTTCAGTACGTTATGTAATCATTTTACTCATAGTTTCTGGTTGTCAAGCTGGAGCTTGTAACACTTTGGATGGTTCCCATTGGGCTCTTTTTAGCTCAACAACCCGGAGGTCAGGGGTCTTCTTAGTCAACATGTTTGGATGTCTGAATTGACTACCGAATGAAAAACGGACATGACACCTTGTGGATCTGTTTGCATTGGAAGCTTTGATTGCATCAGAAGCTGAGAAAGGCTAAACTTTTCAGGTGTTGACATAAGTATCAGCCAATCATTTTGTAGCTACACAGCCTGCTTCTCAGTGACATCGTACAGAGACGTGGGCAAGAAGGGGCTAAAGGGTCTTGTATATGAGCAAATAGTGGAAAAACTGATCTGTGTTGTGCGCTATCAACCTGACTTTTATGATCAGACTGTTGTGATTCCAATCTTTCTTGTATAACAGACAGAGAGAAATTTGATTTGTTGTGTATTGATATGACAAAGGCTTTAGCAAAGGACAGTCCAGAGTGTTAAACACACCTGTTTAATACTGCACTGCTGCAACAACTCCTTTGTGAGTCTGTGGTTACTCCACCCAACTTCTCATCATGCAGTATTTTCTGTTCCCTTAAGATTGGGTTGCACTGTAGACTGTATATCACTGGACAAACTCTCAGTAACATCCACAATAGGTTTTCTGAAGATTTGTTTTGAATTCTGTTTTTCCTTGTACTGCGCGGAAACATTTTGGAAATGATATAGTGAAACAACCTGGGAAGCCGACTAGAAGACCTTATGCCAATCAAACTTAGATGTTTTAGCTTGGTCGACTCCTATTAGCCTTAGGTGCTATTAAATATTAGTTTACATGCATTCTTGAGGTGAAACAAGGACTAAGAGAGCTCCACAGGGATCCTTGGTCTCTGATTGACAGTGTTTTGGCCTGGGGGTCTGAAGACAGAGCTTAGATCAGACAGCTTGTGCTGACCAAGCCTTTGACGAATTTAACAGTCATTTCTGATTTTGTAATCAAAATGACATTTGAGACATGATATTCCGCTGCAGATGTTTCCCAGCAGCGCCGCAGCTCCTCCGGCGTGGATCAGTTGAAGGAGCTGGAAGCTACAGCGGATCATTTCATGTTCCTTAAGTAGATGCATGGAATGAATCGGAGTATCCGGAAATCCGAAATGACCACAGCCTTTAGCCAAGGCTCGGTTAGCACGGGCTGCTGGCTCTAAGCTTCGTCCTGGAAATCCTTTCAGACCAACCCACGGCCAGTCACGGCGGCCTGTTAGTACAATCAACAGCACAATAAAAAAGAAAAAATCTTATTTAAAAATGAATGATAATGTTCTGTTTAGTCTATTTGTAGCTCATAAACTATATCTATACAATGCTAAGTGCTAAGTAGCACAAATGATGATTGATGATGACGTCATGAACACATACATTTATTGCTTTATAAAGAAAATGAAAATGGAGAACAAAACCATTTTTTGAACCAGTGACCACTGCCAATGTAGTAGTCAGCATTTGAGGTGGATCAAAACATTTCACCAAAGTTGTCCTAAACAAGAACGGACATTAGTCAAAGTTCTTGAATAACATTTAAGTGCGTTTTTGATCTACTTCAAATGTTCAGTATTGTAAAAACCTGTGAAAACCTGTAAAACCTCCCACTAGCAACAGAACTGAAAAAATACTTTAAAACACAGGCTTTTGTACTGTGTCTTTATGGTATTTGGACCAAAACACGTGACAGACAGGTCAGCGCCACCTTAAGAAATTGTGTCTCAACGTTTCCTTGAAACTTGTATGCAGCTGTTATTGATGTAGTTTCTCTCCCTTTGCAGAGCTAAAGGACGCAGTGGAGGATGTGCTGCCGTCACTGATCGAGCAGGGTGTCACCGTCCTTCTGATGAGTAAACGCTGCGACACACCAGGAATTGACAGCTTTTCTGAAAAAGTGGAAGAGGCATCAGATGCTGCACTCCCTCGATCCCTCAGATCACAGATCACATTCAAAAGTCCAGCTGTTTACATTTACACCTCTGGAACCACTGGTAGTTTAGAGGCTCCATATGTACTTTTGTTTTTTGTAGTATTTATTTATTTTAGTCATATATTTTTTGTTTTTTCTACTTCTTTTTTTTAACAGGTTTGCCTAAGGCAGCTTTGGTCAACCAGAACCGCCTTTTAACAGCTTTGGCTATTTTATCTTCCAACGGCGTATCATCACAAGACATCTTCTACTTAAACCTGCCTCTGTACCACACAGCGGGATTTCTTATTGGCTTTATTGGCTCCATTGAAACAGGTGAGACGATGGAGAGGCTGCTGCGACATCATTATTAGTTTAAAACTAAGTTAGATGAGATTCCTTGTAGCATTCCTGCTGTAATTTGTTTTTTGCTGTGTCGTAACTCAAACAAAACCTGAGGATAACCACAACAAATAAAAATTACTTTTTTTTTTTTTTTAACTTGTTCCCACTGCCCATGACACAAAAGTGATCCCCCTGCGCCACCTCTCCCTCTATTTGTCCTGCCCTGGTCCAACTAGAGTGAAAGGGTCTTTTGTCACCCGGTACCAGTAATCTCAGCAGATCCTTTCTGACTGTTTTTTCCTAAATAGGCTAAAGTTCATGGCTTTTGTCTGTGTGTGTAAACACTCTTTGAGTTACGCACTTATTAGGAAACGTTCAATACTGCCAAGAACAGTCACAGATCTGTTGTGCACAGTTCCCTGGCATACGGCGTCAACAATATGGCCATGCAATTATCCAAGGCTTGTCAAATAATTCAATGAATGCAAAGTGTTTAGTAGATAAGCTGTAAAAGATTTAAGATATTAGACGTATTTAAAAGCATTTTTACACAAAACTCTTAGTCGGCTGAGAAACAATTGTAATGGAAGTGTAATGTCTGTTTTCTTTGATTTCTTATTTTGAAGGGTCAACTATAATTCTAAAAAGGAAGTTTTCTGCCTCTCAGTTTTGGGATGACTGCAGGAAATACAATGTGACTGTTGTCCAATACATAGGAGAGGTGATGCGCTACCTTTGCAGTGCACCAAAGGTAAAATCCTTTTTAACTGTTCCCACTTTCAAATATAAGATACATTATTGAATGTATTTTTACCATTTAGAAGGTGTAGTTTGTTACCACTGTAAGATGTCGTGGCCGTTTATTTTAGATAACTTCATGCTGTTAAGGGTCACGTACTCCAAGTTTCTCTTATTTTACCGTGTTTGTGGAAAAGTGTGTGCAGCAGCGGTATGAACAGGCGACAGCTGCCACTTTCAGCTCAAACCTGACTGGTGGCAGCTGTTCAGGATGGTCAGGAAGTTAAGATCCCTTTCCTTTTTTTAAATATACTTCGAACAAAAATGCTCTAACATGTTGACATTTTAATTTATCTCTCTAGCCTTATTTTACATCCTTTAACCATTTGTTTAATCTTGTTTTTTTTATTCCTAAATGACAAGCAACTTAACCATTGTGATTTAATGCAACATTCATGCGCTTTTTCCTTACAAGCTTAAAGTGACTCAGTGCATCGACGTTTTCAAGACACACAAACTGTTAACGAGTTAATTCATTTTTGATAGAGGCAGAACCTTTTAAAATCTAAAATGTTTTTTATTTTATGTTTCTAAAACCCCAATTCTAAAAATGTTGTGACCCTGTCTGAAATGTAAAGAAAGCAAAAACAAAAGAGCAAACAATGATTTGCAAAGCTCTTTAACTCAGATTTTGTTCACAGTAAAACATAACAAATGTTGAAAGTTTATTTTGAATCCAGAGGGAGCAGCACATCTCTAGAAAGTTGGGACTGTGCAACAAAAGTCTGGATGAATAAATGGTACCAAGAAGAAACGTCTGGAATAACAGAAATGTTCCCATTGTGGGACTAATAAAGTAAATCTTATCTAATCTAATCTAACATCTTGTTACTAATTATATTTACTGGCCACACTACAGTGACATAATTTAGTTTAAAAAGAGCATTTTAGAGAGGCAGAGTCTCTCAATTTAAAGTTGGGTAGAGGGTCACTTATTTGTGGAAAAACTGCATCTGCAAATTATGAAACAATTTCAGAATAATGTTTCTCAGTGTGAAATAGTGAAGACCTTGAATAACTCTGCTGCTGTATTGTCCTGTGGTCAGATAAATTCAAATGTGAAGTTAATTTTGATTTTCATGGATTCTGTGACCTCAGAGGAGAGAAGCCTAACTCTTGTTATCAACGCTCAGTTCAAACGCCTCCATCTCTTATGGTTTGGGGGTGTCTATATGGAAGGGTTAGGGGTCACATGGGATACCTTTCTTCCCCCGAAACCTCAACAACCGATCTCCTCAGTTCTCAAATATTTTCCATGATGTAGTATCCCTGAAGATGTTGCTGCTATCAAATTTAAGATCCCCTCATGTGATTTCTTTGGATGCCGCATTTCCTCACTTTCAACTTCTGATGTTTTCTGTTCTATTGTGACTAAAATTTAGGTTTGAGCTTTATAAAACTTTTTGTTTGTTTGTTTTTTTTTAACATTTTGCAGTGTCCTAACATTTTTTTAAATTTGAGTTGTACTGAAAGCTGAAAGCAAGCTGCCATTGAGATAGATCCAGTCAGAGTGAACTTTCCAAATCTGTACATTCCCCAAGCACGGCACAGCTGGCTTACCAAAATAGAAATGGTAAATCTCATCTTTCAGGTTCCAGCCTTCTGTGTGGATATCTGTGCAGTTTTTAGTTATAAAATACAGCAAATGTTTATAAAATTTCAGAATGACTTGGCGTTTGTGAAATATTTTAAAAGATTGATTTATATTTCAGAGTACTGTACAACATAGTGCCTGTATGCCATTCAGAGTATCTAATTGCATCACATGAAGTGCTGTCTCAATTTACCATGTTACCAAACAAGTCAGAGGAGGTTTGTCT